>OY728153.1:1398401912-1399601912 GCA_963277665.1 Viscum album
AATCTGATCCATTAATTTTATTGTGGACTATGACATGGTATAAGTGTATTAAATATTTTTTTATCGAATTTGACTTCGTTGTGGATTTTAATTAATTTAAAATAGATGAATAGTATTGAAATTGACACTATTGATATTTTATAAAAATAACTTTTTATTAAATTATTTAAAAACACAAATAAAATTACAAATAGAAAATTATATGGTCTAAAATTTCATAATGTATCTAATTAGGTACAATTAACTATATATAAGTAAAAATTTATAACCATTTTTTGTTTAAAATATTACTACCACAATTAAAATTAAACAGATTAAATAAGGATTATTCAAAATGTTATAGTTCAAAATAAAATCAAATCATGTCTAAATTTTATTATTTGATAGTATTTTTACCCAAAATAATTATATCATATAAATTATTAACTTTTGGGGCATTTTAATTTAAAAATATATTAATTTTAATTTAGTAGTTTTGTTATTTCCAAAGGCACTCCTCCCCTCTCTTATAAAGGGGCTCATATCCTTATCTTTTAACAAAAACTATAAATCCCATTACATCAGCCAAAACATGACCATTTCTACTCCAAATATCCATAACTTCTTCCTAGAGTCCAGACTATGTGCAGGAAGTAATCCTAGGGAGTCCTTTATACAAACCGAAAAGAGATACACAAAAAAGATGTAATTGTTTTATCCGCACATTAAAAATTCTATTCTTCTTCTACATCCTCTTAATAAGTTTTTCTTATACATAAAAATTAAATTCAGTATCATATACAAGTTTAGATGTTACTATAATTATGGGACAACATTATACCTCCTTTAATCCACCTTAAAAATAACAATATCACTATGCTTGCGTACATGAAGCGTACCGTCTCAACATCGTGGTGTAATTTGTTATTCAAAAATATAGAAATTGGATGGGTATAATGATAACTATAATCTATGTAAGTTTTGAATATACCATAATAATTATTCTTTATTATTTATATACCCTCAAATTCTATACCATGTAACCATTAAGTGAATGATATCTTCGCTCGTGCGTACGTAAAGACTTCCATCTCCACGATGCGATGAGATTCATTCTCCACGTTAACAATTTCAAAATGATTAAAATGTATATATAAAAAATAATAAATAAATATATGAAATAATAATTAAACATTATTATTGTATATATATATATATATATTTTACTTTCATCCTATCAATTTTGTAAGGAAACAGAAACAACATTCACGTTTATGTATGACCTACCGTCTTCATGAACAATGTATTCCATTTAATAAATCTATTTATTATATATATTTATATACGGAATATATATGGTATACACATCATGTTTCACATTTTTGATATACGTAAATCGTAATATATGTTTTAATATCAAGAATAAAGAGTCAAAACATGTATGATATATAAAAATATTATTAACCGAAATGTTTCATTAACATTGAATTGATAAATGAACGGGTGATATTAAGTAAAAAATGAATCATATGTTATATCATAAATATTATAAGGGTTTTTTACAATTTAATAATATTTTTAAGCCCACTATACAGTAGTTTTCGGTACATACCATGCATATCATTGCTAAGGTATGGGAAAATTTTGAAATCACATTTTCATCCAAAATTGATTATAAAAAAGTATTTACTAGGTATATATTTATCATCCAAGTCAATATTTTCTAAAATTGTTTTTATAAAATGTTTACTATTCTTATATGTATGTGTAATTAAATTTTTACCGCGTTTTTACTTTTACTACATGGTTAGAAGGATTCTTTCTTTGGTTTTCTATACGAGTTAGTTTTGGCATTTCCGGCTGGAGTTCGAGAAGAATATTTTTATCTTATATAGTAAGAAAGAATTTCTACGTCTTCATAATTCCTTATTTACATGAATATTCCCGTACACAATTTAAGGATTATTTTCAACTAAAATTTTCCTTTTGAAATGCACGATATTTTGATAAAAGAAAACATTTTTAAGAAAAAATATTAACTTTTTGAATATTTAATTTTTAGTGTTTCATAAAACTTATATTTCATATAACATGATTATATTTATGTAGGGTTATGTTTCAATCCTTATTATTAATATTTTTTGAATTTTTTGATGATAAAATGATATTTGCAAAATCCTATTTTATTTCCTGGTATATGATATTATAAATGATCTATGTTTTTGTGGCACATATAAGAATGATTTCATCATGAGATTGGGGGGACCTATATCTCCATCCAATGAATTGGGTAAATATTTATATCTCTTGATATATGCATTACTGGAACTTTAACTAAAAATGGTTTAGTAATTTAGGACTGTAATGGTATGTAAATCTAGTTTAGTTATAGATAGATAGAATAAAAATTAACCCTAGTTCAGTAATGGACATATTCCACAATGATGGCATTGGAAGAAATTACATATTTACCATGGAAATCACATTATGTGCTTATTTTATTTCTACAAATCAATGTTTTATTCCAATGCTATATTATCATGGTTAATATTTCCTTATGATATATGCCTTACGTATTGCCAAGATTTATTTCATGACTTGGGATTTGTATATTTAAATATTATTTTCATTTGATTACATTTTTATGTTTATGGTTTGTTTTATGATCTCTTTGATAACAGTTAATGATAATTTAAGCTCACCCTTTTTTGGTATTCTTTTCCCCTATAAATAGAGAAAGAGTTTAGGTAGAGAAAAATGGGAAGTTCATTATGGGAGATGTTGAATAACATTCATAATGTTATAAGATTATGTCCCATGATTCCAAAAACATTAAACTAACACATTATTTAAGAATATATTTTTGTAATGTATTAAGCATTCAACAAAAATAAATATATTAATTTTTTATATAATGCTGGAAAATTTCTTGTGGAACCAATAAAAAATAGTGGAAATGATTTTAAGAACTCTAAATGTAAAGTTTTCTTGATGTAATAATTACCATGAATTTAATTGATAAATATAATATATTATTGAATATTTAATTGTTTATATTTTAACTAAATTTCTATCATGTTTATATCAATGTCAAATTTGGTGGATTGTTCGTTGAATGTAATTATTATTATTTTTTCTATATTAAATTAATTAATTTATTGAAAATTAATATGAATCATTAAAAATGAACCTCATTATGATAAAATGTATAAAATTTCATCCCATTTCCACTCATGATCCAATTTTCACTATATATATAAAATTATAACTCATTAATATTGAAAACCAACTCTCAAAGATTATGTTTATAATGAGTTAACTATGGGGTTTAAATAAAAATTTATTTATAAAAGAATATATATATAAATATATAAATTTTATTAGATTAATGTATTAATACAATTTAAAATTTATATTACAATAAATTTCACACTATAACCATTTTAAATTTGTTATGAATATATTATATTAAAACCTTTTCTGTATTTCTAAAAAAATGAAATAATGATATTCTATAATAAATAATTTTTATTTAATTATTTAAATTTCATAGAATTCCAATAATCATCTTAATTAATGGAATATGGTCTAAAATATCAATAATTATTAGTTTACTTGTCACTTATCATTTTACGATATCTTTCATGACCCCTAAAGAGTAAAAAAAATTGATAACATATTAATAATCAAAAGGCTTAATGTGTAGTTGAAATTAGAATATCGTGTTAAAAACATGACCAAAACATGAAAACAATTAATTTATTAGTGTATTAATAATTATTCTCATATTATATTCTAATTATATCAATTTTTATCCATTTTAAGGTATGTTAATTTATATTATGTTAATAATTTATGAAATTCCAACAGTGCACCACCCCTCACCCATAAAAGGAATCAGCATTTTGTATCATCATCGCACATTTTGAGTCATATTTATAATCTAGTAACTAAAATAATAACTTCCTATCAAACATAGCCATATTATGTTACTCTTTTATTTCCAAAATTACATCTTTTCAAGGATAATGGTGTATTAAAAAAGGTGTATCTCATTGAAAATGAATAACTATTAACCGTTCTTTTTCAATTTTTTTCATTGAATACAACATATAATCATATGGTATCCTTTACTATATAATTAATTATGTTTCAAAAATATTATAATTTTTTTATTATGGTCATAAGACAACCATTATCCACATTCTACCCAACTATTGGAAAATAATAACATCACTCATGCATATGTGTGGAGTTCCACATATAAGAAGTGACGTAGTTTGTTTTTTGCATCTATTTTACATGGATGAAAGTAAAGATAAAATTGATATATATATATATATAATATTATTTAATAGAAATTAAGTAATGCTATTTTATTTTTTATCATTATTTTATTTCATCTACTGAAATGTTTAAATAGTTTTCATTTATAACTATGACCTATCATCAACATAAGTTGTGTAATTTGTTTTTCTATATCTAAATTTTATGGATGGATCTGAATATATATATATATGTATATAAAATTAATATATATTATATTTATATAACTAATAAAATAATGTGTGTCATTTATCCATGATCAATTTATTAAGATTGTGATAGTTGAACTTTTATATACATGAAAAATGAAACAATGATAACCTGGAATAGTTATTTTATTAATGGATTATAAAACTTGTGTGATAAAATAGTAATAGAAAAAAATATATTATATGATATACATATGTATTCACATGTATGGTTATTAAAAATATTTATAATACACACATATATATATATATATTATACATTTTGGAAACACAAAATAAATGATAGAAGACTTGAGGTAAGTGATTTACTTCCCAATCACATCTTAATCCGGACTTTTATGCTCAAAATTAAATTGAGGAAATTAAATAATTGTTTTCTAATAAATAAATATAATTTTTATTATAATCTATATAATTCTAGACATGTAATTATTCATTTCATTCTTCTAACTATTAGTACTCATTATACCAAATGAATAGTTTTACAGAAAACTGACTATTTTTTACTATTGAGTTAATGGAATTTTATTCTATGTCCACATTTTCATTAAAATGATTTAAATTAGGATTTCAAATATTTTACAATTATTTTTTAGAGTACTTTTAAACCCATTATTTACTTCATTAAAATTTTATTCAATGGAATATTCCTATTATTTTCAAAATGTTGTACTTTTAAGTATTTAGCAAAAAAAATGAATGGAATATTTTTTTTAACATACATTAAAGGAAATAAATTCCCACTATAGTGAACACTAAATATTTTTAATATAGATTTAAAAACTTTCAATGTTATTTTAATATAAAATTTCCCCAAAATTATCTAAACAATATATTTTATTATGATTAGGGTATTTTCATTAAAAATTATTTGAATGGTCATATAATGAAATTTTCATTTATGATGACATATTTTGATGATCGTTTTTCTTTTCTAGGAATATGATCTACTGATTCCAACGTAATTATTTATATGTATTTTTTTATTTTATGATGATGATATTTTTAAAAATCCATTTATTTTGCAAGGTTTATAATATGAATAATTCATGATATTCTTAGGGTACCTATTTTAACCTTATTATGGTTTGAAGATATGATGAATATTTTATGATATTTATTCACTATGATGTACGTCTTTTATTATATTATTTTTAGACAAGAATTATATGTCCCATTAATGAATTGATTACATTGTATATCGTATTAGATAATTGTGGAATGAAGTGAAATGTTCTTATTCCATTATCTGAAACACTTAGAAATTCCTAATCCATAATGGGAAATAAGTAGTGATGCTTTATCTGTTAGGATATAGGAATTAAATGTTGATTCTTGATCCAATATGATTTTATGGCCTTAGTATTTATGCTTTAAAATAGTAATGGTTTCTTTAACTATGTTATTTCCCCAAACTTATGACATGTTTCTATGATTACAATATGGAATTGTGTTTTATCCTTTATTTGTGAGTATTTCTCACTCTAATGATTCATGTATATCTCAATGTTATTGTTTTATTGCGTGACTCTTAATTTGGACCCATGATATATAATGAAGAAACTTTTAATGTTGTGATCATCATCTCAGACAAACATTATTATTTAATTGTTAAAAAGTATAATATATAGATATCTCTCTTATTTACCCTCACAAAGAATATCGATTCATCAATTTTTAGTTTTCCTTTCCCGAGGCTGTGGAGAATTATGTTAAATAAAATATTTTAATAATGTTACCTAGTGTGAGGATTTTTATTCGAAATATTTTGTAACTTAATGTGAAATAGGAAATGTATGGTGTTTTTAGAATATACTCTTTGAACACATAGATTGTGTTATCGAAGTGTTTCCCAAATGAAATAAAAAAAATAAACATGAACAATTATTGGGTATGTATGTGATACAAAGTTCCATTCTAATTTTTATGTTTAAAATAGTTGATATTTGGTCATGTTTATTGATATAAAATATTGACATGGATAAATAATGCACCAGATCTGGGCGTGGAGGTTAATGAATGTAATTTTATCTATATTTTTACCAAATAATTTATTATAATGTTAAAAAAATTTCATTTTAACTAAAATAAATTAATTTATATTTATTTTTTTATAATATTATAATATTTTTCATCATTTTGGAGGTCACATGGTGAAAATCATAAAATATATTTTTTTTGAATTAAAATCCAATTTTATATCACAATTATTCCTTTTGTGGTCAAATATTTATTTTCAAATGTTATGGTCCAAAATTATTTTAGATTAAAAATATATAATTATATTATATTATATAGAATTTCGTCAGTTATCATGATATTTTATAAGGTGACTTTTTATTCTAAAAATTTGTTTTACATATTCATCATTTATGTGTGTCTAGTTAATTTATTATATGTGTTTTTAGTTCTTTAATAAATGGTTTTTAATTTCATTCAAAATATTAATTTAGATTATTGTATATTAAGATATAAAATTAAATTTTTATGTTTCATTTATTAATATTGTCAAGTCTCTAATAAGATATTAAATAAAAATTGTAAGGATGTTTGTATAATATTTTACTTCAGTCAATAATTTGGTTTTTCTAATTATAAATGTCTACTATAATAACCTCAATTTTATTCATTTTGATGTATATTTCAAAAAAAATCACAGCTTTATCAAATAGTTTAATGTAATATATTGTAAATAAAATTTTATGATTAAACATTTACATTTTAATATTGAAAGTAATACATATAATTTCATTTACTATATCAATCAAAACAATTTATTTCAATTTTGTAAATTTGAATCATTAGATGATAATAAAACTGATTATAATTTAACTACCATGAAACTAAATAAAATTATTGATATATGAATGAAGGAGGAAAAATAAATTTAAAAACATCCATTTATATTTTTTGTTACATCATATATAAATTAATTGATTTCCTGGTATATTATTTCTTTTCCCAATTAATTATTTTTTTATGAAATAAATTAATGGTTAACAATATGATCTAAAAAAACATTTGATATTTATATTGGAAATCATGTGTAAAAAATCTATGGCATACATAATTGGGATCTAAAATATTTTATTTGATAATCATGCAAATTATTTGAAATATTAACTACTACCACCATGAGAAGTAATGAATATCATGACCCATTATGATATTTATCAAATTTCATACTTATTATCATATAATATATTAATGTGACATATAAGATAATTATTTATATTTTTTTGTGAATTAAATATCATTATAATAGTAGATTAATTTGAGAATAAATCATGACACCCCTATTTGCAGATGACTTATTTTTCTTCACTAAGGGGCAGAGTTCATCCATCAGATGTTTTTTCTATATTATGGATGACTATGTAAAATGGAGTAGACAGGTGATCAATCAGGAGAATAGTGGGGTCTTTTCTTTCCTTTGAAATGTCCAGGTCGACATAAGGATTCCATTGAAACCATCCTCGGTATTCAGGAAAATAATTTCCCCACGACTTATCTCGGGGCTCCTGTTTCCCCTAGAAGAATCTGGATGCACCACATTGAGGACCTCTCCAACCGAATCATTAATCATATTAAGAACTCGAAGAACAACTTCCTCTCTTTTTCCAGGAGGATCAACCTAAAAAATAATGTGATGTCTTCAATCCCTCTACACATACTTTTGTTCTTGAAGGTTCCCAAGTCTATCATCACCCTTCTGGAGTCCATTCTAAACTCTTTCTTATGGGTTTCCAATTGTGAGGGGAGGTGTAGGTGGGCCTCTATAGAATGGTTGTATCAACGTGAGAGACCTAAGTGAGGCCATGTTTTTCCACAAAGTAAGCTGAATTGGGATGTTATAGATGGACAAATTCTGAGGAGCTAGTTTATAAGAGGTAAGTATGGTTTTGTTATAAGTTAGAATTACAAGAAATCCTCCCCTCTTTAGAGATCTCTCTGTAGGCACTTTACCTCCCTTCGGCTGCAATCACAGTGGATAATTGGGCAGGGTGAGGCAAGATTCTGGGAGTGAAACTGCAGTAGTGGAATTATCAGATTTTCGTGGTTCCCGACAATAGATCTCTCAGTCAGAGAGGGCTCCCTTCATCCTTCTTTTCTCAATGCCATGATCATCCTATCATAGGAGTTTTTTTCCATGGCATCTACATGGACAGATACTTGGAGAGGAGTGTGTTTCAGTGCTGCCTTTCTGGTAGGTTCTCTACAAAGTGTTACAAGAATGGTATGTACAGGTTGATGTCTAGCGATACCTAGGGAAATGTTCTCTGGTGCAAATATATACCAGCCAAGTATAGATATCTCACCCAGAGGGTCCAATCCAACACCATCCCTATGGAGTTATCCATAAAATCCAAAGGAATTCCCCTTTCCTCAAGATGCTTCAATTACTCTACCCCTAAAGTGGAGACCTCCTTCCACCTGTTCTTCTAAAGAGACAAGGCTTTCCACCTCTGGAACACTCTTTGGGAGTTTATGGATTTTTTGGGGGTGGTTTCTTCTCAAGAAGAGTCTTTCTAGAATTGGTTCAATAGGGCCTCCACCAAGCATGAGGAGTAGGGTCAGTCAATACTTCTTGTGGCGGGATTCTAGTGTCTTTGGAAGGCGTGAAACTAATCACGACACTCTAGGCATCATCCTTACCTTTACAGACTTCTTCTATGCACAAGGATTCACATCACTGGTCTGGCCTCTCTCCATAAGCATCATATAGCTACTCCCTCCCCACTTAGACATATAAACAGTGTGTGCCCCATTGCTCCCCATCCCCTCCATGGTATGCCTCCTGGGTGAGATGGAATTCCCCTTCTAAAGGGATTAAATTGAACACGGATGAAGCTTATGGTCAGGGGGTATAAGGGGAGGAGGTACTGTTCATGACACTTTTGGATCAGTCAATCTTTCTTTAAACGCCTTCTATGTGGAGGGGTCTCCATTATGGCGTAGGCTAAGGAGATGCACACCAATCTTGAAATCTGTCATTGAAATGATCTCTTCCTCACTGCAGTAGAGACTGACTATAAGATCTTTTTGGGATCCCTTAAGGGTAACATGTCCCCCCATGGTATATCACCTACCTCATTCAAAAATGCAGGGCGATTATTTCTAATAATACTGAGGTCCTTCACACGTGGCAGGAGCGGAACCGTTTGGCAGATTTTGGGCTGCTACTGCATCCCTGGACCACCCTTTCTTGATTTTCACCTCCCTTTGGTTTCTTCCCCCAACTAATGTGGATATAGCTTCCCAGGATGCCCATGGACTGCACTACTACATCCCCCCCCGTGATTATTGCTTTGGTATTTAGGCTATTTTTTTGATTTTCATGATTTAATAAATAGAATATAATAAATTTTACAGCAAAAAAAATCATGACACCCCAATGAGGTAAATGAGGATTTATTTGAAAAGGTAATATATCCTATACTACTTGAATAAATCAATATATAATTAATTTAGGGTAATAATCATAAGAAAATTTATCACTAATTGTTTCACATCCATTACTATTAAAAGAAATAATAATCTTTAATGTAAATAATTCTATTATATTCAGGGAATTTACTGATAAAATATTGTGGTTTATTATTCTATTTTATATGAAAACACCCATTAGGAACATTCTACCTTCATTGTAAAATATAATTATGTGATCCATGAGGATAATTAAATTTTACTATCATGTTTTATACCATATTGTTTTCTTTTATTTGATATGTCATCAATAAAAAATTTATTTAATTTGAAGAAAATGTAATGAATTTTAGAATATGGGGTATTTAATACATTTTTTGTGTTTTAAAATAATCCACAATTCCATAATTTCTATGGGTGATGATTATACCATTGAGTATAAATGTTATTAGTATATGGATGGGGTATATGAACTTCACCTCACAATATTATTTCCTTTTATTGAAATTCTATAGTAAATTGAATTGAAACAACCTAGAAGAAATATTAAATAATAATTTCATGTCGGTGTTGGGAAATATCCCATCATTATTTCTAATAACCTCATTCAATATAATGAATTTAATTTAATTCAATATTTGATAGTGAGTAAAAAATAGTACCACAAATATTTATTACATCCTTATTATTCCATCATCTATAAAAATGAAATTAGAAGTCCTTGAATATGATAAAAAAACTAGTATATAAATAAATATTTTGGATACACTCTAATCCCATTAATGATGTTGAAAAAAGTTATCTGAAAACTTTTAATATGTCATATAAATTATTTTTTCTATAGTAGTAAATTGTTTACTCTAATAACAAATGTACGTAAAGAAATTATCCTATAATGATTAAAAATTATTGAAATTAATTGGATAGTAATCATGTTCAAAATACTTATTAAATATACTAATAATTAAAAATAATATTTATTTAATTTTAAACTACCATTCTCTATTATAATTTATTTACTATATATTATAGTGGTTGTCGGGTTGAAGCCGTTAATCATTTCCTAATATATTTTCTATATATTTTTTTTATTCATGTTACCATTAGCGATATTTGATAAATTTATATGTATATTAAAAATTATTATATTATCATGAAGGAGGATGTTATTATACTTGTGAAATTTCCCTGGTACATACCAAAATTGTAATATATTTATCATTCATTGATCCAATTATTATATAATAAATGTTATCACGGAATATTTCATTATTTATGGATTCTCGTTTATTAAATTTGTATCATGGATTAAACTAACATAGTTCACCATTGATTCAGTTACCTGAAATGGCCATTGGATTGTCCCAAAGGACATACACAAACTACATAGGTTGGAAAATATGTCCTTTCAATCATACAATACATCATATAGAATAATTTATCCAAATACATATAGTAAATAATATGGTAATAACTAGATGATAAAAATAAGCACCACATATTTAAGAGGGCCATGAATATATAAATAATTATTTTTCACAAATAATAAAAACCAAACAAGGATTAAGAATAAAAACATGACACCTTGACCAATGAATATAAGTAAAAACACAGAAGAACTACCTATTATATATAATGAAATAATTTTTTTACATGTACTAAAAATCATAAAATGGATTCTTGATACACCAGATTACCCAATGATAAAATTAGTTGATATCCATAATAAATAATAGGAAACCAATATCAATTTGTCAAATAAATAACCATCAAATTCCATTAAAATGATACCCAAATCAGATTACCGAAAATCAATACAATACATTAAATGAGAATATTTAAATAACATTTAATGTGATAGTCACAATATAAAAATATAGAATATATCCTCCCCAGACACTATTCCCAATCATTAAAATTGAATCCATTTTATACCTATTTGGAAGAAACTAGAAGTATAAAATAATTTTTATCACTAAAAATCATATAATATACTCATAGATAACATTATGGTATAGTGATAAACATAGATATGAAATAAATATAGTTTTTGAAAAGGGTTGGAATCAAATTTATAAAAAAATCATCATTATACAAACTGTTGGAAATTTATATTTCCCTCTTAGAATAATGATCAAAATCATTAGGCATGAAGTCAAAATGATTACTGATGGTCTGTATACTTATCCTATATAGAATTTCATCTAGATTATGTCTTATAATGATCTTTTTCTAAACACACTAGTTTGATAATTATCTTCTCTTACCACGCATGTTTGGCTTACTTTTTGGTTAATCATCACACCTAAGGATGCCAAATTTATTTTGAGTGACAACAAGAACTTCTATTTCTTCCATGACACCCAGGAAATCGATCTACCAACCATATCCCTTTATTAGGTATGCATGGCCTCGTCATCCATTTTTATTCTGATCACACATATAATACTTCACACTAATAG
Organism: Viscum album; assembly: GCA_963277665.1. Lineage (NCBI taxonomy): Eukaryota > Viridiplantae > Streptophyta > Magnoliopsida > Santalales > Viscaceae > Viscum > Viscum album. The sequence continues at coordinate 1,398,414,316 of OY728153.1, forward strand.
TAATAGTTTTTCTCTCAATGCTACTATCATCCTTAGGGATATCCAAAAATTCTTGGTCATCTCTTCTCCCAAAAGGATCAGCAGCTTGACCCCCCAAAATAATTCCATAAGAAAGGGAAAAATATCCAACCAAGGAGGAAGGCCTGACACCACCATCATCCATAGTAGGTTACATTACATTACCCTTATTGTATTAAAAAATAGGCTCTATCAATAAAAATGGGGAGAAAGTTGAGATAAAAAGAGGAGACTGGATGTTGGTCCAATAAGCGATGAGGACACACTAGGATTCAATTTACCTAAACTCTGTTGGATGCCTCGAGAATATTGGTGACTAACAAGATAAGTTTTCATCTTTTTAGTATTATTCATCAAATCAAGAGACTTATGAAATATAGGTGGAATGATTCTACTGTAATGGTCCAAATATCCCTATAATACTCCCTCGATCAATGTAAGAAATTCAATGTCCAGTGGCTTTACTAATAGAAAAATGAAAACAAACAATGGTTCCATCATAATTAATGTGTTCCAAAAAACAATAATCACCATATACCTAATGTTAAATATTTTTCATGAGGGAAAAAAGATGTCCACCATGTCCCATAGATGAGTGAAACTGAGCCTCTTCATGAAGAGAGTTAAACAATCATTAAGGACAAAAAAATAATCCTCCCACAACTACATGTGAGGAAAGATGGGCTCTAAAAGTTAAGTGGTTATAAGGGAAGATGAATCCAGACCACCATAGTATTGATACTGTAACAACTATTAAAATCAACCTTCCAACAAGAAATAAGGAATAATAAATTGTAACAATATCACGATTCAAACCAAAATTTGTTGGTGATATCACCTCTAAAAAAGAGTCAAAAACTTAGACACTCAGCTATCCAAAACACCCACAACCATTTGGGACTAATGACTCCCTTTTGACTTGAAACAGTTGTCCAGGTTCTCCAATTAAGGCTGATCTGAACCAAAACAACCCATGTCAATATGAGAATATTAGTAGGCAACATCCTAATACATAGTTTTTTAGTAATGATTGTTTAGAATCCCACAAATGAAGATGGATCCTTCAAAAAGAACACATATTATCAAGTTATTTCAAATATGTTTCCTTAGTAGTATAAGCATATAATTTCTTAATGAAAATTAATGGTCCTCTTTTTTGTGGAACCATTTCTTAAAAATATAGTTTATATAATTATTTTTAGTGTGATTAAGATATGAAAATACTTGGTCGTTCCTAACCTAGCATGACTAAGGGGAATATTACCTAAACAGGGTGTGATCCTCACATGGGAAAAATGACCTATGAAAATTAATTAAATACTACAATAATATAGAATTTAACCCATAACTAGATACATGTAGCATCTGATGAATTTCAAATAAAGATCATTAATCAATAAGTTTCATATTAAAATTATTATAACATATAGAAATAATAAAAACCATCATATATGATTCCTTATTTCAGATGAAAATAATTTTATATATAATATCATTTGATAACAATAAATTCTAATGATGATAGACTCATTAATAACATATTCTACTAGAATTTTACAATCAGTAATGAGTCCTCTATAATTGTGTACTCAGGTGAATGAATTTTGAACGACTTCATTGGTCTTTAAAAAATAATAGAGAAACATTGTAGAATGTCTCCATTTTCAATATATATATATATATATAATATCACAACACCAAAAATGATCAATAAATCCTAATAAAACTATAATAACGTCCCATGCATACATATTATTTTTATACATTTTTTTATAGAATGAATTTTCTGTACAAAATTATGGTGATGAAAAATAATCCTTAGAGTAGAGAGTTCATTTAATAATTAAATAATTAATTTAAATAAACACTTGGTGTACATATATCATATTGGAAATGATATTTTTTATTTTAATGTCATAAATTTCTTTTATGAAATTTCTACACTATGAGGAAAACTAATTTTGATGATATATAATAAAAAAATACACATAATTTTATATTAAAATCAATTAATAAATTCAATGATAATAATTAACCATTTATTGATTTATGTTTATAGTTCATTTCATAGAGTAACTTACTATAATCCATTGAACTCATTAGAAGCATCATTATTACACTGAATTGAAGTCAATTTCCCCTTTAATATCCAATTATGAACAAAAAAATCAATAAAAACATGTTTAAATTTGACTAATATTAAAATAATGATTTTTAAGACAAACATAGTTTATGAAATTAGAAGGATATGTAAGTGAAATATGAGAGGGAGAATCTTTAATCAAATTATGTTTATGTATCCATATCATTTATTGAAGTGTCCTAATTGATTTTAAATAGAGGATACTAGAAAAATAATTGGAGCTGTAGGGAAAATGATAACATTTAAAGGAAAGATGAAACTAAAAAAGTATATAAAATCAACCTTGGGATACATAGTAATGTAAAAAAGTATAATTTTCTGTAGCTCATACTATTCAGGATTCCTAATTATAAAAAACACACACCAACCCTAAAAAATACAAGGTTTATGAAGATCACCCACCACAGTGAAGTTACTTATTTTATTCTAATCATGCACCAGACCTTTGTTAATCACTAAATTATACTCCTTGTTTATACATTATCTCTATGGGTTTATCCCATCCATTCACCAATCATTCATTTCCAAAAAAATTGGAAAATACATTAATAATTTCAACCGTGCATTGTTTATGCTATACACATTCATGATTATAAGTCATAGTTTTCCATATCTTTGTATTATTATTAATAATTGTTACCCATAACTGCAAATCTCATAATGCACTTTATGATGAACTGGTTGTCTTTCCCAGAATGATACATTACAATATTTCCAATAAATTTGTGATAACCATTTAAATAACATCAATTGAGTGAAAATTTATAATATATATATAATTTGAAACTCAAAATCCTCATTTATTCCAAAAAATAAACAACATGACTAATTGAACAGATAATAAGATGATGTGATTATAATTTGATCCCAATCACTTTCTACAACCAGAATGTTTTATTATAATTCATTGAAAAAATAAGCGATGAGGCTTGAAATACTCATCACAATACATTTTTTTAAAATTTCTTAATAGAATCAGTAATTTTAAGTTGTATCCATACATCACAAGATTAAAAAATGAAACCACATTATAAAAACTACACGACATTAAACTTTTAAGAGAATATTTTCACATCCCGTCTTCTTCATAAAAAACGATCTTCCCCACGAGTTTTCCAATTCAAATTAAAAAATCTAAAACCATGCTAAAAAAACATGATAGGTGACATCATTTTGAGTTAATCCAAGAGACAACACAAGATGTATAGACATTGATTATCTCGCCTTCCTTGATTCGGTTTTATGACAAATCAAACATCAAGTCACCTCCATCATCATCGCTTCATGAAACCATTGTTGTAATAATAACGATACTTCCAATAGTTTAATGAAATTGATGTAATTTTTAAATAATTACAAGTTAATTTTAGAATATTTGGTTTTGAAATTAATTAGGGTAAAAAATAATGGGAAAATAAAAAAATTTAATATAATTAATGGAAACAACATATTTCTTTGATATATCTTCTCTTGAAAAATACTAGAACTCCATTGATGTTTGGAGATGATTTACTCTAGAATGTGCCTAGTTATTATATGTGTATATAAAAGGATTATTTTGGACAAAATTATTATTTTCTATGTTATGGAGGAGTTCTTTTTCCTTGTGGAGGGAGAGTGATTATTTATACTTGAGGCGATGAGTGTTTTAATCTATAATATTAAATAAAACATTATATCAAGGGTAAATAATGTAATAGATAATTTTGTAAATATGAATAGTATATCTATAAAATAGATTGGTATCAATAAATTAAATCCCATTATATATCTAATTGAATTATTTAATTAAAATAGATTGTGGAAAAAATTATAATTGTTATTATTGGGAATAATTATGGATTCATGTTTGGTAAAATGATTTCTTGTTTTAGTAATTTAGATAATTTTATTTTAAATAATCATTTAAAAAATAAAATATTTTTTTTAATAAAATCATTTCCTAGATAGTATTATGTAATTATTACATCATTGATGATGAAATTTAATGTAGGAACGTAAGAAACAATATATTTTTAATATTCACCTGAAAATATGATGTATTTTAGAAAATTTATTAAAAATCAACCTTCAAAAATTTCGACGTTATCATTTCGAAAATAACATTCTTTTTGTACAAAATATATTTATGAAAATGGTAATTTTAATTTTTAATATAAATATTATTATTTATAATATATTCGTGAAATTAATTTTTTTTTTCATCCAATATTTTTATTGATTTTCATATTCAAGATATTTGTTTTTTATAATTATAATATTTATATTTAATTTTACTACTCATGATAAATACTATTTATAACAAAATATATTATTTCAATGATAAATTAATATCCCAATGGTTAGATTAATATTCCCAATAGTCATATTATTTTTCCAAATGGTAATGTTATTATTTCAATGATAACATAACTATTCCAATGGCTAAATTACCTCCCTTAAATAAAACAAAATTATTTCCCTCAATATTATATATAATTCCACCGAAGGTTTTATATTATAATTATTTATGATATTTATTTATTTACAAATATATTTATTTATTTTCAATAATTTTGTTCTTAATATTGATGATTCTCGAATATTGTTCTGATCCATATTTTTGCACTGTAGTTTTTAAATTTACAATTTTTTCACTTTTAATAATTGAAATTTCTTTTGGTTTATTCAATTAATAATTTAATGTTTATCATTAATGAGTTAAATTTTTGTTTGTATCTATATGTAATTTATTTTTATAATATTGATATAATAAAATATAACAAATGTTTTAGAAAAACATACCCATTAAAATTTCCTGATCAATATATTCTTTTTCTAAATTATTCATTGAATACATATAAATAACTCTTATCCACATAGTGAATTTTTTTTCAACTAAACCCATTAAACCATATAATGGGAAAATTTATAACCTTGAAAAAAATATAAGGAAAAATATTCACAAACTATGTCCAATCATGTTTAAAATAATTACATACTAGTTAAATACATATTATAAACATACCAAGTCAAATTCCTCATCTAGTCATTTGAATAAATGGAATATTACCAAACATAGTAGAGATAAATGACGCTCTCATCGATCATTTTTGTTGAATTAGACTCACCATTGATCATTTAAAATGAATATATACAATATCATGGAGAATTTTGTTTAATATTTCCATTCCCTATAATAAATAAATTGAAAAACACTTCTGAACCAACAATAAACAATTGTTTATATATTGGCATACAGTTCCATTTTCAAATCAATTATTTGAAAAATAAATCCCAAAAAAAGGAAAATTTGTTTTATTAGAAAACCATTTATTCTTTTAAATTAGGTTAAATAATTAATATTTGTCATAAAGCTGAGAAAATGTGGTCAATGTGTATATGTCAAAATAGAAAATTAATATTTTTCCTTTTTATGTTAAGTCATATGTATTCTAATAAAATTCCAAAAAAATATTGTATTTGAAATCATTTAAATAAATATAAAAAATAGACAAAAAAGTAATTTTCAAATTCATTTATAAATGGATATAAAAATTCAAATATATTTTTTAGTTTTTACAATAAAATGTGTGGAAAATAGTATTTTTAACATTTAAAATAATTTTTGAAGATAAATAATACATTAATTTGAGTTTAAAATGTCATGTATGATAATTCTATTCCTAAATAATAAGAATATGTTTGATATTTTATTACTTATTAACTTTTTTCAATTTTGATTATTCCTTTTATTTTACTATTACATAATTCATTTTTAATTACACAATCAATTAAGTTCACATAAGTTTTTGTGAGGATATTCAGTTCAAATATAAATAATTACCATGGTGTGATGAATGTTCTCTAAACTTTCATTATTATAACATTTCTAGAGTTTTAACAATTTTATAATTATCAATTTTTTATAATAAATGAATATTTAGAACCAAAAAAGTCATGTTGTTTTAAAAATGAATTGTGTCGCATCATGGAGATAATATCCCTTATGTATGCAAGAGTAAAATTTCCATTTTTCAACGAATGTGAGGTAAATAATTTATGTTTCATTATATCATTCAAAAAATTTATTAAATCACAAATGTAAAAATCTTATTTGAATTAAATTATTTATATACCAACAATGTGATGCAGGGATGAAAAAGAAAATAAAGTAGTTCATTAGGTAGTAGTTCCAATTTACAAATGAATGATGTATTTATTAATCATTTAATGGTAAATGTAGATTTAGATTATTTATTTACCATTATGGAAATAATTTTATATCATATATATCATATTATTTACATTGGATATGTCATTATGATCATCTGTGAGAGGAGGTGAAATGAAAAAAAAATACATCTATTCATGATGTGGTCGACTTCACATATATATGAATGCTAGTTTTATTTCCTATTTGATTGGGAAGGATATTTATATAGGGTTATATAATTAAAATAATAAAATTTTAGTACATGGTTTATAATGAATTTATTATATCACCGTGGTTATCAGAGGTTAGAAATAGTTAAAGTGGAAAATAAATTGAAAATAATTGGATAAGAACTATGAAACTTCTTGGGTAAACCTCTTTATGTTTATAACTATATCATTTTTATGATGGTATTCATATCAAACTGGTTCCAAAAGGTCATGGGTATTGATTTACTAAAATATCCTCATGTTATAATTATAGTAAAAACCTATTTGTTAAATATTTTTTTATTTAATGTGAAAATATTATATCTAATAAATTTCACATAATATATAATTTTAAGGATATAAATAAGGGTAAAATAACAGTTAATACATTCAAATATTTTATGGACAATATTTGGAGTTAGATGCTGATTTAGTGTGGGATTGTGTGCCTTATAGAGGCTCTACGTCGATATAATAGATATATTAAATATATTATACCATGTGCACACTATTTTTATAAATGATTGAATATCTTCCATACAATATCTCAGATTGGAAATTCAAGACATCAATTAAATCCATAATCAGGAATTAACACTAAATGTGGGATAAACTCTATATTTTTCATGTTACTGGATAAATATCATGTAAGAGTTATAAAATTTGATATATAAACATTTATGGTTAGTTAAATATAATATTATTTACTATATTAATATTTTTATTTTTATTGAATAATATGAATGGAAATTTATAGGTGTACACAAATTATTATAAATCAAATTAATTAAAGAGAATTTATTTATCATTGGAGGATATTTTTTTCCTTGTTGACCTAGTAATAATGAAGATATTATTGCTTTTGATAAAAAAAAAATTTGGTATTCTTAAAAAAAAGTTTATAATAATTATCATCATTTACTAAAATGTATATTTTGAATGATTATGGGGGAAATAATGGGATATATTAAATAATTATGATAAATATTGTGGGAAAAAAATTATTATTAATAATGAAGTAAAAATAATATTTGTATATATATATAGTGTGTGTATTTGTGGGATAAATATAAATACTTATATATAATCATGTGGGGTTGTATATATATATATGTGTGTGTTCCTTGAGAATATATGGGATAAGTGTGTATATATATACATGTGTGTGGGTGGGTGGGTTTATCTATATATATATGTTTGTGTGTGTGTGTATGTATATGTGGGTATGTTTATATATTTACTATTTATATATTTATATATATGGGTAAATTTTTATGGTATATTAAATCATGATTTAATATGTTCAAAATGAAATTAAAAATATAAGATGATAATCCACGTGGTGGTGCATGACATGACATAGAGATATAAGTGAATAAAGTGGTGGAATAATAAATATGTTATTTGGTAAATATTAATTAATGAAATAGATACAGAATTATTGAACGGAAATATATTGGGGGGTTGTACGGTGAACACGGTAAATCCAACCCCTTCTCTCATTTCTCTATCACCCTCTTCCAATCTGTTATTTTAAAAAAATTAAAACATATATCGTCAATATCATAAGTGATATCTATCAGATTTATATGTTTTTGGTGTCATTGGGATCATCTCAATGTGAAAAAATTTAAAAAATTATTATTTTGGAAGTCAGTGAGGGTTCGATGGATCAATTAAACATTAATATCAACCATTTACATCAATCATGTTTGTACCAAATATTCTAATCCATTGAACATAAAACATATTTTATTTTAGTTTATTGCAATTTTTTATTACAATTAATGTCTATACCATGAGTCATATGTTTGATGCTTGACCACATGAGTTATTTTCTTGGACCGGTGCATACGTTACTTTATTATCGATTATGATGACTATGTTCATTAATAATCATTATATTAAGGTCATATAGATATTGAAATGTCATTATATGTATTTTATATGTTTTATTCCTATATACATCTACAAAGAATGTAGGTTTATTCTATTTGGTTCTCTGAGGTTATGTCACACATGTTCGAGTAGAAAATTGATGACATATGAGTAGTGAAACCTATTGTTCAACATGTCAGATGATTCTCATGTATGAGACTGTGCTATCAATGGGATGATCTAATCATAGTCCATCATGTACATGGACTATACTTGTAAGTGGTAAGTGTCCCATGTTTGGCCTATCTATATAAGAGGGATGTGAAAGGATATAGAAAATGGTCAATATTTTATATTTGGAGAATATGGATTCCATTGGAAGGATTTATAGCGGGATGTTTCTCATTTCTATTATTGTCCATATTTTCATGTACCGTAGATCATTGTAATATTTTATAATTTATTTCATGTATAACACATTTATAATTATACATGTACTCTAACTATAAAATATACTTTTATACATGTGGTAATTTATTTCTTCTATACATGAAGATGGGAGTTATACTCTCCCCACTAATAGACATGAGGCCATCACCATATGTCAAAAACCTCTATCATGAATGGATATCTGTATGAGGTCTTATGAAACTTTCAATTGGACCTAGTTGTTTTCTCAAGATGTAATAATACAATATCATATGTGTAATTCCCTGAACCTGGAAGCCTAGAGTGGGTGCATTAATTGAATACATTTTCATGATTACATGGAATCAAGTCCCAAAAGACTGATAACTTTAGTAGTCTTGGAAAATATATTACAAACATGAACATTACATTACACATTAGGAAATAAAAAACATTATGAATGATTTTTTGAGAATTCCATTAATCACCTAGCTTAACCCTGCATATCAATTATAATAAACTTCTTAGAATCTTGGGAAAATAAAACATAAGAAAGGGGTGAGCTCAAAAGATCATTAATGATAACAATATAGCAAAAACATTCACAAATAAGAATAAACATTTATGGAAATTTATAAAACAAAAACAAACATTTTCAAAAATTAATATTCAGAATAATATCTAAATTATAAATCAAATAATTCCATTTACTTATTCAAATAGATATTCTACTAGTCGAATAATTACTTGTAATATGAATAACCAATTTCATAAGGATGGATTGCATATTTCCAGACATCATAACAACATAGTCAAAGGCCATGTGACAAGACTAAAAATTTGATTTTGTCAAGGCCATATGCCGAGTTACTAGTTTGTCTCATGAGACCTACTAATTAATCAAAGAGCTATAGTGGGATCCACTCATCACTTACTAAGTCCAAAACATTTCTCATATGAAAAGTTTTAAACATAACATAAAAATTTGTATTAAAACTACCATATGAAATGTCAATACATTATCCAGAAACCATGAATGTTGTAAAAATAACACATCCATAGTCAAACATATCACAAATCATTCAATACAATATGGAGGTTTTGTATCGTAAAAAAACAACATCAAACAATCTTAAAATAAATGGATGATGATATAGATGAAATCAAAATATTTTTGGAGAAATATCTATTTCTATTAAGAAATCATTTAAAAGTCATATAATTGTAAAAGAAAAAATTTATTTTGAAAATAATCATACAAACTTGTATGGGAAGCTTTGAAGATGTTATAATGGTGAAAAATATCTTCTCCCATCATATAAGTAAAAAAACACATTATTACATTAATGTTGTTGAAATTTTCATAAATTAACATGTTTGGAAAACGATAAAAAAATTACTTTCAAAACATTTACGGTCAAATAAGGGTATAAATTAATTTTACCCATAGTCTCGTAAATTGTAAAAATGTTTCAAATTGTATTTTTAATAAAAAATATGTTTATGATAAAGAGGTCTCAATAGATACTAATGTACTAACAACCTCAGATAAGTAAAGAGATTGTATAATTTACCCTTACCTTTCACATTCCTTTGGTCAAGAATATGTTTAAACTCCATTATAATGTCAATAGTTTGTTATTAAATTATACCATAACCATATTCATATTTATTATATCATACATGATTCATTTATGGCTTTATACTACCCATTTAATAACTATTTCCATGGAGAATTAACCTTCTGGGTAATAATCGATTTATTTATAGTACATGTTTAAACTCTTCATTCTTGATCATATCATTTAGAAGATGATTAAAACACTTCCACAATATAAACCTTGATTTATATATCATATATATTTATAATATAAATATTTATAGTCAGTAGATATAAGAAATAGAAGGCATCGTTTATGGAGAAGATAGGTCGTACGTACGCATAAACGTTGTTTCCGTTTTCATATCATATTCAACGGATGTAAGTGAATAAGATATATGTATGTATATATATAGATTTAATATGAATTGTTATGTAATCCCTTGACACCAGTTACCTGGAGTCGGTGCATTATTTTAATACATTAGCATGATTACAAGGAATCAAGTCCCAAAGTAACGATCAATTTAGAAATCTTGGAAAATAGATTACATAAATTAACATTACATTACAATTACAATCATAAAACCCAGTGTAAATATTTTTTTTAGAACCCCATTATTCCATTGAGCGTAACCCTGCATATCAAATCTTAATACACTTCTTGGAATCCTAGGAAAAATATAACATAGAATGGGGTGAGCTGAGACACTCAGTAAGGGTAAGCAATACAGTGGAAAATGACATAAATATTAAGCATGGTGAATAATTGAAACCACATGCCTTTCCCAATAATAAACATGAACACATTTATGGTAAGAATAAGAGTTGAGTAAATAATTCCATAATAAAACATAATCATGGGTATTCTACTAGTCTAATAACCACATGAACCATCAATATTATTTCCATAATGAGGGAATGTATAATGCCAGACATTCTAAAACATTTTGTCAGGGCCTCGGATAAGATTTCTAAAATGATTAAGGAATCAGAAAAAACCATAAATTAAATTGGGAAAGGGCCTGGGCCAATTACACATATAGTTGTCTCATGGGACCTACCGATGCATCGAGGAGCTATAGCGGGCTCCACCCGTTACTTTCTATGTCCAATACATTCCCTATATGAAAAGGAATAAACTTAACATAAAAATTCGTGTATGAACTAGGATAAGAAATGTAAATACTTTAACCATATTCCTTGAATGTTATAAAAACAACACATCCACAGTCAAACATATCACAAAACCTTCAATACAATATAGATGTTTTGTATTATAATAAATCAACTTCAAAAAAATATTAAAATCCATTAAAGGATTTGACATAGATAGAAATTATTTGTAAAACAATTTCATTGAAATATCCCTTTTCATGAAAACATTTAAATGTTACACAATTTAGAAAAGAAGTCATTTAAAGAAATTTTAAAATCATATTGTCCAATACCAATTTGAAACTTTTGAAAGGAATTAACATTTTAAAAACATTCATGTCCATATATATAAATCCATAAAAACCATTTTTATGACATTGGCATTAATGAGAAATATTTAGAAGAATAAATATTTAAAACATTTGAAATGATGTTTGAGTAAAAAATTCCTTAAAAGAATCCCTTTTAAAACACTTTCATAAAACATGGACATGGATAATAAATATGTCCCAGTATATACTTACGTAAAAACAACCTCAGATAATAAAGAGATTGTGAAATTAACACTTACTAATTTGGTAACTTACGAAACATACACCTATGAAAGTGGAATCATACAATGAATACGTAAATACAAATAAATTAAAGTTTATTACACAAATAATACAATTATGGTCAGTACTTACACCACACAAAAGGTAATAGTGGCAATATGGTATGAATCTCATTGGAATAAGCAGTGATATGAAAACTCCTTTCCTTGCACTTTCCTTTAGTCGAGGGTATGTTTAGCCTACTTTATGAAGACTATAGTATTTTATTGAATTATACCAGAACCATATTAATATTTATGATATCACACATTATTCCTTTACGACTTTATACTACCCATTTAATAATAATTTCCATGTTATATTAATATTTCGGGTAATAATCGCTTTCTTTATCGTACGTGTTTTAACTTGTTACTCTTGATTGTATCACCTAGATCATGATTTAAATACTTTAATAATATAAAACATGATTTATTTATCATATATATTTAGAATATAAAAATTTATAATAGACATATATATGAAATGGAAAACACCGTTTATGGAGACGGTAGTCCATACGTACGCATTAACGCTGTTTCTGTTTTCATATAGTATTGAACATGAGTAAATTAATAAGATATATGTAAGTACATAAATAATTATATATGTAAATATATATATCTCTAGTAGCATTATTATTTCATATATTACATACTTATTAGTAATATATATTTTTATAATTGTCGATGAAGGGTGAACTTGGAAATGAATCTCATCGCATCGTGGAGACGGTAATCCGTACGTACGCACGAGCGAAAATATCATTCTTTTGATATTAATATAATATATAATTGGATGGTACATAATATATAATGAATTCTTATCATTTTATTTTTATTATTTAAATCAAATACACATCATTATTATACCCATTCAAATAATAATGTATTGAATAACAATTACACCACAACGTGGAGACGGTAAGCCGTACGTACGCACGTATGGTGACATGTCATTAAATGTACGGATAAAAAACTGAATATGGTGTTACCATATTTATAATAACATCAAATTATATAGAAGATACTTGAGGTATCATTTTAGAATGGAAATAACAAATAAAGAAGATGTTGAAGAAGAAGAGAACTTGAAAGAGGGTGGTGAAAACATTATCTCTTCTTCGGGTTCTTCCTTTTGATTTGATCAAAAGGGATCCATAAGTTGGATTTCTGATCCAAATAAGGCCTCTATGTTGAATTTAGGGAAGTTGAGAGAGTATTTGGTCAGGTTTTGGATGATCCAAAAGGCTTTGAAAGTGTAATGAATTGGTTATAAGTTGAAACCTTTTTTAAGGGGGAGGTGGGGCTCTTTAGAAAAAACATAAAGTGTTATTTTATAATAAGTTCATATTCGGTTTATAATGGCACCAAAGTGTATTATTCAAAGAATAATGTGGGTATGGGTAGAAATCCTTTCAACCAATAGATTTTAGATAGGTTTGGGTCATTATATTAACCTTATCTTTTAGTTTTAACTCTTGGTTAATTAGTTTGACACTTACCATGTCATACTGTATTTTTATATTATATAGTTAATAAACATACTATATACCTCCAAGATACCCCCACGTGGTCCATTAATGATACAAATATCATTATATAAGTCTTTTGGCCGAACCTTATATTTTTATGAATTTAATGTCAATTAATAATATAATATTTTTTTAAAACTCTTTATGTCAATTTTGACACTATTTGGTATTTGATTTTTGTGAAAATCATAACAGCATGATTACTTCGAACAAAGTCAATTAAATCAATCCTTACATTTCATATTAACCTATAAAATTCGGTTAATTTATTAAAAGTCTCAAATTATATTTATTTGGATATTTATAATATCAATTATTTTTTAATTTTACTAATAAAGTAATTACTGCATCATCATTGTGTCTTAAATAAATTAAAATATTTAATGACTAAAAATTATAAATAAAATACCATTATGTAGGAAATAGTATTATATTTCTAATTAATATTTACAATCGAATTTATCTTATGTATAACTCTATATTAAAAATGTTTTAGTAATTAAACATGGATTTTAACTCTTTTAACTATTCATTGAATTAAATAATAATAAATGTCCTAATCTAATCCAAGTGGACTAAAATGATAATATTTTATTCCTAAGGTTGTGTTCGGTCGATATAAAATTTTACAATAGAATTAGGACTTGTTTTAGGTTATTATTAATACAATTTATACTTTTAATTACCCTATTTACTTTTAATCGTGGTAAATAAAAGTAAAAAGTCATTATTCAAAAAAAATTATTTTTATCTCATTGAATCACATTTTACTCCTTGATATTAACAGCGTCTCTTGGATTTTCTAAATTCAGCTCACAGAAGCAGTAAGATTATGTTTTATGCGAATTTCCAAAAGCTCCTAGGAGGTAGGTAAAATATTGTGAAAAGTTAAATTAACTTTTTATATATCTAAAATTATTAGAAACTGACTCCAATGAATTACATTGAACATATATAGTTATTATGAATCTATTTTTTCATTAAATAATTTAAATAAAATAAATAATTATTTAAAAAAAATTCGGTTTTAATCTGTAACTCAGTGTTTTTCACTATTCATCAAAAATTAAAAGTTTTCAAAAAAAAATATCAAAAATTTACCCTAAGATAATTTTGATATTATGAATTCAATAATGAAGTATATTTTTCCAAATTCAAAACATATAAATTTCATTTATTAATTTAAAATTAATTACTGCTCTCAAAACAAAAAGCGTATTTTTAAGAAAAAATAACTATTAAATGATTGAAATTTGTTTATGTCTGGTTTAAATGTGAAACTATGTCTAATTACCATGATTGGATTAAATTGTAAAAATATATTCTAAATATAATTTTAAACCACTGAAATTCATAATTTATCATTATTAATTATTTAGATTAAAAATGTTGTTTTTAATTAATATTTAGTAATGTTAACTATTCATCAAAATATGAAAGTTATCAGAAAATTACCAAAAATTAAACCGAATATAATTTCGATATTCCGTATCCAAAAATGATGTCCATTTTGAATGATAAGATGTATAAAATTTCAAAATATGGGTATTATTATTCATAATGGCTAGTTTGATTGGTTCTGGTGTGTGTTAGAACTCGAAGTTGCACACAATGCACACTACTGTATTATTCAAAGAGAAACGTACCATAGAAGCATGGGGTATTACATTCACCCCTCCTTAAATAAATTGTTTCCTAATAATTTATGCTCGGTATTGGAAACTTGGGGTTGACATTTCAAAATATCTTAGTTGAAATCCCACAATGAGAAATGGATTAATGAGGCCTCTATTTAAAATAAAGAGTGGTAAGTATGATGGTTATCGAAAATAACACATACTAGGGTTCCATGTAAGAAAACATTGATATGAAAGAGAAATATAACCACCAATATCCTATGGAGAGTTGTAGAGGACATGTCTATGAAATGGAAAACAATCACAAAGCCATAAATTTGTGATGATCTAAGGTACTATCTAGGACAACGTTTTTGTTCTAAGTTCCATTTCTTAATGTTTAGAAATTTATTTATGAGGTTTGCTAAAATCATAAGGAGATATACTTACTTTATAATTAGAGTTTTATCCATTACTAAATTTCTACCACAAACTCATCTTTCACTCAAAAACATAATACAACTCAAAAATACTCTATTTATCCTAATCGTATAGGGTTCCAAATATAATGAATTTATAATTCACATATTAGACACTTCTAAAAAAAGAAAATACATTATACAATCCAGGGACTTCATGTAGTCCAGGGGTAGGTGATAAATCCCAATCACACTATGGTTGTGGGTTTGATTCCCGTAGCTTTGTCCGACGCGATGGGTTGTCACACGGTCTGCGCGTTTTCCTTTTATAAAAATCCAAAAAATAACCTTTCAAACTTAATCCATTCCAACCTTTAGACTTATCCAAAATACTACTATCCAAACACATAGTTCAAAATTTACTAGGAAGTTAGGCATAATGAGGATCCTTTTTACCAGGTAATAACATTTGAACGCCTTCCTCATATATTACTTTACAACACTGCAACATCCTGAATTACCAAAATCATCCATCTCTTATTCCAAAATCACTACCTCATTATCAAGACCATATTAAGGATTACCTTTCCTTCAACCATTGATTTTCCAAAAAAGGTTTTGCTTACTATTAAGTCACTTTTCATAGAACCATATAATATCAAATCCACAATAAAATAATACTGCAGTACAATCCTTATTTATCTCCATAATTCATGTAACCAGTATACTATTGATACAACACTCAAATAAAATAATTATATAATAATGACATAAGAACACTAGTAATTACTCTTCTTCTGAGGTAGTATCATAGCTTGATTATTATCCAATAGCATCATTTGGTGCATACTCTGATGATTTGGACATTGGTTTGGGTAGTGTCCCAACTCATTGCTGATGAAGCATTATACATTTGAAATCTTTTTCATACCCTTGAAATAACGTACTTAGTGTCCTTTTTCTCCACACATATAACAAACTCGCATTCCCTTCAAACATTTAACAAGGTGATTAATTCTACACTTATCACATATTGGAAATTCCTTCTTTCCCTTATTCCCTTAATCCATATTTATTTCTACCATCCTTTTCTTCTCTTTCTTCCCTTCAAAGCCATAGAATTCAGAGAGTTCTTTACTGATCTTTTGATACTATTTATTAGTATGATGATAATATGTGGGAGACTATTTCATTTATAAATATGGTCTTAATACCATGAATTATATGTCCCTTCTTACTCTTTGGATCATACGTATTGCGGGAGTTCTCATCCCTTCTACTGGGCGCCATTTCTAAATAATGGCATACACTAAGTCAGTTTATGAATCACAATTCATAATTCCAAACATGTAAAATACCAAACATAAATTGAATAGATTATGGTTATAATCCATAATCAAAAAAATGTTTTCTTTTAGGAGGTATATACTCATAAACCCATCATAGCAGTTTGTAAAGAAAATGAGAATTATCCTAAGAATATTCCCCGGGAGTGTCTTAACCAAGAGTGCAGTAAGGCCCATTGTTATGCACTAGTTCCCGTTCGAGTCTAGCTCAATGTGGTGTTTACGGGTTTTACCCCTAGGTACATATGTTCCAGAGCCACCTCTACCTGCTTATTTCCAGACAGGGATGTATTTCTCGGCAAACTCCCAAAATCTCTACATTACCAAAATTATTGGAATTTCTTCTATAACAATCCTCAATGTCTATCTTAGGGTAAAGTGATCTAATCAGAGTTTATCTAAATCTAGTTTCCATTGTTATTGCTAAAATTCCTCGGATACCAATTATAATGCCCCGACCCTAGTTACCCGGAGTCGGTTCTTTATTTTAATACATTGTCATGATTACAAGGAATCAAGTACCAAAGGACCGATTGGTTTTGCAGTCTTGAAAAAATAGATTACATACAATAACATTACATTACAATTTCAAACATAAAACACAGCCTAAATAGTTCTTTGTGAATTCCATTATTCCCTTTAGCTTAACCCTCCATATCAAATCATAATACACTACTTGGGATCCTGGGAAAAATAAAACATTGAAAGGGGTGAGTTCAAACGCTCATTAAGTGTAAGAAATACAATGGAAAATGACATAAATATTAAGCATGGTGAATAATTGAAACCACATGCCTTTACCAATAATAAACATGAATACATTTATGGAAATAATATGAGATGAGTAAATAATGCCATAGTAAAACATAATCATGGGTATTCTACTAGTCGAATAACTACATAAACCATCAATATTATTTCCATAATGAGGGAATGTATAATGCTAGACATTTTAAAACATTTGTTCAGGGCCTCGACCAAGACGTCTAAAATGATTAAGTCCTCTGCCAAAACCATAAATCAAATTGGAAAAGGGCATCAGCCAATTCCACATCTAGTTGTCTCATGAGACCTACCGATGCACCAAAGAGCGATATCGGGCTCCACCCGTCACTTACAATGTCTAATAAATTCCACATATGGAAAGGATGAAACTTAACATAAACATTTGTATAAGAACTAGGATACGAAATGTCAATACTTAAACCATAATCCATGAATGTTATAAAAATAACACATCCACAGTCAAACATATCACAAAACCATCGATACAATATAGAAGTTTTTTATCATAATAAATCAACTTCAAAACAAGTTTAAAATCCATTAAAGGATTTGACATAGATGGAAATGATTTGTAAAACTCTTTGATTGAAATATCCCTTTTCATGAAAACATTTAAAAGTTACACAATTTATAAAAGAAGTCATTTAAAGACATTTTCGAATCAAAGTTTCCCATACCACTTTGAATCTATTGAAAGGAATTAAAATTTTAAAAACATTCATGTCCATATAAATAAATCCTTAAAAACCATTTTGAATACATGGACATTAATGAGAAATATTTATAAGAAAAAATATTTAAAACATTTGAAATGATGTTTTCGTAAAAAGTCCCTTAAAATAATCCCTTTGAAAACTCTTTCTTAAATCATGGACATGGATAATAAATATGTCCCAGTGTATACTTACGTAAAAACAACCTCAGATAATAAAGAGATTGTGAAATTAACACTTACCAATTTGGTAACTTACGAAACATACACCCATGAAAGAGAAATAATGCAATTAATATGTAAATACACATAAATTGAAGTTTATTACACAATGAATACAATTATGGGAAGTACATACACCACACAAAAAATAATAGTGGCAATATGGCATGAATCTCACGGGAATAAGA
The DNA here is from genome assembly GCA_963277665.1 of Viscum album. Taxonomy (NCBI): domain Eukaryota; kingdom Viridiplantae; phylum Streptophyta; class Magnoliopsida; order Santalales; family Viscaceae; genus Viscum; species Viscum album. Next base: position 1,398,433,341 of record OY728153.1, read on the forward strand.
AGTGACATAAAAACCCCTTACCTTGCACTTTAATTTAGTCAAGGGTACGTTTAGCCTCCTGTATGAAGACTATAGTATGTTATTGAATTATACCAGAACCATATTAATATTTATGATATCAAATGTTATTCCCTTATGACATTATACTATCCATTTGATAATAATTTCCATGTTATATTAATATTTTGTGTAATAATCGCTTTCTTTATCGTACGTGTTTTAACTTGTAACTATTGATTGTATCACATAGATCTTGATTTAAATACCTCCAGAATATATAACATGATATATTTATCATATATATTTATAATATAAAAATTTATAATTTATATATATATATATGAAATGGAAAACACCATTTATGGAGACGGTAGTCCATACATACGCATAAACGAGGTTTCTGTTTTCATATAGTATTGAACAAAAGTAAATGAAGAAGACATATGTAAGTACCTAAATACTTATAAATATAAATATATATATATCCAGTAGCATTATTATGTCATATATTACATTCTTATTAGTAATATATATTTTTATAATCGACAATGAAGGGTGAACTTGGAAATGAATCTCATCGCGTCGTGGAGACGGTAATCCGTATGTACGCACGAGAGAAAATATCATTCTTTTGATATTAATATAACATATAATTGGATGGTATATAATATATAAAGAATACTTATCATGTTATATTTATTATTTAAATAAAATAAAAATCATTATTATACCCATCCAAATAATAATGTATTGAATAACAACTACACCACAATGTGGAGACGGTAAGACGTATGTACACACGTATGGTGACATTTCATTCAAAGGATGGATAGTATACTGAATAAGGTGGTACCATATTTATAATAACATCACATTATATATAATATTTTTTAGATATCATTTTAGAATGGAAATAACAAAGAAAGAATATGTTGAAGAAGAAAGGAACTTGAAAGAGGTTGGTGAAAACATTACCTCTTCTTCAGGTTCTTCCTTTTGATTTGATCAAAAGGTATCATCTAGTTGGATTTATGATCATACTAAGGCCTCTAGGTTGAAGTGAGGGATGTTTAGAGAGTATTTGGGAAGAGTTTGACCGAACCAAATGGCTTTGAAGGTTTGAATAATTGGTTAGAAGTTGGGTCCTTTTATAAGGGGGATGAGGGGCTCTTTAGAAAAAACATAAAGTATTATTTTATAATAAATTCATATTCAGTTTTTAATGGCTCAAAAGTAGATTATTCAAATAATATTCTGGCTATTGGTCGAAATCCCTTCAACCAATAGATTCTAGATAGGTTTGGGTCATTATATTAACCTTATCTTTTAGTTTTAACTCTTGGTTATTTAGTTTGACATTTACCTTGTAACATTTTATTTTTATATTATATAGTTAATAAACATACAATATACCTCCAAGAGACCCCCCAAGTGGTACATTAATGATACAAATATCAATATAAATGTAATTTGGCCAAACCTTAGATTTTTAGGAATTGAATATCAATTAATAATATAATATTTGTTTTAAAAACTCTTTTATGTCAATTTTGACACTATTTGGTATTTTATTTTTGTGAAAATCATAACAGCATGATTACTTACAATAAAGTTAATTAAATAAATTTTATCATGTAATATTTACCTATAAAAGTTTTTTAATTCATTAAAAGTATCTTATTATATTTATTTGGATATTTATAATATCAATTATTTTAATATTTCACTAATAAGGTAATTAATGCATCATCATTGTGTCATAAATAAATTAAAATATATAATGTCTAAAACTTATAAATAAAATACCATTATGTAGTAAATCCTATTATATTTCTAATGAATATTTAAAATTGAATTTATCCTATTTATAACCCTATATTAGAAATGTTTTAGTAATTAATCGTTGATTTTAACTCTTTTAACTCTTCTCCGAATTAAATAACAATAAATGTCCTAATCTAATCCAAGTGGACCTAAATGAAATATTTTATTACTAAGGTTGTTTTTGGTCGATATACACTCATACAATAGAATTAGGACATGTGTTAGGTTAATATTAATATTATTTTTACCCTTAATTACCCTATTTACCTTTAACCGTGGTAAATAAAAGTAAAAAGTTACTATTCAATAAAAATTATTTTTATCGCATTGAACCACATTTTAATCTTTGATATTAACCGTCTTTCTCGTATTTTTTATATTCTGCTCACAGAAGCGGTAAAATTATGTTTTATGTGAATTTGCAAAAGCTCCTAGGAGGTGGGTAAAAGACGGTGACAAGGTCAATAAATTTTTTATATCAAGAATTATTATAATCCGACTCCAATGAATTATATCCAACTTATATATGAATTATGTATCTATTTTTACTTTAATTAATTTAAATAAAATAAATAAATATTTAAATAAAAATTCGGTTTTAAACTATAACTCAGTGTTTTTCACTATTCATCAAAAATTAAATATTTTCAGAAAAATGCCAAAAATTTACCCTAAGCTAATTTTGATATTCAAAATTCAATAATGAAGAATATTTAACCAAATTCAATTCATAGAAGTTTCATTTATTAATTTAAAATTAATTCCCGCTGTCAAAACAAAAAGTGTGTTTTTAAGAAACAATAACTATCAAAAGATTGACACTTGTTTATGTTTGGTTTAAAAGTGAAAGTATGTACAACGACCAAAATTGGACTAAATTGTAAAAATATACTATAAATATAATTTTAAACCACTCAAATTCATAATTTATCACTATTAATTATTTCGATTAAAAAAGTTGTTTTTAAATTAAATTTAGTAATCTTCACTATTCATCAAAATATGAAAGTTATCAGAAAAGTACCAAAAATTCACCCTAAGCTAATTTCAATACTCTTAATCCAAAAATGAAGCCTATTTTGAAAGATAAGATGTATAAAATTTCAAAAATTGTGTATTACTATTCATAACGGCAAGTTTGATTGGTTGTGGTGTGTGTTAGAACTCGAAGTTGCGTACAAATCACGCTATTGTATTATTCAAATAGAAACGTACCATGGAAGCTTGGGGTGTTACATATTATGTCCTATATTACATACATATTAATAATATATATTTTTGTAATCATCATTGAATGGTGAAAAAGTAAATGAATCTCATCGCCTCATGGAGACGATAATCCATACGTACGCACGAGTGAAAATATCATTATGTTTATGTTGAAATCGTATGTAATTGGATTGTGTATCATATACTCAGAATAATTAACATTTTATATTTATTTCTTATATTTTTTGACGCTCCCTTCTGTCACAGATTCCAAAGATCGGCCAAGGAGAGTACTTCAAGCAAAGAAGAATGAAGAATCATAAAAAAGTGCAAAGGAATTAAGGCGCACAAGTGTACTTGAATGCGAGCCTTCAGTGAGAAAGTCACTTACATTCCCGACATGTGGAACTCAATTCACTTATGTGCCCTAAGTCAATTTTCACCCAAGCCTCGGGTAGCCTATAAATACCCCCTGTGGGCCCTCCATTTTAGGGACGAAAAATTCCAAAAGTCGTATTTAAGCTCTCGGCACCCTAGTCTCTTCTTGAAGTCTCCCAGAAACTTCTATGGTAATTTATTACATAGAATAAAAGATTTAAAGAGGGGAAACAAGGCATGTGTGTTGGAATCCATCAACACTTGCGCGCCTAATAGTCCAACCCTTAAGGGAAAATGGCCACACTTGCGCGCCGCCTTATGCCTTCAACAGAACTTGCACGCCACTCTTTAGTAAGCCTTTATGGATAATAGTAATGGCTTGAGCCAAGACTCCCCATGTATTACCCTATGGGTTGACCATCGTTCAAGTATACATATGTCGCACAGGTATACCTATGCGCCCAAATAGGACTTGCGCGCCTACCTCTTTTTGGGTTCCCCTCCTGTCTATTCAACTCTTTTCTTCAAAACCACCTCTCCTCTTCACGATTTAGCCTTCAATACCTTTTTCATCCTCATTTATGATGTGGTTCCTTTGTTGGCTTCCTTATCTGAAAGGAATTCTGTGGAACATCTCTCAAAACCTAGTGATTTACATATCATGATGTCATTAAGGTTGGAGATTTACACCATTCACCCTCATCTTCTACGATGATAAGATCTTTAATATGTGTATCCTCCGGAGGAGTAAGCCCAAAGTCTTAAATTCCCTAACCTAGGCCTCCTTTTCAGGAGTAATCCCCAGTCAAAGTTCCCTTAAATTGGGCATCCTCCTTAGGATTAAGCCCCAAATTCAAGTTCCCAAATATGGGCCTCCTCCGGAGTAAGCCCCAAATTCTAAAATTATGTAACATGTGCCTCTTTTTCAGGAGTATGCCCTAGTTCTCAAGTCCCTTTAACATGTACCTCCTTCTCAAGAATAATCCCCAGTTATAATTTCTCTTAACTAGTCTTAATTTCTTTTGATTTGGACTTCATTATCTGGAATAAACCCCAATCATAAGTACCCTATAATTTGGGAATCCTTCTCAGGATTAAGACCTAATATATGTATCCAAATCTACATAAAGCAGATATACTTTTATGGACCTTGTTCTAGGGATTCTCCCCTAATGTAAGTCCCAATATTCATCTCTCTGGGCAGTCATACATACTTAAGCCCCACATCATTTCTTGTGACTGCATCTTTTTTGGCACAAATCGTTAAGTTTACTGATACCTCTTGTTTCTCACACCGATCATGACTCACGTGAGCTTAGAGTGTAAAAGTAACTATGACACATCTCTCTGGGTCATTAGTCATACGTAAGCCCCACAATTCTCAATCGAACTATGTGGAATTTGATCTCTACCTTAAAAGTAGAGTACGAAGGAAGCTGTTCTAATGGTTCAAGCCCATCACTCATTAATTCTCATACATCCCATATGACGTTAAACTATATATTAATTCCCGAACTACATGGGTTCTGATTCCTATTCCAAACAAGGATACGTCGGTAGCCAATCTGTCGGTACGATCCCAACTATAAAATAATCCATTTCCTTCTAAACGACAATAAAAATCAAGTGCCCCACTAAGTTGATTTAAAACTAGTATGGTCATTATAATGACCAACAGATATATATATAATGTGTAAAAGGATACCATTGACTACGAATCTCCAAAAAAATACAGATGATTCTCTATCGATGAATAACCTCAAATACATATAAATGATTCTCTAAATCTCATACATATTAATCTTTTATTGTCAGATATAAGGAAGGCTCATTTTCATTCTTGGTAATTTAATAAAGATTCATGAACATAACATAAATCTATAAAGAGAGTCTCGAGGTAGACAAAAATTCCCCCCAAAAATGCGTGATGAGTACGACCTACCATCCTCTCGACCAATCAAAATTCTTAGGCCTCATAGATCCACAAGCAATGAGCACCTACCAATGGAAAGTATATCCAAATAGATATAGAATCATTGGATCATTCAGGTTCTATGGATAAACCCATTAGAAACTATTTGGAATGTTTGAACCATAAACGAACAAGGTCATCCACATTTCCAGAGGAAACACAAAATGGTGAACCTGGCGTGATTCCTTAACCAAGTTAAATAATGTTTTACTTATTTCTTAGGCCCCTATTTAACTTAATGTGAGGGCCAATAATGTAATAAATAACATAAGTACTCATCCAAAAGATGTATTGGCCGAACTTATCTTGATTATGTCTGTTATATCAAACAAGCACTCATTTTCAAGATCTCTCTGCGTTATAGAAATGGATTCGCTAAAGTTCACACCTATGAATGCATCTACTGCTACTCCTGCTGGATCCTCTTCCACTCTGAGGACGACATCACCTACATAACATCTTCAACACTGGGTCTCAAATGAACTGGTTAAGGAATACCATTAACACAAAACAATTCTGACTCTAGATGATTCACGACAAGCCATCCATGTCAATAATTCACCTTGGTTGTCCGGAAAACGATTACCAGTGATTAAAACAAAGGTGGTGCCAACCACCATCTCCAACTGTTTCAGGTGTTATCCACAGAATGCAATCACTAGTCTCTCCCATATTATGAGGAGGTTAATGATAAGGTCACTCAAGTCCTTAATTCATGGAGACATGAGTCCTTCCCGAGGGCTCCCAACTACAATCGTCGCCAGACTCGTGCGGAAGTGCACCCTCAACATGATGATGGTATCACCATTAGGGGTTCATCTCTGGTTCCTCAAACCCAAGAATGAAAGACGAACCACCAGAGGTGTAGTATAGTCAACATGGTGTGTTTTCTTACTTCTTCCCCCCTCCGATGAAGTCCATCAAGCCAACTTGATGGCAAGCAACGAGAAGGCACAAACACCCATCCATTCCAATTCCACTGTCCAGCAGACTCTTCTTGTAGTAACCCACCAATACCACCAGACAATTCCAGTGGAGTATTATAGGCCGACATATATGCCTGTTCATAACTCATAAACCAGTCAGTAGGCTCGTCTGACTGCACCCATAGAAGATTGCAAATTTAATATGGTGGCAACTAACAAGCAGGCACATACACCTGTTTACAATCAACAATTCTGTTAGCTTCCTCGTCTACCTGTATTGAAGTAAATTCAACAACCATACATGAAGTAGATTACACAGAAGGCACATACACCTGCCAATTTTAATCAAGCCTGCCAACAGTCTCGTTTGGTAGCATCCGGAGATGTCAGTCAGAAAAGCACGACGACAAAATTGGAGCTGACTCAAATCTCTTCCCCCAAACATGAGTACTGTCAGAATTCACTGGCAGGAAAAGGAGGACAAGAGCAGGAACACACATCTACTCCAAGCATGGAATGGATGTATATACCCATTCTAGAAGCTGAAGTCACCAAGCACATTCTAACGATCGTGAAAGAGCAGAAGCAAATCCCTGCTCAGATTCTGGATGCTTGCCAGAATATTATAACGGCTTCAACAGCATAACTGGGATAGAAATACAAATCTTTCAGTACTAGTGGAGTGACACATCAACATATCACTACGTAAAAGATACAAACCTATGTTCCAGTCCAATAGGGTTGGGGGGGAATACTCCCTCATATCATACGAACAATCAAGTCAGGAACACACACCTGAATTGAATGGAGATAATCAGCCTAACCTGATTATTTCTCCTGAGCAGGCACATACACCTGCCCATAATAACAACATTCTCCAACAAGTGGTTCCCAAAGTGAGTAAGAAGTCATTTATGAAAAAGACCCATTCAGCACAGTCATGAAATCAAGAGACAATCTATAATAAGTTCTGGCTCGATGCTGGAGTTCTTGAATTCCTCAGACAATTATCTGTTAGAACTAAAGATTCTACTCTCTTATTTCCCAATAGTTAGAACATTAATTCTGAGTGCATGCATCAGAAACTTTCTCATGAAGTCTTGCTTCATTAATGTTCGGTCAATCTCAAAGTATCATCTTCAGATGAGAGTCCCGATGACCCCCTGCGTGGCCAGAATATCAAGGAGTAAAATTTTTCATCTTTTGCTGTAACCCACCATGGTGGTCCTCCCTATGATGATGATTTTAGATGAGAAAGTCCTCTCTGTAGTAGTAATTCAAATTTCCTGGAAAATTCTTCAAAAGAAAATATAGTGATGAAAAATCCCTCTTTTCTTGAGGCACTTGAAAATGTGAAGCTAGTCATGTATGATTCTTTACCACTAGAAGGTGAAATACTTTCTCAAGAAGAACATATCCTAGGGTATAGGTCATTATTCGAACCACACCTAGATCATTCATCTTCTAGTTTGATAAATGAATTCTCTAAAAATCTTGTTGAATCTGATGAAGCAACAACGAAGCACCATCTCTAGTCTAATCAGGTAGAAGACTCTTCAAGGAATAATAAAGAAGAAATGCTGAATATGGGAAAACAACTGGTGAAAGGAAAATTACCAGTCAGGTTTTGGCCTTTGGTTGACTTTTAGTATGACATTCCAAAAATGTTGACGGAATATTGTAATCAAGATATTCGTCTCAACATGTGGAAGATTATTTTTAAATTAAAAAAGAAAATATTATCTTATGATGATTATGAAAATCAAGTCATGATAATAGAAGGGTTAGAACGCCGAATCTATTTGACATCTTTCTTCGCTTCTCGATATCCAAAGGCTGAAAATCAGCAGAGAGCCCTTCAACGTTCATGCCATGGTGCACTAAAATTAATGCACCAATTAATTTCCAATACCCCATCTGGTATCCATATAATGGGATGGGGTGTTCATAGAGCACTAAATTTCACTGTACTCTCCAGTCAAGAAAGCCTCACAAAGGTGGTCTCATGCAATGTTGTTTCCCAAAATTGGCCACATATAGTTGATTTTGTGCATAATCAAATGATTTCTAAAGAACACGACTCAGCTACTTTTTTCTCAAAGTTAGGTAGAAAAAGAACAAGTTGTCGAATTACTCTTGCATCAGGAAAATGAGAATATCAAACATGACTCTCATTTAGAGCATGCACATCATCAGGTGACCAAAGTGTCAGAAATCATCCAACGGTTTTTTGAGCCAGGTGATTTGAGTGGATGTAGGTTAATGCATCCATCCAATTTTCAGACTAAAGTCTGCAAGATCAGAAGAGATTTTAAAAATGTCTCAGATGTAACAGATCAAGAGCCACCCCAGCTTGCCATACTGGGGACTCTTTTAGCCCAACCCTCAAAATCAACAAATAGTATTCGTGGGATTGAGCAGGACCAGCCGGAACAGCCCCAGTCCATCGGACTGGGGACTTTTTCAAATACTCAATCCCTTCCTCAGAAGAAGTCATTATTTTCTCGAGTAGGTAAGAAGCCCCAATATGAACGAAGAGCTGAATTATCAGGATATTCCCTCCAAATTACGGTTCATTAAGAAGTTTCTGAGGGATCAAATCCACAAAAGGCAATGTCTCATCAAGGACATGGAAGAAGACAGTAACACAAAATGCCGATCGAAGGGATGCAATGCATTATGAATAAATAAATGTCATCAATGCCGTTGTTGTTGATCCTCTAGAACAAGAGGCTCCCCCATAGGTATCAGACGAGGAAGTTCCTACTCAAGAGGTTGTGCACATAGAAGCAAGTGAAGAATGTGTTCATACCTGAAATCAAAGGCTTACCCAGAATCTATGTATTCCTTCAAATAATCAACTTCCCCCTCTCCAAAAGGTGACTAACAAGGGGAAATGAAAGAATCAGGTTACATTCCACCCTTCCTCTGGAGAAGGACAATCACTCTAACTAGAGTAAGGATTAACACAACAAGTGGAAGAAATGAAGGAATTAAGGAGGTTGAATGCAGAACTACTACAAGGTAGTCTTACTACTAAGAGTGTTGGAGTCAGTAAGCCAAGGTATTTTGTTGCAGCAACTAAAATGGATCAAAAGTATCCTCCTTTACCCGTACACCCTCAAAGGACTAATCCTATGGGTCATTCGTAACAAAAATCGGTGGTGATATCATCAATTGCAGTACCATCCACGACACCTGTCCAAGCTCCAGTTATTGCACCTGCTCAGGTCCAAGATCAACCAGATGTTTCTCAAATGTTAATAAATACGACTGATTCATTAAAATCTCATTTGGAAGCTATGGAGGGAAATCATGCACAAATTCAACCAGAAAACAATCTTACCATGAATGGGTTAATGCAATTCCTCCCCCATCAAATATTTCAAATACCACATTCCCAATATTTAATGGTTCGAGAGACCCAGATAAACACTTTACACATTTTGTTTCTCGTTGTGATCTTGTGATGGGAACCCCTCAGCAACAAGAAGCAGTTAATCTCAGGTGTTTTTTACCGTCATTACAAGGGTCTTGTTTTGTCTCGTATACAAGATTGAAATCCCAGTCAATTATCAGGTGGGAGGATCTTCGTCAATGATTTTTTCTTCAATTCAGCTCAACTTTGACAAAGGTAGCAATTTTTGATCTTACAAATTGTATGAAAAGGGATAATGAAAGGGTTTCATATTTCATTTCTCACTGGAAGGGATTAACATATTCCCTAATCTTAGCACTCCCTCAAGAAGAATTGTTGCCTATCTTTGTGGAATATTTTCATGATGATTTATGCACACTGTTGATCCCAATGAAATACAAAGGAGGTTTTCGAGACCTCACATAGAACACCCAACAGATAGAAGACTCTCTTACAAAGACTAAGGATAAAACATGTGTAATTCCACCAGCTCAAGGAAGGTGAATGGGTAAAGCAAAGACTGTTACAGTTACGCTTAAACAAGAACCTGTACCTGCTTCTACATCAAAAAATTCATCTTATCGAAGGGCTACATATCCATAGTGTCATAAACAAAGGCCGTTTTGTTAGGATGACCAAAGAGATCATAGAACGAAACAATTTGAGGATCTAAAGACCAATGTTTATTCTTTCTAAAATGAAAAAGTTTCTAGTTACTTCTTTTTGGTTCTGGAAAATAATTTGGTTCAGTTACCAAGGCCCAAAAGGCCGAACAAGGAACGAGATGAAGACCATCCAAACTATTTCACATTTCATCAGATGTTGGGGCATCCCATTCAAAAGTGTTTTGTCTTCAAAGACCTTTTATGAAAGATGGTAGACTCGGGACAGGTGAATATAAAAGGTTCTTCAGCTCCGGTAGCATGTTTTACTGCTACAAATCCAGAAGAAGATGGTGAGTGGAAAGAAGTCAAAAGAAAAAATGTATAGAAATATGATGATTGGATGGTCAGAAAAATGATAAACCAAACTCATGCCATTTTACAAACTCCATTGAAGAAACCAATTGTGTATTTTGCTATGTATTCCACAGGAAAAGCTCCTTCAGAAAAACCCTCTTCATCAGAGGGAAAATTCTCAATGAAACGACATAATTCAAAGAAATAAGAGCAGTCAGAAGATGATGATATTGTGTCGAATCCCATGTTGTCTTTGACTCTGGCAGATTTTTGGCCATCTACTTTAAAGCGAAGGGCACTGTCCCACTAAATGACATATCCTAAACTGGCTATTCAGGCATCATCTTCATCACATGAAGAGTTGGTCTTTGGGTCTGTTAACATGATTCATTTAATGGATCCATATGCTAGTCACAGCTTTGATTTTGATGAGCCTGAGTTCCATGTATCAAAAAGTGGAATTAGAGGGAGTTCCAGAGGTCTGGGATATAGAGGAAGACGTGGATATCCCAAAAACCACTATTCCAATTCTACCCCTACTACAACTGTATATGCAGCAGAAACTCATGGCAGAGCCCTTCAGCTGGCTCAACAAGAACAAGAATGTTCTTCCATGCAAGGCAGCTTCAATCCTGGAAAATTTATTTTCAAAGATCAGTTAGAGGTTACACATTCTTCCTCTCATAAAATAAATAGACCTAGTCAGTCTAATCTTCCAAATGTAAGAGTATTTCCAACTACTATCCCAATACAAGAAGCATCTTCATAAAAGAAACAACATCTAGGGTACCAGAAAAACCACATGTTATTGTTGGGAAACACATACCATTAGACAAAAATAATGATGTCTGGAAACATTTAGCCCAAATACTATCCTAGTTATAAATTATGGATGCCTTGAACCTATCAAAGGATCACCGGGAGACACTCATTGAGGTTTCTTCAAGTCCTCAGGAATTTGAAACTATAATTCCTACGGCTGAAGTCTACGATGTAGAGAATTGTCCTGTTGAATTCCATGTACTAATATCTTTTACAGATGAAGATGAAGATGATGTTGTGCATGGACATATTATACCTTTTTATTTATCTGGAAAGGTCAATGATGTAGACATCCGAAGAGCTTTCATTGATAATGGATCATGATTTAATATCATCCCCATGCATACACTTTGTTTATTGGGCCTCACCGAATATGATTTATTTCCTTCTACTTTTATGTTGCAGGGATATGATAAAAATGGGCAAGAACCTCTGGGCGAGATCACACTCAGAAATCACTTTGGAGATCTTATATCCAATTCAGATTTAATGGTTGTTTTTCATGACACAACCTTCAATATTTTTCATGGAACACCTTGGCTACATCAACATGCAACTATCCATTCATCATACCATCAGTGACTCAAATATTGTTTCCATGGTCAAATTGGGACATTGTATGGTGATAAATCACCTTTCAAAACATGTTAATATCAATACATATAGGACGAATTCTATCACATGGAGGGAAATAAGAAATCCACAACAAGGGAGGTTACCAATGATAATGCTCTATATGGGTTGGAAAATATTCCAGTAAACCAATTCATACATGTGAGTATCAATTATGTGTTTCATATCATTCTAATTGATAGGATATACCAAAATCAAAATACTCTTATGGAAAATTCAATAATTTCAATTACGGCAATCAATCTGGACAACATGGGAGAAATTGGTGATTAACCAAGCAGTGATGAAATCTCAAATGGAGATGTCTTCATTTCATCTTCTGAAATTCACCAATTCTATACTTTTCCAACAAGTTTATAAGAATTTATAGTAATGTCAGTGGTGAATGATGAGGTTCATTCTCAATCCATCATCTCCTCTTTATTACCCAAGGAAGACCCATCATCATCAATAGGGTCATAGGTGGAATCTTCTTCTTCAAGATGTTTAAATTTTATCATCTCTCATGATAAAGTAAATTATACTTCATAAAATACTATGAATGTAGAAATAGTAGAGACAACACTCGTTGAAGAAGAAGAGGAAGATCTCAGGGATGCTTTTCTAGCATTTCAAGAGGGTTTCTCTACCACTGTGGATGAACTCAGAGAATTAAATCTGGGTACAATAGAAGATCCACTCCACACTTTAATTAGTGCGGACATGACTCTTGAAGAGGAAGAAATATATATTACATTTTTAAAGAAAAAATGAGATATAATGGCTTAGAACTATACAGAAATTCCAGGGATTTATCCTAATGTTGCTACTCTCATTTTGGTTTTCCAGATGAAAATAGAGGATTCAAGCATGCCGCAAGAAGAACACACCCAAATTATACTTCGAAAATTGAAGCTGAAGTGGATAAGCTTATCAAATCTAGATTCATCAAAGAAGATAAATATCCCAAATGGTTTTCTATTATTTTCCCTGTGAAAAAGAAAAATGGAAAAATTAGAGTATGCATTGATTTTAGATATCTTAATCGGTATTGTCCCAAGGATGATTTTCCAGTTCTGATCATAGAACTCTTAATTGATGAAAAAGCTGCCTATGAACAAATTTACTTCATGGATGTATATTATGGGTGTAATATAATACGAATTGCTCGAGGAGATGAAGAATATACAATTTTCAGATCCCCTCAGGGTGTGTTTTGCCATGGGGTAATGACCTTTGTCCTGAAGAATGCATGCGCAACATATCAGCATTCTATGCATCATATCTTCAAAACCATTTTAGGGAAATTTGTTGAATGTTTTTTGGATTATTGGGTGGTTATATCCAAACAAATTTCTAATCAATTAGTTTATTTGGAAATCATATTCCAAAAACTTCGACAATATCATTTGAAGATGAACCCCTTGAAATTTTTTTTGGGGTAACCTCAAAAACATTTCATGGATTTTTTGTACGACATCATGGTATCGAAGTAGATCCTGAAAAGTCAAATTCAATCCTTGGTATGTCACATATTCAAAATATTATATAATTGAGATTAATTCAAGGACACTTGGCGTATATTCATCATTTCATCGCCAATCTGGAAGGCAAAAGTTTACCCTTCACCAAAATTTTGAAGAAGGGAGTCACATATCAGTGGACTGAAGAATGTCAAGAACCATTCAATATTCTCAAGAAATATCTCTTATGTCTAGTGTTATTAATGACACCTATTGAAGGAAGTCCACTTATACATTATGTAACAGCTTTAGAGCGATCATTGGGTACCTTCCTTGCCCAAAAGAATGATGCTGTGAATAAAAACAGTCTTTACTATCTCAGTCGGGCTATGTTTGAAGTAGAAACCCAATATTGAAGTATTGAAATGTGTTGCATGGAATTAATCTTTGCAGTTCAAAATTTGAGACACTACCTGCAAAATCTTAAGGTCCAACTTGTATCTCTCAAAAACCCGCTAAAATTAATCCTTAGTCGTCCAATGCTTACAGGATGTCTGGAAAGGTGGGCAGTTATTTTGCAGCAATATGATATCGAGTTTGTGTCTCAAAAGGCAATAAAGTTCCAAGATCTGGAAGTTTTCCTTCCTGAACTTACTTCAATAGAAGATAATTCTTTAGATACTGAACTTCCTGATGAGGAAGTCTTTTTTTTCAAGATAATATTCAAACATGGGAAATGAACATTGATGGTTCTTCTAGAAGTCCAACAGGGAAGAAAATGGAAGATCCTAAATTCTACAACGTTGGGTTAGGTATTGTGCTCATTTCTCCATAAAAGGCAGTTCTTCCCTATTCCTTCATATTGTGGGAAGGCAGTACACATAATGAAGCATAATATTAAGTTCCCATCACAGGATAGGAATTGGTGCTTCAGGAACAAGTGAATCAATTAATATTTAAAGGTTATTCAGACCTGGTAATAAAACAAGTCAATGAGGATTATTCCATCAGAAAAGAAGAGTTAATCCATCTTTGTGATTATGTCATAGAGTTAAAGGTGGAATTTCCTTCGGAACCGACAATTTCTTATGTCCCGCGATCATAAAATGCCCAATCTGATGCACTGGCTAAAATAGCCACAGCTCTGGATGATCCAAATCGGGATGAGACAATCATCAGTATTTACCACTGTTGTACAATTTCACCTTATGTTCAAATTAGAATTGAAGAAATCAGTGAAATTAGTCACATTCCGGAACCATATGGTCACACTATAGGATGAATGAAAACTATCAAGGAATACCTTCAAAATGGTACACGTCCACCTAATATAGCCGGGAAATAACAAATCTGGTGATGTGTGGTCAATTTTACTCATTATGATAGCCCAGATCACCTAGAAAAAATTCTCTACAAAATAAGTTTTGATGGAATTCTCTTCAGATGAACTGATGGTGAAGAGGCAATGGTTGTCCTAGAAGAAGTACATGTTGGAGTTTGTGGTTCCCACCAGTCTAGACATAGACTATCTGATCAAATTTGAATGCTTGGATACTTTTTCCTTTTAATGATACAAGATTGTGTTGATGTTACTAAGATGTGTCATTCGTTTGGAGTACATTCCAACTTCATTCATCAACCCCCAGAGTTTCTTCAAACAACTAAATACTCATGGCCATTTCCCACATGGGGAATGGATGTAGTGGGACTTTACCCTTTAGTAACATCCAAGAAGTTTAATTATATTCTTACTACTACTGACTTCTTTTCCAAATGGGGAGAGGTAAAAACACTCAAAGAAGATAGTTCTAAAAGCATTGTTAGCTTCATAAATTCTAACATTGTTACCAGATTTGGTGTCTCTCATACCATTGTTGATGGACGATGGCACCGACTTCTGTTAATCTGAGTTATGGAAGTTGTATCAAGAATACGACATCAAATCCAACCATTCATCTCGGTATCATGCATCGTCCAATGGTCCAATAGAATCCTTCAACAAGAATATTTCAAATATAATTCAAAAGATGGTTGATAAAGATAAGAAGTCATGTCCTGGTAAACGTTTTCATGCTTTATGGGCTTATCGGACCACCACCCGCACTGCAATGAGGTCAACTCCATATTCATTGGTATACGGAACAGAAGAAGTCTTTCCCATTGAGGTTCTATTACCCTCACTCAGATTATCTATTTGTGATCTGTAATATACAGATGAACAATCTCAAAAGCAATTGGATGAATTGGAATAATTAGATGAGAAAAATTGTGCACCCTGCACCACATGGAAGTCTATCGAAATTGAATAGCATGGGCGTTCATCAAAAAAGTTCATCTTCATTAATTCATTCTGGGAAAATTGGTATTGGTTCTCAAAACACCAATGATACCAGGAAAGAAACCTCCCAATCTTGAACGAAAGTGAGAAGGACCATACTCAATACATAAGGTCTACTCCAATGGAGCTTATTCTTTAATATCAATGGATGGAGAACTCATCATGACTCCAACCAATTCTAGATTTCTGAAGAATTATTTTATATAAAAAAAATACCCTATTACATCCAACATGACATTAAACTTTGATGTCCTATCCACATGACGCTAAACTGTACAACACTCATACGTCCAACATGAGGTTAAACTGTATTGTCCCTCTTACGTCCAGCAAGACGTTAAACTGCATAACCATCATCCTAACTATACGACGCTAAACTATACAACACTCATACATCCAACATGACGTTAAAATATACTATCCATCCTATGCCCAACAAGACGTTAAGATGCATAACCATCACCCTAACTATACGACATTAAACTGTGTACTTATTATTCCCACATGATGTTAAACTGTGAAAAAGTCCCTAAATTGTCCAACATGACTTTAAACTGTGTCCCCATTGTCCTCACTTCAAGATATTAAACTGCATAGCCATATGTCCAAGCTACATGACACTAAAATGTACAACACACTTTCATCCAATGTTTGGTTAATCTGTATTCCCTTTCTTCATTCAACATGATGCTAAATTGTATTGTCCTAGCTACATGACACAAAAATATGCACGACTTGTCCTTCCTATATGATGTTAAACTATACAGCTCCTCTTTTGTCCTTACTTCATGACATTAAACGGCATAGTCCCACTTAAGTTCTTACTTCATTACATTAAACCACACAGTCCCCATTTCGTCCAACATGACGTTAAATTGTGCATTGTTAGGGTTGTTACTACCTATTGTTTCTCACACTGAGTATGACTCACGTGAGATTATAGTAAACTTTAACCATAACACCCACGTTGAGCCACTAACCATGTGTATGTTCCAAAACCATTTTTTTATGTTGTTGTCTTCACGAACAACATGATCACCAATTCATTCTATAATCGAACTATGCAGACATTGATCCATGCCTTCTAGGCTGGGTACGTAGGAAACCTCCGGAGGTTCAAGCCCAAAACCAATATATTCACATTGGTTCACCTCCATCTCAAACGATGTTGATTCGTGAAGCCACCCCCAGAACCAATATTTTTTACATTTGTTCATCATCTTCCTTGCTATATGACGATAAACATTTGGCACTTTTTTGTCATGTATGAAAATAAAATACAATATTATTTGACACCCTCACCAGAGAGGGAATCTTTATTTACAATGATCTCCAATCATGTTATATTCCAAAGACTATGTGCATGCATATAAATTTATGAACTTTTAATCTTGGATCAAACCATCATTTCCCTAAAGTCCCCTTTCACACTACACTTGTACGAACAAAATCTACATAGAGGGTATTTCAAGAACTACGTGTGGATTGATTCCCATCCTAATGGGATACATAGGAACGTTTGAGCATCCCTTGAATCGAGCCCCAAGACATTGGGCTTAACCCCAAATTCCACTTTTAGTCCCTTAGCTGAAAAGTGCCCCTGTGAAAACATGAATGTGGTATCAAAACTTTGGTCTTCATTCACATCAGGTTTCTAAAACACACACTGTGTATTATTATTATGGTCCTAGACCTATGACCCTAAACTATGATTTCCTACACTTTTATCCCATATGACATTAAACTGTATTTCAAGAGAAATATATAGATTGATTTCCATCTTTAAGGGATATGTAGTGAAGTCCAACACCTTAATACAGGACCCAACCACAACATAGTTATGGTTAGTATTGGTCTGGGTATCTCCTATATGAATTGGAAAATTCCTATTTTCATGTGTCATAATGATAACCTTAAATACTTCTATATCTCCATAACCCTTTTCTTGACTTCTGGTCACAAAATGTCTGATATCTGAGAGTTCTTTTGCCTGACGTTGTCGCATGTTCCATTAGGAGTCGTTGCATAAACAGTCAACATAACTGACTTGGCAGCCAAAAGATACTATTATTTGACTGTGCAGCGAAATCCCATAGGTGGCCCTGCATAATTCAACCTCCTAACGGGTTTTTCAAATAGTGATAACTTTCTTCTTGGGAGTAATACACGTTTTCCCTCAATAATCTTAATGAAAATATATAGGGATCAACAAAAATTGACATCCTTAACATATTTTTCCCATAGTCTTTTTCATTATCTAAAAGTATTCAAGTCTATGGTTTATATTTCCCTTCCCTTATTTTGGGTTAGACCTTCGTAGGAGTGACATTCATCCAATTCTTAGACAATCTTGATTGAAAATATCCTCTCCATATTCACGTACCTCTCTCCATATTAGAGAACCTGTGTTTTGAAAAATTTAAATCTCCATAAGCATTCACTTTCTTTTAGCAATAGAAAAATAAAATTTATGAGAGTTCATTTTCCTGAATATGCAGCATGTTCCCTTAAGTGGCCATGCATAAGTAGTCTACATAACAGACCTATCATCCAAAAGATTCTATTATTTGAATATGGGGCCAATGTCCTTAAGAGTCCCTTCATAATTCAACTCCCTAACTGGTTTGTTAAATAGTTTTAACTTCATTCATGGGAAATAATTCTTTTAGTGCCTTTTAGCCCTTTTTTCATATCATTCCTCTGATTCAAAATTTCTTAAGTCATAGTTTCCATTTTCCCCCCATACATGAATAGGGTAATATTTTTTAGCTAAATTATCAAGGAATTGAGTCAATTTTAATCCATTCGGTCAAAGCTATTTTGACCTTAAACACTAGCATTTTTATGTCCGATATGCACGACATTAAAATGTCACAAAAGACAAGGGAACTCAGAACAAAATTCTAGTCCCAACTCACTAAACATATAAATTTTACGATTTAGGAAATATTGAGCAATAAAAAGATTCAATTTTTGTAGGGTTATTTTTATAATCTTAGAAAAAATAAAACTATTCTTACTAGGCCCATTGGATTAGGTAAAACATTTAAGTAGGTAGAAAAAGAATGCAGACACAAATGATTGAAGATGAAAGTATTTTTCATTGATGCACAAATGATAGAAGGACATCCACAGACTCGAGTCTCTTCTCTATTCCCAGAACTAAAAGAGGCTGTCAATATAACTCTTCACTTGATTCATATCATCACGAGCATCATCAGCAGCCATTTGAAGTTCATGCACTCGACCGTCTTCACTCTTTTCAGCTTCATGGAGTGCTTTCTTGGCTTCTGCGATGGCTTTCATACCATTTGTTTGAACTCCTTCTAGTGAATTATTAAGCAGGACAAGTTCCCCATTAACAACATCTAACTATTGCTGAAGGTGCATCTGCAGGAGAACTGTCTCTTTGATCTTATGCTTCAGCTCCTTCAACATGGTAGCATGATCAGCCTTAGCTCAGGACACCACAGCCTCAAATTCACTGACATTGGTTAATAGCCTCACCTTGGTAAAGTCTTGATGGTAATTTTTCTCCTACTCTCTTCTTAAGATGACTTGTTTCACCATGGCATGGATCTCTTGATATCCAACACCTCCAAGTCCCAACATGAAAAACATGGATGGCAGTTTCGGGATCTTCGAAGAAAACTCCTCTAGAGGAACATCATATATGATCTTCTATATGTTAAGTCATGCCTTGCGACATGAAAATTGGAGCACCTTTTGTACTTCTGGGACAGAATCAACATCACTGTCACAGGGGGAATATAATCCAAGATTAATGCACTTAGAGAAATGTGTTATTCTACACCTTCCCCCCTAACCCTTGTTATTTCACTTTATATTCCAGTTGGGGCGAAGGATGAGTCTTCACCTCCAGATCTAACCACTGAAATTGATGGCCCTGCATAGTCAGTTGAATGTTTTGGTTAGTTTCAAAGGATAATAAAAGTTGATTAAGTTGTCCTGCAAATTAAGTGCAGCCACAAATATTATTATCACTTACCCAATGGTAAATCAACAATATGAGAAGGATCATCCCCATCTTTCCTAGCTTCAACAGGATTTCCAGTACGGTTTTTAGGAAGCTCTATCGGGTTTATCTCCACTTAATCTAGTGTCTATGCAATAGTAGGGTTGTTTATTCCCCCTTCAGGCATTGGAAGTTCAGTAGCTTGCTCAGATGAACCTGCACAATTTAACCAGTCATGTTCAGATAAGAAATAAAAAGTTATTTAAGCAGGACGAAGTATAACACTCATCTCTAAAATCTTCTAAATTACATGGTAATTTAACTAGATTTAAAATTTATTCAAAAGATGCGCCAAGTTTCATCATTTAATACAAAGATATATCATATTCCTTGTTAGTATCATTGGTGGGAGAATTCAATTTATCTTTTTGGAGACCCTCATCTAGTATCCTCTGACCCTGGATTGTTTTTTCAGATAAAATTACGGCATCAGTTGCAGTGGCCCCCAAATGTTCTGGTGCAGGTGTTGAACCGAAAGTATCACAGAATGAAAGTAAATTGATATTTTCATTTAACATCTTATAAATAATTGTTAAATTACAAGAAGTAATCTCTTCTCTCTTTGTAGCAGCAGCAGTAGATGTACTGGGAATAGATGCTAGCTCTTTATCAGGAGTAAACAAGTCAGCATGAACTTGTGATTGTTCACCAGCACCCTGTGTCGTTCTCAGAGGAGGGTCAATCCTCTCCCTCAAAGGGTAATTGAATAAGCCCTTCCAAACCCAAGAAGCATGAGCAATATTTTCATGGGCTAAGACTCATGACTATCTGAAAGACATACAACTACCGATTAAGCATTTAGTTATGTACTTCTTACATTCATACCTTTACTTCATTGGCTTTTTTGGAGTGATTACATCATCATCACCAAATACATGAATTGGAGAATGAAGTTTTATGTATAACTCCTTGTCCATGGATCGCTGTCCTGGAGATATTTCACCTGGCTTGCAAGGAGATTCATTATCCCCAATGGTAGTACCACAGGGCTATAATGTGGTGAAGGAACCCCAGAAGTTCCTTTCTTTGAAAACTATTGAATGAAGGAAGTAATTTCCTTGATTAAAAAAGCTTTAAATAGAATCAAGTTGCAAAGTAAGTATGGAAATAGACTTACATCTTCCAGAGCCACATAATCATGATAGTCCTCATTTTTGGACGCACCATTCCCCTCAGAGGCACCACAATCTTTCATTTCCTTCACCCACTTGGTGACAATAATGGAATCATCAGTGGCATATAAGAGCATCTCCAACTCTCTGATATAAACCCTCAATTCATTAGGGTTACCCTTGAAACTGATATCAGTGGAAGCCCAAGGATTCCCAACTCCAAGAATGTGTAGCCCCTCGCACAGATCTTGCCAGGAAGTTTCAGCATCACAATATAATCTCTTCAATGTATGGACAACCTCTGGTTGTAGATATTCAAAACGTGTACAAGAAGGTTGCGAGGAGGTTCCTACAATCTTAGTCTTCAGCTTCTTCCCAGCTCCTGTGATCACAGATATAGAATTATAAAATGAAACTTATTTCTCTATAAAGTAATGTAGATTAAATTTAATCAATGGATTAACTCTCTACGAGTCGATGGAGTGGGTATCTTGATTCTGATAGGAGGATTATATCTGGAATGAGGCTGCTTTTCCACATGTTGTGCCTCATCATCCGCATATTGGGAATCCATTGAGTCAACCCTAGGTTTGGAACATGTTTAATCAGCTCAATGTGGGGAAGAGTCACCTTCCAGATGATGGTTTTCTTTCTCTGCATTTATTTTCCTTTTCCCCACCTGATGAACCAGATGATTTAGTACCCCTTCAGGGTATGATGCTATACAGTTCTCGGCATACCATGTAGTCAAGTTACTCGCCGCTTTAGAAACTAGTAGATCAAACACTGATTCAGTTTTCTCCATAGATGTCACAATCAATAGTTGTTAGGCAACCATCAGATGATTCTATGACCTGACATGCACATGAGGGGACATAATAGTCTGCTGGAGACACTTGAATTGGTTTACAAATCTGTATGGAGCAAAGGGCTCACATATAATCTCTCTGTCAATCCTGGTGGCCATTACACCATCTCTACAAGCTAGCATGTATGACCTCAGTTCTAGGGAAGTTGTTCCATCATCAACAAACCGACCAGATGGAATGGTCCTGAAATGAGTGGTGATCCATCCCCACAACAAAATGGAATGGTCCCACTATTCTCAAATGAGACTCACTCATAAAGACATGGAGTAAGCTCCGATGAATCTTCACCAAAATGGGGGTGGCCAACCTAACCATTTTCTTCTCAGCCATCTTTGCTACCATAACAAAGGTCCCTGGACTAACACATCACTTCGAATACCTAAATAGAAAAAGATAAACACTGAGCCACAAGGCTAAGAAGCCGGCCAAATGGGTCTTTATTGGGATTCTCTGATCCACTTCATACCCCAACTTCTCAAATTCTCCTGCTTCGAAATTTGGCCAAAATATGCCAGAAGCGCCCCACTTCTCTATTTTGGGGCAGGTAGTAGGACGAGTATAGGTGTGTCCCTTCACCACCTTCTTGGTAATAAACATATACATCCACTCCTCTGGATGAATATCATTTCTAGAATAAGTTTTGTAGGACTTTTGAGTTTTTGAGCCTGTAGAAAATTTTTAATAACTCCCGATCCAAAGCCGGAGTCTTCTCCAAAGCATTCCATGTTGCCTTGGGGGGATGAATTTATCATGAATATCTGCCAAAATTGGAGCCCCCGAGATCTTCTAGAAATCCAAAAAACTGATGCCTACTTCTATGTGAGTCAGATGGAATGAATTGGTTTCTGGGATCCTGCGGCTGATTAGCTCCAGCACAAAGTAATCATTCCTGTAGACATATGTCTTCCCAGCCTAGATGGCTTCATATATTTATGATTCTTTTGAATCCTTGAAAAAATATGCATAGGTTTTTCTCACCTAATATACCAACATCCATGTTGGCTTCACAAATCCTCCAGGACGGAAGCCCCAACTCTTCTTTCATCCTTTGGATTGATCCATCTTAGAATTTTAGAAGATTGATGGAAAATATTGTGGCATCAGCTTAGGCTTGATAGGTTTTAGATCTGGGGAAAAAGGGCTATGATGCATTATTTATGCCTTCTCCACTTTTCCAGTATTTAAAAATGATCCTCCCATTGAGAAATTTGCTGAAGAAAAATTGGTGTGATTTTGAAACCAAGAATTCAAAAGATAATTATTTTCCTATGGAATGTTGATTTCTTATTGATGACCATAGCCATACAAAGGAATGTATATACGCTGTGGAAAATTAATATGATACTTCTTTAAGTACATGGCAGAATCTAGGAGAGTGCTGTAACAGATAGTGTAGTAATCATGGCCAACGATGTTCAACATATCATTAAATCACTAGTTATCCAGTTCATTAGCCATTCCAATTATTCTATGATCCATTTAAACTGGAAAATGTTTGAATAATTAACTCTATGGTCAAATAATTAACTATTAAGTAAGTTGGTTTTTCATAAAATTTGTGAAAAAAATTGTAAAAATGGCTAAGGAATTAAGGAACGCAAGTCCAATGATGGCGAGTAAGTGTAACTATGTCACACAGGTTTTTCTACGTAAGTATCACCGTGCAAGTAAAACTACCTCTGCCAAAGCGTGACATAAACAGAATCAATGAACCACAGAAAATCAGTATACTTGCGTGAAGAGAGAAAACTTTATGGAGAGAGCTCAGAAATGTTCAAAGAAGGGTGCTTTGCGCAAGAATGACCACATATTTATAAGCAAGGCCACCCCTCTGCAAGTCGAAGCCTACGTAAATCACACTTGTGTACTGCCACCTGCACTCTCAAACTTGTGCGCCCAAATTTCCTTTGTTTTATCCTTTACCTTAGGGTCAAATCCTCTTTCATTTTTTCAGATCCAAATCCGAGTGGGGACTTTTGTGGACTCTCCCTTTCGTCACAGAGTCCAAAGATTTACAAAGGAGAGTACTTCAAGAAAAGAAGAAGGAAGAATTCTAAAAATTTTCGAAGGCATTATGGTTCAAAAGTTACTTGTGCACCCTAAGTCAAATTTCTCCCAAGCCTCGGGTAGCCTATAAATACCCCCTGTGGGCCCCCCATTTCAGGGATGGAAAATTGCAAAAGTCAGATTTAAGCTCTCGGCACCCTAGACTCTGCTTAAAATCTTCCTAACACTTATAAGGTAATTTCATACCTAGAATGGAAGATTTAATGAGGGGAAACAAGGCCTAAGTGTTGGAATTCATCAACACTTGCATGCCTAACGGTCCAACCCTTAAAGGAAAATGGCCACACTTGTGTGCCACCTTATCCCTTCAACAGAACTTGTGCACCACTATTTTGGAATCCCTTAGGGATAATAGTAAGGACATGAACCAAGACTCGCCCAATTATTACCCTATAGGTTGACCATCACGCAAGTATACATGTGTCGCACAAGTACACTTGCGCGACCAAGACATGAACTCCCAAACAATGTAGGTTACGGGTGTAGTGGAAGCGCGTTGGTGGGTTAACCCAACTTTAATTTTAACGTTAAAAAACATTCAATCCGAGATCCATCATGATTTAAAACGCCAAATCTTTTAAATAGAATGAAGAACAAAAAAATAAAAGAAGAGTCCCGAAACCCTTGAGAAATGAACATCATATGTTGGTTATAATTAATTTAATTAAGTCATAATATTACCTCAATGGAATTCTTTCCTTGTTGGAGTCTCCGGACATGATCCTCTGATCTGTCATTCCATTGTAGAATCCAAGTATATGATTCCTCAAGCGGTGATCCACACATGCTGCATGTAACTTTGGACATCGCCGAAGGGATCTCCAGGTGCTAGCGCGGAAGAGCCTTCTCTTGCGATGTCCGCCTCTAACCTCCTTGATCCGGTGGAGGATCTCAGTCTAGTATCTTGAAAGCATTCTTGGTTGAAAAGGAATTCTCTCTTGGCATGTGATTATTTTCCAAATCGTTTGTGGACTACAAAATGCTCTATTTTTTATGAGAATAATGTAATTGGGATTATAATACTTAGAATAATAAAATAAATTAATTTCCCGAAAGTATTTAATCATTTCATTTAATTCTTAGTAATACCCAATGTCTTAATAATTACAGTTGACCATCATTATTACATGACATGCACCCAACATATTACATTTAATATTATTTAATTAAATAAAAAATATTTTCTCATGAATCCTGAAAAAAACTACACGCCCTGTAGATTTATTTTTCCATTTTATTTATTTCCTCCACCATATTTATTAGACCTTGAGTAATGGCTATTTATTTCTTAAATAAATGTAACTACATTACTCTCTAATAAATATATATTATTTCGCCAACAATAAATTCTCTCGAATAACCAGTGTCGAAATAAATGCAATCAGACATCCTTAAATAATTATTAAACCACAGTCGGTAATAATATTAATTTAACTTGTTAAATTAATATATAACTGAGACACATGGACACACTTAGTGTGTGACCCTCTAGGCCTCTTTCTCAGTGTCATTAGGTGGAGCATGCCTAAAGTCTAAGGTTAGCTTCTAGAAACATGCCAAGGCACCCATAGAAAAAGAAGTTAATGCTGCAATGACATGTCACCCCCTACGAACGCTTATCATGTAATATAATCCATTTGTTTCGATATCTACAATCAAGCGGGCTTCATGCTAGTTCCATCAACCCATGTGATTGATTATTCTTTATTTGAATTCCCAGAATTGAACTCACCCATACCTTACCATGGCCATGGATTTATTTAAGCTATATCAATTCCATCAAAGGGCCTGAGATAACTACTTCCATTATGGAACAGAAGGGACAAATCCTTTCTTGAAATATCTATTAATGCAGTATTACTCCTGACGCACCCAACGTATCCTACCTCACTGCGAACAGTGTGTCGTCATAGTTTCATCAATACATATAAGTGCGCGAGTCATAATACCCATTAATAATAATCTTAAAGTCTAAGGACCAATACACACGCCCTCATATAGGAACATCCAATGACACTATGAAATGTGGACTTTCTACTGGCGGGTCTCGTTCTCAAAATAACCTCTTGGATATTACCAAGGGCGCACACCATGACAAGGTGACTCAAAGTTTAATTATTCCTCACACCTAATGACCTATATTATTTGTGTGCCTCAAATAATAACATCCAGGCATAGAATATATATTCAAGAACAGGGTTATGGAACTTCCGGTTTCTCATCATAGCAGGGATCTGCTATGAACCATTAATGCAACACCTGTCTTTAGGACATTATCACATGCATTGTCACACAATAGAACAATCAAGATGTGATAAGGAATTTATTGATAAATAATGTAAAAAGTATTTTTTTCTAGGCCACCAATTCCAACAGACTCCCACTTGGACTAGAGCCAACTGCTAACAACCTTTAACCCGCTATCTCTCAAATGATATTCATGCTTCTGCTGAGATAGGTCTTTAGTTACGGGGTCTTCCACGTTCTCTTCCATGGAAACTCTTCACATTGCAACATTACCTCTTTGAAAGAAATACCTCAAGAGGTGGTACTTCTGGTGTATGTGTTTTGTCCGTTGGTATGACCTTGGTTATTTTGCAAGAGACACCGCAATAGTATTATCACAATACAATGTAATGGGGTCTTTACTGCTAGGCACCACATCACGATCCTGAACAATGTTCTAAATCCATACGGCTTCTTTGGATGCATCAGAAGCCACAATATACTCGGACTCCGATGCCGAATCGGCGACAACTGGCTGCTTTGAACTCTTCCAGCTCCCAGCTCCTCCATTGAGATAGAAAACATATCCAGATTGCAACATCAGATCATTCTAATCTGTCTGAAAACCAGAATCTGCATACCTTCTGATAACAAGCTCCTCATCTCATCCATACACCATGAACATATCCTTAGTTCTTCTCAGATACATAAGGATAGTCTTAACAGTAGTCCAATGTTGTTCTCCTGGATCTGCTCGATATCTGCCTACCATGCTCAGTGCATAGGCAACATCAAGCCTGGTACATAACATGGCATACATGATGGATCCTATAGCCAAAGAATATGGTATCATGCACATCCTATCTTTCTCCTGTTGTGTCTGGGGACACATTTTCTTAGAATGATGTAAGAAATGTGACACTGGAATCAATCCCCTCTTGAATTGTTCCATACTAAATCTCTTTATTCTCTGGTCAATGTGCGTACCTTGACTTAGTCCTAACAGCCTCTTGGATCTATCATGAATGATCTTGATCCCTAGACTGTAGGCTGCTTCTCCAATGTCCTTCATGGAGAAACACTTGTTCAACCAGTCCTTAACAGACTATAAGGCTGGTACATCGTTTTCAATAAGCAATTTGTCATCAACATATACCATTTGGATCACGACCACATTCCCATTAAACCAATTATAAACAGATGGATCACATTCGTTCTTAATGAAACCAAATTCTTTTATTGCTTCATCAAATCGAAAGTTCCATGACCTGGATGCTTGCTTCAATCCATAAATGGATTTCTGCAACTTGCAAACCCGTTTGGTTTCACCTGGTGTCACAAACCCTTCTGGTTGTGTCATATAGACATCTTCTTGAAGATTCCCATTAAGTAATGTTGTTTTGACATCAATCTGCCAAATCTCGTGGTCATGGTAAGCTGCTATGGCAAGTATCATTCTTATGGATTTAAACATGGAAACTGGCGAGAAGTTTTCATCATTGTCCATTTCGTTGATGTTGTTTGAATCATTTAGCCACTAGACTTGCTTTATAGGTGCTAACATGACCTTCCAAATCCAGCTTTCTTTTGAATACCCATTTGCATCCAACATGCTTTACATCAACTGGCTCATCAACCAGAACCCAAACTTGGTTCTGATACATGGAATCCATCTTAGAATTCATAACTTCTAGACATCTTGTAGATTCGGAGATTTCTACTTCATCCTTGTTGGAGAGAGGTTCATCATTGTCCAACAATAATGATTCACCATCCTCGGTGACTAGTAATCCAAATCTCTCAAGTTCCCTTAACTCTCTTGAACTCCTACACATTACTTGTGTTTCTGGAATCTCTTCCATAGGGACATGTGGAACTTGTTCCTGTACCAACTCTTATATATCTAGAGCATCAACATCGTTGAACTCAATATTGCTCCCACTATCCTTCTTGAGGATGTGATCTCTCTCAAGAAAAACGGCGTGTCTGGAGACAGTCACTTTCTTGTCTTGAGGGTTATATAGGTAATATCCTTTCGTTTCCATGGGATATCCTATAAAGATACACTTTGTGCCCCGGTGTGCTAGTTTGTTGCCTAAGAATTCCTTAACAAATGACTTGAATCCTCATACACATGTGTGCAACAATGTGGGTTTCCTTCCATTCCATAACTCGGATGGAATTCCATTTGGCGCCTTAGTTGATACTCGATTTAATGTGTATGCTGCAGTTTGTAATGCATATCCCCAAAATGATAATGGATGATCCACATGACTTATCATCAACCTCACCATGTCCAACAAGGTGTGGTTCCTCCTATCACTAACACCATTCCACTGTGGTGTATATGGAGGAGTGAGTTGAGATAGAATTCCAGACTCCCGTAGAAGATCGATGAACTCTTGGTTCAGATATTCTCCACCTCGATCCGATCAAAGCTTCTTTATCTTATTACCAAGCTGATTCTCTACTTCATTCTTGAATTCCTTAAATTTCTATAAGGACTCTGACTTATACCTCATCACGTATACATATCCATATCTACTCAAATCATCAGTAAAAGTAATGATGTAAGAATATCCACCTCTAGATTCGACAGGAAATGGTCCACGCACATCTGTGTTTACCAATCCTAGAAGATCTGTGGCCCTTTCACCTTATCCACAAAAAGGTGGCTTGGTCATTTTACCTTGTAAAAAAGTATGACATCTATCAAGTGGTTGTAGCTCAGTATAGTCTAAATATCCATCTTGGCAGAGCTTTGTTGAGCCCTTCTCATTCACATGACCAAGGTGGTGATTCCACAACTGGGTGATGTATGAGTCATGTGAGTTTGTCTAGTTATCGATTGCCAACACTTGGTTTTCGTAATTTATTAAATACAAACCATTATTCAAATGTTCCATACCATAACATAGGTTGTTATTAAAAAATAGACAACCCTTATTTCCGAACATGAATATAAATCCATCCATATCCAAAAAAGATACAGAAATTATGTTCTTGGTAACACTAGGCACAAAATAAAAGTTCTGTAAAACCAAAATCCTGTTAGTTGGCATTGAGAGGTGATAGTATCCAATAGCCAACACAGCTAGCCTTGTTCCATTGGAAACCCAATGATACACCTATCCGCTGTCGATCTTTCTAAATCTACTTGGTTCTTGCATTTGAATACAGATGTGAGCCCAACAATCTTTATCTAATACACAATGTGTAGAAATAGAAAGATTGCACTCGACAAAGAATGAACCTTTAGCATCCCCATGCTTTTGGGTGTAGTTCCTCTTCTAGTGGCCCTGCTTGCCACATGAAAAACACACCACCTCTCATTCCTTGCCCTGCCTCTGGATCTTCCCCTTCTTGGAGGGACGATGC
Organism: Viscum album; assembly: GCA_963277665.1. Lineage (NCBI taxonomy): Eukaryota > Viridiplantae > Streptophyta > Magnoliopsida > Santalales > Viscaceae > Viscum > Viscum album. Next base: position 1,398,462,950 of record OY728153.1, read on the forward strand.
TCGGGGGATTCATACCATTTATAAGTATTTGGACCCTTTTCCTTGTCCACCTTTTTCTTGATCACCATAAAGACAACGGGTTTGTCACGCCCCATGTCATTGTCTACCTGGAGAATCGAGGTCAGAAGCTCCGACAGACTCTTCTCATTGCCGCTCATGTTATAGTTGGAAATGAAGGTAGAGAATGACTTGGGAAGTGATGATAGGATGAGATCTGTACGCAACTAATCTGAGAATTTAATCCCTAAGATGTCTAAGAATTCAATGTTTCCAAAAAGCATGACTACATGAGGCCCAGCTGGTGCAGAATCTCCATGATTTGTGGTAAACAAAGCATTGGAGATCTCATACCTCTCTTGTCTCGCCTTCTCTTGGTTGAGATCTTTAAGGTGAGACATCATGCTATACAAATCCATGTTTTCATGTTGCTTCAAGAGATCATTAGACATGGCCGATAGCATGAAACAATGGACATATATGGCATCATCCATGTGTTACATGTAGAGAGATAATTCCTCATCACGAGCCTCTTTCCCAGGAGCAACTGTAATTGGCTCTTCCAGCACATACAATTTCCTTGCGTGGTGAAGGACGATGCATAAACGCCTCTGCCACTCTTGGAAATTGGTGCTGGTGAGAAGGTTTTCTTTTTTGAGTATGGTTTGCAATGATATGTTTTAAGTAATTTTCTTTCCGTTTCTACAAATTAAGATGATCAAAGGTTTAGTAATTTATTTCAAAAAATTGAGACAAATAAATAAATTAATTCTTATTAGTCTCCCACTATTTTATCGAAATCCAATAGCCCTCACCATTGACTTCGGAATATTCTGTTGCGTGAATATTCTAGTGGCAAGGATCCATATTTCCCTTCATATTACCCCAAATGGGATTGGTCAAGAAACTTTAAGGTTTTTAGGTTGGTATTCCAAATTCCAACTACATTAACTCGTAGATCCTTGGTCCGCTGAGTGGACTCCCCAAACGTGAAATCCTTTTTGGATTTCCTCAACCGTTGCCTCTTGGTCACACCAAGTCCTTCTGTGGTAGTAAACCCTTGATGCGAACCAAGTCAAGTCAACCCAAAACCATGAATTATAATTCCCCAATAATTTAAAGCACCCCAACCAGGGTTGGTCAAGAAATTTGAAATATGGTTCGATTCTAACAAATATTAAGGAAGGATATGCCTACTTAATATTTCATTTGAGGGATTTTATCATTATACGTAAATTGCCATTTTATTATCTTTGATTACATGTTTTTTAATATTAAGTGGGATATAATTAAGTGATTATCCATGTCTAATATAATATTTACGTATAACCCAGTTTTATTTTAGTTCCATTTTGCTAGATCGTTTAAGTAATTAATTCTGTGATCATGACAACACACCAACAATAAATAAACCATGCAACTGACAGAAATAAAATAAATGGTATGCTCATGAGATTTTCTATAGGTTAATTTATCTAGCAGTTGATAAAATAACCCAAGACCTAGGGGAGAAACACCTTGAACCTTTCAGGTTCGTGTTTACGATGTTCCATTTGTCCACCTTTGTATCTCCCAGGATTGGTTTCACCTTGCCTCCTGACTTGAGCCGCCTCCACTATCTTGGGATCTCCATCCATTACATATGCATTTATCTCACACGCAGGTGAGGGGTAAAAAGGGTTTTTTACAAAAAGAATCCTTGGGTGCGCAGACCCTATATATTAATGAGGAGATGGCTTGCAGTCCAAAAAAATTAATTTAAATAAATAAATTAAATGAAACCATTCACATACAAAGGTCTCATTCTATCTCATGATCATCCATACATGCAACAATATTTACTCATTAATAAAACTAGCATTAAATTCTTTAATCATTATTGTTTAAGATAAATCACGCTCGAATAAATTAATTATCTTTAATTAATCAATCCTTTATCTGAAATCTTTATTCTGAATTTCCTCGAGATTCTCATCCATCACAATTTAAAAAAAATAAATTCATTTAAAATTATCCATGTATGTAACTTGTACCTTGGAGGCAACTCGGTGAATTCCCATTTATTACGCATATGTTAAATGAAACACATATATATAAAACACCTATCACGTGTTGTACCTCAGCTTTACACCTGCACCATGGTACACATCTCAAGGGTTTGTATAATATAATAATATATTTTAATAAATCTGCGTAATTTGGGTGAGTACACGGTGTGTAGTTTTGACAACACGACATGTACTTTTCTTCACCGTTCATCCGATGTACATGCCAAGGTACTTGGCATGATTATGTACCTCAGATATTTTCGGAGTACACGACGTGTTCTATGGGACACACGCCGTGTAGTTTCCGTGTCACATGGTTTCCTGCCGGGCAAGCCGTGTACGGGGTACATGGCCCAACCCTAACCCGAAGGGACTACAGGCCGTGTTCATTGGACCACATGGCGTGTAATCCGGAAACCATGTTCCACCTGTTTTTGGTCAACACAAGGTGTGTTAAATTCTTAGAAAGAATCCAATACACGACCTGATTTAGCAGATCAGTCAGTTCATTGAACCTAGACTACACGGCGTGTACTTCTGAATACACTCCTTGTACTCTGGTGTTGTACGGCCAGAAACATTTGGCTCCTCCTGATGAGTTACTCTATTTTATTTTAATCAAAACTAAAAGAAAAATTTGTTTCTGTGAGGTGAACGAGAAACGAGGGAGGAGGAAAAGTTCTCGATATTCAGATTTTCAGAATGATTAAACTTGAATTGAAATAACTAAATTATTAAATGCGTAAATTAACAACAAAAAACTAAATAATTATAATCAACAATATGACCTCTATGATACCACTTGTAGGTTCTGGGCATAGTGGAAGCACGCTGGTGGGTTAACCCAACATTAATTTTAACGTTAAACAATGTTCAATCCGAGATCCGTCATGATTTAAAACGCTGACTCTTCAGAATAGAACAAATAGAGAAAAAAGAAAATAAGAGTCCAGGAACCCATGAGATAGGATCATCATATAGTGGTTATAATTAATTTAATTAATTCATAAGAATTAGCTCGATGGAATTATTTTTTCTTGGAGTCTCCAGTCACAATCCTGTGATCCGCCGTTGAGTTGTAGATTCCAAGTACAGGTTTCCTCTAGCAGTGATCCACACGTGCTCTACGTATCTCTGGACATCGCCGAAGGGATTTCCAGATGCTAGCACGAAAGAGCCTTCGCTTGCGATGTCCGCCTTCAACCGCCTTGATCCGGTGGAGGATCTCACTTTCGTAACATGAAATCATTCTTGGTGGAAAAGCAATTCTATACTGGCTTGAGAGTATTTTCCAAATATATTGTGCACAACAGTGGATCTATTTTATATGAGAATAATTTAAGTGGGATTATAATAATTAGAATAATAAAATGAATTAATTTCCCTAAAGCATTTAATAATTTTATTTAATTCTTAGTAATACCCCATGTCTTAATAATGACAGTTTAACATCATTATTACTTGACATGCACCCAAGATATTAAATTTAATATTATTTAATTAAATAAAAAATATTTTCTCACGAATCCCAAAAAAACAAACTACACGGCGTGTACTTTTATTTTTCCATTTTATTTATTTCCTCCACCATATTTATTAGACCTTGTGTAATGGCTATTTATTTCTTAAATAAATTTACCTACATTAATCTCTAATATATATATATTATTTCTCCAACAATATATTCTGTCAAATAACAAGTTTCAAAATAAATGTGATCAGACATCCTTAAATAATTATTAAACCAAAGTCGGGAATAATATTTATTTAACTTGTTAAATTAATATTTAACTGAGATAAATGGACTCACTTAGTGTGTGACCCTCTAGGACTCTTTCTCAGTGGAATTATGAGGAGCCTGCCTAAATTCCAAGGATAGGGTCTAGCAACATGCCAAGGCACCCATAGAAAAAGTAGTTAAGGCTGCAATTCCGTGTCACCTCCTACGAATGCCTACCATGTAATATAATCCCTTTGTCTCGATATCTAAAATCAAGTGGGTTGCATGCTAGTGCCATCAACCCATGTGCTCGAATATTCTTTCATTGACTTTCGGGAATTGAACTCGCCCATACCTTTCCATAGCCATGGATTTATTTAGGCTATATCAATTCCATCAAAAGTCCTGAGATATCTACTTCTGTTATGGAACAAAAGGGACAATTCCTTTCTCGCATTATCTATTAATTCAGTATTACTCGTGACGCACCCAATGTATCATACCTCGCTGTGGACAATGTGTAATCACATATTTCATTAATACATCTTTTTACACAAGTTGTAATACCCATTAATAATAATCTTAAAGTCTAAGGACCAATACACGCGTCCGCAGATAGGAACATCCAATGAAACTATGAAATGTGGATTTACTACTGGCGGGTCTCATTCTCATAATATCCTCCTGGATATTACCAAGGGCGCACACCATGAGAAGGTGCCTCAATACTTTATGAGTCCTCACCCCTAATGACCTGTATTATTTTTGTCCCTCAAATAATATCATCCGGCCATAGAACATATATTCAAGAACAATGTTATGACACTTCCAGGTTCTCATCAAAGTAGCGATCCGCTATGACACACTAATGCAATTTCTATCCTTAGGACATTATCACATGCATTTTCACATAGAAGAACAGTCAAGTTGTGATATGGAATTTATTAATGAATAATGTACAATGTAGTTGGTTTTAGGCCACCAAATCCAACAAATAGGACTTGCACACCTACCTCTTTTTGGGTTCCCCTCCTGTCTATTCAAATATTTGATTCAAATCCAGCTCTCCTCTTCAAGATTTATCCATCAATACCCTTTTCCATGTCATTTATGATGTGGTTCATTTGTTGGATTCTTTATCTAAAATGAATTCTATGGAAAATTTCTCAAATCCATGTTATTTACATATCATTATCTCACTAAGGTTATAGATTTCCTTCATTAAAGCTCATCTTATATGATGAGAATATCTTTAATCTAGTCATCCTCCTTAGGAGTAATCCCCAAGTCTTAAATTCCACAACCTAGGCCTCATTTTTAGGAGTAATCCCCTGTGAAAGTTCCCTTAAATTGGGCATCCTCAATAGGAATAAGCCCCAAATTCAAGTTTCCAAATATGGGCCTCCTCAGGAGTAAGCCCCAAATTCTTAAATTCCCTAACCCGGGCCTTCTTTTCAAGAGTAATCCCCAGTTCTCAAGACCCATTAACCTAGACTCCTTCTAAAGAATAATCCCCAGTTATAGTTTTTCTTAACCAGTCTTAATTTCTTTTGATTTGGACTTACTTCTCTGGAATAAAAACCAATCATAAGTCCCCTCTAATTTGGGCATCCTTCTCAGGATTATGTCCCATGTTATGTATCCAAATCTCCATAAAAGCACATATACTTTTATGGAACTTGTTCATTGGCTTCTCCCCTGAAGTAAGTCCCGATCTTCATCTATCTGGGCAGTCATACGTATGTAATACCCGTATCATTTCTTGTGATTTCATCTTTTGTGGCACAAATTGTTATGTTTACTGATACCTCTTGTTTCTCACACCGAGCATGACTCTTGTGAGCTTAGAGTGTAAAAGTAATTGTGACACATCTCTTTAGGCCATTAATCATACGTAAACCCCACAATTCTTAATCAAACAATGTGGAATTATTATCTCTACCTTAAATGTAGAGTATGTAGGAATCCTTTCTAATGGTTAAATCCCATCACTCATTAATTATCATCTGTCCCATATGACAATAAACTATATATTAATTACCAAACAAAGTGGGTTCTAATTACTATTCTAAACAAGGATACGTAGGTAGAGAATCTTCAGGTACGATCCCAATTATAAAATAATCCATGTCCTTCTGAATGATAATAAACATCAAGTGCCTCCAATGAGTGGCAATAAAACTCGTATGGTCATCATAATGACCAAGAGATCTCTATATAATGTGTTAAAGGATACCATTTACTAAGAATATCTATCAAATACGGATGATTCCTATTGATGAAGAACCCCAAATACATATAAAATATTCTCTAAATCACATACATATCAATCATTGACTGTCATATCTATGGATATATCATTTCCAAACATTGTAATTTAATAAGGATTAACAAAAATAAATTAAATCTATAAATAGAGTGCCAAAGAAGATAATACTTCCCCCCCAAAAGGTGTAATGAGTCTGACCACCCATCCCCTTAACCAATCCAAATTATTAAGCCTCATAGGTCCTCAACCAATGAGCACCGAACTTTGGAAAGTAGGTCCAAATGGATATAGAATCATTGGATTTTTCTGGTTCTAAGAGTAAACCCGTTAGAAACCAATAGGAATTTTTGAACCTTAAAAAAACAAGGTCTTACCCATTTCCAGAGGAAACAATATTAGTTATACTCATTATTATACCAATCGAAATAATAATGTGTTTGAATAACAAACTACACCACGACGCAGAGACGGTAAGATGTATGTACACATGTATGGTGACATTGCCATTTATAGGATGGATAGAATAACGAATATGGGTGTACCATATTAATAATAACAGAAAAGTATGCAGAAGGTACTGGAGATATTATTTTTATATGGAAAAAACAATGAAAGAGGATGTGTAAGAAGAAAAAAAACTTGAAAGAGGGTGGTGAAATTATTACCTCTTTTCGGGTGTTTCATTTTAGTTGATCAAAAGAGATCTTTAAGTTGACATTCTGATCAATGTAAGGACTCTAGGTATAAGGGAGGAATGTTGGGAGGCGATTTGGTATGGGTTTGGTTGAGCCAAATGGATTTGGAGGTGTAATGTTTAGAGAAGGGGAAGTAACCTTTAATAGGATATGTGAAGGTCACATTCGGAAAATCATGAAATATTATTTTCAAATAAAATAATTTTCATTTTATAATTTTTCCAAACTGATTTATTTCTAGGATATGGTGGGAATAGGTTGAAAAACATTCAACCAATTGGTTTTAGACAGGTTTAGTTTAAAATTTAAACCTTATCTTTTAGATTTAACTCTTAGTTAAATAGTTTAGCTTTTAATGTGTCTTCTTGTATTCTTACAGTATAAGGTAAATAAACTTACTATAAACATCCACGAGAACCTCAAGTGGTTCATTAAGGAAATATATAATATTATTTAATCTCATTGGCCGATCTTTATATTTTTATGAATCTTATATCAACCCATGATATAGTATTTGAGTTATAAATTAATTTATGCCAATTTTGACACTATTTAGTATTTTGTTTTTATGTAAGTCATAATAACCTTATAACTTTGATCAAAATTTATATAATCTACCCTAACATGTCATAATAACTTATAAAATTAGTTTAATTCCTCATAAGTCTCAATTTACATTTATTAGGATATTTATAATATCAATTATTTTAATATTGCATTAATAAGGTAATTATTGCGTCATCATTGTATCATAAATAAATTAAATTATTTAATGTCTATAAATGATAAAAAATCCATTATTTAGTAAATTTATTTATCCTTCTAATGAATATTAATATACTAATTTATATTGTGTGTAATGTTATACTAAAAATGGTTTAGTTATTTAACATTGAATTTAACACTAATAACACTTCTCTATATAAAATAATAATATTTTTCCTAACCTAATCCACGTGGACCAAAAAGGATCATATTTTTTTCCTAAGGTTTTTTCGTTATACTTATCCAATTGAATTATAACATTTTTTTGGGTAATTATAATATCATTTTTACCCTTAATTACCCTAATTACTTTTTACACTGGTAAAATAAAAGTCAAAAGTTAGTATTAAAAAAATAAATTTTTTAACCACATTTAACATTCTAATGTCAAACGTATCTCTCAGATTTTTGAAATTAAACTCACAGAAGCAGAAAAATTATGTTTAATTAAAATTTTTAAATGTACCTAGAAGGTGGGTAAAAGAGGTCAAAAAGTTCCATAAAATATTATACATATATTTTTTTATAAAATGACTCTAATGAATTAAATTGAACATATATATGTATTATATATCTATTTTTACTTATAATAAATTTAAATAAAATAAATAATTACTTAAATAGAAAAATCAATTTTAAATAACAACTCAGTGTTTTTCACTATTCGTCAAAAATTTATTGTTTTCAGAAATATACTAAAACATCACCCCAAGTTAATTTTTATATTAAAAATTAAAAAATTAAGTCTATTTTACCAAATTCAAAACAAAAAAGTTGTGTTTATTAATTTAAAATTAATTCCCATTGTCAAACCCAAAATGCAGGTTTTCTAAAAAAAACTATCAAAAGATTGACATGTTTTTTTGTGAAATTTAAATGTGAAATTACATATAATGACATAAATTTTATTAAATAATAAAAATATAATATAATTATACCTAATTACCATTCAAATTCATTATTTAACACAATAAATAATATCGATTAAAATAGTTGCTTTCAATTAAAACCTAGTATTTTTAACTATTTGTCAAAAAAATTATGTTATCATAAAAGAACCAAAACATTATCAAATCTAAATTTTAATGTCCCTCTTCCAAAAAATAATTTAATTACATTAAATTGGATATATAAAAGTGTCATATATTGGTTCTAAAAATGGTTCAATATTAAAAGGCGATAAAAATGCATTTTTTTTAAAATACATCTTTTATCAGAGAAAATGAATTTTTTCTTATATTATGTCTATGAAACACATAATATGGATGTTAAAATTATATATAGTATATAAGATTCAAACTGCAGTTAATAATATTCATAACCATTTTTGAATGACTAGTTTGGTAAGTTGTGGTGCGCTCGAACTCGTTGTCGCTTGTGGTAGAAGCTATTGAATTACTTTAATGAGACAACGAACTATGAAATCATGGGTGTTACAATAGGTTCTTTGTTCACTAACTTTTCAAACGTTATATATTTTATTTGTTACATGATTGAATTGAGTTTACATGCATGGGACATGGGTAGGGGAACTATATTAATGTATGATAAGCTCCTTATACTGTACCATAATGTTTCCACAATATAGGAAAAAAATTTCTATTAATATTGATTAAAATAACTTTTCTTGATACTCATGATTTTGATATTTAATGTGTGATATTTTGAGTTCATTTATATATCATTACTAGTTATTTCTATTCATATTCCATATATATATGTGTATTCTTGGGAAATATTATACTTCATGATAAAAATGACTTAGACTGTGCTATCTTTTAATGATGTTTTACACATTAAGTGATATTACATGTTGTTATCATTTATAATTGTATTTATTAATTTGTATAACTAAGAATTATTTTTGTAACTTTATATATAATTTATATTAACAACGAGAAAGGAATAAGACATATGTCATTTTTTGGAGAGGTATATATTGGAATATTGGTAGACTCCTGTGAGAACCTTGTATGATCCAATAGACTAGATATGGGTCGTTTTATTCGAAATTTTATATTTGTTTGAGAGATGTTGCCTTAGATATGTGGTAGTGGGATACAAATGATTGATTATAGTAGTATGATTTATAAAATGACTTCTTGAGATAGTTCATTGAGATGAGAAGTCATTAGAGGGGATATTATAATATCTGAATTTTTAATGAAAAAAATGATATTCGAAAATATATTAAGAGTATTTTTATGTGAAATAAAATATTTCATTAAAATTATTTACTAAATAATTTAATGTAATTTACAAGGGATAATTAAAAATTAAAATAATGGAATATTCTATGAAATATTTTTTGAGTTAGGTGCTACGTCAGCATAAGATTAAATGGCCCATTGTACCTCTATATTGATATGATAAAAAATTTAAATATACTATACAATACACATGTGTTTTTATGAAAATAATGGAATATCTCCAGAACTATTTCTCATATGTAATATAAAAAACCTCGGGTAAATCCTGATTGTGGATGTTACCCAAGAGAAAACATAACCTTTCATTATGTTGGGTGTTTGGTAAGATCACATGCAAGGATAAAATTTTTTTAAGGTAAATATTTATAGGATGTTATAAATAATAAAAATAATAATTGAATTAGAATTATAAATTTTTTTCAATGCATAAGGATCAATATTTACATGTGTATCTAAATAATATTGAATCATTATAATTGGTGAGCTACATTTCTACATGTGTGGTTAATTTTAATTGGAGACCTAGTTATGATGATGATATCATTTCTTATGAAAAAATGGAATTTTATGTGATTAATAAAAGTTATTCATTATTGTTTTGACTTTGATGATTATAATATTTGAACTGTTTGTGGTTGTAAGAAATTGAGATATTAAACAATAATTATAATTTGCGTACTAATATTATTATTATTGATGTTGGAAAAATATAAATGGAATAGATATATAAGTTCTCAATATATGAATGAAATATATATATATATATATATATGTGGTTGTATATATGTATATTTTGATATGTGAATATATACATATATATAAAATTTATATATATAGATTATGTATATATTTGTGTTCTGTGCTTGAGTATCTGTGTATATATATATGGGTTATATATTAGTATATAAGGGTGTTTGTATATATTAAATTAATTTATATAAATATAGATGAATTTTTAATATATAATATTAGATTAATTAATAAAATGAACACGTGATTTAAAAAACTCATGAAGGGGATCCATGTGGTAGTGCATGGAATGTTGTGGAGATATAAATAATTAATATAATGGAAAATAAAAAACATATATGGAAAATATTAATAAATTAAAAAGATAGAAAATTTTAAATGAGAAATAGGATAGGATTTTGTGGAATGTAAAAGGGATATCCATCTCCCTCTTTCATTCACTCTATATCTCTCTCGCCCTCTTCCTCCAACAAGTATTAGATTTTTAATTCATTATTACCATAATATTTATCTCTTAAAAATACCATTTTATATTTATCATATTGATTCATTTCTTATGTTTTCATGTTTATCTTGATGTCCAATAAATAAAACATAAAGTTTCTGAAGGAATTGATGATTCTATAGGTCATATAAACTCGAATGTCAACCCTTATCATCATTCATCACTGAACCTATGGAAGGAAGCACTTTAAATTATAGAATAACTTATTTTGGGTTATTAGAATGATTTCTTTGGATTTGGGTGTATCTTTTGAGACCTAAGTCTTAATATAAATCACATTATTTTTGTATGTGTACACATTGACATGTTCACGAGTTTCCAGTGAATGGAATGTGATAAATATGATTATGGTAATTCATGACATGATGTGATGTTTACATGTCAATTAATTTATATGTATCATATATATTATATTCCATTATATTGTAATCAATCATACTAGATTGGTATATTCTGTATTCATGAAATATGTGAATAATCTTCTTATCAACAATGTATGGCATTTAAGATGTAATAAATGTCTAATGTTATGTTTTATTTGAAAAATATTTTATATTATCCATTAAGGTGGATGTGATAGACATGGGTTGATATTTACTTGTAATATTATTGATTGTGGAATGTTTTATATGCATGAGATATCCAAAAAATTAGCATGTGAAAGGTATTAGATGGCATGTGATATTCGAAACATGTTAGGGATATCCGATCAACATGATCTAAATGACCTTGGCGTTATCCTAATCATCGACTATCAATACAAGTTGATTGTATCATATTTCTATGGACATCTATTAAAAGTGGATGTGGCGGGTTGGTTGCTAATGTTCTACTGAAATGCTTCTGAATCTAGTAGGTTATTCCTAGTATGGTGCTCAAAGAGGTAATGTCGATCTTCTATTACCTTATTCATGTTGTATACTTATGTGATTTATTATTGTCTATATTTGTACATTTTTTAACTATGGTGTGCACTTTTCTATTTTATAAAATATATTAATGTTAATTAGTGGGGTCCTAATATGTATTTTACACACAACCTACTTGTTCATTTCATTTTTATTTTAAACACCATGGCCAGTGAACTAATGAAGGGAATGGGGACTATGGAAGATGATTGAATACATGTATAGGGAGCATGTATTTTTCTCTAGACGTAGTTCGATTGATAATTTTCTTTTTTACTTGATAAAAATAATTACCAATACCCTTTAAAGTTATGGTATTTCAGTTTTTATTTCATGTATTTAATCTTTAGGTGTCATCGTGTACTCTAACCACGCTGTATATTTGAACAATTTTGGTTATTTATTTCATTACTACACTCATATGGAGTGTATAATCTACACAATGATACTATCAAAAAACATAATACTAATCGAAAACCACTACTATACAAGGATACATGTTTGAGGTCATGTGGAGCTCCTGAACGGATCTGTTTTTTTAGATCAAGTAGTTACATTGGCAATTCAGAAAGGCCCATTATGTTTGGATAATAGGTGTGAGGTTTTGTCTTTATAATTGTTAGAGAGGACACCCTTTGAATTTTTGAAAAGGTTAAAAAAATTAAGGTCTTACACATTCCATAAGACTGAAAAATGTCTCATCTAAAAAGAAGATATGAGATAATGTCAAAATGTGACCATTCAATAGGAAAATACATGTTATTAGTTATTTTATCGCATTAAATTTTTCTTTTTTACCTATTAACCATTTTTAAATTTTACTATGGTAATAGAATTTTTAAAAAAGTTACTATTCATAATGACGGATAATGAAAGTGTTTTATTTTCCAAAATAATACCTGTGGAATAGAAATATAAAATATATTTTATAAAATAAAATTTCTTAATATGCTATTAATTAAATTTATAATTACAACTAAAACATAATGAAAAACAGTTTTCTTGAAAATTGTATTTTCAAGTATAAAAACCATTTTTTACCAACATCATTGGTTAATTAAATTTTAATTGTATTTATTAAATTATTTGTAATAAAAAAAATATTGAAATATTAAAACACATAAAAATATAATATTACATTTTAAATACATTAAATGAAAATATAGGTTTCTCAAAATTTATTTTTTCTAGAATTTAACCAAAACAAATAAAATTATTAATATTCCTATAAATTAATCATAGATAATTATGATTTTATGATTTCAAATATTATATTAATTATTAAAAAAACTATTAAAATTTTTAAATTAATCTTCTACATGAAAAAATATCATATATATAACATATTTAATTATAATAACAGTATTTACTTTTTGATTAAATATTAAAAAAATATTATTATTATGAATTAAAATTTATAATATCTAATTAGTGGAATTGAATAAAAAATATTACTAATTTATTAATAATATTACCTTTGTTTACACATTGGTTTCCCCTTTTGGAATTCATCATCATAATTTCTTCAATATATAAAAATGTTGGGATTTTTTTCCATCATATTATTTTTTTATTCCATGATGCATCTTCAAAAATATGGTTTCTCTAAAAAAATATTAACGTGAAGAATCATACTATTAAAAAAAGTATACTCTCTACTATTAATAATTTAAACTAGATATTCCTCATAATAATTTTTATTTTCGTACTCTACATCCCATGGGATTAAAAACATAGATGCATATGGAATATATTTCCTCTATAATGAATTATCTAAAACATAAAGTAAATTGGATACATTTAGAGGTATGTACACTTTGTATGAAACTGATCCCACTTTCCCTAGAATTTTAATGGGTCCAATGAAATGTTTACATAATTTTCCCATTTTACTAAAGCACATATTACTTTTCCATGGTGATATATTATGGAAAACATGATATCATTACTCAAATGAAATATCATTATTTCTATTATTTTCATAAATAGGTTTCTATATCTAATATTATGCCATTTAATATTGAATCATCAATAAATTCACAACTATATACTCATTTAATTGTGGTTATAAAATATTCATTTCAGCAATATCATCCTAAACAGCATGTGTCTAACACCACTTTTTATATAATACCTCATGAGATTCTATCCATATACTAGAATGAATAAATTTCATAAAAAAACCAAATTAATAAAATATATTGAACCTACCATCCATAGTAATTTGTAATCCATGTGTTCTAATGATTGAATCATTCTATTTGATTTCCACCAAATTGAGGATAAAACTGTTTATTGAAATTTAATTCTGTACATAATGAATTCTAACGTCATCTCTTGAAATTAGTTGTAAACCTAGGATTATGGTAAGATACAATGGAGAGAGGAACTCCATGTAACTTTATTATCCCAATTATATATGGTAGGGAAAGAAGATATAAGGTCTAATTTTCTTGAATAGGAAGGAACTGTACACATTTATTCTATCTATCATCAATATCAAAATTTTATTACTATCTCAAGATTTATTTTACAATACCACCTTGAAATACATAAATATATTCCCAATATCATGTTAGTCACTAGAAAAGGATCAAAAATCCCTTTTGTTATTTTTAATTCATTTATTACCTATTGAATAATAAACATTTTTCAATATACACTGGAATATATTTCCTCATTCCATTCAATAAAAAATATTCATGAAGGTATCTATTCTTTATAATAGTGATATGATGAATGGAAATGGGAGATATGTCAAATTTAATCATCAATTAATTCTTCAATTTCTAGGTATCTAACACATATAACCATTTCACAACTCTCAAAAAAATTCATTTCAATGTTAAATTCATTCAACATACATTCCCTTGATAGTTTTACCTTTTCATATAAATCATGGTCATTCTTTTTAGATTTATTAATTCTATCTAAGAGTGATGATAATGCTGATACTTATAACAATACATAGAAAGGCCATGGATTCACTATCTATAGGCCATTATTCATTAAAATTTTAACCATGGGACCATATTACAAAAATTGAATTATTAATGATGAATTATGTTTTAAACTAAATGTATTTGATATATTATTTTATTCTAAAAAATTGTGATGAATCAAGTAATAATAATAATTTACTAGTTCAATCCATATTCAATTCACATATTCACTACACTTTGAAGGAATATGAACTTCAATCATTTATGATATATATATATATAAATATATTACATTTTACTCCATATAATTGAGGTATTCTGGTTTTTAAATATAATAAAAATATTAGCCAATTCTAGATCTTGTGTAGGATAATTTAGGCCACTAGGATTCAATTGTGAAAAATCATAAACTATTACATGAAAATTAAATATCAGAACACAACTAAGGCTTTTCAAATAAGTATTACTGATGATGAAAAATTCAACCTTTCTTGAGGGCCTAAAAAAAGTTTCACTAATTAATATTATTTATATTTTATCAGAATATTGTTCATAATAATTATTCTATAAATATTTACATTATTTTTTATTTAACAAAGTTAGTGGTCTAGATAAACACTAAATTAGTTCAAATGACTACATGTATTAAAACATAAATAATTGAAAACTATAATTATATATGATATTTTTATATATTAACCATTCTTAAAACACAATAATTTTTTAAATTTCAATAGTTATGAACTCATTAGAAACAATATTCTTCTATAAGGAAATATTCAACAAACATTATTTATTTTTCTATATTTTCCATTTAACTTATTTTGGGTCATTGTTTTAAAATCAATCCACAGTTTTATTTTACGATCCTTATGAATTTAAGAATATTAAAAAACATCATAAATAAAAAAACCTAAAAATATATAAATAGTAATGAAAAAATATATTCATATGATCCATGAATAATTATGCTACATTAGATAACCAAAATGTAATAATTATACACTCATAATTCCCATACATAGTATGAAACACCTTCATCATAATATCTTTCTTGAACATATTCAAAAAATAGTATCCTGACATGAGATCAATCCTTAGAAAAAATTATTATCTCTATGTGTGATTAAAAATATAATCAAAATGAAGTAAATTATTTTTTTCCTTAATATTTATGTTATTCAAGGCCCAATAATAAATGAAAATATTCAATGAACAATAATTATTTTTAAAAAATATAATTAGAGTAAAATTATATTTCATTATATTTATTAAGAACATTATGTGTTATTTTCACCAATTATTCATATTTGATTCAACTATGGATTATTTTGTATGAGATTTAAGGGTATCTATTTTACTTTTTTATTGATTTTTAGGCAATTAAGTAGGTAAATGAATTGATCACATTAATGGGACACCTAGTTGTTCTATTTAGTATACCATGGGACTTGTTTGGATGAGGGATGTTTATGGAGCGTGGTTAGATCTAACTATTTCTAATTCTTAAGAAACCATATGTATTGGTATAAAGGATAATGTAATGTTTATATAATATTCAACTAAACTATATGGGTTCAAAAGAGTGGTAGAAATTCATATATTGTTTTTAACATAAGTTTGAAACTATAAAATAAAAAAATTTATGTGTGAATTCATTATTTGAAAATTTTCATTAATATCCATAACTAACCCAACATAACCACTAATACTTATTATTTACTTTTCTATTTAATCTAGTGATAATAAATTATCTTCTTCTTAATTTCATTTACTTTATAATATCTTTTATGATGGATCCATGTGTGTTGGTGATTAGGGAATTAAGGTATATGATCAGAGAATATATGATAATTTGGTTCCCTATATATCTACCATTCATCCTTGATTTGTATTAACAGATTTGGATGATTGTGGATAGATCTATTGAATCCCATTATATATATTTATGAATTCATGGATCATTGATATATTGTTGATGAATCTAACGCCTTAGTGGACTTTAACAAATCAATCCAAGATCTACTGACATTGGTGGATCATAAGAGTTATGTTTGGGATAGATATAATACATATGAATTATAATCTTCTTGAATATAATTCTATGTCAATGGTGGTATTTTAATAGGTATTCTTTCTTCGGGTCTTTGGTTGGCAGCCTGACCAGGATGCTGCATAGACATGAATCTCATATCATATCATTTTGGTTCTTAGATATTGTCATCGATGAGAAATACGTAGGAGGACCATACCATATATTTATTTAGAAAATAGTTGATTTCCATGTAATATTATATTTAAATTTGTAGATAGAGGTTCCGTGTGAGAAATGACATGTTTTTTTGTGTTTTTTCACATCTCATAGAGAACCATTGTGTTATATGGTATACCTATGGGATCATGTGATAACCATGAGAAACATGATCATTATGTTACAAAAATGGATATACATGACTAATATAAGGAAAATTTTTCAATGTGATTATTTTGGTTATATATATTTTTATTAAAGAGTTCAAATTTAGAGGTCGAATAGTCATGGATAGTGGCCTTAGATTGCTATATTGTTCAAATGTTACACGTTATATGATGGAAGGACCACATTTGAAAAAGTGTCATGGTATCCTTATGTGTCCTAACCCTGGATCATGATGGTATTTAGTAAAATGAATTTATATTCGTTAAAAATGATTAGAAATGATAGCCTTATGTGGATTGACTTGTGGCATTGTGCCTAGAAACTGGGAAATATTTTGTTATGTGTCGTTACCTATAGCCTAGGGAATTCACTACTACTGAGGATCGATATGACCACATCCCCATAGGAAAAACATTTGGATAGTTCTTATACATAATTGTTTCGATAAAATATCATATATCCATCTTTCATAATGATAAATCATGTAAATTTTTTGGTTTCAAGGAGCATTGTTAGTGCATGAAAACTAGGTGTGGTTTTGATTTCTTGAATGTGAATTTATTTTTTAACAATTTGATACCCCACTATAAATTTAGGATCATATATTAAGGACACATTGGTGGGATTCTACTGTTTTTTACTCATGCATTATATAAGAATAATTATGAGTATACTTAATTCAGGAACATGGATGTAGTGTAGGGAAAGGGTCCTTTGACATAGAGATGAGGAGACAGAGTATTGTAAATAAAAAGTTGTTGACACATACATTTTAATATTTCTTTTATACTTTTCTAACATCCATTTTTTGATTCTTTGTATCAACATAGACATTGCGTGTCTGTGTTATATTTCATTTTATATTAGTGTTACATGGTGTTTGTTCATTTTTTCATATTTTTCTTTAGTTATTTGGGTTGTTAATTTTTAATGTAGTATTTGGCTATGAACATTGAGTGTATAGTCACCCTATTGATCCAAAATATCCCATCCAATATTAGAAATTATGTTGTATACAGTAAGGTGTTCTTGTGGACTATGATCCTCTCCACATAGTTTTCCAATATTTTTGATGATCAATAGGTGTAGTGGGGAGACAATACCCACTGGGGAAAATCAACGAACAACATTATGAAAGTAAAAAACCATATAAATAACAGAATATAAAAATAATATTCCGAAATAGCATTACACCCACACATAAAATGTTATTTACTATAGACATCGAATGTGATGGATTAAACTATGTATCATTTATGGTAAAATAAATAAATACAACATTAATAGTATAGGGTCTGTCCAGACTTCACCTCTGACTTCAATCCTCTATCTCATTACAACACTATCATATGGATCGTATCCTTCACATGGCCTTAGGTTATGAAATCTACACATACGTAGATATTTCCATGTAGTTTCTGAGTATAACCTAGTATGGAAACACCAATACATCACTAATATAATTGAACATATTTATAGGTGTCTTTTATGATGATAATATAGTTTCAAACACAATAAAACAGAACCATAAAAAGTACATGTGTGATAACAAAGCCTCCATAAAACCCATTCATACATTATTTATCACCAAATAAAAAGAATATCTGAATGGTCATTGGAATTTCATAATTATAATATATATCCACTAGACTGCACACTGGGGATCCATCCATATAACTTCTCAGTATAAGTAGAGGTCTAAGACAACATTTTATTCCTTATAAGGCTATCATACCCTATCTATATCCCCAAGGCTATAGGTCAATCCAAATTAGGATATTATTACCTATCTTAACTACTTCCTCTCTAGTATGGTCACAAAAGATAATCATACCCCTAATAGAGGCCACACAATTCTATCATTCCCGTTCAACTAACTCAGCCATTATAGTCATGACCCATGAAACATCGCAACACACTCCCCCTCTTGGTTCACTGATCCATTATCATTAAACATATGAATTTGGATTAATTCATATTACAAAAACCATATATCATTTAAACTATACATCTCATTGAATTAGTGTAATCATATCAATTTCATATTGTTATTCTTGTATATCAAAGAATGTAATCCATCTCAAGATTGAGTCCCTATATAGTAAGAACATAAAAATTTTATATCATTAGTGAAAATATATGTGTCCCGCTAAGAGAAGATAGGTAAGTCTCTCGAATGAACTAATTTCATGATCCCACATGCTAATAAAACTAAGAAAGGATTCCAATTAAATAAAATACATGTATCTAGACAGTACTGGAAATATGATCTATACCAATGGTTTAGAACCATTGGTCTAGGCCTCTAAAGCTTTTGTATAGCTTATAACAATAGTTTAGAGAACTGTTGCCAAGAAAGCTATGGGGATCGGTCTATACCAATGGTTTTGGAAAACCATTGGTATAAGTAATATAGAAATCTTTTCTAATAGTTCCACATAACTATTTGTATATGTAATTCTAAATACAATCATTTGGTTGGTTTTGATCCCACCCCATCTCGTTTGTGATGCAAAGACCTAACCACTAACCTATCTTACTTTTGTGAACATAATTTAATAAATATATATGTGTATTATCATAAGTATTTTAAATTTTTATTTATTTAATGTCCTATGTAAGAAGACTCCATTAAAAATACATGTACATATACCAACGCTTCTCAAAACCATTAGTATAGACCTATATCAATGGTTTTGAGAACCTTTGGAATAGGTTCTTTGATTTTGGGACCTATACCAATGGTTTGGAAAAACTGTTGGTATATGGGGGACCTATACAAACGGTTTGGCAAAAACTATTTGTATAGGACCATTATAGAGACCCTAAACCAACGGTTTCGGAAAAACTCTTGGTACAGGTCCATATAAGTGACCTATACCAACATTTTTGGAAAACCGTTGGTATATGTCCAAATTAGTGAACTATACCGATGGTTTTCCCAAAACAATGGGTATAGATCATATATCCAGTAGTGAGATGGTATTCATTAATATTAATCTGTCCAAAGGGGTTATATCTACACCAAGACACCGCTCAATATCATCCAACATTGCCTGATATATTATTTATAAGAAGATGGATTCCAATGAACATGACTAATCAATCATAAATCAGCCATCTATGAATTCTTCATTATATAGAATTTCAATTCATATATGTTTTCACAACATGCTAGACCAATGATTCAATTAACTATAAGAATGGAAGATCTTGATGAATCATCAATTGATGTGGTTCATGGAACACATACCTTAATTCCATGATCACAAACATGATATAATCCTCTAAAAATTCACATGAAATGGAATGAAATTAATTAGTATATCATAAAAGACCTATATGTTTGTTTGGGATAGAAATTGGAACAATAATGGGACCAATATGGCGACTTGTGTCAATTAGTGAGGATTCTTTTATCATTAAATCTTTCACAAACGGTTGGGTAAAATGGTTTTCCAGATTATGTGCAAAACAATATAATGTTGTCACAGGGGGAATATAATCCAAGATTAATGCACTTAGAGAAATGTGTTATTCTACACCTTCCCCCCTAACCCTTGTTATTTCACTTTATATTCCAGTTGGGGCGAAGGATGAGTCTTCACCTCCAGATCTAACCACTGAAATTGATGGCCCTGCATAGTCAGTTGAATGTTTTGGTTAGTTTCAAAGGATAATAAAAGTTGATTAAGTTGTCCTGCAAATTAAGTGCAGCCACAAATATTATTATCACTTACCCAATGGTAAATCAACAATATGAGAAGGATCATACCCATCTTTCCTAGCTTCAACAGGATTTCCAGTACGGTTTTTAGGAAGCTCTATCGGGTTTAGCTCCACTTAATCTAGTGTCTATGCAATAGTAGGGTTGTTTATTCCCCCTTCAGGCATTGGAAGTTCAGTAGCTTGCTCAGATGAACCTGCACAATTTAACCAGTCATGTTCAGATAAGAAATAAAAAGTTATTTAAGCAGGACGAAGTATAACACTCATCTCTAAAATCTTCTAAATTACATGGTAATTTAACTAGATTTAAAAATTATTCAAAAGATGCGCCAAGTTTCATCATTTCATACAAAGATATATCATATTCCTTGTTAGTATCATTGGTGGGAGAATTCAATTTATCTTTTTGGAGACCCTCATCTAGTATCCTCTGACCCTGGATTGTTTTTTCAGATAAAATTACAGCATCAGTTGCAGTGGCCCCCAAATGTTCTGGTGCAGGTGTTGAACCGAAAGTATCACAGAATGAAAGTAAATTGATATTTTCATTTAACATCTTATAAATAATTGTTAAATTACAAGAAGTAATCTCTTCTCTCTTTGTAGCAGCAGCAGTAGATGTACTGGGAATAGATGCTAGCTCTTTATCAGGAGTAAACAAGTCAGCATGAACTTGTGATTGTTCACCAGCACCCTGTGTCGTTCTCAGAGGAGGGTCAATCCTCTCCCTCAAAGGGTAATTGAATAAGCCCTTCCAGACCCAAGAAGCATGAGCAATATTTTCATGGGCTAAGACTCATGACTATCTGAAAGACATACAACTACCGATTAAGCATTTAGTTATGTACTTCTTACATTCATACCTTTACTTCATTGGCTTTTTTGGAGTGATTACATCATCATCACCAAATACATGAATTGGAGAATGAAGTTTTATGTATAACTCCTTGTCCATGGATCGCTGTCCTGGAGATATTTCACCTGGCTTGCAAGGAGATTCATTATCCCCAATGGTAGTACCACAGGGCTATAATGTGGTGAAGGAACCCCAGAAGTTCCTTTCTTTGAAAACTATTGAATGAAGGAAGTAATTTCCTTGATTAAAAAAGCTTTAAATAGAATCAAGTTGCAAAGTAAGTATAGAAATAGACTTACATCTTCCAGAGCCACATAATCATGATAGTCCTAATTTTTGGACGCACCATTCCCCTCAGAGGCACCACAATCTTTCATTTCCTTCACCCACTTGGTGACAATAATGGAATCATCAGTGGCATATAAGAGCATCTCCAACTCTCTGATATAAACCCTCAATTCATTAGGGTTACCCTTGAAACTGATATCAGTGGAAGCCCAAGGATTCCCAACTCCAAGAATGTGTAGCCCCTCGCACAGATCTTGCCAGGAAGTTTCAGCATCACAATATAATCTCTTCAATGTATGGACAACCTCTGGTTGTAGATATTCAAAACGTGTACAAGAAGGTTGCGAGGAGGTTCCTACAATCTTAGTCTTCAGCTTCTTCCCAGCTCCTGTGATCACAGATATAGAATTATAAAATGAAACTTATTTCTCTATAAAGTAATGTAGATTAAATTTAATCAATGGATTAACTCTCTACGAGTCGATGGAGTGGGTATCTTGATTCTGATAGGAGGATTATATCTGGAATGAGGCTTCTTTTCCACATGTTGTGCCTCATCATCCGCATATTGGGAATCCATTGAGTCAACCCTAGGTTTGGAACATGTTTAATCAGCTCAATGTGGGGAAGAGTCACCTTCCAGATGATGGTTTTCTTTCTCTGCATTTATTTTCCTTTTCCCCACCTGATGAACCAGATGATTTAGTACCCCTTCAGGGTATGATGCTATACAGTTCTCGGCATACCATGTAGTCAAGTTACTCGCCGCTTTAGAAACTAGTAGATCAAACACTGATTCAGTTTTCTCCATAGATGTCACAATCAATAGTTGTTAGGCAACCATCAGATGATTCTATGACCTGACATGCACATGAGGGGACATAATAGTCTGCTGGAGACACTTGAATTGGTTTACAAATCTGTATGGAGCAAAGGGCTCACATATAATCTCTCTGTCAATCCTGGTGGCCATTACACCATCTCTACAAGCTAGCATGTATGACCTCAGTTCTAGGGAAGTTGTTCCATCATCAACAAACCGACCAGATGGAATGGTCCTGAAATGAGTGGTGATCCATCCCCACAACAAAATGGAATGGTCCCACTATTCTCAAATGAGACTCACTCATAAAGACATGGAGTAAGCTCCGATGAATCTTCACCAAAATGGGGGTGGCCAACCTAACCATTTTCTTCTCAGCCATCTTTGCTACCATAACAAAGGTCCCTGGACTAACACATCACTTCGAATACCTAAATAGAAAAAGATAAACACTGAGCCACAAGGCTAAGAAGCCGGCCAAATGGGTCTTTATTGGGATTCTTTGATCCACTTCATACCCCAACTTCTCAAATTCTCCTGCTTCGAAATTTGGCCAAAATATGCCAGAAGCGCCCCACTTCTCTATTTTGGGGCAGGTAGTAGGACGAGTATAGGTGTGTCCCTTCACCACCTTCTTGGTAATAAACATATACATCCACTCCTCTGGATGAATATCATTTCTAGAATAAGTTTTGTAGGACTTTTGAGTTTTTGAGCCTGTAGAAAATTTTTAATAACTCCCGATCCAAAGCCGGAGTCTTCTCCAAAGAATTCCATGTTGCCTTGGGGGGATGAATTTATCATGAATATCTGCCAAAATTGGAGCCCCCGAGATCTTCTAGAAATCCAAAAAACTGATGCCTACTTCTATGTGAGTCAGATGGAATGAATTGGTTTCTGGGATCCTGCGGCTGATTAGCTCCAGCACAAAGTAATCATTCCTGTAGACATATGTCTTCCCAGCCTAGATGGCTTCATATATTTATGATTCTTTTGAATCCTTGAAAAAATATGCATAGGTTTTTCTCACCTAATATACCAACATCCATGTTGGCTTCACAAATCCTCCAGGACGGAAGCCCCAACTCTTCTTTCATCCTTTGGATTGATCCATCTTAGAATTTTAGAAGATTGATGGAAAATATTGTGGCATCAGCTTAGGCTTGATAGGTTTTAGATCTGGGGAAAAAGGGCTATGATGCATTATATATGCCTTCTCCACTTTTCCAGTATTTAAAAATGATCCTCCCATTGAGAAATTTGCTGAAGAAAAATTGGTGTGATTTTGAAACCAAGAATTCAAAAGATAATTATTTTCCTATGGAATGTTGATTTCTTATTGATGACCATAGCCATACAAAGGAATGTATATACGCTGTGGAAAATTAATATGATACTTCTTTAAGTACATGGCAGAATCTAGGAGAGTGCTGTAACAGATAGTGTAGTAATCATGGCCAACGATGTTCAACATATCATTAAATCACTAGTTATCCAGTTCATTAGCCATTCCAATTATTCTATGATCCATTTAAACTGGAAAATGTTTGAATAATTAACTCTATGGTCAAATAATTAACTATTAAGTAAGTTGGTTTTTCATAAAATTTGTGGAAAAAATTGTAAAAATGGCTAAGGAATTAAGGAACGCAAGTCCAATGATGGCGAGTAAGTGTAACTATGTCACACAGGTTTTTCTACGTAAGTATCACCGTGCAAGTAAAACTACCTCTGCCAAAGCGTGACATAAACAGAATCAATGAACCACAGAAAATCAGTATACTTGCGTGAAGAGAGAAAACTTTATGGAGAGAGCTCAGAAATGTTCAAAGAAGGGTGCTTTGCGCAAGAATGACCACATATTTATAAGCAAGGCCACCCCTCTGCAAGTCGAAGCCTACGTAAATCACACTTGTGTACTGCCACCTGCACTCTCAAACTTGTGTGCCCAAATTTCCTTTGTTTTATCCTTTACCTTAGGGTCAAATCCTCTTTCATTTTTTCAGATCCAAATCTGAGTGGGGACTTTTGTGGACTCTCCCTTTCGTCACAGAGTCCAAAGATTTACAAAGGAGAGTACTTCAAGAAAAGAAGAAGGAAGAATTCTAAAAATGTTCGAAGGCATTACGGTTCAAAAGTTACTTGTGCACCCTAAGTCAAATTTCTCCCAAGCCTCGGGTAGCCTATAAATACCCCCTGTGGGCCCCCCATTTCAGGGATGGAAAATTGCAAAAGTCAGATTTAAGCTCTCGGCACCCTAGACTCTGCTTAAAATCTTCCTAACACTTATAAGGTAATTTCATACCTAGAATGGAAGATTTAATGAGGGGAAACAAGGCCTAAGTGTTGGAATTCATCAACACTTGCATGCCTAACGGTCCAACCCTTAAAGGAAAATGGCCACACTTGTGTGCCACCTTATCCCTTCAACAGAACTTGTGCACCACTATTTTGGAATCCCTTAGGGATAATAGTAAGGACATGAACCAAGACTCGCCCAATTATTACCCTATAGGTTGACCATCACGCAAGTATACATGTGTCGCACAAGTACACTTGCGCGACCAAGACATGAACTCCCAAATAATGTAGGTTACGGGTGTAGTGGAAGCGCGTTGGTGGGTTAACCCAACTTTAATTTTAACGTTAAAAAACATTCAATCCGAGATCCATCATGATTTAAAACGCCAAATCTTTTAAATAGAATGAAGAACAAAAAAAATAAAAGAAGAGTCCCGAAACCCTTGAGAAATGAACATCATATGTTGGTTATAATTAATTTAATTAAGTCATAATATTACCTCAATGGAATTCTTTCCTTGTTGGAGTCTCCGGTCATGATCCTCTGATCTGTCATTCCATTGTAGAATCCAAGTACATGATTCCTCAAGCGGTGATCCACACATGCTGCATGTAACTTTGGACATCGCCGAAGGGATCTCCAGGTGCTAGCGCGGAAGAGCCTTCTCTTGCGATGTCCGCCTCTAACCTCCTTGATCCGGTGGAGGATCTCAGTCTAGTATCTTGAAAGCATTCTTGGTTGAAAAGGAATTCTCTCTTGGCATGTGATTATTTTCCAAATCGTTTGTGGACTACAAAATGCTCTATTTTTTATGAGAATAATGTAATTGGGATTATAATACTTAGAATAATAAAATAAATTAATTTCCCGAAAGTATTTAATCATTTCATTTAATTCTTAGTAATACCCAATGTCTTAATAATTACAGTTGACCATCATTATTACATGACATGCACCCAACATATTACATTTAATATTATTTAATTAAATAAAAAATATTTTCTCATGAATCCTGAAAAAAACTACACGCCCTGTAGATTTATTTTTCCATTTTATTTATTTCCTCCACCATATTTATTAGACCTTGAGTAATGGCTATTTATTTCTTAAATAAATGTAACTACATTACTCTCTAATAAATATATATTATTTCGCCAACAATAAATTCTCTCGAATAACCAGTGTCGAAATAAATGCAATCAGACATCCTTAAATAATTATTAAACCACAGTCGGTAATAATATTAATTTAACTTGTTAAATTAATATATAACTGAGATACATGGACACACTTAGTGTGTGACCCTCTAGGCCTCTTTCTCAGTGTCATTAGGTGGAGCATGCCTAAAGTCTAAGGTTAGCTTCTAGAAACATGCCAAGGCACCCATAGAAAAAGAAGTTAATGCTGCAATGACATGTCACCCCCTACGAACGCTTATCATGTAATATAATCCATTTGTCTCGATATCTACAATCAAGCGGGCTTCATGCTAGTTCCATCAACCCATGTGATTGATTATTCTTTATTTGAATTCCCAGAATTGAACTCACCCATACCTTACCATGGCCATGGATTTATTTAAGCTATACCAATTCCATCAAAGGGCCTGAGATAACTACTTCCATTATGGAACAGAAGGGACAAATCCTTTCTTGAAATATCTATTAATGCAGTATTACTCCTGACGCACCCAACGTATCCTACCTCACTGCGAACAGTGTGTCGTCATAGTTTCATCAATACATATAAGTGCGCGAGTCATAATACCCATTAATAATAATCTTAAAGTCTAAGGACCAATACACACGCCCTCATATAGGAACATCCAATGACACTATGAAATGTGGATTTCCTACTGGCGGGTCTCGTTCTCATAATAACCTCTTGGATATTACCAAGGGCGCACACCATGACAAGGTGACTCAAAGTTTAATTATTCCTCACACCTAATGACCTATATTATTTGTGTGCCTCAAATAATAACATCCAGGCATAGAATATATATTCAAGAACAGTGTTATGGAACTTCCGGTTTCTCATCATAGCAGGGATCTGCTATGAACCATTAATGCAACACCTGTCTTTAGGACATTATCACATGCATTGTCACACAATAGAACAATCAAGATGTGATAAGGAATTTATTGATAAATAATGTAAAAAGTATTTTTTTCTAGGCCACCAATTCCAACAGACTCCCACTTGGACTAGAGCCAACTGCTAACAACCTTTAACCCGCTATCTCTCAAATGATATTCATGCTTCTGCTGAGATAGGTCTTTAGTTACGGGGTCTTCCACGTTCTCTTCCATGGAAACTCTTCACATTGCAACATTACCTCTTTGAAAGAAATACCTCAAGAGGTGGTACTTCTGGTGTATGTGTTTTGTCCGTTGGTATGACCTTGGTTATTTTGCAAGAGACACCGCAACAGTATTATCACAATACAATGTAATGGGGTCTTTACTGCTAGGCACCACATCACGATCCTGAACAATGTTCTAAATCCATACGGCTTCTTTGGATGCATCAGAAGCCACAATATACTCGGACTCCGATGTAGAATCGGCGACAACTGGCTGCTTTGAACTCTTCCAGCTCCCAGCTCCTCCATTGAGATAGAAAACATATCCAGATTGCAACATCAGATCATTCTAATCTGTCTGAAAACCAGAATCAGCATACCTTCTGATAACAAGCTCCTCATCTCATCCATACACCATGAACATATCCTTAGTTCTTCTCAGATACATAAGGATAGTCTTAACAGTAGTCCAATGTTGTTCTCCTGGATCTGCTCGATATCTGCCTACCATGCTCAGTGCATAGGCAACATCAAGCCTGGTACATAACATGGCATACATGATGGATCCTATAGCCAAAGAATATGGTATCATGCACATCCTATCTTTCTCCTGTTGTGTCTGGGGACACATTTTCTTAGAATGATGTAAGAAATGTGACACTGGAATCAATCCCCTCTTGAATTGTTCCATACTAAATCTCTTTATTCTCTGGTCAATGTGCGTACCTTGACTTAGTCCTAACAGCCTCTTGGATCTATCATGAATGATCTTGATCCCTAGACTGTAGGCTGCTTCTCCAATGTCCTTCATGGAGAAACACTTGTTCAACCAGTCCTTAACAGACTATAAGGCTGGTACATCGTTTTCAATAAGAAATTTGTCATCAACATATACCATTTGGATCACGACCACATTCCCATTAAACCAATTATAAACAGATGGATCACATTTGTTCTTAATGAAACCAAATTCTTTTATTGCTTCATCAAATCGAAAGTTCCATGACCTGGATGCTTGCTTCAATCCATAAATGGATTTCTGCAACTTGCAGACCCGTTTGGTTTCACCTGGTGTCACAAACCCTTCTGGTTGTGTCATATAGACATCTTCTTGAAGATTCCCATTAAGTAATGTTGTTTTGACATCAATCTGCCAAATCTCGTGGTCATGGTAAGCTGCTATGGCAAGTATCATTCTTATGGATTTAAACATGGAAACTGGCGAGAAGTTTTCATCATTGTCCATTTCGTTGATGTTGTTTGAATCATTTAGCCACTAGACTTGCTTTATAGGTGCTAACATGACCTTCCAAATCCAGCTTTCTTTTGAATACCCATTTGCATCCAACATGCTTTACATCAACTGGCTCATCAACCAGAACCCAAACTTGGTTCTGATACATGGAATCCATCTTAGAATTCATAACTTCTAGACATCTTGTAGATTCGGAGATTTCTACTTCATCCTTGTTGGAGAGAGGTTCATCATTGTCCAACAATAATGATTCACCATCCTCGGTGACTAGTAATCCAAATCTCTCAAGTTCCCTTAACTCTCTTGAACTCCTACACATTACTTGTGTTTCTGGAATCTCTTCCACAGGGACATGTGGAACTTGTTCCTGTACCAACTCTTATATATCTAGAGCATCAACATCGTTGAACTCAATATTGCTCCCACTATCCTTCTTGAGGATGTGATCTCTCTCAAGAAAAACGGCGTGTCTGGAGACAGTCACTTTCTTGTCTTGAGGGTTATATAGGTAATATCCTTTCGTTTCCATGGGATATCCTATAAAGATACACTTTGTGCCCCGGTGTGCTAGTTTGTTGCCTAAGAATTCCTTAACAAATGACTTGAATCCTCATACACATGTGTGCAACAATGTGGGTTTCCTTCCATTCCATAACTCGGATGGAATTCCATTTGGCGCCTTAGTTGATACTCGATTTAATGTGTATGCTGCAGTTTGTAATGCATATCCCCAAAATGATAATGTATGATCCACATGACTTATCATCAACCTCACCATGTCCAACAAGGTGTGGTTCCTCCTATCACTAACACCATTCCACTGTGGTGTATATGGAGGAGTGAGTTGAGATATAATTCCAGACTCCCGTAGAAGATCGATGAACTCTTGGTTCAGATATTCTCCACCTCGATCCGATCAAAGCTTCTTTATCTTATTACCAAGCTGATTCTCTACTTCATTCTTGAATTCCTTAAATTTCTATAAGGACTCTGACTTATACCTCATCACGTATACATATCCATATCTACTCAAATCATCAGTAAAAGTAATGATGTAAGAATATCCACCTCTAGATTCGACAGGAAATGGTCCACGCACATCTGTGTTTACCAATCCTAGAAGATCTGTGGCCCTTTCACCTTATCCACAAAAAGGTGGCTTGGTCATTTTACCTTGTAAAAAAGTATGACATCTATCAAGTGGTTGTAGCTCAGTATAGTCTAAATATCCATCTTGGCAGAGCTTTGTTGAGCCCTTCTCATTCACATGACCAATGCGGTGATTCCACAACTGGGTGATGTATGAGTCATGTGAGTTTGTCTAGTTATCGATTGCCAACACTTGGTTTTCGTAATTTATTAAATACAAACCATTATTCAAATGTTCCATACCATAACATAGGTTGTTATTAAAAAATAGACAACCCTTATTTCCGAACATGAATATAAATCCATCCATATCCAAAAAAGATACAGAAATTATGTTCTTGGTAACACTAGGCACAAAATAAAAGTTCTGTAAAACCAAAATCCTGTTAGTTGGCATTGAGAGGTGATAGTATCCAATAGCCAACACAGCTAGCCTTGTTCCATTGGAAACCCAATGATACACCTATCCGCTGTCGATCATTCTAAATCTACTTGGTTCTTGCATTTGAATACAGATGTGAGCCCAACAATCTTTATCTAATACACAATGTGTAGAAATAGAAAGATTGCACTCGACAAAGAATGAACCTTTAGCATCCCCATGCTTTTGGGTGTAGTTCCTCTTCTAGTGGCCCTGCTTGCCACATGAAAAACACACCACCTCTCATTCCTTGCCCTGCCTCTGGATCTTCCCCTTCTTGGAGGGACGATGCTCGGGGGATTCATACCATTTATAAGTATTTGGACCCTTTTCCTTGTCCACCTTTTTCTTGATCACCATAAAGACAACGGGTTTGTCACGCCCCATGTCCTTGTCTACCTGGCGAATCGAGGTCAGAAGCTCCGACAGACTCTTCTCATTGCCGCTCATGTTATAGTTGGAAATGAAGGTAGAGAATGACTTGGGAAGTGATGATAGGATGAGATCTGTACGCAACTAATCTGAGAATTTAATCCCTAAGATGTCTAAGAATTCAATGTTTCCAAAAAGCATGACTACATGAGGCCCAGCTGGTGCAGAATCTCCATGATTTGTGGTAAACAAAGCATTGGAGATCTCATACCTCTCTTGTCTCGCCTTCTCTTGGTTGAGATCTTTAAGGTGAGACATCATGCTATACAAATCCATGTTTTCATGTTGCTTCAAGAGATCATTAGACATGGCCGATAGCATGAAACAATGGACATATATGGCATCATCCATGTGTTACATGTAGAGAGATAATTCCTCATCACGAGCCTCTTTCCCAGGAGCAACTGTAATTGGCTCTTCCAGCACATACAATTTCCTTGCGTGGTGAAGGACGATGCATAAACGCCTCTGCCACTCTTGGAAATTGGTGCTGGTGAGAAGGTTTTCTTTTTTGAGTATGGTTTGCAATGATATGTTTTAAGTAATTTTCTTTCCGTTTCTACAAATTAAGATGATCAAAGGTTTAGTAATTTATTTCAAAAAATTGAGACAAATAAATAAATTAATTCTTATTAGTCTCCCACTATTTTATCGAAATCCAATAGCCCTCACCATTGACTTCGGAATATTCTGTTGCGTGAATATTCTAGTGGCAAGGATCCATATTTCCCTTCATATTACCCCAAATGGGATTGGTCAAGAAACTTTAAGGTTTTTAGGTTGGTATTCCAAATTCCAACTACATTAACTCGTAGATCCTTGGTCCGCTGAGTGGACTCCCCAAACGTGAAATCCTTTTTGGATTTCCTCAACCGTTGCCTCTTGGTCACACCAAGTCCTTCTGTGGTAGTAAACCCTTGATGCGAACCAAGTCAAGTCAACCCAAAACCTTGAATTATAATTCCCCAATAATTTAAAGCACCCCAACCAGGGTTGGTCAAGAAATTTGAAATATGGTTCGATTCTAACAAATATTAAGGAAGGATATGCCTACTTAATATTTCATTTGAGGGATTTTATCATTATACGTAAATTGCCATTTTATTATCTTTGATTACATGTTTTTTAATATTAAGTGGGATATAATTAAGTGATTATCCATGTCTAATATAATATTTACGTATAACCCAGTTTTATTTTAGTTCCATTTTGCTAGATCGTTTAAGTAATTAATTCTGTGATCATGACAACACACCAACAATAAATAAACCATGCAACTGACAGAAATAAAATAAATGGTATGCTCATGAGCTTTTCTATAGGTTAATTTATATAGCAGTTGATAAAATAACCCAAGACCTAGGGGAGAAACACCTTGAACCTTTCAGGTTCGTGTTTACGATGTTCCATTTGTCCACCTTTGTATCTCCCAGGATTGGTTTCACCTTGCCTCCTGACTTGAGCCGCCTCCACTATCTTGAGATCTCCATCCATTACATATGCATTTATCTCACACGCAGGTGAGGGGTAAAAAGGGTTTTTTACAAAAAGAATCCTTGGGTGCGCAGACCCTATATATTAATGAGGAGATGGCTTGCAGTCCAAAAAAATTAATTTAAATAAATAAATTAAATGAAACCATTCACATACAAAGGTCTCATTCTATCTCATGATCATCCATACATGCAACAATATTTACTCATTAATAAAACTAGCATTAAATTCTTTAATCATTATTGTTTAAGATAAATCACGCTCGAATAAATTAATTATCTTTAATTAATCAATCCTTTATCTGAAATCTTTATTCTGAATTTCCTCGAGATTCTCATCCATCACAATTTAAAAAAAAAAATTCATTTAAAATTATCCATGTATGTAACTTGTACCTTGGAGGAAACTCGGTGAATTCCCATTTATTACGCATATGTTAAATGAAACACATATATATAAAACACCTATCACGTGTTGTACCTCAGCTTTACACCTGCACCATGGTACACATCTCAAGGGTTTGTATAATATAATAATATATTTTAATAAATCTGCGTAATTTGGGTGAGTACACGGTGTGTAGTTTTGACAACACGACATGTACTTTTCTTCACCGTTCATCCGATGTACATGCCAAGGTACTTGGCATGATTATGTACCTCAGATATTTTCGGAGTACACGGCGTGTTCTATGGGACACACGCCGTGTAGTTTCCGTGTCACATGGTTTCCTGCCGGGCAAGCCGTGTACGGGGTACATGGCCCAACCCTAACCCGAAGGGACTACACGCCGTGTTCATTGGACCACATGGCGTGTAATCCGGAAACCATGTTCCACCTGTTTTTGGTCAACACAAGGTGTGTTAAATTCTTAGAAAGAATCCAATACACGACCTGATTTAGCAGATCAGTCAGTTCATTGAACCTAGACTACACGGCGTGTACTTCTGAATACACTCCGTGTACTCTGGTGTTGTACGGCCAGAAACATTTGGCTCCTCCTGATGAGTTACTCTATTTTATTTTAATCAAAACTAAAAGAAAAATTTGTTTCTGTGAGGTGAACGAGAAACGAGGGAGGAGGAAAAGTTCTCGATATTCAGATTTTCAGAATGATTAAACTTGAATTGAAATAACTAAATTATTAAATGCGTAAATTAACAACAAAAAACTAAATAATTATAATCAACAATATGACCTCTATGATACCACTTGTAGGTTCCGGGCATAGTGGAAGCACGCTGGTGGGTTAACCCAACATTAATTTTAACGTTAAACAATGTTCAATCCGAGATCCGTCATGATTTAAAACGCTGACTCTTCAGAATAGAACGAATAGAGAAAAAAGAAAATAAGAGTCCAGGAACCCATGAGATAGGATCATCATATAGTGGTTATAATTAATTTAATTAATTCATAAGAATTAGCTCGATGGAATTATTTTTTCTTGGAGTCTCCAGTCACAATCCTGTGATCCGCCGTTGAGTTGTAGATTCCAAGTACAGGTTTCCTCTAGCAGTGATCCACACGTGCTCCACGTATCTCTGGACATCGCCGAAGGGATTTCCAGATGCT
The DNA here is from genome assembly GCA_963277665.1 of Viscum album. Taxonomy (NCBI): domain Eukaryota; kingdom Viridiplantae; phylum Streptophyta; class Magnoliopsida; order Santalales; family Viscaceae; genus Viscum; species Viscum album. The sequence continues at coordinate 1,398,496,807 of OY728153.1, forward strand.
AGCACGAAAGAGCCTTCGCTTGCGATGTCCGCCTTCAACCGCCTTGATCCGGTGGAGGATCTCACTTTCGTAACATGAAATCATTCTTGGTGGAAAAGCAATTCTATACTGGCTTGAGAGTATTTTCCAAATATATTGTGCACAACAGTGGATCTATTTTATATGAGAATAATTTAAGTGGGATTATAATAATTAGAATAATAAAATGAATTAATTTCCCTAAAGCATTTAATAATTTTATTTAATTCTTAGTAATACCCCATGTCTTAATAATGACAGTTTAACATCATTATTACTTGACATGCACCCAAGATATTAAATTTAATATTATTTAATTAAATAAAAAATATTTTCTCACGAATCCCAAAAAAACAAACTACACGGCGTGTACTTTTATTTTTCCATTTTATTTATTTCCTCCACCATATTTATTAGACCTTGTGTAATGGCTATTTATTTCTTAAATAAATTTACCTACATTAATCTCTAATATATATATATTATTTCTCCAACAATATATTCTGTCAAATAACAAGTTTCAAAATAAATGTGATCAGACATCCTTAAATAATTATTAAACCAAAGTCGGGAATAATATTTATTTAACTTGTTAAATTAATATTTAACTGAGATACATGGACTCACTTAGTGTGTGACCCTCTAGGACTCTTTCTCAGTGGAATTATGAGGAGCCTGCCTAAATTCCAAGGATAGGGTCTAGCAACATGCCAAGGCACCCATAGAAAAAGTAGTTAAGGCTGCAATTCCGTGTCACCTCCTACGAATGCCTACCATGTAATATAATTCCTTTGTCTCGATATCTAAAATCAAGTGGGTTGCATGCTAGTGCCATCAACCCATGTGCTCGAATATTCTTTCATTGACTTCCGGGAATTGAACTCGCCCATACCTTTCCATAGCCATGGATTTATTTAGGCTATATCAATTCCATCAAAAGTCCTGAGATATCTACTTCTGTTATGGAACAGAAGGGACAATTCCTTTCTCGCATTATCTATTAATTCAGTATTACTCGTGACGCACCCAATGTATCATACCTCGCTGTGGACAATGTGTAATCACATATTTCATTAATACATCTTTTTACACAAGTTGTAATACCCATTAATAATAATCTTAAAGTCTACGGACCAATACACGCGTCCGCAGATAGGAACATCCAATGAAACTATGAAATGTGGATTTACTACTGGCGGGTCTCATTCTCATAATATCCTCCTGGATATTACCAAGGGCGCACACCATGAGAAGGTGCCTCAATACTTTATGAGTCCTCACCCCTAATGACCTGTATTATTTTTGTCCCTCAAATAATATCATCCGGCCATAGAACATATATTCAAGAACAATGTTATGACACTTCCAGGTTCTCATCAAAGTAGCGATCCGCTATGACACACTAATGCAATTTCTATCCTTAGGACATTATCACATGCATTTTCACATAGAAGAACAGTCAAGTTGTGATATGGAATTTATTAATGAATAATGTACAATGTAGTTGGTTTTAGGCCACCAAATCCAACAAATAGGACTTGCACACCTACCTCTTTTTGGGTTCCCCTCCTGTCTATTCAAATATTTGATTCAAATCCAGCTCTCCTCTTCAAGATTTATCCATCAATACCCTTTTCCATGTCATTTATGATGTGGTTCATTTGTTGGATTCTTTATCTAAAATGAATTCTATGGAAAATTTCTCAAATCCATGTTATTTACATATCATTATCTCACTAAGGTTATAGATTTCCTTCATTAAAGCTCATCTTATATGATGAGAATATCTTTAATCTAGTCATCCTCCTTAGGAGTAATCCCCAAGTCTTAAATTCCACAACCTAGGCCTCATTTTTAGGAGTAATCCCCTGTGAAAGTTCCCTTAAATTGGGCATCCTCAATAGGAATAAGCCCCAAATTCAAGTTTCCAAATATGGGCCTCCTCAGGAGTAAGCCCCAAATTCTTAAATTCCCTAACCCGGGCCTTCTTTTCAAGAGTAATCCCCAGTTCTCAAGACCCATTAACCTAGACTCCTTCTAAAGAATAATCCCCAGTTATAGTTTTTCTTAACCAGTCTTAATTTCTTTTGATTTGGACTTACTTCTCTGGAATAAAAACCAATCATAAGTCCCCTCTAATTTGGGCATCCTTCTCAGGATTATGTCCCATGTTATGTATCCAAATCTCCATAAAAGCACATATACTTTTATGGAACTTGTTCATTGGCTTCTCCCCTGAAGTAAGTCCCGATCTTCATCTATCTGGGCAGTCATACGTATGTAATACCCGTATCATTTCTTGTGATTTCATCTTTTGTGGCACAAATTGTTATGTTTACTGATACCTCTTGTTTCTCACACCGAGCATGACTCTTGTGAGCTTAGAGTGTAAAAGTAATTGTGACACATCTCTTTAGGCCATTAATCATACGTAAACCCCACAATTCTTAATCAAACAATGTGGAATTATTATCTCTACCTTAAATGTAGAGTATGTAGGAATCCTTTCTAATGGTTAAATCCCATCACTCATTAATTATCATCTGTCCCATATGACAATAAACTATATATTAATTACCAAACAAAGTGGGTTCTAATTACTATTCTAAACAAGGATACGTAGGTAGAGAATCTTCAGGTACGATCCCAATTATAAAATAATCCATGTCCTTCTGAATGATAATAAACATCAAGTGCCTCCAATGAGTGGCAATAAAACTCGTATGGTCATCATAATGACCAAGAGATCTCTATATAATGTGTTAAAGGATACCATTTACTAAGAATATCTATCAAATACGGATGATTCCTATTGATGAAGAACCCCAAATACATATAAAATATTCTCTAAATCACATACATATCAATCATTGACTGTCATATCTATGGATATATCATTTCCAAACATTGTAATTTAATAAGGATTAACAAAAATAAATTAAATCTATAAATAGAGTGCCAAAGAAGATAATACTTCCCCCCCAAAAGGTGTAATGAGTCTGACCACCCATCCCCTTAACCAATCCAAGTTATTAAGCCTCATAGGTCCTCAACCAATGAGCACCGAACTTTGGAAAGTAGGTCCAAATGGATATAGAATCATTGGATTTTTCTGGTTCTAAGAGTAAACCCGTTAGAAACCAATAGGAATTTTTGAACCTTAAAAAAACAAGGTCTTACCCATTTCCAGAGGAAACAATATTAGTTATACTCATTATTATACCAATCGAAATAATAATGTGTTTGAATAACAAACTACACCACGACGCAGAGACGGTAAGATGTATGTACACATGTATGGTGACATTGCCATTTATAGGATGGATAGAATAACGAATATGGGTGTACCATATTAATAATAACAGAAAAGTATGCAGAAGGTACTGGAGATATTATTTTTATATGGAAAAAACAATGAAAGAGGATGTGTAAGAAGAAAAAAAACTTGAAAGAGGGTGGTGAAATTATTACCTCTTTTCGGGTGTTTCATTTTAGTTGATCAAAAGAGATCTTTAAGTTGACATTCTGATCAATGTAAGGACTCTAGGTATAAGGGAGGAATGTTGGGAGGCGATTTGGTATGGGTTTGGTTGAGCCAAATGGATTTGGAGGTGTAATGTTTAGAGAAGGGGAAGTACCCTTTAATAGGATATGTGAAGGTCACATTCGGAAAATCATGAAATATTATTTTCAAATAAAATAATTTTCATTTTATAATTTTTCCAAACTGATTTATTTCTAGGATATGGTGGGAATAGGTTGAAAAACATTCAACCAATTGGTTTTAGACAGGTTTAGTTTAAAATTTAAACCTTATCTTTTAGATTTAACTCTTAGTTAAATAGTTTAGCTTTTAATGTGTCTTCTTGTATTCTTACAGTATAAGGTAAATAAACTTACTATAAACATCCACGAGAACCTCAAGTGGTTCATTAAGGAAATATATAATATTATTTAATCTCTTTGGCCGATCTTTATATTTTTATGAATCTTATATCAACCCATGATATAGTATTTGAGTTATAAATTAATTTATGCCAATTTTGACACTATTTAGTATTTTGTTTTTATGTAAGTCATAATAACCTTATAACTTTGATCAAAATTTATATAATCTACCCTAACATGTCATAATAACTTATAAAATTAGTTTAATTCCTCATAAGTCTCAATTTACATTTATTAGGATATTTATAATATCAATTATTTTAATATTGCATTAATAAGGTAATTATTGCGTCATCATTGTATCATAAATAAATTAAATTATTTAATGTCTATAAATGATAAAAAATCCATTATTTAGTAAATTTATTTATCCTTCTAATGAATATTAATATACTAATTTATATTGTGTGTAATGTTATACTAAAAATGGTTTAGTTATTTAACATTGAATTTAACACTAATAACACTTCTCTATATAAAATAATAATATTTTTCCTAACCTAATCCACGTGGACCAAAAAGGATCATATTTTTTTCCTAAGGTTTTTTCGTTATACTTATCCAATTGAATTATAACATTTTTTTGGGTAATTATAATATCATTTTTACCCTTAATTACCCTAATTACTTTTTACACTGGTAAAATAAAAGTCAAAAGTTAGTATTAAAAAAATAAATTTTTTAACCACATTTAACATTCTAATGTCAAACGTATCTCTCAGATTTTTGAAATTAAACTCACAGAAGCAGAAAAATTATGTTTAATTAAAATTTTTAAATGTACCTAGAAGGTGGGTAAAAGAGGTCAAAAAGTTCCATAAAATATTATACATATATTTTTTTATAAAATGACTCTAATGAATTAAATTGAACATATATATGTATTATATATCTATTTTTACTTATAATAAATTTAAATAAAATAAATAATTACTTAAATAGAAAAATCAATTTTAAATAACAACTCAGTGTTTTTCACTATTCGTCAAAAATTTATTGTTTTCAGAAATATACTAAAACATCACCCCAAGTTAATTTTTATATTAAAAATTAAAAAATTAAGTCTATTTTACCAAATTCAAAACAAAAAAGTTGCGTTTATTAATTTAAAATTAATTCCCATTGTCAAACCCAAAATGCAGGTTTTCTAAAAAAAACTATCAAAAGATTGACATGTTTTTTTGTGAAATTTAAATGTGAAATTACATATAATGACATAAATTTTATTAAATAATAAAAATATAATATAATTATACCTAATGACCATTCAAATTCATTATTTAACACAATAAATAATATCGATTAAAATAGTTGCTTTCAATTAAAACCTAGTATTTTTAACTATTTGTCAAAAAATTTATGTTATCATAAAAGAACCAAAACATTATCAAATCTAAATTTTAATGTCCCTCTTCCAAAGAATAATTTAATTACAATAAATTGGATATATAAAAGTGTCATATATTGGTTCTAAAAATGGTTCAATATTAAAAGGCGATAAAAATGCATTTTTTTTAAAATACATCTTTTATCCGAGAAAATGAATTTTTTCTTATATTATGTCTATGAAACACATAATATGGATGTTAAAATTATATATAGTATATAAGATTCAAACTTCAGTTAATAATATTCATAACCATTTTTGAATGACTAGTTTGGTAAGTTGTGGTGCGCTCGAACTCGTTGTCGCTTGTGGTAGAAGCTATTGAATTACTTTAATGAGACAACGAACTATGAAATCATGGGTGTTACAATAGGTTCTTTGTTCACTAACTTTTCAAACGTTATATATTTTATTTGTTACATGATTGAATTGAGTTTACATGCATGGGACATGGGTAGGGGAACTATATTAATGTATGATAAGCTCCTTATACTGTACCATAATGTTTCCACAATATAGGAAAAAAATTTCTATTAATATTGATTAAAATAACTTTTCTTGATACTCATGATTTTGATATTTAATGTGTGATATTTTGAGTTCATTTATATATCATTACTAGTTATTTCTATTCATATTCCATATATATATGTGTATTCTTGGGAAATATTATACTTCATGATAAAAATGACTTAGACTGTGCTATCTTTTAATGATGTTTTACACATTAAGTGATATTACATGTTGTTATCATTTATAATTGTATTTATTAATTTGTATAACTAAGAATTATTTTTGTAACTTTATATATAATTTATATTAACAACGAGAAAGGAATAAGACATATGTCATTTTTGGGAGAGGTATATATTGGAATATTGGTAGACTCCTGTGAGAACCTTGTATGATCCAATAGACTAGATATGGGTCGTTTTATTCGAAATTTTATATTTGTTTGAGAGATGTTGCCTTAGATATGTGGTAGTGGGATACAAATGATTGATTATAGTAGTATGATTTATAAAATGACTTCTTGAGATAGTTCATTGAGATGAGAAGTCATTGTAGGGGATATTATAATATCTGAATTTTTAATGAAAAAAATGATATTCGAAAATATATTAAGAGTATTTTTATGTGAAATAAAATATTTCATTAAAATTATTTACTAAATAATTTAATGTAATTTACAAGGGATAATTAAAAATTAAAATAATGGAATATTCTATGAAATATTTTTTGAGTTAGGTGCTACGTCAGCATAAGATTAAATGGCCCATTGTACCTCTATATTGATATGATAAAAAATTTAAATATATTATACAATACACATGTGTTTTTATGAAAATAATGGAATATCTCCAGAACTATTTCTCATATGTAATATAAAAAACCTCGGGTAAATCCTGATTGTGGATGTTACCCAAGAGAAAACATAACCTTTCATTATGTTGGGTGTTTGGTAAGATCACATGCAAGGATAAAATTTTTTTAAGGTAAATATTTATAGGGTGTTATAAATAATAAAAATAATAATTGAATTAGAATTATAAATTTTTTTCAATCCATAAGGATCAATATTTACATGTGTATCTAAATAATATTGAATCATTATAATTGGTGAGCTACATTTCTACATGTGTGGTTAATTTTAATTGGAGACCTAGTTATGATGATGATATCATTTCTTATGAAAAAATGGAATTTTATGTGATTAATAAAAGTTATTCATTATTGTTTTGACTTTGATGATTATAATATTTGAACTGTTTGTGGTTGTAAGAAATTGAGATATTAAACAATAATTATAATTTGCGTACTAATATTATTATTATTGATGTTGGAAAAATATAAATGGAATAGATATATAAGTTCTCAATATATGAATGAAATATATATATATATATATATATATGTGGTTGTATATATGTATATTTTGATATGTGAATATATACATATATATAAAATTTATATATATAGATTATGTATATATTTGTGTTCTGTGCTTGAGTATCTGTGTATATATATATGGGTTATATATTAGTATATAAGGGTGTTTGTATATATTAAATTAATTTATATAAATATAGATGAATTTTTAATATATAATATTAGATTAATTAATAAAATGAACACGTGATTTAAAAAACTCATGAAGGGGATCCATGTGGTAGTGCATGGAATGTTGTGGAGATAGAAATAATTAATATAATGGAAAATAAAAAACATATATGGAAAATATTAATAAATTAAAAAGATAGAAAATTTTAAATGAGAAATAGGATAGGATTTTGTGGAATGTAAAAGGGATATCCATCTCCCTCTTTCATTCACTCTATATCTCTCTCGCCCTCTTCCTCCAACAAGTATTAGATTTTTAATTCATTATTACCATAATATTTATCTCTTAAAAATACCATTTTATATTTATCATATTGATTCATTTCTTATGTTTTCATGTTTATCTTGATGTCCAATAAATAAAACATAAAGTTTCTGAAGGAATTGATGATTCTATAGGTCATATAAACTCGAATGTCAACCCTTATCATCATTCATCACTGAACCTATGGAAGGAAGCACTTTAAATTATAGAATAACTTATTTTGGGTTATTAGAATGATTTCTTTGGATTTGGGTGTATCTTTTGAGACCTAAGTCTTAATATAAATCACATTATTTTTGTATGTGTACACATTGACATGTTCACGAGTTTCCAGTGAATGGAATGTGATAAATATGATTATGGTAATTCATGACATGATGTGATGTTTACATGTCAATTAATTTATATGTATCATATATATTATATTCCATTATATTGTAATCAACCATACTAGATTGGTATATTCTGTATTCATGAAATATGTGAATAATCTTCTTATCAACAATGTATGGCATTTAAGATGTAATAAATGTCTAATGTTGTGTTTTATTTGAAAAATATTTTATATTATCCATTAAGGTGGATGTGATAGACATGGGTTGATATTTACTTGTAATATTATTGATTGTGGAATGTTTTATATGCATGAGATATCCAAAAAATTAGCATGTGAAAGGTATTAGATGGCATGTGATATTCGAAACATGTTAGGGATATCTGATCAACAGGATCTAAATGACCTTGGCGTTATCCTAATCATCGACTATCAATACAAGTTGATTGTATCATATTTCTATGGACATCTATTAAAAGTGGATGTGGCGGGTTGGTTGCTAATGTTCTACTGAAATGCTTCTGAATCTAGTAGGTTATTCCTAGTATGGTGCTCAAAGAGGTAATGTCGATCTTCTATTACCTTATTCATGTTGTATACTTATGTGATTTATTATTGTCTATATTTGTACATTTTTTAACTATGGTGTGCACTTTTCTATTTTATAAAATATATTAATGTTAATTAGTGGGGTCCTAATATGTATTTTACACACAACCTACTTGTTCATTTCATTTTTATTTTAAACACCATGGCCAGTGAACTAATGAAGGGAATGGGGACTATGGAAGATGATTGAATACATGTATAGGGAGCATGTATTTTTCTCTAGACGTAGTTCGATTGATAATTTTCTTTTTTACTTGATAAAAATAATTACCAATACCCTTTAAAGTTATGGTATTTCAGTTTTTATTTCATGTATTTAATCTCTAGGTGTCATCGTGTACTCTAACCACGCTGTATATTTGAACAATTTTGGTTATTTATTTCATTACTACACTCATATGGAGTGTATAATCTACACAATGATACTATCAAAAAACATACTACTAATCGAAAACCACTACTATACAAGGATACATGTTTGAGGTCATGTGGAGCTCCTGAACGGATCTGTTTTTTTAGATCAAGTAGTTACATTGGCAATTCAGAAAGGCCCATTATGTTTGGATAATAGGTGTGAGGTTTTGTCTTTATAATTGTTAGAGAGGACACCCTTTGAATTTTTGAAAAGGTTAAAAAAATTAAGGTCTTACACATTCCATAAGACTGAAAAATGTCTCATCTAAAAAGAAGATATGAGATAATGTCAAAATGTGACCATTCAATAGGAAAATACATGTTATTAGTTATTTTATCGCATTAAATTTTTCTTTTTTACCTATTAACCATTTTTAAATTTTACTATGGTAATAGAATTTTTAAAAAAGTTACTATTCATAATGACGGATAATGAAAGTGTTTTATTTTCCAAAATAATACCTGTGGAATAGAAATATAAAATATATTTTATAAAATAAAATTTCTTAATATGCTATTAATTAAATTTATAATTACAACTAAAACATAATGAAAAACAGTTTTCTTGAAAATTGTATTTTCAAGTATAAAAACCATTTTTTACCAACATCATTGGTTAATTAAATTTTAATTGTATTTATTAAATTATTTGTAATAAAAAAAATATTGAAATATTAAAACACATAAAAATATAATATTACATTTTAAATACATTAAATGAAAATATAGGTTTCTCAAAATTTATTTTTTCTAGAATTTAACCAAAACAAATAAAATTATTAATATTCCTATAAATTAATCATAGATAATTATGATTTTATGATTTCAAATATTATATTAATTATTAAAAAAACTATTAAAATTTTTAAATTAATCTTCTACATGAAAAAATATCATATATATAACATATTTAATTATAATAACAGTATTTACTTTTTGATTAAATATTAAAAAAATATTATTATTATGAATTAAAATTTATAATATCTAATTAGTGGAATTGAATAAAAAATATTACTAATTTATTAATAATATTACCTTTGTTTACACATTGGTTTCCCCTTTTGGAATTCATCATCATAATTTCTTCAATATATAAAAATGTTGGGATTTTTTTCCATCATATTATTTTTTTATTCCATGATGCATCTTCAAAAATATGGTTTCTCTAAAAAATTATTAACGTGAAGAATCATACTATTAAAAAAAGTATACTCTCTACTATTAATAATTTAAACTATATATTCCTCATAATAATTTTTATTTTCGTACTCTACATCCCATGGGATTAAAAACATAGATGCATATGGAATATATTTCCTCCATAATGAATTGTCTAAAACATAAAGTAAATTGGATACATTTAGAGGTATGTACACTTTGTATGAAACTGATCCCACTTTTCCTAGAATTTTAATGGGTCCAATGAAATGTTTACATAATTTTCCCATTTTACTAAAGCACATATTACTTTTCCATGGTGATATATTATGGAAAACATGATATCATTACTCAAATGAAATATCATTATTTCTATTATTTTCATAAATAGGTTTCTATATCTAATATTATGCCATTTAATATTGAATCATCAATAAATTCACAACTATATACTCATTTAATTGTGGTTATAAAATATTCATTTCAGCAATATCATCCTAAACAGCATGTGTCTAACACCACTTTTTATATAATACCTCATGAGATTCTATCCATATACTAGAATGAATAAATTTCATAAAAAAACCATATTAATAAAATATATTGAACCTACCATCCATAGTAATTTGTAATCCATGTGTTCTAATGATTGAATCATTCTATTTGATTTCCACCAAATTGAGGATAAAACTGTTTATTGAAATTTAATTCTGTACATAATGAATTCTAACGTCATCTCTTGAAATTAGTTGTAAACCTAGGATTATGGTAAGATACAATGGAGAGAGGAACTCCATGTAACTTTATTATCCCAATTATATATGGTAGGGAAAGAAGATATAAGGTCTAATTTTCTTGAATAGGAAGGAACTGTACACATTTATTCTATCTATCATCAATATCAAAATTTTATTACTATCTCAAGATTTATTTTACAATACCACCTTGAAATACATAGATATATTCCCAATATCATGTTAGTCACTAGAAAAGGATCAAAAATCCCTTTTGTTATTTTTAATTCATTTATTACCTATTGAATAATAAACATTTTTCAATATACACTGGAATATATTTCCTCATTCCATTCAATAAAAAATATTCATGAAGGTATCTATTCTTTATAATAGTGATATGATGAATGGAAATGGGAGATATGTCAAATTTAATCATCAATTAATTCTTCAATTTCTAGGTATCTAACACATATAACCATTTCACAACTCTCAAAAAAATTCATTTCAATGTTAAATTCATTCAACATACATTCCCTTGATAGTTTTACCTTTTCATATAAATCATGGTCATTCTTTTGAGATTTATTAATTCTATCTAAGAGTGATGATAATGCTGATACTTATAACAATACATAGAAAGGCCATGGATTCACTATCTATAGGCCATTATTCATTAAAATTTTAACCATGGGACCATATTACAAAAATTGAATTATTAATGATGAATTATGTTTTAAACTAAATGTATTTGATATATTATTTTATTCTAAAAAATTGTGATGAATCAAGTAATAATAATAATTTACTAGTTCAATCCATATTCAATTCACATATTCACTACACTTTGAAGGAATATGAACTTCAATCGTTTATGATATATATATATATAAATATATTACATTTTACTCCATATAATTGAGGTATTCTGGTTTTTAAATATAATAAAAATATTAGCCAATTCTAGATCTTGTGTAGGATAATTTAGGCCACTAGGATTCAATTGTGAAAAATCATAAACTATTACATGAAAATTAAATATCAGAACACAACTAAGACTTTTCAAATAAGTATTACTGATGATGAAAAATTCAACCTTTCTTGAGGGCCTAAAAAAAGTTTCACTAATTAATATTATTTATATTTTATCAGAATATTGTTCATAATAATTATTCTATAAATATTTACATTATTTTTTATTTAACAAAGTTAGTGGTCTAGATAAACACTAAATTAGTTCAAATGACTACATGTATTAAAACATAAATAATTGAAAACTATAATTATATATGATATTTTTATATATTAACCATTCTTAAAACACAATAATTTTTTAAATTTCAATAGTTATGAACTCATTAGAAACAATATTCTTCTATAAGGAAATATTCAACAAACATTATTTATTTTTCTATATTTTCCATTTAACTTATTTTGGGTCATTGTTTTAAAATCAATCCACAGTTTTATTTTACGATCCTTATGAATTTAAGAATATTAAAAAACATCATAAATAAAAAAACCTAAAAATATATAAATAGTAATGAAAAAATATATTCATATGATCCATGAATAATTATGCTACATTAGATAACCAAAATGTAATAATTATACACTCATAATTCCCATACATAGTATGAAACACCTTCATCATAATATCTTTCTTGAACATATTCAAAAAATAGTATCCTGACATGAGATCAATCCTTAGAAAAAATTATTATCTCTATGTGTGATTAAAAATATAATCAAAATGAAGTAAATTATTTTTTTCCTTAATATTTATGTTATTCAAGGCCCAATAATAAATGAAAATATTCAATGAACAATAATTATTTTTAAAAAATATAATTAGAGTAAAATTATATTTCATTATATTTATTAAGAACATTATGTGTTATTTTCACCAATTATTCATATTTGATTCAACTATGGATTATTTTGTATGAGATTTAAGGGTATCTATTTTTCTTTTTTATTGATTTTTAGGCAATTAAGTAGGTAAATGAATTGATCACATTAATGGGACACCTAGTTGTTCTATTTAGTATACCATGGGACTTGATTGGATGAGGGATGTTTATGGAGCGTGGTTAGATCTAACTATTTCTAATTCTTAAGAAACCATATGTATTGGTATAAAGGATAATGTAATGTTTATATAATATTCAACTAAACTATATGGGTTCAAAAGAGTGGTAGAAATTCATATATTTTTTTTAACATAAGTTTGAAACTATAAAATAAAAAAATTTATGTGTGAATTCATTATTTGAAAATTTTCATTAATATCCATAACTAACCCAACATAACCACTAATACTTATTATTTACTTTTCTATTTAATCTAGTGATAATAAATTATCTATTTCTTAATTTCATTTACTTTATAATATCTTTTATGATGGATCCATGTGTGTTGGTGATTAGGGAATTAAGGTATATGATCAGAGAATATATGATAATTTGGTTCCCTATATATCTACCATTCATCCTTGATTTGTATTAACAGATTTGGATGATTGTGGATAGATCTATTGAATCCCATTATATATATTTATGAATTCATGGATCATTGATATATTGTTGATGAATCTAACGCCTTAGTGGACTTTAACAAATCAATCCAAGATCTACTGACATTGGTGGATCATAAGAGTTATGTTTGGGATAGATATAATACATATGAATTATAATCTTCTTGAATATAATTCTATGTCAATGGTGGTATTTTAATAGGTATTCTTTCTTCGGGTCTTTGGTTGGCAGCCTGACCAGGATGCTGCATAGACATGAATCTCGTATCATATCATTTTGGTTCTTAGATATTGTCATCGATGAGAAATACGTAGGAGGACCATACCATATATTTATTTAGAAAATAGTTGATTTCCATGTAATATTATATTTAAATTTGTAGATAGAGGTTCCGTGTGAGAAATGACATGTTTTTTTGTGTTTTTGCACATCTCATAGAGAACCATTGTGTTATATGGTATACCTATGGGATCATGTGATAACCATGAGAAACATGATCATTATGTTACAAAAATGGATATACATGACTAATATAAGGAAAATTTTTCAATGTGATTATTTTGGTTATATATATTTTTATTAAAGAGTTCAAATTTAGAGGTCGAATAGTCATGGATAGTGGCCTTAGATTGGTATATTGTTCAAATGTTACACGTTATATGATGGAAGGACCACATTTGAAAAAGTGTCATGGTATCCTTATGTGTCCTAACCCTGGATCATGATGGTATTTAGTAAAATGAATTTATATTCGTTAAAAATGATTAGAAATGATAGCCTTATGTGGATTGACTTGTGGCATTGTGCCTAGAAACTGGGAAATATTTTGTTATGTGTCGTTACCTATAGCCTAGGGAATTCACTACTACTGAGGATCGATATGACCACATCCCCATAGGAAAAACATTTGGATAGTTCTTATACATAATTGTTTCGATAAAATATCATATATCCATCTTTCATAATGATAAATCATGTAAATTTTTTGGTTTCAAGGAGCATTGTTAGTGCATGAAAACTAGGTGTGGTTTTGATTTCTTGAATGTGAATTTATTTTTTAACAATTTGATACCCCACTATAAATTTAGGATCATATATTAAGGACACATTGGTGGGATTCTACTGTTTTTTACTCATGCATTATATAAGAATAATTATGAGTATACTTAATTCAGGAACATGGATGTAGTGTAGGGAAAGGGTCCTTTGACATAGAGATGAGGAGACAGAGTATTGTAAATAAAAAGTTGTTGACACATACATTTTAATATTTCTTTTATACTTTTCTAACATCCATTTTTTGATTCTTTGTATCAACATAGACATTGCGTGTCTGTGTTATATTTCATTTTATATTAGTGTTACATGGTGTTTGTTCATTTTTTCATATTTTTCTTTAGTTATTTGGGTTGTTAATTTTTAATGTAGTATTTGGCTATGAACATTGAGTGTATAGTCACCCTATTGATCCAAAATATCCCATCCAATATTAGAAATTATGTTGTATACAGTAAGGTGTTCTTGTGGACTATGATCCTCTCCACATAGTTTTCCAATATTTTTGATGATCAATAGGTGTAGTGGGGAGACAATACCCACTGGGGAAAATCAACGAACAACATTATGAAAGTAAAAAACCATATAAATAACAGAATATAAAAATAATATTCCGAAATAGCATTACACCCACACATAAAATGTTATTTACTATAGACATCGAATGTGATGGATTAAACTATGTATCATTTATGGTAAAATAAATAAATACAACATTAATAGTATAGGGTCTGTCCAGACTTCACCTCTGACTTCAATCCTCTATCTCATTACAACACTATCATATGGATCGTATCCTTCACATGGCCTTAGGTTATGAAATCTACACATGCGTAGATATTTCCATGTAGTTTCTGAGTATAACCTAGTATGGAAACACCAATACATCACTAATATAATTGAACATATTTATAGGTGTCTTTTATGATAATAATATAGTTTCAAACACAATAAAACAGAACCATAAAAAGTACATGTGTGATAACAAAGCCTCCATAAAACCCATTCATACATTATTTATCACCAAATAAAAAGAATATCTGAATGGTCATTGGAATTTCATAATTATAATATATATCCACTAGACTGCACACTGGGGATCCATCCATATCACTTCTCAGTATAAGTAGAGGTCTAAGACAACATTTTATTCCTTATAAGGCTATCATACCCTATCTATATCCCCAAGGCTATAGGTCAATCCAAATTAGGATATTATTACCTATCTTAACTACTTCCTCTCTAGTATGGTCACAAAAGATAATCATACCCCTAATAGAGGCCACACAATTCTATCATTCTCGTTCAACTAACTCAGCCATTATAATCATGACCCATGAAACATCGCAACACACTCCCCCTCTTGGTTCACTGAGCCATTATCATTAAACATATGAATTTGGATTAATTCATATTACAAAAACCATATATCATTTAAACTATACATCTCATTGAATTAGTGTAATCATATCAATTTCATATTGTTATTCTTGTATATCAAAGAATGTAATCCATCTCAAGATTGAGTCCCTATATAGTAAGAACATAAAAATTTTATATCATTAGTGAAAATATATGTGTCCCGCTAAGAGAAGATAGGTAAGTCTCTCGAATGAACTAATTTCATGATCCCACATGCTAATAAAACTAAGAAAGGATTCCAATTAAATAAAATACATGTATCTAGACAGTACTGGAAATATGATCTATACCAATGGTTTAGAACCATTGGTCTAGGCCTCTAAAGCTTTTGTATAGCTTATAACAATAGTTTAGAGAACTGTTGCCAAGAAAGCTATGGGGATCGGTCTATACCAATGGTTTTGGAAAACCATTGGTATAAGTAATATAGAAATCTTTTTCTAATAGTTCCACATAACTATTTGTATATGTAATTCTAAATACAATCATTTGGTTGGTTTTGATCCCACCCCATCTCGTTTGTGATGCAAAGACCTAACCACTAACCTATCTTACTTTTGTGAACATAATTTAATAAATATATATGTGTATTATCATAAGTATTTTAAATTTTTATTTATTTAATGTCCTATGTAAGAAGACTCCATTAAAAATACATGTACATATACCAACGCTTCTCAAAACCATTAGTATAGACCTATATCAATGGTTTTGAGAACCTTTGGAATAGGTTCTTTGATTTTGGGACCTATACCAATGGTTTGGAAAAACAGTTGGTATATGGGGGACCTATACAAACGGTTTGGCAAAAACTATTTGTATAGGACCATTATAGAGACCCTAAACCAACGGTTTCGGAAAAACTCTTGGTACAGGTCCATATAAGTGACCTATACCAACATTTTTGGAAAACCGTTGGTATATGTCCAAATTAGTGAACTATACCGATGGTTTTCCCAAAACAATGGGTATAGATCATATATCCAGTAGTGAGATGGTATTCATTAATATTAATCTGTCCAAAGGGGTTATATCTACACCAAGACACCGCTCAATATCATCCAACATTGCCTGATATATTATTTATAAGAAGATGGATTCCAATGAACATGACTAATCAATCATAAATCAGCCATCTATGAATTCTTCATTATATAGAATTTCAATTCATATATGTTTTCACAACATGCTAGACCAATGATTCAATTAACTATAAGAATGGAAGATCTTGATGAATCATCAATTGATGTGGTTCATGGAACACATACCTTAATTCCATGATCACAAACATGCTATAATCCTCTAAAAATTCACATGAAATGGAATGAAATTTATTAGTATATCATAAAGGACCTATATGTTTGTTTGGGATAGAAATTGGAACAATAATGGGACCAATATGGTGACTTGTGTCAATTAGTGAGGATTCTTTTATCATTAAATCTTTCACAAACGGTTGGGTAAAATGGTTTTCCAGATTATGTGCAAAACAATATAATGTTGTTAATAACACCTTGATATTTTATTATATAATTATCATTAAAAGGAATTAATTTTCTTTTTCAATTTCCTATAGATGCAACAACAAGTTAAAATAGACTTTAATATACAATTATTATTTGATGTGCATTTAATCTCAAAACCATTTCATTAGAGGGTTTGAATAAGAATAATAAAATTATGAAAAATTTGTATTTTTTTATTATAAATTTATTCCTTATTTATTTCAAAAAATGTACTCTATTTTAAATAAAGTCATATTATGCATCAATAATATGTTTTCTTTAACACCATTTTTATTCCATTATGTGAATTGTTATTATAATAAATTTATTATAAATCATTAAATTGTTTTTTATGTATATAAATTTTTAAATAATCATTTTAAAACATTAATTATATGATTTTTATTTTATTTTTTAAAAAATTAGATTTTTGGTGATTAACATAAACACTAATTTTTATAGGAAATTGTTTCTTATTTTCAACAATTTTCGAACAACCAATTTTAAATGTATTTTCCTTAAAATTTAATAACTTATTATAAAAATGTTTTTATTTTATATTTTTTGGATCAATGTTTTACATACTCTGGGATTAATATTACATGTAGTCTCAAAAATCATTTTCCAGAAAATAGGTTTTGTATTATTTTGTTGGTTTACATTAAATTGAATTTATGATACTTATAGTAATTGAATAATTTATAATTTATTAAATATATTTAATAATAATAATAACAATAATTTAATAGGGTCAATTTATTTTTTACCCTTATTGATCATTAATCATTGCAATGATTTTTTACCTCGATAAAAAAGGTGACATTGTGTTAAAATTATAGTGTAAAACATTAAAATACCTTTAACAAATGAATTTATTCTATTTTATTAGTGTTTTGGACCATATTTATTCATGATTAGTTAAACATTGTGTAATTAAAAATTATTTTGGAATCAGGGACCCTTGTTTTCCTTTTTTGAAGAATGGATTTTTTTATTCAAATTAAAAGTATTTTTGGGTCTCTGTATATAATAAAATTTCTGGATGTTTTAATTCAGTTTTGGATTTATCAAAATGTATAATAAAGTAAAATAATATATTATTTAATAAAAAAATTCCTAGAAAACATATTGTAACTTGGTTTTAATGTGCAGTGATTTTTACTCTTAAATTTGATGTTTTACTATAAAATGTTTTTCTTTAATTTCGTGTTCTTATATTAAATTTAATTTATCCAACCTCTATAAATTATATATTATAAAAGAATTATTTATTATTTATTATCTTTTCAATATATCGTGTCAACTCCAATTTTATTTGTTCTCATATAATTTTTTGGGATGGTAAAAAGTCAGGTTATCATCGTCATGGTTAAAAAAAATTAAATATGGTTTAAGTAGGAGATAGTGCATAACATGTAACCTTCACTTGTAAAAATGTGATTAGTGGATTTTCTTTATTAGTAATCACACATTAAATTTTAATATGGGTTTCCTTTGTTCCACATGTCCTGATTACAACATATATATTTTTTAGTATTGTTAAGTAATTCAATGTGTACTCATTCCCCAGTTATAAAAGGGAATCTCTTCTACTCATTTTTTTAAAAAAAATTGTGCCTTCTTCATCGACCATTACATAACCTTATACATCACTTGTTTCAATCCCTTCCTCATAGATCGGGTTTTTCCTATAATGGCCAATATTTCATGGGCAAAAGAGTATGCCAAAGGATGACTCTCAAGGAATATGTATTCATCTTTACCGAATCATTAATATTTATTTATTATTATAATTTATATAAATGTATATTACTAATAATAAAATAAGGAATCCAATATATTAAATATAATAATATTTTAATATTATTATGATAAAACTATTCCCCACTTATTTTCTATCCAATGTAAAGAGAAAACATTATTCTTTTATATGTAGAAATTACCATCTCCATGTTGGGGTGTAATATTTTTCATCACTATTTCACAAAGGCTGTTATAAATATAAAAAAAATTAGTATATATTATATTAATGAAACAAATAGTTTTTTTAATTCAATATATATTTTACCCTCTTACCCTTCCACTCATTAAAAAATGAAAATGTCGCTCGTGCATATATGATGAATACTAACTCCATGAAGTGATATGATTATGTTTTAAGGTTAAAAAATCAAGAATGATTATAAATAATTATTTAATATATATTTTTATATTATTTATATAAAAATTAACAATATGGATAGAAATGAATCGTGAAAATTTTTCTTAGAATGAAACCAATAACCCAAAAAATACTGGGAAAATAAAATAGTTGAAACTAAGAAACAATGATTTTAATAAATATTTATTAACATATAGGTCTTCAAATATTAAAATTGGATCCTTAATTGTATTATAAGAATTTATATGTTTTTGGTATAAAAATATAATATATCTATATAGTTTATACACGAGGGTAAAATACCTTATGAGTAACGTAATACTGTAGGTAAAAGATTTCATTTATAATATATTTTAATTTGGAGATTATTTGTGTTTATGGTTCCTTTTGATAAATTACAGTCTATTAATGTCATAACCCCCATCTATTTTTTTCTAATTTAGTTATGTTTAGATGTTTCATATTTATTTTCCATGTCTTCTCATTTTGGATCAGGAATCATCTTGTAATTTACATGTATGGGATATTCCATTAAAATCATATTTCGAATATTTTATTCCATCATTTTTTCTTTCACATGAATTTATTCATTAAAATGGTTTTATGAATTTTTTTTACAAATATACTATGATTTATAAATTTAATTTTAATCATTGTTATACATTCTAAAAAAAAATTATAATATAAATTTACATGTCATTTTTGAATAAGATACTTTTTGTTATAAGTGTGATCAATATATTTATTTTAATGTAAATTTCATGAACGCGTTATGCTTATGTCATTATACTCTTTGTTTTTTAGATTAATTTATATTTTACATTGATTTTTTCAATGTATTTTTTCCATAAATATTTTATAAATTTTTATATTTTAATAAATATTTTTCAAAATGAAAAGGGTATTATTATCATCTAATGTTATAATGATCGTTTAAAGGGATAGTAATCTATATAATCACCCATTTATGTTTTTAGTTATGAGATTTAATGAAAATATATTAATAATCTATCTAGTTGTTTTATAATGATGATATATTGTTGATATATATCGTTCATTCAATACAGGTAATTTTTTACTTAAAATTCATTTTGGGAATGAATTCTATTGATTATTCATAATATTCGTAATGCAAATGATGCTGAACAGATAGGTGGTTACATTGTAAATAATATATATATATATATATATATATATATGCAATTATAGTTTTTATGAGACAAAATCAAAGGAATCACATATTATATGGGTATCAGGATTACACCAACCCATTTGTTTATAATAATGTATAGGTTGAGAATAAATGATTCTTTGGTAAATGATATATTGGTTGATAGACCTTGATCATGAATGTACCAATTCATGAATTTACATTGAATGAATTAAATTTTAATAATCCTTGTATTTTTATGTTGATATTAGGTATGAATTTTTATTAAACCCAGGTTGATGTTTAAATAGAATGTATTTTTATTATCTAATCTACACTGTTTATTCTACCTATTGGTTCCTGATACATTCCAATGTATGTTGACCTTAATGATCGTTTGATATCACCATTAATTTTTTTCCTTTAACTATGATATAGATAACTATATTAGGAATTATATCATGGAAGGATACATGTTTCTTATGTTTTTTTTATGTTTCAAACATAATGGGGGAATCATGTTTTTATCTTGCCTCAAAATATTTTAAAATTGATTGATTCTACATAGTGACATAAACTGTATATTTTACTAATTTATTAAATTAAATAATAGTTCTTGTTTAATATAGTTAGGTTATTACACTTTCTCTTTACCATGGTAAATCGCAGAGTTTGGTAAATCATATGCCAACTATTAATTTCTCCTTTTTCTATAGAGACACAGTTTTAGGGAGATCTCTCATGGTTTTCTATAACTATATTCCACCATATATCCTTATTTAGTCAAGATGTATCATTTTCTTGGGATCGCATAATAGATTACTCTAATTGTTACCGAACATTTCTTCCCATTAAAGTCAATTGAAAATCATTAAGAAAACCAGAAACCCCCATAATTCACTCCAAAACAAGTCATAGTTCAAAAACACATGAATAAACGGTGAAGGTAACTTTTATAAAACCTAAAATATAATAAGACAATAAATTATCCATCCATAATGACTTATATTCCCCAATAAGTGCCTCTATAAATCTTTCTCAAAAAACACAAGTCATTAAGATCAAATATCTAATTACGACTCTAAATATTCATCTTGGATTCACCAATGATTATGTAAGAAATTAACCAGTGGAACTATATTTCCAAAAAAACTTCTCACTATATGATATGATTCATATTATGAGTTACATGAATGAAATTTAATGTTTTCTAATAATATATTCATAGTCAACATATTGCATAGGATCGGGAATTGAAAACTGATGTTGAGTCACATGGAACACATCACAAGTAACATTGTAACGTAGAGGAAGATCCAAACAGTAATACATAGATATGATACAACTAGTAATTTAAAACAAACCCCAAAATTGTGGTTTAAAAATTACATGATTATGTAAATAATGATTACCTATCTTAGGAGATACTCGTATGAAAACATAGTCCCAAATAGTGAACTCTACACGTTATCTACACCAGTCATCTTATGAAAGATGTCTTATTTATGTAGTATCTAATAGCATAAATATCATCTATACTCTCATCATGGTCACCTAAACTATAATTATACCAAATAGGTTGGCCTCACAAGCAACATACTAAAAGGGGACTGAGTTCCCTTGTTGAGCACAATGATCCCCAAAAGTATATATCTTAATCTAAGAATAGAAACTATTTTTAAAAGAATTCAACTGTAGCTCATAAATCAATCAAAGGTCCAAAAAAATAGTGAAATATGGCATATAACATACCCCTATGATAAGGATCATTCTATTTAAAAGTACATCCATTTTATGATTAATTAATGTCTTTAGATTTAGCTATGTATCAAATGTATTCAATAATCCTCAAAAAAACATAAATGTGAAACTTGAATATATATCTGATAAGATGGAAATAATTTCACCATATATGAATATGATTGTCCATACATATATTATTCATATCTCATCAACAAAAATAGTACCAAGAAATGAAATTAAATGAGCAACATTTTTAATTGATCAAATGTTAAAAAAGTAGCTTCATGACTCCCCTAGGTCATATGTATCCCCTCTGAAATATATCTTCACATTGTCCCAATTACTCATAGTAATTGGAACAGACTAAGAATCCAAACATTATGTTGAATCATGACCATTATATTTTGGTTCTTAAGTCATCATGAGAAGAAATTAGAAACATACTTCTTCACACAAAGACACCAAAACTGAAAAAAAAATTGTTGTTGTAAATATTTACTAACCATGGATGAATTTCCCATTATATAGCATGTGAGTATCTCATCAACTTCTCCCCTAAGAAATTTTCCACAAAAACACTCTTCTAGATATAGATCACATAACATTCATCATTAGTGTATCCCTGAACTGAATCATCTCCCACCATGAATTCCCCGATCACCGTAAATATGGGATCTATATCATAGTTCTCTTACCAACAATCCACCAATGAATACATAACAACCGATGACATGAAAGTCATCATACCATGATCATATATTGTTTCCACTAGCCACTCTATCATAAAAATAATTATGATTCAATATTCTTGTTGAAGCCACACTCATTTCTAATTCATCCCCAGAGTTTTCCTACTATGAGTAATTGAAATTACATTACCTTACACAAGAGAATAATCCATCTCAAATTTAAATTTTTATATTGATACCACCCAATGTATCAACATCATATTGATATAGCATTGAGTAAAGATACATTGAAATCTCTTTTGGACCATCTATAAAACTATCCTATAAATAATGTGATAATAAAATGAAATATTTACGGAATAAACCATATATTCCACCTATAATTAATATAAAATTTATTTTCAATCAAGGGGATATAGTTGATATGATCCATTACAAAAAACCAAATATAACCAAATAAATAAAAATCTATAGAAAAACCGAATTCATATTAATACACTATGTATCCAATCCCTAACATTTGAATGGTAGAAACTATGGACTTATTCAATCCCATATTTAGATCCTGGAAGACAATTTAAATATGATTAGACCACCTAATATTCTACTATATGGGAGGAGGATTGATTAATCTCAACATCTATGGAGGGAAGGTACATTTTTATAATTTATTCATTGGTAGACTTAAGTAGTATCACTAATTCCGATGAATATGTATTCTATAGGACGTCTTTATAAATAAGCCACTTTTAGATTTGAAGAGCATAGGTTCAGGGCTATCCAGGGTTACTCAATTGCAGACCCTAGAGCTAGAGATATCTGTGACATAATAAAGTCACTCACTAGAGATAAGATATATTTATGTGATGGGCAAGGTTCCTACCACCAATAGATTAGTATAATATATAGATAGATATATGATCACGATAACCACTATATTATTAGCTATATTTTATAAAATGATTTCCCATTTATCATATATAATCATGTATTGAAACTTTATTTTCTTCTAATAGGATGTTATATATATTTTGATGAATATGGTGTTGGGTTAAGGGATTTTTTGATATTGGGATCTCTTGTAGTCCCTACTAGGGTACATTTGCTTTAGAAATGTGAGAAAAACTACTAGATTTATGACTTTGATTTTGATGTTTTGGTCTACACCTAGATGTCTGTGAAGAACTATCTCTATAGTGAGATGTCTTCCATCCAAATAGAACACAATTTCTTGAGACAAATAATTTTCTAGTACGAAATAAATTTTAAACAAATACATTCAGAGGAGTATATATAGACATTCCATTTGAGTTGTCTTATTCTCTAAATAAATATAATGTCATTGTGTATTAACGTATCTGAAAATCGTTGGAGACATGTTATTTAGGGGAGGGGTCCTAATATGAGTAATATTATCTAATGACTTTTATGGTGAAGTGTCATGCAGATTCATTATAGGATCATGGTTTGATGACATGTCTAATATTGGTTATCACATCTTCATTGGTTGTCCATTTGAAGGTGATACAATAATCATATCCTTAGTGTGTGGTGATGAGGTATTTATTAGTGGGTGATTTTGCAGTTCTAGTGTGGACCCCAGATTATGTTGATGTAATTTACATACATTAGAGTGTTTTGTGCAAGATTTATTAAGGGAGGTGAGGATGAGAGACTCTCATGATTAGAAGTGGTTACTGAATCCATGGTCAATTAAAATTTAAAGTCATATATAATTTTAGGAATAGTGGCCAGGTATAAAGAGGGGAATTGTTAGTTTTTTCATGTGATGTGTTTACCATAAGAGGATAGAGGATGAGCATCACTGACCATGAGTTTTTCATCAACCACTACTTGTGCCTTTGATTAAGTGGGATGATGTGATGATCGAATTTTATATAGGGCTTCCCATGTCCTCTAGTAGGGTTGATTTAATTTGGGTGATAGTAAATCAGCTAATGAATGTGTCTTATTTTCATGTGAATTATAGATACCCTTTCATGGGAAGAGTCGGAAAACATTATTTATATGATATTATATGAATATATTGTCCTCTAATGATAATTGTGTCAAATAGAAACATCTATTTTACATCACAATTTTTTTTAAATTTCATAAATTATTTGGGTAATAAGATAAAACTATATATACTATATAATATGTAAAATAATGGATAGATGAAAAAAAACATGATATTAGTTAAAATATTAAGAGAATTAATTCCATATTTTTTAGGAAGAGTGGTCCATCGACAATTCACGTTTAAATATGACATTAGTAAATGTATCATGGATTCCACTGAAATAGACACATTTGTGGAACATTAGATTTGGTAAAATAATGGTAAAAAATATCCCTATTTTATGGTTTAGGAGTGTGTTTCTAGGTTTGGAGGGAATTGGGACGATTTATATATTTTTGGCAGAACTAGTATTTTTCATTACTTTTAGTGAACATTCATGATAAAATCTAGAAATAAGATGTAAATCTATTTCTAGGAATATGTTGTGAGTATAGATAAAATAATAAAAATTTTACAAGATGTTAAAATTTTCAACATTGTGAATGGGTTGATTAAGATTAATTTATCCTGAGGTGATTTTTTTTGGCATGGATGTGAGTCGATGGACTCACAGTGTAAAAACAAAATTCACATCATGAATCTTCTAAATCCATTATTTTTTATGAATAGAATTAACTTTATGTATGATTCTGAATAGGTATGGTACCATATCAAGTGTCTATGCAACCTCAATTTATTATATATTAGTATTGGATCATAGTTATTAATATTATAGGCATGTTTCTATACTAGAAATTGGATATTTGAAACATGAAATATAGGTTGCATTGGGAACCTGTACAACTCTCTTTATGATGAGACACAAGTTACCATGATATGTTGGGTTCTTTTTCTCTTGTGTTTATTTCATGATATTAATATTACATTTCATACACATTTTTCCCTAGTTTTAACTGAGATTAACATGTCATTAGATGTTTTATTCATTTTTTGGTGTGTTGGAGTATTCCTGTATCTTGTCTTCCATTGGATTCACATGATGGGGTGGTGGATCATATTCATGGGAATATAACATTGGATTTAAATCATTATGTGTCCTATATTGTACACA
The DNA here is from genome assembly GCA_963277665.1 of Viscum album. Lineage (NCBI taxonomy): Eukaryota > Viridiplantae > Streptophyta > Magnoliopsida > Santalales > Viscaceae > Viscum > Viscum album. The sequence continues at coordinate 1,398,523,195 of OY728153.1, forward strand.
ATGTTTTTATTGGATCAAAACATTACACTACCATAGAACACAATTACATTGATATATCCAGAAGATAGAGGATAAAGGAATTGATCTCGATAGTTCTTAAATGAAAATCCACCATCATTTAATGGAACTAATGATCCACAAGAGGTAGAGAACTAGCCAGAACAGATTGATTATATCTTTATATTCTTGGATAAACTTGGGAATATGAAGATGTTGGGTATAGTTTCTCAAATCGAGTGTCCCATTTAGTGATGGTTGGATTCAATGGTATAGGAAGATTAGTAGCTATGATTTGAAAACAAGGGTTTCAAGACACTCTTCTTCTAGTTTTTATATCCATTATCTCTTATTATGTAACAATATATCACATTAATCTATTTATATTATGAAAATATATTGCTGTTTTAAGGAAAAAACCTTAAACAATTTCATAATCATGAGATAATTCAATAATATTACATTAATTCACATCAAGGATCTTTTTAGGTTTAGTGTTTTAAAAATTAGGCCATTATTAATACATATCATTCCATAATCATGCAAAACGATAATATAAATATAGTAACAATTTTTTCCAACAAAATAAACCAATTTAAAATTAAAACCCTATTTTTCTTCATGATTAAAATATTCATGACTTCTTCTCTTCTATTACTAATCCATATACCCTGTGAAGATATTTTAAAAACTATGGATGAGAAAATAACATTTTAAGTGATTGAATAAAGAAATAAAATTATTTTCCTTGAATATTCAAAAATCCATGAATACATAAGGTCCACGAAAACATCAAAGAAATCATGAATCATAAATCTGACCTATGTAATTCATATCATACATAAATTATATCTTTCACTACTTTAGAGGGAGTAACCATAATGGTTATATATATATGTCCAATTATATAATATTCAAAAAATCATGTTGGATAAACCATAATTCTTACCTATTTTATGTTACCCAATGCATTAGAGAGATATCAGGGGCTCACCCTCCCACGGTTTATCTCGGAACAACCCGTATACGTAGGTAATTTAGATGAACCATTACATAATAATAACACACGAACAAGCATAAAGGAAAAATACCATTTCCACATTGAAATCATAAGACATAATTTAAAGATATTTATACATTCAATCCAATATCAAAAAATGTCAATACCAGATTACTTATAATGGAATACGTAATTTAAATTTCTTTTTAATATATTATGCCTTGTAGAGGAATCTAAATACCCAATAATTGTTATGGCGGTGAAAAAGTGTTTATCATCGTGTATGTTAAAAAAATTATCATATAGTTTATTAAAATACTTCATATAAAAATATATATTTTGAAGACCATTGAATATGTTTACTAGTTAATGGGGTGGATTATACACAGTATAAAAGAAGGATGTTTATAAATTATAATATTACTCAATGAAATAAGATTGAGATGAAATCCCTTACCTTGAGTCCAACTTTGACTTTCTGTTCTGTAATATTTTAAGTAATAAAGTGATGTTAATTAATTCTTTAATAAAAAACATTTTAAATTTTATCATTAATTTTATTTTACATATTACCATGTTATAACAATTGTTTAATTATTTTAGTTCATACAAGACGTTTTTTCAATGTTCAGTACTTGAGTCAAAAATGAAATTCTGCTGATGAAAATTGTCCATGTGGACATAATTCCATTCTCTCTAGAAGGAATTTCATGATTCAAATTTCATAAATATGCAATATATATGTATTTATAGTATTCCATTACATTTGAATATAAGATATGGAATGTACGTTCCATGGAGAAGGTAAGTCGTACATACACATGAATGTTACTCTCATTTCATTGTAATATTAAATGACTGAAAAATAAATTATAAATTGGTATATTATTATTCCAGTATAATATCTTTGTTATATATGTTACATAAGTTCATTAACTCCATCATTTCAACATTTCAAGAATGGCATGAATGATTTATATCACATTGTGGTGGTGGTAGTCCAGATATTCTCAAATGAAATTTTCATAATTACTCATTATGGAAAGAATAATGGTATGTAGTATATACAAAATACAGAAAATTAGAGACAATATAAATATAATATATATCATATATAAAGATAGTTCCATCATAATGGCCACCATGAAATTTTTTAGGAGAAAATTTAGCAATCATCATTTTGGGAGGCAATGGTTCGCTTTACAAAAAACAATATGTTCTATATTATTATATGGAGGTGTGTGTAAGTGTAAGTAAACTCTGTACCATAAGAACATACTAGTATATTGAGGATACTTTTATTGTTATTAAATAATGGAATAATTAGATGTTATAGAGATCAGGAAGGATAATAAATGAAAGGATTTTGAGAGAAAATTTTACCTCTAAATGAGGTAACTCCATTTGATTTGATCCAAAAGGATTTCTTGAATTTCATTTTGAAAAATACAAAACATATAGATGGAAGTTAGGGATGTTGGAAGGTAATTTTTTAAATTTTTTGACTATACAATGGTTTTGGGAGGTATACTCTAGTGGGTATAGTTGGTGGCCTTTTGAAAGAGGGAGGAGGGGCACTTTAGGAATGTTTTGAAATATTATTTTATTATAAATTGATTTTATAATTCTAATAGATCAAAAGTTATATATTTAGATGATAATATGAGTATGGGTTGAAATACTTTCAAAAAATATGTCTTATACAGGATTTGGTCAAAAATATTACATTATCTTATGGATTTATCCCTTAGTTCAATAAATTAACTATTATTATGTACTCTTGTGTTTTTAAAACATATAGTTGATATATTTACAATGAAAGGCCAAGAGCACCTCCAGTGGATCATTGAAGTCATTTTTAAGATTATATATTTCACATTTCAGAGTCATTATTTTTTAGTTCAATTATATCATTTAACAAAATAGTATTTGTTTTGAAAACTCATATTTTTAAATTTTGACAATATTTATTAATTGATTTTTGTTAATGACATAACAACTTGATTCATTTGAAAAAAAACATTAACTAATATATACCATGAGAAAATCACTCATAAAAAATATTAGATGGCATAAATAGTAAAATACATTTATTATAATATTTTTAATATCATTTGTTTGAATCAATCATTAATTGGGTAATCACTTAATCATCATCGTGTCGTAAAATAAAAAATTTATTTAAGAAACAAACATTATAAAAAAACCGTATGACATCAAAATTAATTTTATCTTTTTATTGACTATATGTAGTCATAAATATCAGTTATATAGCCCATTATTATGGTTGTTTTCGTAAAAAGATACATGTTTATGTTATATTTCTGTTTACTTTAATTTAGTTATTATAACATGTCATTATCACACCCAAGTGGATCCCAAATGCGAAATGTTTTTCTTAATTTTTTTTGTCACCCATGAATCATAATATCAGATTATTAAATGTTTTTGTGTTGTTTTATATTATTATAATATTATTTTTACCCTTATTTACCTAATTTATCTTTTAATAGAGGGAAATTAAAAAAATTACTGAAGTTACGATTCATATTTTCAAAAAATATTACATAAAATATTACATAATTTGGAAAATATAATTCCAAATATTGAATTAATTTTTACAACTTCAAAATAGATAATTGTCATTAATTAATTAAAAATTAATTCCCAAGGACAAAACTAGAAAGCGGTTTTTTTAGATTTAAAAACTCTGAAAAGATTGACAAGTGTTTATGTCCAATTTAAATGTTAAATTAATTCCAACAAACAACATTGGATTTAATGATAATAAAATAAATCCATTACATTTTAAACCCAATTTAAAATAATAACATAACAATATAAATAAAATAGAAAAAAATGCAGTTTTGAGTTAAAATGTTGTATTTTTATTACTATTAAGTAAAATATTAATTTCTTTACAAATATTAAAAAATAACCACCAAGGTAAATATTGGTCTCCTATATCTAAATATGAAGTTTTAGTGAGAAATATAACATATAAAATTCACATTAACTATTTATTAAAAGTGTTCCCCATCAAAAGGCACTAAAATGTTCTTTAAAAAAAATTGGATTATGTAATTCATAAAATTGGAATCATTCTCATTTTAATAACCAGAACTTTTTTGGAAAAATGTAAAAATATTTATATAATATTTATAATCATATTCTAGTTAGTTATATTTATTCTAATCAATAAAACAGTTAGGAATTAACTAGAATATAAAATAACAATATTACTATTGTATAATTATTTGGTATAACTCAATGTTGTGTGTAGTATTAAATTTTAGAGTAAATCATTTTTGTGTGTAGAGTATGTTATCAAAAAGGCTGTACTCTTATTGTAAAATTGATACATTTTTCATAAATATTAATGAAAAATAATTTTTTTATAGATACCTTGGATGTTATAGTTGACTTTATACATCAATTTATTTACAGAGCCGGTTCATTTCTCACTAGACGTAGTGAATAATGACTAGCTAAATGTTTTTCATATCATATTGGTTTTGAAACTAGATATCTTATAATATTTATTAATTTTTTATAATTTAAAAAATATGGGGAAATTAAATTGTGAAATGATGTATGATATGTATATGGATGAAAATTTGGGCGCTTTTGTAAATTATATGCCACATAGTGGCAGCTTTAGTGGAATTCATGGAAAGAAGTTGAATTCGTACTATCATCATTGTGGTGGTGGAGGAGATTCTCATATTCTGACCTTCTATTAACAATTTTTCTCAACCATTAATTTTTCCCAAATATATTAATATATTGTCTTGGTCGGGAACACCTAGAGTTGTGGTTCCTTACATACATTAATGTGAAATAGTTGTGGAAACTATGGCCATTTTTACCTATTTCATCCTGATATATCTACGAATTATTATGTTCAAGGATTATTTATGTTTAAGGCTAATGCATCATATTTAAATACATGATATTATAATGGGTTCCAACCAAATTCATTGGGAGTTCACCTTCACAAGATGGATGGTTTTTTTGAGGAAGATGACATAGGTCTGGAGATAGTGATATGTACCATTTATTCAATCATCTATAGAGTATGATATAGTTCAATTGATGGACTCCCAGCTGTTTATTTCAACCCATTTTGTTAATTAATAAAAAGATCAAATATAGTTAATTAAAATTCATAAAGATTAATCAAAACATCTATGAATGGAGAAATTTTAAGGGTTTTGTTGTCCATCTTGTTCACTATTGATATTCGACGAGCATTTATTCTAGGATAATCATGATCTTGATCTAGATCAATTTAAGTTCATCATCATGATATATTATCTTCCCATTCATCAAACTAATATTGAATTTTATCATAATCATGCCTAATTCATGATATAAATGGGTGATTTTGGGAATTTTAAAGAGATTCAAATCTAAGGTACAGTCATGTAGGGCATTCCAACCATTTTTCAGAATATTTTTATATGAAATTAATGTTTTAACTACTTTTTTTCCTATATTATTAATTTTTTTACTATGTTAGTGATTCACCTAGTATATTCCTACATGACTTCTCGTATCAAAATCTAGAAATTGAGGTAGACTAAACAATTTTTTTGGTCTATAGTACATAGCTTGTCTTAATACCCACATATAATTTGGAACCATTAGAGCTATGGAGGGCATGATTCAGTTTGTTGATTAAAAGTTAAACGATTTAATTCTCCACACTGTTTCTCCAGGAAACCCCAAGGATTTTTTCCATGAATTATTATACTTCAAATTTATTGTACATGGACTACTAGATGTTAAACTGGGTGATGGTTAAGAAGAAGTCTCATTTTCTCAGTGTTGATGATTTGTTTGACAAGATAAGGGGGAATTTTTTTTGAGGATTGATCTTTGGTTGGGTTATCATCATCTCATGATTCAAGAGTCAGAATCCATGTTGAGTAATTTCAAGATAATTAATGTCTATTATGTGATATATTTTGGTATGACTAATTCTGAAACAATTTTTTTATTTGATGATATATATATATATATATATATATATATATATATTACATCATTTTTAAAAAAAATGATGTAGTTTTCAGGTATGATATATTTGAACATTTGAGATTTGAGCATTATAAATTTCCCGATTTGAGTTCATTTTTATAAATCTTATGAAGTACCATTTGAATGGAATTAATTTGAAATAAAGTTTCTCAATCCGTGAATTAAAATTCATGAATCATGTGATATATAAACAAGGACTATCAATTGATCATGTGATGGCTGAGGTTCTATTGTCATTGGGGGATACCCAAATCCTCTTTGATATTCTAAGCATCCATGGCCTTACTTTATAGAATCAACGATTAAACAAGAATTTATCTAATCTTTCATCACCTTATACTACTCTTATGAGAATGTTAATGATTCTCACATGGGATATAAAATGTAATACATTATTCATTAAACTAAAATGGAATTTCACATCAGATTCTATTCCAATCATACCAAGGCTTGGTAAGGGCTATGTAGTTTTCTTTGATGTTTCAAGTACTAGGATGGGATGTGTTTTTATGTAATAATATCATATTAGATCATACAAATATCATCAGATTCAGCTGAATGAGATGAATCACCACAGTCATTATTTAGATATTTCCATATTTATTAATGAGCATAAATGTTGGTAGCACTATCTATTTTTGTAAAGGTATAGAATCATTAAGGATCATAAGAGTTTGAGATTTATTTTCCCTAGAAATTAATGAGTGTCTAAAAAATTATGTGAATATAATTACCTCATATGTACATCTTCAATATCTGTTAGACGTCATGGAAGTACCAGGTCACTATAGATTCTATAAGTTGGAAAGTTCCATCAGAATATATTTTAGAATGGGTGTAAGAGTAATCCCTTATGGGAATCTTGGTTCAGTATTATCTAGAAGATAATGGGGTGTTTTAGATTTATTTATGGACAATTTAAATTTATCATCATCACTATATATGTATATGAATCTAGTTTGCAATGAGATGATGAGTTCATATGAATTTTTGAAACAATCAATACTAGGGAGACCATTTTTTTTTGGTATTTTTCATCATAAGGTATTGTATATTTTGGATTGGTTTGTTCTCCTACCATCTTTTAGGAGATTTGTTTTTATTAAATGTCATAATTATTTATCGTCTATTCATAAAATCTTAATGAACATGTATTATGACATGGAACCATTATTCTAGCTATTTCGTATGATGTTTAAAATTGAATATTATGTTTCATAATACATAAAACCAACATTTTATTCGTATTTTATGATGTTAATTTATATTTCACATCATGAATCCTACAACTCATGTGCATGTAAAAAAAAGTACCCTTAAATGTCTAAATTGATCATGATTGACCCATTCAAGATGTAAACATATTTTTGGTCTTGTGAACATTTAAAACATTTAACCAAGACTCAAATTATATTCTCGGTAATACATTCACTTCAGATAATGATTCATGATGTGAATGAGTAGTGATGGAAGTTCCCAATCCATGTTTTGTAGAAAATACCCAAACTATCATCAATTCCCTTAAAACAAAAAATTAGACTATTATAAATTAATTTATGTGTACCTTTTTATAATTATATTACAACCTCTTCACCATAAGAAATTCCATCCTTGGGAAGTCATGTGGATAAATGGTTTTCCAAAAATAAGTGAGGTCCCTACCCTCTCTTCAATGACTCGCACTCCAAGATATCATGAGAATAAGATATGTTTCCCCATGACACACCGACCAATAGTATATACTTCCCACAAATAACATTACCCAATGAATCAACAATATGATGTGGCTTCTCTCTAACAAAAACATCTGTCGATAACTTAATATCATCTTAAAAAACAACATAAGGTGGATTATGATGATACTTCATGAGTTGAGATATATAAAAAGAATTATTAATGCACTTCAACTAAACATTGAATTTCAACTAATACACATTTTTTCCAAGATTCACAATTACATTAAACGTTTAAATATATATAAGATCCATAATTTCCTATTATATTAGACGATGGTTACCCAATAGAGGAGAAACCATTATAAAAATAGATTCAATATCAGAAAACCCCAGAGGAAAATGTTTATGATCTACATATAAATTATACCTACTCTAAACTGTAACCATAGGATGATGTATTAGTGGAATCATTTATAATATCTCTTTAATGAGACTCAATCCAATGAGATTGGCCTTACCCAACACTTCTAAACAAAGAGGTGATATGCACAAGTGACCATATAAAACCTCATAGGGATAAATCCATTTCAAAAAAGGATAACTATTATTATAAATAAACCAGACTAGTCCCAGATATATATCCCATGATCCAATGAAATACCAGATGCATGAATATAGTATATAATATATGATGTGAAGAGAATTCTGCATCTACCCATTTTTCATCATATGATTATCTATTATCTACATGAAATTAATCTTAATCCCCTCCAAGAAATGTTTTCAAAACTAGGAGGGAATCCTGTGATTGATGACCAACACCAAAGTAGGGGAACCCCATGTAGCCTCATGAACTCATGAAGAGAAATATTACCCTGAACTTTCACATTAGTGGTGTCCCTGATCACAATAAACATAGTTGATTTTTTTAATTAATCAATCACCACCACAAAACAACTCTTCCCTTGTTGAGTGATGTGTAATCTAACATAGATTCCCTTGAAATACTCGACAAATTTCTTAACCAGAATCATAATAATATAGAGTAAACCAAAATTCTCTTCATTTAAATCATTGATATTTAAGAAGGTTTTATAGTAGTATGCCTCTAATAAATCTTATATGTGTGGGATAATAGGTTGCAGTGGATGTTCCTTGATGGAATATTTATTTTGAATATGTGAATCATTCAAAGGATAAACATCATCCATCCTAGAAATAATACACATACCCAAACATATAAAATTGTTTAAATATATGCTTTGTATCTTAAGTCCAAAGGAACAACCAATAATATAAACTCGTATTAGTTTCTAACAATTCCATATGAAACATCGCATATGGAGTTTTAGAATACAAAATGTGGAAACCCCATAATTATATAAATGGATGAGGCCTATTACTATGCCATAAACCCAAGTACAAGACAATTATCTGGTGAAATTTTTTTTAAAATATTTTATCATAACCATTCTATGAAAACAATTTCAAATATCCATTTCACAATGTTGGAAAAAAAATTTCTATTACTAAAAATACATAAATCCCATGATTTATCAAAAACCAATTTCCCCAAACACAAATCAATAATTATGAAAATTTATTTATAATGAAATTTAATAAAATAGTATATTTTAGTGGTCATTATTTATAAAATATAAGTAATGACCCAAAAGATTATTAATAAAATTGAATTTATATTAATTAAATGTATATTTGATATAGAAAACACTTTCACTCTTTTTTTTATTATATCCAGTAATATTTAAATGACCGTTAATTGTCCTTAACATTAATAACATAGTCTTTGAACATTGATCACATAACATGTATAAATATAGGTGTTTAAAAAATCCTTTTTCCACAGACAAAGTGTGTGAAGGACTCAACCAGTAGGATCATCCCATATGAAGCCCCTTTATAGGAGCTTCCGAGATATATATAATTATTGGGAATTTCCATATACCAAGACAAACCTGATATACAATAATGAAAGCATGATCAAAACTGTTTACGGGATAAGTTCAAGCTCTTCGAGATTCGGTTCCAGATAATGTTTATCGAACAACCCCATGAATTCCCCACCATAGCACACCTCACTTTTAGGTAATATGATAGTCTAATAATGGGATATGTTATAATACACTATCATTATGAACATGTTCATTATTTTTCAACATAATAATGAATATACATTCATTTTAATGTTGTTACATGGAAAATGTTTTTTAAAGCACAAATAGTATTTTTGGTTAATATTCACAATAAATTTAATATCTATTTATATTAGTTAATGGATATTTGACTTAAATAATAATTTTATAAAAAAATATTATTAACTTAATTATATTAATTATTAATTATTGTGTAATTTTTTAAATATCAATTTAATTTTAATTTTGAGAATTTTTTTCATCAAAACCGGTCAATTTTTAATAAATATATATATTTAATTAAAAATGTAAATTTCAAATATTTATAAAATTATTTAGATAAAATGAATATTGTTATTTAATCATGATATTGAAGTTATCTAACAATGAAATTTTCATAATTTTCTGAGAGAGTCAAATTTTTGGGGGAAAATGTAATATCGTATAAATATATAATTAGTTTTATAACATCATAAAAACCCCATAGTGACATAATAAAATATTATAAAATTTATCTTTATCCAAAAATATTTATATAATTTTAAAAAAAATTAATATTATGTTTATTTGATTTATTTTATATTTCCCTAGTGAATCATCCAATACATATAAATATTTTATTGTTTTAAACACATTTTTTTGAAATTGTTACTCACCTCCACACAATCAATGAAAATATTTTGAAAATTTCGGCCCTTATCATATTAAAATAATTTATACCACTCTCCATTTTCAGAATCTATGAGAAAAAAACTCAGGGGTGGTTTGTGGATTTGACTATTTTAGTGTGTAGTTTCTAAAATGAAAATAATAAATAATTCCTCAACGTTCCTATTTAAACGAACCCAACCACTAATTTAACTTCACTAAATCTAATTTAAAAATTATCACCCTCATCCCCCTATTCTCTATTGTCTTTCCAAGGTTCCCCTGAGCTCTCAAGATTCATTTCCCAAGCCTTTGGGATCACGAATCCAAGTAAGGGATCTCCCTCTCTCATTTTTCATCAAACACCTCTTTTATGTATCACCTATTAATTTCAATATTTTTTATAAGGGATATGTTCACGCATACCTCCACACATTCCATTTTATGTATAAATTATTGGATCTTCCCTTCACTCCCATTAAGCCCCCATGTGATCCTTTTAACCCACCCTTTACTATGCTTAAATTATGTAACAAATTTCTCTCTTCACATTTCCATTCAACATTTCTTTTATATGATGCATCTATATTACATTTTACATTTTGGGATATTATGTTCTATGTTACCCTTACAAGAAATCGTGTATATAAATTATTAGAGTTGCATTTATCTCTCAACATCAAAATTTATGAATTTCCATATGACATTGTTATACTGCCAAAATTGCACCCTGATTTTCCATACTAGAATCCTCATGTGGTGAATACCATACACATTCCAGTATAACTTCTATTCACATTTATGCACATATACATTAAGAATAGTTATATACTTCTATGAATTCAACATTCCTTGATTTTAAAATAAATAATTATGTTGAATGAATCTATGTTATATGATATATCTAGAACACTTAAGCATGAGATTGAAATTATTTTGAATGGATCACCCTGATAGTGCTTTATTGAATTGGGTAGTGTTTAGTATCATGATACATCATGTTGGGATAGGGGTTTACCTTATTCCTTTATAAAACTCTTTCCACCAGGTTGGGAAAAGGGTTTACTTGATTCCTTTATGTTAGTGAAGAAATGTATTAAGTTGTTTCCACATTTCTATGATATTACAACCATGTTATTTCATGAATTTGATTGCATCTTTTTTATCTTCTCTAATATTGTTCCTATTTCCTAAAATTATATTGTATTCTTCTTGTTATTTTTTGTTAAATTTATTACTAAGATTTATTACTTAGTCTTTTCTTATTTATTTCCTTAGGTTATCCCATGAAATTATCAGTATAAAAGAATGTTATTGTCATCTAAAATAAGTTTTCACTAAAGATGTGTATTTCATGGTTCCATTTGTTATGAAATGATCATAATTAAAAAATACACTATAACTCTATGTAATCATAGTTGTATAAACATAAAATATCTTTAATGAATAATATTTAAATATGATGTAAAGAGATAGGTTGTTATAGTTGGTATCAAAGGTTAGGTTTAGTTTTATTTAGATTAGTATTAGAAAACTACGGTGAAAGATTTATGTATATGACTAAGTATAATAAAAGAATCCCACAATGTTAGAGAGAATAGAGTAAGTGGATTATCAATCAAATACATCCCTTCTTGGATACAAATAAGAAGAGGCGGCTCTGGCACATATGTATATAGGGGTATAACCTAAAACCACCACTTGAAACTATACTCAATCAGGAACTGGTGCATGATAGTGGGACATGTTGCACTCTTTGTTCGACACACTCAAGGTATATCCTTTAGTAAATTTAGCAGCATAGTATGAACAATTATGAAGCGAACAAAAACATTTCCCCTAATAATATATGTTTGTATATCGATCATGGATAAAATAAACTGAACCATTGAAATTGATAAGTTATGGAGAAAAATGTAATATATATGTTATCCCTATTTTTCATTGGATTCCCCTTTATGTGATTTAAAATCTAAAATATTGACCTTTAATTTTCCTCCTATTCTATATAATTGCTGTTAATAGGGGTAATTGGGCTAACAATCGATGTGAAGAACAATGTCATGACCACTGTAATGATATTTTCAATCCCAGGTGAGAGGGAATCAAAGATGTTGTCTGATTATCTATTACTTAATGCATGTTTTTAATAGACATGTAGAACAAGGGGAACATACAAACACCCATAATAATGGAAAAGTCGAAATCAAGAGAATCATGGGAAAATGTTCTCCTACTCTCCAGGGATCATTCAATCCCTTAATAACAAAACAACGAATCAACTCCATTGAGTAGTGATTCCCCAATGGTTATTATAGATTCATAGCGTATGAAGGGTGAAACTGGTAATGATTATCGTTAATAAAAAGTATGAAACCTGAGGAAGAGATCATGTTGATGGGATGGAAGGATTTCAGTATAATGGTTTTTGATAAATATTTTCCATGAACTATCTATCTTAAGATAGAATGAGATTTTCATACACTGAAGAAAAAGGATGATGAATCTATTGGTGAGTTTAAGGAAAACCACATCATAATTTCTCGAAACGCATCTACTTTTGTCGTTACCCCTGAATGAAAGGTTTACAACTTCTTTGTTGAGGTAAATCCTTTCCTATAAAAATCATGGGATATCCACAACGTTAAAATATATGTGGATATTTTTCTGATGTTCGCTCACGGTCGAGATGGAGATCATCGAATCTCATGTGTATCATAGGGATTAGAAGAGGAAATTGAATGTTAATTATGGAAGTCTGATGGATAAATAAAATAGTTCTAAAACATTCCATCACCTCAGTTTTCAAAAGTGTAGATGAAAGAACAATTGCAATTTCTTGAAGGGAAGATGAAATTATTTTGGTGCAGGATAGAAGGGCACTTATCCATAGTTTACCGACCAAAATAACATGCTTCTACAAAAAAGGAAATTAATTCTCTATTTGATCCTCTTCTTATCTCTCATTTCTAAAACTACAATGAACTAGGTAACTGTGAGAATCAGTGCCCCATGAAAACGGTTTTTATGGAAACCAACAACCTCTAAGGCATCAAGGGATATATTTTTTCTATCACTAATTCCGAAGTGAATCCTGCAAATTTTGTGGTGAGAGGTATGTTGGTTATTTAGTCAAGAATAGAGAACAAACATTCTGATTCTATTTATACACACTCTTTTATATGTTGTAAGTTTGGTATAAAAATCCAAGCAACACCACAAAACATGTATGTAGAGATGTCCATGAAAATTTAAAATGGGGAAATTATAGCATCCCATGCATATGCCATTTTCCCTATGAAATTTTGTGTATTGAACATCATGGGGAACCACATCATACTTCCCTTGATATTATTTTATGAAATTATTGGCATAGAGTTACTTTCCCTATATAGAGACATCATTAATTGATATGAGATGGAAATCACTCTCCATATGGTAAATAGACCCCCAATTCTATACATGTGAAATGAAGAGGATAATGATTCATTAAGAACATAATCTCAATAATGGATATTACTACCCTATGGGAACACTTATCTGTCTAGGATGATTGAGTGTAAGGGAGAAACCATCCTTGAATACATTCATATTATGAGGGAATTCATTTATGTGTTTCCTATGTAATTTCAAGGTCTTACTACTAGAAGTGTTGTTCTATTATCGATTGATCTTATATGTGGGGCATAACCAATATTCTTGAACCCATAGTGAATGGTTTTTGTAGATGTTGAGGAACTGAGGAAACAACTATTATATAATTTTTTATAAAGGGATTATACACCCGAGGGATTCACCAAGGGGTGAACCAGTCCTCCTTACCATGAAGAAGGATTGGTCGATGTACATTTGCATCGATTATCAAGATCTCAACAAAATAAAGATAAAGAACAAGTTTAATTTTCCAAAAATTCATGATTTGATCAATCAAATACATGGACCAAAATAAATATATAAGGGGGATATGTGGCCTGGATATTACCAAGTGTGGGTGAAGAAGGAGGATATTCCCAGGACTGCTTTTCATAAATGGTACAGGCACTATGACTTCATAGTAATTTCATTAAGCCTCGCCAATTCCCCGAAAATCTGCATGAACATGATGAATACAGAATTAAGATATTACATTGAGAAATTTATGATAGTCTTTATAGAATATGTTCAAATATACACCAAAACCAATGTGGATAGTGTGGGGATTCGAAGCATTATACTAGAGACCATATGGAAGGTGACACTCTAGGAAAAGTACAACAAGTTGGAGTTCTGGTTGAAGGAAGTCTCATTCTTGGTGATATCATCACATGAAATTGGATAACTATGTGTCCGTCCAAAACAAAATAAATTGAGGGATTTATGATACCAACATCTTTGAATGATATATATATCATCATGGGTTATCTGTATATTATCATTGATTTTTGAGAAACATCACATGATTTTCAAACCCTTCTACAAAGCTATTTCAGAAATAAGTCAAGTATTATTAGAATGGTGAATGCAAAGAAAGATACATGGATTTATATAATAGTCTTATCAATGCCCCTATGATCACACTACCAAAAAGTGGGGATATTTTTAATCTCCAGTGATTCTTCAGAAAATTGAATGGGCTGTGGGTTTATGTAGAATGTGTCATGCCTAGATTATCAATTCCATTATTTGTTTCGAATCTTTTTTTAGATCTTCGTTTTTTCTTGGTTTCCATGTGTACATTGTTTGAATATGGTGTTTTGGGTGTTCTTGATCTATTTCTTTAGTCATTCATGACATGTATGGTATTTGGACTTGAATTTTTTATTATAGGAATGGTAATATTAAGAGGAGTATTGGAATTTAATTGGTGATAGTCCTAATGGAACCTCTATGAGATATATTTGTTGGGATGGTTTATAACCTTGAGATATATGTGTTTTGGGGTTAAAGGGGGGATTATTTTGTGCATTTTATCTCATATTATTGGCCATCATTTCCTACTAGGTTTCCCCCATGGACCCCCATGAAATTGGACCAAATTAGAAAAATATTCAAAGGAAAGACAAGGCTGCATTGTTTGTATGTAAGATTTACCAAACGATATAAGAAAACCAGAAAGCCATGTCAGGGTCATTAATTTTTTTATTTACAATATTTAAATTCTATAAATAATATTTATCCACACCCTTTATCTTGCATTCAATCCTAGAATCCATGGCAGGTCTCCAAGATTCCTTAAGATCCCATAGAAATTATTTATTTATGGGTGTTTGATAGGGATACTTCACTATCTCTTTAACTAAGTGTTTTCATAACTTATCGCATCCATATCCTTAAATATTCTCCCCACCTTGATGTTCTAAAATTTCCAAAATCTTTGGTCCATTCTTGGGGTTTAATTTCATGTCTTCTTAGGGAAATCATGTGGATTATGATTTGTTTTCATTCCCTTCTGGTGCAGTGGTTGTGTGGTTGATATTTCACACAACTATTTGGGGTTATGATGAAAAATGTAGGTAATTCCATGTGAATGAATTAATTTATGAGTAATCATTGATTTATATACATTTAAACATGTTCCTAACCTAATATTGTTTTGTGATAAAACCATTTTTGATTGAATTTGTCCAGAGTTTGTTTTTAAAGATTCATTTTATCTTGATATTGTATGTTTTTCATGTGTAACTCAGGTGATAAAATTTTTGTAGTTTTCTAAAATATTCATGTTATTTATTAATTAATTAATGTGATTAAAATTCTGGTTTGGTAGTTTTTTAGTGTTATTTTTTCCTTGAAAGGGGGTTTTTGAATGACTTTTATGTGGAAAACCATATTATACCTTTTTTGAGTGCTTTATGAAAAATATAAATGTGTTATTGAGGTACATAAAGTGTGAAAAGGATGTTTTTGTGTTTATTTAGTGGTTTTATGTTCATTAATTGAATGTTTGAAATGATAACATCATGATTTGATATGTCAAACATTTTGAGAATGTTTAAAAAATTGTTAAAATGATTTATAAAATTGGGAGTAAAGTGAGAGTCGTGTTCGCGGGATGTTTTGTGTGAGTATGATGTCAAAATGAATTTAAATTTAGAAGGAGAATTTTGCAGCATGTTTATGGGAAACTTTGATTGTGTATGATTTTGAATTGGAATTTTTATTTGAATGTTTTATTTTATAACATGTGGAACATTATTGAGCACCGAGAGGGAAACACAATTATCTTTTTGGGTAGATGTGTCATAGTATTCTAGTGATCCTGAGTGGTTTTCTACATGATTCACATAATAAGATGAATGATGAAAACACAAACTAAAATATTATGATGATGTTAGGGATATCTAGGTAATGGTTATGTTATCTACTAGTTTCTAGTGCACGAGAACAAGTATTTGTTATTGTTACTTTTCACCGAGATATGAGGTACCTGGGGCCCAAAGAAATCTAGTTCGCATGGTTATTTCTTGGGACTAGGTACCATTGAATATTTCATAATTACAAATGTAATATGGTGTGTTTGGATTGAAAATTTAGTGTCATGTTCAAATCTAAAAAATGATCTCTTTATTAAAATTATTCATCTTGAAAAAACCCATTCAGAGCTGCTTCACAAAAAAATTATTTCATGCATTAATTATTTGTAAAAGAAATTCATGTTTTTATCATAAATATTAATTACATAGAATATTTTCATTGGTTAGAATCCTACTGGGCCTATACGGAGAACCTACATACACATTTGTGTGTTATTATACTTTTTAATTTTGGTTACAGGTTCAGGAAAAGATATTAGTGGTAGTGGTTTGGGTTACTATTGGTCTTTCTGGATACGGGGTTATGGAGAAGGCTTGAGGATGATAGATAATTTTCATGAGGGATTTCTTGATTTATTTACTACTTCGAATGACTTCTAGACCTAATGGTATTTTTCTAAAACAATATATTTCAATTCTGAATTTTATTGAAGGCTTGTTTGGATAAAATTTTTTGATTCAGTTTTTTATTGTTTTTGGTTTTCTAATGCGTCTATATTAGAGTAAATAATTATCATACACATATTTATGTCTCCTGGGATCTTGTGATATCCCATGGGGATCAAGAATTCCCCTCCTGAAATTCCATGGACTGGGTTGGGAATCAGTTTTGATGGTGACATGATCTAGTTCATGATTAATTTGTATCAGTGGAGGTTTTCACTTTTTTAGTTCATGTACTCTTGGGAAAGAGTTTTTCCAAACCATAACTAGGATATTCAGGATATAATATTTTATATTATTATTAGTGTATTTGGACAGAACACCTCTTGATGGGATTCATGTCACCAGGGGATGTTCGGTTTTATCTGAGTCCTTATGTAACCATAGTTCGTCAATTATTGGTCAAATCAAAAGAGAGTTGGGTTAATTGTCTCAGTTTGCTCGTTGGTCTTGGAATTCCAGGTTGAGCTGGGGATATATACCTAGAACACTCCCTATGATAGTGAAATGTTTTGGGTATGCACAGCAACCATATATCGAAGACACCCTCCATCCTTAATTTCCATGTTCATTGTCTTGTGTCTCTTTGTTTGGTAGTTTAGGAAACATGGGTTTAATGAAAAAATGACATGAATTTAAGAAGTATGAATTTTTTTGAAATTATTTTCTAGTAAATCGGAAATGGATTGATTTTTGAAAGGGTATAAATGAAATTTAAGAATTGTTTTGAAGGTGTAAATGATGTTTTTACCACACTTTATAAAGTATGAATTATGTAAATGCAGGTTTGGAAAACTTATTTCAAAATGAATTTTCTGATTTCTTGAAAAACAATTAATGGAATTAAGTGTTTTGGAATTTATGTGTGGGGTTTGAATATAAATTTTTTTCGGTAATTATTAGGCTTTGGAAATTTTTTTTGATTTATGAGATATTTTTTTTAAATAATAATGGAGGTGTTTTAAATAAATTTTTCTGATGAAATGGAGTTGTTCATAAAATCTTATGTCTTTTGGAATGAGTTGATATGTTTTGAAATTAATTTGTATGACTTCAAAGTATGTTTTTATTTGAATGATCATTAGTTTTATAAAATATTTTGGAATATGTAAATTAGAATGTTATTTTGAGGACTGCAATTTTGAGAAAAATGAAATGTTGGATTAATGTTTTGGTTTTGAAAAGTGAAAGAAAATTTTGTTTTAAACTTTGGTATTTCGGTGAGCAACCACATACACAGATATACATGGGAAGACGTATGGTTAATGGCATGACTGGATGAGTTCTTGTATAGATATGAGTAGGGTGTGTAACACCTGAGTTTTTTTATGAGAAATATTTTTTTTATGTTATATACATCATCAAAGGAATCTTTCCCTAAAAATGACACTAGATTGGTATGCTTTACAAACAATCATGACCTTCCTCAATAGCTTGCGTTGTACGCAATATCGAGTTTCACTAAACAATAATATTCTATTAAAATATTATTAAAACTATCCATTATGAATAGTAATACCCACTTTTTGAAATTTATTATATTTTAACTTTCAAAATTGAATTCATTTTTGGATTTGGAATATCGAAATTAGCCTAGGGTGAAATTTTGGTATTTTTCTGAAAACATTCAATTTTTGATGAATAGTGAAAACAATAGGTTACTATTTAAAAACCGGCTTTTTTTAAAAAAATATTTATTTTAATTAAATTTATTTTTATGTCAAAATTGATAAATAATACCTATATAATTTCAATATAATTCATTGGAGTCATTTTATAATAATTTTAGATATATAAAAATTTAATTAAACTTATCACCGTCTTTTACCCACCTCATAAGAGAATATGAAAATTTATATAAAACAAATTTTTAACGCTTCTGTGAGGGGAATTTATATAATCCGAGAGACATGGTTAATATCAAGGAGTAAAATGTGGTTCAATAAGATAAAAATAATTTTTGGTCAATAGTAACTATTTACTTTTTTTACAACGGTTTAAAGTTAATAGGGTAATTAAGGGTAAATATGATATCATTATTACCCTAACACATGTCCTACTTGGATTGGATAAGTTTAATTAGACCGAAGACAACCTTATTAATAAATTATGATCATTTGGGTTCACTTTGATTAGATTAGGACATTTAATATTATTTTATACAAAGAAGAGTTAAAATAGTTAAAATGAAAGTTTAATAACTGATCCATTTTTAATATAGGGTTATAAATAAGATAGTTTCAACTATAATTATTCATTAGAAATATAAAAACATTTCCTACATAATTATATTCTATTTGTGATTTTTAGAGATTAAATAAGTTAATTTATGTTTGACACAATGATGATGCAGCAATTACCTTATTAATGAAATATTAACATAATTGATGTTATAAATATGCAAATAAATGTATTTTGAGTATTTTTAGGAATTAAACTAATTTTATAGGTTTATATGACAAGTTATAATTGATTTAATTAACTTTTTTCAAACTAATCATGCTGTTATAATTTTCACAAAAATCAATTACCAAATACTCTCAAAATTGACATAAAATAGTTTTTAAAAAAAATATCATATTATTAATTGTTATTTTATTCCTAAAAATCTACGGTTTTTCCAAATGACTTAGATAATATTATATATTAATAATGAACAACATGGATTTTTTTGGCTTGTTATAGTATGTTTATTAACCGTATAGTGTAACAAAACAAGAAGATGTGGTAAATGTAAAATTATTTAACTTAAAGTAAAATCTAAATAATAAGGTTAAAATAGAAACCTAAACTTGTCTAAATTATATTTTATGAGAGGATGTAGACCCATACTCACCTTAGCTTCTATATAAATCAATTTGGAGCTATTAAAAACTGAATATGACTTTATAATAAAATAATATTTTTAGTTTTTACAAAGGTTCCCCTCTCCTCCCTTATAAAAGGGCACCTCCTCCCTCTCCTCCTCACACCACTTTGAGCCATCAAGATCTAAAAAACCCTGCCAATTTATCTTATACACTTCCCTAGAAACATCCTATAGGTCCTGGTCTTCTTCAAAGACCATCTTTAGGGACCTAAGAGGAGGTTAAGAAAAGGCGCTTTAAAGAAGAGGTAATGTCTGTTACAGATTCTTTCAACTTTATTTCTTCTTCTACTTATTATTCTTTAGTTGTTTCATCATGAAGTAATAAAATCAGTATCAATCATATAATTATATGTTTTATAAATATTAAACAACCCTATTTCACCTTTTATACATCCTATGGAAAAAGAAATCACCGCGCGTGCGTACGTACGTAATACCATCTCCACGCCGTGGTGTAATCTGTTTTCCACCACCACCATACTTGGATGGGTATAATGGTGTAAAGAATTACTATATATTATTATTTTTAAGTGATATTGATTCTGAAATATAATACATACACTTCAATAGAATTCCATGATCATGGGAATGATATCCTCGCTCGTGCGTACGTACGACCTACCGTCTCCACGATGTAATGCGACTCATTCTATATGATCTTCATTGAATAATGATTATATAAATTAATTGAATGAATAAATATGATATATATTACACTAATACCATTCTATAAATGAGTAATCTATAACCTAAAAAGAAAAATAATAATTTACTCGACAAAACACGCATAAGATCAAAAAGCAATAAACCCCCGAATAACAAGTAGCAATGAAATATTACTAATAAGAAGCTAAGAATATATGAATATGAAAATATATGATATCATAACAATAAGTATGATTCTGGAATAATTAAATAACATTATTTTAATTAATTATACAGGAGGATCAGACACATACGAAGGAAATATGACCTAAGGTAAGGGAAAATCTCAAAATTTAAATTTTTATCCGAGATTGTTTATACTTCGGTAATTACTAGGGCATATTTTTCATCCAAATCCATGTTTCATCAATATTTAATATTATTTCTAACCTCCTACAATTGTTTAAATCCAATTTTACCCTTCAGTGAGTTTTTAGTGAAAGATGTGAAATGAATCTTTTGTTGTTTTTAGAACATGGTACTTTTTTACTTTTCCGGCCAAAGTACGAGAAGAATGTTTATTTACTTATATGGCTTGAATGGATTTTTATGATTTCAAAGAACATTATTTCCTTGAAGATTACTTTATAATTTTTCATGTTTATTTTTAATCAACTTCTTTTAGTTTAAAATTTTATGACATGTTAAGAAAGGAAAAATGTTTCTGAAATAGAAAGGATATTTTCTTCAAGAATGGAGTTCAAGCAATTTATCAAATTTACATTCCATATAATATAACATAGGGTTATGTTTCTAGCCCTATTTTTACATTTATTTTATTATGATATGATGGAATTATTTTTATGAAGTCCTTTTATCATATATGGATTATGTTATGATAGAATGATGTTTAGGAATCCCATTTTTATTACATGGGTTATGCTATGATGAATGATTTATGATTTTGTGGCACACATAAAAATGGATTCATTATGAGATGGGTGGGACATATATCTCTCTCCAATGCATTGGGTAAAAATTTATATCTTATGAGATAGACATGGCTGTAACGGAAGGTTAATCCAGTTCAGTGAAGCTGGACTGAAACGAGGAGTGAACTCGGTTCAGAAATGGACTTTGTCCGCTAAGATAGTCTTGGAAATGAGTCTAGAATAATAATAAAATGATTCTCTATGATTATGTGTGTATTCCACAAAGTTTCATGTTTTACGTTATGATTATTTGGATTATATTTCACTATTATGATTGATCCCATGTCATGATATTATGATCTATTTTACAGGACACGATTTTCACAATTTTATGTTCTTAATAATATGATATGATTGATATTTCCTATGTTTACCATTACTGAGCATTTGAGCTCACCCTTTTGTATGTTTTCTTTTCCCAAGGTATGGAATAAGGGTATTAAGTATAATATTCCAAAAGGGACTATAGATATTATGAATTAAATGGGAGACAATGTAGATGATTTATGAACCAGTTGTTTATGTGTCCTAGTTTCTAAAGACATTATACCTATACGATCCTTTCATGGTTTTGTATATTTTGTAATAAGTATGCTTCAATTCTGAAGTAATAACAA
The DNA here is from genome assembly GCA_963277665.1 of Viscum album. Lineage (NCBI taxonomy): Eukaryota > Viridiplantae > Streptophyta > Magnoliopsida > Santalales > Viscaceae > Viscum > Viscum album. Next base: position 1,398,545,791 of record OY728153.1, read on the forward strand.
TGTATGTAAAGTATGGGTCATTATAGGGTGTCTGGTGTGTCATGGGAATGTGCATGTGTGAGGCCCATGGGGTACCATTGGTGGATGTGCTAACCACTGACCCATTTAATTTAAAATATATAATTTTAAAGCTAAATTTAAGTCTTGATAACCAGTTTTTGTGGTGTTATTTTTTTGGGATGGATGTGGTGGGGTGTATTTTTTTATTTGATAACCCCTTATATTTTAATGATTTTTTGGGTTTTATATTGTTGGTATATTGGGTTGATGTGTTGATCGGTCTCCCATTTTGGTAATGTTTTCCAAAATCCTATATTGGGGTCCCACTTATAGATTCAGTTCTATTTTGTGGTGTGTTTTGAAAAAATAACCATCTTTGTGTTTTCATAGGGTTTTATTATTGGTTATGGTATACACATAAGGCGTAAATAAAATTTTTGATTGCGGCATTGGGTGATTCACTGTGGGAAGGTCATCCAGTTTATCAATGCCTGGACTCTCTTCTATGGTTTTAAGGTTGAATTTCTCTCTCTTATTTTCTAGATTTTGTTGATCCTCATGATAAATAATATTGGTTTTTGATTGTGTTTAAATGAGTCATGGTTTAATGAGTTTGGGAATATTCAAACGTGATGTCTGACATCATTGTGTTTATACGTTTTATTTGGATCATGTGAAGGGGAATTCCTATGAGAAAGGTGAAGGCAGTCAGGGGTTTTTATTGTAGGATAGTGACCTTAAGTGACTTTGGATCTTTTCCCAATCTCATCAAAAAAGGGTTCATAATAGCCACCCATTTGTAGAATGTGTACAGTCTATGATGTTATGTATTCTTTCCCAAATTTAATGACACAAGGAAAAATGTTCATGGTTCTACTCCTAGTAGTGTCTCAGTCAGTTGCAAGGGTAATGTCCAGCGATACTGGTGTTGTTGTGTTTACATCTAAAATAAAATATATATGTTGTGGAGCCTATAGAGGGATTATTATTAAATTAAATAGTGTTTCTATTCAAATAATATCATTTTCCTTATTGTAAGTGAAGGTATATACCTTGTGTCTATTCTTATACTATTATTTAATTGGGGTGAAATATGGGATGTGTGTGCATCATCCAAGATCATATTTGAGTAATGGTGGGTTGTTTGAACTAGTGAATTTTATGGGGTGTTGTGAAAATTAGCACTTAACTATGGAACAAAAGATGCATCAAAAATCAAGACTTTATACATAGGGCTTAGAGAAGTGCATTTCACGCATTTTAGAAATATCCAAGGGTGTAGGTATAATGGTTCAAATTTTATCTCTACTATGAGAGGTAGAGACAGTTTGAGGTTTTTTTGTGGTGGTTTCATTTCATGTGGTCCCATGTGGGGGAAACTATGTGGGGAACCTACCCCTTTGATATATTATCCACATTTATGTAGAAGTCCCTCCTTTTTTATATGGAGGAGAGGTGGGTTTGTTTTTTCAAACAAAAATCATGAACCCTTGAGGGTGAAATTATTAGCATGGTTATGAATTTATGAATATCCTTGTAGGTAATTTTTATCTCAGATTTTGTTGGACTCATCTGATGATGGAAATGATTGATGGGATGATGTACCATTTAATGTCTCTGTTGGCCTACATTTTTGTTGATAGACCACCCTTATAGTGGGGATTAAGACCTATGGGATCACTTTCGTGTGTTTTTCTTGTTTGGTAAGACGATGGATTCTAATGGTGGGGAGTCTATTTGGGAATCCCCTTGATGTTGACTGGGTTTTGTCTTGGGAAATTTAGTTGTCTCCACTGGTGTGGAGTCCATTCAGGTCTCCCTATATCATTGATTCATTTTTTTCCTTGGTGTTGGCATGGTGATATATAGTCTCATTCAACACTATCTAACCACGGATTTCATCCTTGGGTAATTATGGGATTGGATCATTCCAAATGGTTTTGTTAAGGTTTGTCTTTGGTAACATTCATTCTGTTCATTGTTCATTTTAGATGTATTTATTGAGCTTCATCTGGAAGTGTTAGAGGTGTTTTATTGGGATGTGGTTCAACTATGTCTGTCGGTTTCTAGATAATGGAATAAATTCTGGTTGGTTAGAGAGTAATTTCAATTGTTTGAACAATTATAGGTGTTTTGGATTTTGGGGGTGGGTGACATTATTAGGGGAGTACATCTTGGCCTATCAGTTCGGATTGGTTTTTGTCATTAACCCTTATTGTGTCTTCTTAGGTGTAGAAATATTTTAGGTTTGGAGAATTATCACACAAGGATATTCAATTCCATGCTTATTTTTGAATATTTTTTTGGTTATTAGTTTTATCTTTGTTTATGAGACTTCCAGGTATAAATTTTTTTTCTACGGTGTTCTTGATTTAATTCATTTGTCTTGAATGTCATGGATGGTATTTTTCCATGAATTTTTTTAGAGGAATGTTATGATTATGATGTGTCTTGTAATTAAATTGGTGACACTCATACTGTCACATTTTGTGAGGGATATTTTTTTTGGAGTTTTAGACCCTTGTGTTATATGAGTTTTGGGGAGAAAATGGGATTTTAATTTAGGAATTTTCCTCCTGTTATTGGTCATCATTTCACACTTGGTTTACCCCATAGACACTCCCCCTAAATTGTAGAAATGTTTCACATTTTTTGGTGGCCAGACTAGGCTTCATGGTTTGTCTGCCCAGTTTACCAACTCGTATAAGAAAACTATGCAGCCCTATCTATCTCAATAAAAAAATATGTAATTCGAATTTTCCCTTACATAAGTAAACATAAACCACTTCCTTCATCCCCCATTCTAATCTATCAATCATGGGAGGCCTCCAAACATCCTCAAGTTCTTATTTAACTCCTTTTTTAATAGGGGATTTGATAATCAAAAATCAATATCACATTAAATATATGTTTTCCTTCCTTGTTTCTACTGTCTCCATAGGTTTTCTTCTCTAGTGCATGATGTTCTAAAATTTCTAGAATCTATGCTTTATACATAGGGTGTTATTTTGTGTCTTTTTTGAAAAATTTTGTTGTTTAGGGTTCATTTTCATTCCCTTGAAGTGTTGCATGTGTGATGATGATGTTTCACAGGACAATTTTTGGTTTTAATGGAAAAGGTAGGTGACTCTATGTGATAACATTTTTTTATGATTAAAATTTTATTGATTTACATTTTTATAATGTTTTATACCTAATATGTGTTGTGAGAAACCCATTTTTGGTAGAATATGTTGTGAATTGTTCTTTAAAGCATAATATTTCATTTAACATGATTTTTATTCATGTATATGTCATCAAATATCTTTTTTTGATAGTTTTATAAAATATTCATGTGATATATTAGTTGTTACAAGGGTTTCCAATTTTTTTTCGTTGGTCTTCTGGTGTGATTTTTTCCTTAAAATAATGTTTTTGAATGGGTTTTATGTTAAAAACATAGTTATACTTTTTTAAAGTGTTGTTTAAAAATTGTAAATGGTTTATCGAGTTACACTTACTATGGAATGGATGTTTATGTGTTGTCTTGGCGGGTGAATTTTCATAAAAAAATTTGAAAGGGGAAGGTGGTGATTTTTGATATCAAAATCTTTTAGAATGTTTAATTAATTATTTTTATGATTTATTAAATTGGGAGAAAGGTGCGAGCCATGATTGTGGGTTTTTTTATAAGTATGATGTCAAAATGAATTTGAATGTTAAAGGTGTATTTCATGAAATGTGTATGGGTTTCTTGGTTTGTGTATGATTTTGAAATAAAATATTTCGGCGCATGTTGAATTTGAAAATAGGTGGATCTTTATTGATAATTAATTGGGAATCCCATGAATCTAGGTGGGAAGATGTGTACTAGTATGCTAGTTATACAGAGTGGTTTGATCCCTGTTTCATGTACAATGTATGATGATCAATACACTAACTAAAGTGTTATGATTATGTTGGGGAACACAAAGTTATGGGTATGTTCCTTGCTATTGGCTCATACATATGGAAAAATATGTTTTATAGTTACTTTTCATAGAGATACGAGGTACTTAGGGAACATAGCTAGCTAGTGCGTAGGGTTATTTCCCATGACTATTGATCATTTAATATTTTTTACATACTGTTAGTAAAAGGTGTGATTGGATTAAAAATATATTATCATGTGCATTTGATATAAAATTGTTCTTTCTTTAATGTAGTACTCTTGGAGATTTTTTCCATTCAAAGTTTCTTCCCTTTTAAAATTATTGTTATCATTACCTTTTTATAAAAACATGCAATATTGTTGGTCATAAAATTTTTATCACATGGATCCTTTTCTATGTGAGGAAACATACTGGGCTTCGTCTCACACCCTACTTACACCTATGGGTATATATAGATTTAGTACTTTCATTCCTAGGATTGGGTAAAGATTTTGGTTCTGGTGGTTCGGGTTACTAGTGGTCTGTCTTGGTGTTGTGTTATGGAGAAAGCATGGGGGTGATGGACGCCAGACGTGTGGTGGTCCTTGAGTTGTTTTTTTTTTCAAGATTTGAGTTGTGTACCTATTGATCTCTGTCTAAAACCAGGTTTTTCAGTAATTTATTTTATCAAAGGATTGTTTGGAATAAAATTTCATATACATTTTATTTATTGTCTTTGGTTTTCAAAAGCTTCTAAATTCTGGTAAATCATCCCCGAACACTTTTTTATGATACTTGAAATTTTTTTCCAAATTGTGGGTATTGGTGACTTTCCTTATGAATCTCCATATATCCTTTCGGGTGTTCATTTGGATAGATACCAGATCTAGTTCATCAAAAAATTACACTGCCATTTCTTATGATACAAGGCTGTTGAAAATTCATGAGAAAACATATTCCATGAATGTTCTAGGGTTGGAAGCAGTGATCATTATGTCGAAAATATTGTTGAAATATATTTTTGTGGAGAAGTTTTAAATATATACATATCACAAAAGTCTCAAATTTTAATTCTCATATAAATATATTAACATGCGCCAATGATGATGGTTATATGTCATCAACTATTACGAATGACCAATCCATTACCTCCTTATGAATGAGAACAAGGTGTAAGATTATCTATTTAGAAAGGACCCAACAATTCTATCATTGATTATAATTGAAAATGATCATGTCTTATTATATTTTACAAAGATGGACATGGTAATCATAAATAAGGGAACATTGTCAATCCAATGACAAAATATTTCTCAACTAAAAGTTTTGTAATGGTTGAAGGGTGCTCAAAAATATTACATGGTAATTTAAAAGAAAGTTGAAACTTTCTAAAAATGGTAATCATTAGATTTCAATTTTAATGAAGAAGGAATTGTGATATTTGGGTCAAAAATATATGCTCTATAAAATATATATTCCATGAAAAAAAAATTATGATTCATATAGTTGAAATTTTCCCATTCACCCAAGAAACATGATGATGTATCTAGATAATAAAATGAACTATTTGTGGGATAACCTAAAGAAAAAGATCACAAAATATAAATCAAAGTGACTAGTATGTTTGTAAGAGAAGGCTGAGTGGTAGAAGAATAAGTATATGATGCAACCATTACCCATACCAATATACAAATGGGAAAACACCACAATAAAAATTTTCAGCGGAAATCTAAATACAACCATAGAAAACATGAAAATTTATGCTATTGTAGATCGTCTTATAATGACTGCACACTTCATTAAAACCTAAGAGAATTTCTCAATATATAATCTGGACAAGATATACATTATAGAAGTTGTATGGATGCATGGATTAACCCTATCTATTATGTTAATTTGATATTTGAGATTCAAATTTATGTTCGGGAAGAGTATCCAATATGCTCAGAACACTAATTTTAACATTTTCATGGCCAATCATCATCAAACTAATGGAAAATCTAATCAATCTATCAAGACCCTTGATGGCGTGTTGAGAGATTTCTCAATGGACTTAAATGATGAATGAGACCAATATATTCCATCGATAGAGCTCTACTACAACAATAGTCTCCACCGAAGCACCCAAATGGATCCATATGAAGCCATTTATGGGAAGAGGTGTAGTACAACAGCACTTTGAGATGGTATTGTGGAAAAAGTCTTCGAGGTCTGGAAATAATCAAGGAAATGGAGGATAATGATATGACCATCCAAGAACACATCAATGTTTCCCAAAGATAAAAATATATATATACTTACAGTTGTCAATGGGACCTAGAGGCTGATATTGGAGAAGTGTTATTACTCTTAATATATTTATGGGATATATTTATGGGATTTTGGATGAAGGTAATGATTAGACCAAGGTACATCGACCCTTTTGGGATCCTTGATCGCATTAGTATAGTGTCTTATCAACTCCCACTCCCCCTGAACATGACTTTAGTAAATGACGCATTTGAATTTATCACTCTTAAGGATGTATATAGTAGAACCATAACATTTACACAATCCATAGGTAGTACCATTATATAATTCACTCTCTTATGTAGGGCATCTGGTGAGAATCATTGAATATGTAGAAAATGTTTTATGAAATAAAACAATTCCCCTCAGCAATATGTTGTGGAGAAACCTGATATTTGAAGAAGAAACATGGGAACCATAGGGGGTGTTAAAGTTGTGTTACCCTAATCTATTTTAGTGTGGAAATAGGAAATTGTCAATAAAAAAATTCATAGGGGTGGAAGGTTGTAACAACCTTAAAATTTACGAATAAAATTCCATTCTTCTTAATTAAATGTCTTATTGAAAAATAAAACACACGAATTCCAATTTATATTATATCCAATTGAATTTAAATTACCATTATGTATTATTACCATTGATAATATATTCATCAAATAGATATCTCATGACTAGTATAAATATAGAGTTTTAGAAAATATTTTTGAAAGAGAAAATGGAAGTGATGGCCTTAACCAGTTGGATCATACCCTATGAATCCCATTTAATAGTGATTTTTAGGGAGATAGAATTTAATAGATTTTCCCTAAACAAATCCCAATCTGATATCCAACAAACTAATCATTAATGATATCATTTATGAGAGAAGTTCAAGCTTATCAAGATCATAACCCATACCATGTTCACCATACAACCCCATGAACGCCCCACCATTTCACACATTACTCTTATGGTGCATGATGGTTTAATAAAGGGATATATAATAAAACTCTATAATTATGAATATTTTCATTATTGTTCAATAAAATAACTAATATAATTTTATATTCTTTTTATTACATTTAAATTATTTTTAATGAAAAAATAGTATTTTTGGTTAATATTCAAATTCACATAAAAATCAATTTTGTTGAATTAATGGAATATTCTTTAATTAATATTATAATAAAATATTATTATTAAATTAATTTTATTAATTATAAGTTATTATATAATTTATAAGAAGTCAACAATAATTTTTATTTGGAGAACTTTTTCGTCCAAAGAATTCAATTTTCAATAAATTTTAGTTTTTATTTTAGAAGTAAAAATTAAAATATTTTGAATATTATTTAGATAAAATGAATATTAATTTTCAAATCATTACATAAATATTATACAATGATAAATTTATCTTAATTTTCTAAGATAGTAGAATTTTTGGGTAAATATTAAATACCATATAAATATATATTGTATTTTATGACACCATAATGACCAAATAGTGATGTAATAAAATAATATAAGAGTTAACATCAGTCAATTATATGTTTTTAATTTAATTTTAGGATTATTTTATTTCATTATAAATATGTAGTGAATCCTCCAAGACAAATAAAATATATTAAAATTTTAAAATCATTTCATTTACTGTGTAAATTACCTCCACATAAGAATGTGGAATATTTTAATACAATCAGCCATTATTATTTCAAAATAATGTATAACACTCAAATTTTCTAGAACGCATAATCAAAAACTATAGGATGGTTTTTTTAATATTTTAGTGTGTAGTGTCCCAAGAAAAAATAATAAATAATTCTCCCACATTTCCAATATAAACCCACCCAATCATCCATATCACTTGACTCAAGATCATTGTAGCTTCACCAAACAATTCCCCTACTGCTAATAGTACTCCCAAGACCCCCCCCCCAATCTCCCAAGATGCCTCTTCTATGAAATTAGGATCACATATCAAAGTAAGGGATCTACCTCTCTTCTTTTTACTCAAACACCACTTTTATATCATTCCTATTAATTTCCATTTTATTGATTTGGGATTTTTTCTTATATACCTCCTTACTATACATTTGATATATATATTATGGTTTCTTACTTTCACGCCAATTAATCCCCCTAGTGATCCATTAAACCCACCCGTTACTATGTCATAATTCTATAACGGATTTCTATTGTCTCATTTCGATTCAAGAATTTATTTTATATTATACATCTAAATTCTATTTCACATTTTGGGATGTTATATTTCATGAAACCCTTTTTTCATCCTATTTATAAATTAGTAGATACCATATTTCCATCATCATCATACTTTATGAATTTAATTATGTCATTGTGATGGTACAAAATTTGTACCAAGATTTTCAATGCTATAATCCTCATATAGTGAATACCAAACCCATTCCTCTATCAATGGTATTCATATTTATTAACATGTACTTATCAAATAGTGATTTACTTGTATAAATTCCATATTCCATCATCGTGTAATAAATTATGATGATGAATGAATCCATGTTATATGATATATGTGATACACTTAAGAATGAGATTGAAATGATTATGAATTTCTCTCCCTGATAGAGATCCAATGCATTGTGTACTGATTAGTATCATGATACATCATTTTGGCATAGGGGTTTACCTGATTCCATTATAGGACTTTTCCTCCATTTTGGGACATGGTTTTACCTGGCTCATTTATGTTAATGATGTCGTTTTTTATGTTGTTCCCACATTTACATGTTATTATAATCATGTTATATCATGGAATTATGCTCATATTTATATTATGAACCATTTATAGTAATATATCATAACGTGTATTTTATTATTCATGCTATGAAATTTTTCCCCTTAATGGGATTTATAGTAGACTAATTTAACTTTGTATGTCCTCATGTTATCTAATGAAATAGTATATATGAATGAATTTTGTGGCCATGTAAAAAACGTTTTCAATGAAGATCTATATTAGATGTTTCCAGTTGTTATATAGTGTTCATAATCTCCAAATATAATATACCTCTCAATATTATATATTTTTTAAAGATAAATTCTATGTAATAAATAGCGTTCAAATATGAATTAATAATAAGGGTTATTATACTATACACATAACCCCCAACCTTAAACATGGATAAAAATGCACATAATTGGGTCCCAAAACACATGAAAGACTGGAAAAACAAATACATAGTCCCTAAAATTGATTCTCATATGCTAAAATAAAATCATCAGGAAATGTAGTCAATATAGATTATAAAACAACACATACACCAGAGAACATGAAAACTACAACACAACCCATAATGAACTGACCATCAGAAGATGATCAAACAATTAATTTAGATAGTACCAAGAGAAACATAACCATAGGATCAGTGGCTATGAAAAAATATAGTAACAATGATATGTCAATCAATGGAAATGAATAAGAAGAATGGTCACCTACCGATAGGGGTGAAGTGAAACTACTACAAGGATCAAGCACTAAACTATGTGACCCCAAAGGTGCTGAGATGATCATAATATCCAAGACTGTCATAGGATTATTTGTGGAGTCATATACATTAATTAATGAATAGAGGATATGTCATTATTTCTGTAAACCTAAAAAACTTGAAAGAACCGTAAAATTAATTTATGTTTCATTTTTTTGATCCATTTAACCACATGAACGTTGAAAAAAGGATTCGACTCGTGTTAAATTACAGCATATTGACCCATTAATGATGTGAATAGGTTTCATGGATTGTATGAATTTTACAATATGAACTAGAATTAGAACATCATCCCAATAAAAAATTCACATCTTGTTACCATTTCGCGATGTGAATATGTATATTAGAGAGTGAAAAATATAAATTATATAGAAAATCCAAAACAGTTTCCAATACAAATATACCCTAATAACATATTATTTAGCATTATGAGAGTTGTAACAATTTTTTATGATGTTCCATAGTTGGTAATTCCTCTCAATTACATACTATAATGAGATGGGTTGTACAGTTGTTGTTGGATTAACTATGGTGTAGGACACATCTTAGAGAGTGATGTTAATCTAGATGTGGTTGGCCACATATCAGAGTATACAATAATAAGATGTGTACTAGTGGAGACCTTATATAGAATTTAATACCAGTGGATCTTTATACATTTATGTATCACCTCATTCATGATGTCATCGACTGTAAAAGATATGGAATCCACTAGCAAGGATTGAGGGACTATTTAATATTACTAAAAATATTAGATATATGTATTAATGTTTGGATATACATTAATTTTTATATTGTATATATTATTTTTTCCCTATGAATTAACATTATATGTACAAAACATTTAATTATCAAGTTTTCTAATGTGAGTTCATTGAGTGGAAACCTAATCAATCATTTTATGGAAGCTATATTTTAGTTGTATAATAAGGTGACAAGATATTGGGGGTGAACACACAAGAACTTGTTCAGATCCACTAGAAACATGGATGAATCTATGAGAAATCCCAATGGTGGGAATAAAATATTTATGTCCTATGGTCTGAGTGATTTTATCATCATTCATATAAATTGTTCTCTAGGTTTATAAATCATTGGTGGTAGATAATATAATGAGCTATCATTTTTAGGTGTTTTATGAGTTAATTTAACCATTATTCATATGTATTTTAACTATTAATGTTTTGGGATTCATTTTAGAATTATTATATTTATTTTTGAAGATTTTTAGATATATTTATGGGTGTTCAAGGATTGGACCATTTTATGGGAAGCCTTATAGCGCTCTGAATGAAATTGTGTATCTTTATTGGAGATGGAGAGTTTGTGGAGAACAGTTTGGGAAACCTGTGTAACATTCCCCTAAAAAATATATCATGAGATATAGTATAAAATCATGGTTGTAGTGGGTTTTACCAAACTATGTGACCAATATTTTTTTGGTTACCCTAATAGGTAGCTTTCCTTTCATATTTTAGGGTATGGTATGTAAAATAGTAAAATAGAACCATGTATGCATCAATTAATAATATTAATGTCCATCCTAACATTTATAACTCAATATATTTGACTCAATATTATTCTTATTTAAATCCCACTTAAACCAAGAAAATATATATTCTCTAGTTATTAATTTCCATCAATTATGAGATTGTGTCTATTGGATTCTAACATGTTTTTATTTGGCAGATTTTTTTATGTGATCAAAAATCCCCAGATCTGTAAGATTCATCATATCTCCCTTTATTCCCATCAGATTAATCATAACACCTATAAATTTTCTAAATCAATATGAATTCAAATTCAATTAAGTAAAAGATCATAAATTTCCAATAGATCATTTCTGAATCTAGTATGTATGAAGCCTTCCTATGATCAAACCAATTTCATATGACTTTAGAAAACTTGATAGGTATATCGATGTAAATACAATCCTATGGATATAGAGACGTTTTAAATTTCATTCAAAAACCCTATATGGGATTTAATTTCAATTATTTATATGGATTCATATCATGATGTCTCGATTCGATTGGAGAACAAGAAAGACTCGAGTATCACATCTCTATGGCTCTTAGAGAATATCATCAATGAGATATAGTTCCAATATCTTTATTATATAGGTAATTGATCATATATCTTATTCTATGTTATATTATATATATATGTTTGTGGTAATATGTTCATTTTGTGATATGACATGTCGACATAGGTTTATGTAAATCATAGGGAACTATTTTGTGATATGGTTTTCATATGTGTGCGTGTGTGGCATGTGTGATCCATACATGTTGTTGTATGCCTCTAAATAAGTGTTACTAAGATGAGGATATATTTTTCATTTGATTTATATGACATATTCTATATTTTAATTATTTTATACATAATTACAGTGTGATATGTGGAAAAGTCATTGATTGGTGTCCCTAGAGGGGAAGTGTCTTTATACACTGCATGTAACATATTAATAAGACATAGATAGATGATTAGGCATTATTGACTTGTGTTGAATGACCAATGGGATGATGGTGATTCTTGGCCTTTGGTGATGGGAAATAGTGAATTCAAGGAATAGTAGCCTACTGTGGACTGTCTATTATGAATTTTTCATAGATATAGGGCGGGATTACCATATGTGTCTTGACATATGACCTTGGGCATGTACTACTATAGATAAACATTATGGTTGGATCCCTTATGATAATCATTGTGGACTTCTCTTCCACAAATAACTCTCCAATAACCACTTAAATATTCTTATGACATGGATCATATGAAGTTATATTCAAGGATCCAAATGTAATGGTTAGAAAACAAACTATCGGTATGTATTTTTCTCTATTGAGAACTATTATTTTATTATCCTAGAATACACCACAATAAAAATGTACGCTTATGTTATGAATTTAGTAGTTTTATCCAAGTGGGTAATAAATAGACCAAACATGTTAATCATGATGCAAATGTAGATTTCATGTATAGGGACCCATTGTAGGAAATGGTCCCTGAGACCAAGAGATGAGGGAACTGAGGATTGGAGTTAAATTTGATGTCATCACATAGTTAGGGCTGTTTCAATTGAAATAATTTTTTATTGCTACTTATTTTGACACACCATATGGGGGGTCTATGGAACATAACATTTTAGGTTTTGGTGACATGGTGTTTTGGAATATTGTTTAGCTTCGACTATATTTATGTGTCATTCTTACTTTTAATATATTTTTGGGATTTTTCCCTATTTGGATATTCGCCCAACTTCACCCATTGACCCCCACTACAAGTCAGTTTCCTCTATTCTACAACGAGGCATTCATGTGGTCTTATAGAATATCTATTTGGATCCCATTCAAATGATATGGTTCGTTGTATTAGAAACCATAGATGGAACTCGTAGGATGATGAGAAATTTATCAATAAATTATTTCATCTACATATTTGATTATCAATGTTCAATTTTAGCCATTGGATAAGGGGTTTTTTAAAACTGGAATAACATCATGAACTGCTTCAATAATAAACTCAATATCCCCATTCATAATAACACCAATAAAATTATCATGAAATAAATCCATATATATATATATATTCATATACATTATGTCACTAATTTAAAAAAATTTGTTTTTAAATAACATGGTCTAAGTAACCTTCCCATCGACCCTTATTCAATTTCTAAAATTATTAATTTATTATCTCCTGTATGAAATGATGGAATATAAAATTAATTTCTATAAAATATATCATATAATGATAAACTAATAAATAGTCCTCATCCAAACTAATATCAGACTATACCATGTGTATTTCAATAATATTTTTAGGAGGATCCATCCCATTGGGAGAAACATGAAAATTTTTATGAATCATCAATTAGATAATAATTATTCCAATGTTTTTCACCAAGAGATGCATCTAATTTTCAAGAGGTTATATAACCATATAATATTAAATTTCTCATAAAAAATGAATATTAAATTCCAATGTTAAACAAGTAATAAAAATAATTTTAATAAATAAGAAACATACTTATAAAAACTTTATTAGATATCCCATCCTCAACTACAGTAGCCGAAAATGAGATTTTTATAGACCTTTTTACATTTCATCTTGATGATTTCCACCATGGGTAACTTATACAGGTAACATGATTGCATAACTCCCCAAATCATTGCAATTAAAATGTATATCCATTAGATAAATATTTGTTACCCCTTTCTTATATTCACTAGGTCCTTTTCATTTGTAGTAACGATCCATATGATCAAAATTTACACATCAATATCACTTTGAAAATCATATTTAACATTCCATAAAATGACACTTACCACAAAAGGAACATGTTGGTTTTTCTAATTTATTTCATATTTGATTTCATCTCTATTTCATGAAACCTAGACCACTTCTTACACATATAATCCCAATGAAAATAAGTATCATCAAATTCTATTTCAACCTTTGTAATAGTTTTCCATTTAAATTTCCTAAAAAATAAAAAATATTCACATTAATTATAAATTCATGTGATAAAATTTATCATAACAAAATTGGATTCAATCACTCAAAAATATATTAATTTTACTATCACTGTCATGAACATAATTTAGTTCATACGTATAAAATATTATTAAGTTTATTCGTACATTGATACTGAAATTTCCTTCTTTCAATTATTCTTAATATCTGTTTCCCTATTATATGTAGAGAATCATTAGGTAAATATTTATGTAGGAACATATTATTAAATTCATCCCATTCTATTGTACCAATCTCATCTCACTCTCTAGTATGTATAACTAGTGAAAGATACCAATCAACTTCACCTTCAACATAGTAAATAAAAAGGTTTATCTTTTTATGTTTTGAATATCCCATGAAATCAAATATAATGTCAATAAAATTTATATGTCATTAAATTAACTTTGGATATGAGGTTCTTCTAAAATATAAAGGGTGTTATTCCATGAAATACTCCAATGTCGACATATTCTTCTATGATAAATCTGGTTACCTTTTTTCATAGATTTCACCATGAATTATTTTCTATGTCAACTACACCATCACTGTAACATGAAACTAAGTTACAATTCTACCAATTTATGTTTTATAATTTGTAGTAAATTAACCTCATTAAACATCCCTTCATTAGTTTCCTTATTTCATATGTGAATGGTCAATCTTGATAGAAATGTTTTTGATGAATCTATATGGAAATCATTATATAATATATAATCCCATCCTAACAATAAATTAAAATATATATTGGTTGTTCAGTTATTATAAAATAAAATATTCTATTACCCAATACTTATATATGATTCCAAATATAAATATTAAGATATAAAATGTTACATAATCATGATTTCTTAGATAATAATTTGAATTCTTGTATTCTCATAGATATTTTGAGGTACATAATTTTAGAGAATTAGGTCATATCTCATAAATAAAAATCCAAAAAACAAAAATGTGGAATAATTAAATATTATTCCACTAACCCCATAAGATAAAGATTTTAAATTAAATTCATTTTTCCCTAATAAATATGCACTACTTTCAACATGACTTTTTCTTCCCTCCTAATCATCATTAAACCCCATTAAAATAATTTCAAAATGCTAGATAAAAAAATGAAAAGTTGTTATATTAGAATTAAATTTATTATTCGATTAAAAAACATGAAAATGTATATTATTTTTTCATTTTTCATCATTATTCATTTACTTATCAAAATAATCAAGTCCATACATAGAAAAAACATTTAGACCATCAAAATTTTTTAATTCCATACCATGAAAATGGAAACACTTATAGGTTTTTCATAACATTGTATTCATAACAGAAATTCCTCCATACTAAAAATGTTTTACTACCATTTAAATCAATATAATAGTCCTATTTGGTTTGCTCTCTCTGAATTTCATTTAAAGACTATAAACATTATCAAATGCATTGGGGAACTATATAGAGATCACATATCATATATGTTGTATTAGTATGACAAATAATATTAAATATGTAGATCTAACTCATGAACATCTATAATTATCAACATCCATATTAGGAAAAAAATTATTTATTATTTCTTGTTTTCATCATATAATCATTAAAAAAATCCTACATACCCTCATTCAAAACACAATCTAAATCAAAATATCATTTTAATTTAAAGAATTTTTCGAAAAAAAATTCTCTAAATAGTGGGAAGAGATATAATTTAAATCAGTATTGAATATTTTAAATTAATCTAATTACTGAATTGTGGTTATGATGGGAAGAGATATATAATAAATATTCATTTTGAAAGCCGTAGAATGAATTTCAACCATGTGTTAAAATTAAATTTTTGATTAATGTGTTTTCAAATCTACCATCCTTAACACTTTCAATGATTATGAACATGGATAATAATTTTTGAAATGTAATATATCTAATAGTTCAAATAATTGGTTAAGTTAACGTCTCCCATTCACTAAATCATATATATCAGATATGAAATTTAAAATCACAAATATTAATATTATGTATTTTATTTACAGTCATAATAACGCTTTCATGTTCATTTATCCATTTATTAATCTTTTCCTATGACATATTCAATTTTTAAATCAATTAAATTAACCTTAATGGTTTTCTATCTTGAATATATCACTAAAGGGATCATAATAATGTTTTTCTTATCATTTTTACAAATTGATTATACTTTTAGAACCATACCTATATGGTGGATACGAAAAATGAATTACATTATATCATTGAGATAGTCGTCTATATATATGAATGAGTAACCCTGTGGTTTTTCAATAAACATGATGGAAAGAGGGTATATTTCAATTTATATTTTATGAATTAATATTATATCAAAGATATATTATTATTTCAATAAATCAATTTATATATATACCACTTCAGTGATTCATGAAAAATAAAATATAACATTTTACATGGCGTTAGACAATCTGTTCGCATGAGCGGTCGTATTTCTCATTAAATGTTATAAAATGAATTCGACTGTCTATATAATATCAATGTGATAAATATATATCATATATATCATTATATTTAATTATTATCCATATTTATTATTAAAAATAAGTGGTGGTGGTAAAAAATACAATTACATTCATTCGTAAGGCATTAGTGTGCATGTATGCACAAATGATGGTTTTGTTTCCCACTTGATGGAGAAATACATGAATAATGGTTTATACCATAAAAATAATATTTATGAATTTCTGTGATACAATATCTGTTAAACCAAAACATATAAGAGAGGTTTTATAGAGGTAAAATAAGAAATAGATAAAATGAGGTTATGAACTATACCACTTCATTGGATGGCCTCATTTCCATTTATACATGAATCCTTACAATAATGGTATTATAAAAAAATATACAGAATAAGGACGTGGGGAGATATTTTACTAAATAATTTAGGTAGTTATTTTCAAATCCAAGAGACTCTTTCATTTTGGATAAGATATGATAGGTATTGTTTATTATAAGTCGGGGAGAGGAAACACATGGATGTGTTCAAAAAATTAAAATATATTAATGTCTTACTAAAACAATTGTCCCCCAAATAACACTTTCTAAAATATTATAAGTGTTATGTTCGATTTTCATCCAAAAAATTGGATTTAGAAATGTTTTTATTTATTTAAACTTTTATCCCTATTATTATAATCCTTTTAAAATATTTTAACTCTTACCGTGATTACATCCTATTTTACCAATATTAATATTTATAATGACCAAAAAAAGATAGGTCCATATTTAAAAAATATTAAAATCATAATTACCAATTTATTATCAGCTTTATCTTGGTAACTTTATATTACTGACTTAAATTAAATTTAAAATATGGAATCAAAAGACGAAGAAAGTGTTTTTCAAGGAAAATAAATTTTAAAGTATATAATTGTTTTTATACCAAAATAAAGTGTAATAAGGACTCTAATGACATATATTACTTTATTATTATTGAGAAAAATACAATAAAAAATAAAACGCATATTTTTTTATACATTAAATGAAAATACAGCTTTCTTCAATATTGATATTTCCTACTACTCACACCAAAATAATATTTTTCAAAAGCATTACCAAAACTCCACTCTATACAAATCATGAAATACCAACAAAAAAATTAATTCCATTATTTCAAATTAAATTTAAACATATTTAAAAAATTATATTAAATAAAACCATATAATGTATTTAATAATATTAAAAAATTATATTACATCCTTTTTGTTGAAAAATTAATTACTATTGATATAACTAATATAGCTAATTAAATTTAAATTCATGAATACTAGAAATTAATGAAATTTATTTATTATTATAACTTCCATTATATTATATCACGAATCTTATTTATCCATAATTTATAATGATGATTCACTGATATCACGGTATCCCATTTTTTTATTAAATGTATGAAACCATTTATATATTGTTATAGGGGTGGGATCATATTATTATAAAATATAAGCAAAAAATAATATTTAAAAATTATTTTTTATTATGAATGTTATAACTTGTTTGATAAAAAAAAATTAACCCTATTGTAATGATTAATGTATTCAATTATATGACACTTTATGCATTTACCTAACTTCTTTTAAGCTCTTTACCGTCATATCTACATTTTGGTTGGTGTTTCAGAAGTATTTTCACGTTATAGATGACAATGATCCCTATGTGAATTGGTCTATTAAACCACACATGATTAATATAAATGACTAATTCCCAAATTAAAAATTTCAAATTTTTGGTATTTAAGAGATTTAAAAGAATACATATTAGAACACATAACTATACAAATTGATGAAAAAGGATTACCATTAGAGTTTTATTTTTATGATGTTGTACATGTTTGGATGTGATGACATCTAAAAAACATTTTCTTTATGTGGAACCCTACTAAATGTAATTTCTATTATATGTGAATGTTATATGTAAAAAATATATTCATATAGTATTAAGAATATCTTGATGGAATCCAATAACATGTGCATAAGTGGATAATGGTAAAAGAATACATCCCTTTTATAAGTATTTAAGGATAATGTAATTGAGTACTTTTTTCTCTATCATGAAACATACTAATGGAAAATATTTGTTGAAAAATTATTTAACAATTCATTGTCATTTAAATATTTAAAACCATCATAATTATTATACTAGGGTTTCAATTGGGAAAATAAAACATTTTAGTTAAGGGACAAGTAATTATATTTACTTCTACTTTTTATTTATTGTTAATTTCATTTTAATTATCTTTTTAAAATATAATTAAAATAAGTAGAAATAGAAAAATTAAAAAAAATAACATAAAAATTCATACATTTCCATATTTTTTCTATTTTTTCTTCTTATTATTTCTCTGGGAATTTTTTAATGGTATATTAATTGACTCATTCCAACTAAAACATTATTTATTTTGAAAATATCTATTGACTTTACTTAGAAAAATTATAACATAGATTTTAACATTAAAGTGTAAAATAAATAAAATATTTCACCAATTATTGGAGATTTTGTGAATAATTTGAATAAATTATTTATATTTGTGATTTAATATTTTTAAAATCATTCTGTATGTAACAACAGTTTATGGAATATATTATGGAATGATTACATTATATATTATTGGAAAAAAATATCACAGAATATATTCTTTTGATTTTAATTAATATTCCTAAAAAAAGGAATGATATGTTGATATATAATGGATCATGATATGTAATCTAAAATTATTCACCTCAAGTGATGTTGTTTCGTGATTGGTTGAAATAAAAAACTATTCCAAAATAAATAAAAATTTCAATAATTTAGGAAAACATAATTTATTTATTTTGGTCGTCCTATAATAGTATATATATAAGGATCATTCATGGGATTATATTTTTATAAAAAATTGTGAATAAAACAACCAATAATTATGAGTTTAATGTAAGGGAGTTTAATTCCTTTCATTTATAGTACTATTTAGGTTTAGAATCTAAGTAAATCAAAAATAAAATTACATAAAAATGTGTTCGCTTCCAAATGAAAGTACATTATCCTACAAAAATACATTCTTATATTCACACTCTAGTTTTATTAATTATAGTTTTTCTTCTTTGATGATGCGTTATTTTTGAAATCCTTATCATTACTACAAATTCTTCTGCCCTTTGAAAGCATTTTACAATTTGTTGGATTAGAAGAAAAATGTTCTAAAATGGATAAAAAAATTAATGAAACTCATTATTCTTTTTTGAAAATATGAATACTCATTTTAATATATTTGTTGTTATATAAAATAATTTGATCTATCATTATCATTTAAATAATTAAAAATGAAACATCATTGCTAAATAAAATAATCAAAATATATCATTAGAAAATATAAATGAAAAATAAAAATCATGAGGGTTTTATAAAAGAACATGAAAAAAAATTCATGAAAACAAAAATTAATCATAATAGGAAATAAAATTCATTTAAATCATAGCTCATTCACTTCTCTATTGAAAACTAAAATTCCATAAAAACATTATTTACAAACATAGTGAAAAAATACATATCTTGGTAAATTATTTTCATATATCTATTTCATTTGATCATATAATCACCTTTAAAAATATATTAACCAAACTTGTTAATTCAAACTTATATTATATGGAGAAAAAAACATTACTCGAAGTATAGATTGGAAATATCAAACCCACTCATCATCATGGAAAATTTTAAAGAACCACTAAACATATGGATAACCAAAATTATTTCATTCCATTTATAATAATAATAATAAATCCAAATTTATTCAACAAGAAAAATCATATTTGTTTATAAAATAAAAATATGAAGAAAACATCATTTTCATTGAATAACATTAATAATTAATAATTCCATGAAATATAAATATATGATATAATTTAAAATATAATATGTTATCGTAGATGAATAATTATAAATAATAACATATAAGATAGTTTGAAAATATCATCATATACTATAGAATAAAATCTTTCTCATTGAATTATTGTAATGAATGTAAAAAATGACATAAAAGGAAAATATTATAAAAATTCCTATTAAAAAATGAAAATAAATAGAATATGCATTGAAAATTGAATTTTAAAGTCATTTATGTATAAATTAGATCATTAATACATAATTTTACAAAACATGGATTTGTAAGAGAAATAGATGAGATAATTTTATAAAGAGTAATCACTAAATATCTCTTACCCTAAGTATTGACTTGTTATTTAAAACATTTCAAATTTGAAATAATAAAATTATATTATATATTTACACTATTATGTTTATTTTTAATATTTATTCTATTTTCATTACATTTTCAATTCATTTATCTCATGTTATATTTAGATTCTAAATCGGTTGATTATAAATCAGATGTTTTGGGTTTATTTTGTCCACAAGTACATCATTGTGTGGAATGTGGTTAAAGAGGCCACAATATATCCTCATTATAATCCTATTAATTATATAAATATAAATTTTATACATTAAATTACGTTTTTATCCATACAAATAAAGTGGTGATAATAATGAGATACATTATTCATAGAGGTGGTAGTGTGCTTGTATAAATAAGTGACGTTTTTATTTTTCATGATTTTGAAATGGGTGTAATAAAGATAGTGGCTTTATGTTATAAAATAATAGTCATATAATAAATATCTTATATATTAATTAAATCTATACTTATGACCATTCATGGAATATTTCAATGAAAAATGAGATCTTATGTTCATGTTTGTGGAAGTCTATACATACATGTGAGCAATGATCCCATTTACCATTGGATGAAAAGGAGGTTGATTTTTTTTTCAATCAAGATAATAAAATGTTTAGTATATTAATGTTATTTAGTTTATTATATTAGGGTGTATATAATTTACTTGAAGGGGGTGAATAAAAATAAACTTCAGTCACATCGATTAAGATGTATACCTCTATATTGGAAATCAAAATCAAGTTTACACCTAATTCCCTCTATTATTGGTATATTTCTTAATCGAAGACTACTTGGGTTTATTATAGAGTTGTTTCATATATTTGGGAATATTTTGGCGGAGATAAGAATCTTATTTTATGTGAATATGTTCTGATGAGATATTTTTTTTTAAAGGTAGTAAAATGTATTCCATGTAAATAATGAAATCTATGAACTATAAATATACCTTTCTCCTGAGAAAAAAATTAAATTTGGTTAAATTTGAAAGAAAGTATAATTTAATGTATATATACAAAAAAATAAATTAAATTTCCTCCATTTTTAATGATATTTTAATATTAATATCATTTTCTAATCAATTATTTTACCCTATTGTCATATACCATGGTGAAAATTTTTTTCTATGATAACAATTAGTTATGAATAAAATTATTACATAATGAAAAAATATGTAATTAATTTTCAGGATTTTTTTCTAATTATGGAAAAATTAATTTTAAAACATGTATGTGGAAGGCAATTAAAATTTGTTTTTTTGATATATTACCTTTTTAGCATAAATAATTTTTTTTAAAAAAATTTATAATATTTATTACCTTGGAATTATAAGGGTTATGATTAACCAAAGGATATATATCTTATTATATAACCAATCCAAATATGGATATATCATTGTGAATTATTCATTAAAATAGAAAAATCAAATGAAAATATTTAAATAAAATTATTACACATATTTCTCATACATAAATCATATATAAATATATAAATATTCAAATATATATTTTAAAATATATAATATAAAAAATAATATATATTTAGTCTAGCATGAATATTTATTAAACATTCAACTCATTCTTATATCATGATAATATCATAAAAGTTGAAGTATTTGTAAAATAAATATTTTCACTATTCACCAATATATAAAATATTTAATAAATATTGATAAATATAATATTAATATAAATTTTACATAATGATTTATATAATGGATCCGATTTTATGAAATTATTTTATTGAAATTATGAATTTGTTTTAATGGAATCACGTAAAACATAAATATATTTAGTTGAATAAAATAATTAATTCTCAATTGAAATGTAATATAATTGTAATTATAAAAAGAATTAAATATGAATCAGTAAAATGAATTAGTAAATAACTAAATTTATTTATTTCTTATATTAACATTGATATTAGTTTCTTTAACCCTTAATGAAATTTTAACCCCACTGTTTTATTTATTTCTTATATAGTTGAAGATAATTTTCCCTCATACTTTTTCCTATTCCATTATATCTAATTTAATAATATAATTAATCCTTAAAACATTATGCTACCAAGACCCCTTTTGTTATAACACCTTATCTATATGATCTATAATTTTATGTATATTCCATACATAATATATATTCCATTCCAGCTAAACAACATTACATCACAAGAAAATAGATTCATCAAGTACTTTTCTATAATAAGGATGACAAAACACATAGTGAACCTAAGATAAACTTGGGACTAATGATATTTGGAATAAAACCAACACCAAAATATATATATTCGAATACTAAAAGAAATGTGGGAGTCTATTATTCGTTAATACTCAAAAGAATCAAACATTTAGAGAATGTTATTTTATAAATGCCATGATATCGTACATTAAAAAAGACATATTTTCTCAAGTTGTTATCATAATAATACTTTCTACTCAAAATTGATATCATGTGATGTCAAATCATATTTAACTCTATTATCATATCTTCTTCTCATTCGGTTCCCAAATAATTTATCCTCCTAACATCCTAACAATAAGCTAGATTTCGAGTCCCTTTTCCATAAAATTTCCCAAATAGATACGTCTATATACTCGAATTAAAAAATTTATTTTCCAAAAAATACCCTATTGATAGATTAATATCCCAACATGCATGATAATAAATTAGAAATCATGAATAACATCCTCAAAATTATTAATTATTTATTCTAACTATCCATAATATTGAGGATGAATGTTTGTTCATAAATTTAATTTTGTACCTAATGAAATTTGATGTGTTTTCAAAAAATTATACGTATATTAAGGATCATGATCCGATTCAATATATAAGAAAATTAAATGTAAATTTTTATCCCTTTATATAATATTTTATAAATCTAATACAATGAAATTGTATCTTGAATAGTAATGAAATGTATGTATTTAATAAAATTGTCCTTGATGACCCAAATTTTAATTATTATGTTGAGATTAATTTTGTAATCACACTGGTAAATACATTGATATATTATATCATTATAAATTTGTAATTGGAAATAGTTCAATAATCACCATTAGTTGTTGGCATAAATTATTTACACATTGAAAAGTCAATCATTTCATTATATGATCAATAATATCCTTTTTCATTAAGTCATACAAAAAGTAATCATGAATATATCTATCCATCTTAGAGGTATCAGGATGAAAAATAAATTGAGATCTATGAGCTTTAGTCAAAAAATATTTCATAAAATTAAGTCACTCAGCACATAAACCCTCTTACAAAAAAATATAAAAAAAATATTACACCTTGTTTTTGAAAGATAATCACGTGAAATTGCCTTCCATAAACAATATTATTCTTTATTATGAATAACTGTCTAATATCTATTCCATCATGATTATTTTTAATAATGATTATTATATTAATAGATTTGTCAATAGAGATGATTTTTTGTATTCTCAATTTACATACAAATTTCCATTAACATGTTAACCATTTGATCATGTTACAATTATATTATAGTTAATGATGAATTATGTTATTCATTAAATGAATGTTATACTTTATTTTCCTTACAATGATCACTATAAATCATGAATTAATAATCATTTATAATTTAAAAAAATCACCATGTAATAAATTTCAAACCTTTTTTAGTCAATATATAAAATAAAATTTTATGATCAATATACAAATAAAATTCATCCAAATATT
Source organism: Viscum album (assembly GCA_963277665.1). NCBI lineage: Eukaryota > Viridiplantae > Streptophyta > Magnoliopsida > Santalales > Viscaceae > Viscum > Viscum album. The sequence continues at coordinate 1,398,570,434 of OY728153.1, forward strand.
GATGATGAACCAACATGTTTTAATAAAAATTACTACATTAATATCTGGATCCTATATTTTATAATTCATATAATTTTAATTAAATAAATGCCTTGAAAATGGAATTTCCTTATCATTATAAATTATAACACAAACAAGTACATTAACGTAAGTGTCCCTTTAAATAACTAACTCCCCATTTCTATAAAGAAAATAATAAATTGGATCATAATAAATTATCTTAAAAATTTATAAAAACATTCATTACATTCTATTATCAAAGTTAATCAAACTACCATTCATGTTAACAAGGTTACTGTACTATAAAACTAATCATGGTATCAAAAAAACATTTGTAACTCCACAATCTAAGAAAACATTGAATGCAACTAAGTTTTTTAGTTATATTCCATTCTCCCTCAACCTTTTTTAAACAAGATGAAAACTGATTCCATATTTTTAAACAATAAAACAAAATTAACATATCTAATGTAACAAAAATTATATTTTTTATATTTTTCCAAACATAATTTTTTGTTTAATGTAAGTTAAAAAATCCATAGTGGTTTCCCAAAAATCGTTTAACATTTAAACTATTACATTTTAGCATCAGTAAACACAAAGAAAAATTTATCAAAGCCCATTGAAAATAATACTCATAAGATATATAAACACAGATTTATTATTTTTAACCCAAAGGTAAAAACCAAAAAATCATAATATTCATACCTATTATAAAGTATTAACCATCAGATTTTATTTAATGGTACTTTTAGGATGTGTTACCTGAACGAGAGTTTCATGTTTGAAAAATAAAGAGTACCCATGATATAATAAAAAAATCATCAATATGAGGTAATAAATTTTTTTCCATAATAGAAATATTGTATAGTTCCCTATAATCAATGAAAATACACATTGAATCCTCCTTCTATTTAATAAAAGGGAACCATAAGGTCCCAAACTAAAAAAAATTACCTGAAATTCAGTTTTTGATACGATTTTAGTCTTTTACATCTTTGTAAACCATTTTAGGTTCATTGTTCGAAAGAATTATGTAATATCTCAATCATAATAAATCCATACATTATAAAATGGACACTTCCTCATTGTACTTAATTATCAGACAATATAAAAATTTAAATATAAAACTTGTTTTATTTTTAATAAAAACCCTAGAATAAAAAAAGTGTCTCCTACATCCTGTGTACTCATCCCTAATCCATATGAAAAAAATTTGAAAAAAAATTGGATAAGAAAGATTCATAGAATGGGTTATAAATTATGGAAAAGTGTTAAACTAAAAAAAACATAAAAACACGTATCATTTTTTGTATTTTTCACATTATTAGTTGAGGGTTTAAAAGAAAATAGATACGTATGGGAAAAAATATTAATATTAAAAAATTAATGTCCATAGCCATGAATTTGAAACCCCTGTAGAGAATTTATTGAATTTATTTCATAACATATAGTAACTTATGACAGAAATAACTAGATCATAGTTAAATCCATAAAAAACTAATTTGGGGTTATCTCCCTCATTATTTCGATTAAATAAAATATGCATTATATAATTCATTATATCTCTATATAGGGGATACACATCGTATATGTTGTAATAGGCTCAACCATCATGTAATTTATATCAGGATCACCCAGAAAATAACCTATATCGCGATAACCTATTATCATCTACATTAGATATATACCATATAATAATCAAATTAATTTTTAATCATTTACCTTTTCTATTTAAATACATTGAAAAATTAAAATTATCCCATGTGTAGTAAACGTTGATATATTCAAATAGACTTTCTTTTTAAAAAACATATTTTTTTCAAAAATTTAAAAATACCAAAATTTTTCAAAATGATTTTATAATCATCAAAAAATTTCATGGGAAAATATAAGATATAATTATCATGATGGTGAGAACACGATTTCAGTCCATATATTTTTTAATAGATAATTCAATTATCCTTTTTATAATGGATTTCAAAATGTTATATATAAATAATAAAAATTAGAAACAATTTTGAAACCTTTTAAATAATGTAAACGGAGATATAAAATTAACATTTATATTCATTTTTACAATGAGTTATACATACAGTCAAATTTTAAATATTTTCTAATCGAATAATAAATTTTTAAAAATAAATATTTTTAATATTAAAAAGAAAATTATGTTAAAAATTATGTAAGTTTCTTTTTCAAGGAAGAAATTAAAAGCTATATAAAATTACTTATGAAGTAATGCAGGGATATTAATTCTATTTCCCAACAACATTTCAGTAATGATGTTTCTGTTGTCTATTCATATTTTGGTTAAGAATAAGATAATGTTGAAGGACTTGTTCCAGGGATAATACATGGAAATGGAGGGACTGATCTTGGTCGAGTACAAGTGTATAAGGCTCAAATATATCCTATTTTCTAGCTTCAATATTCTAGTCATGATAAGGTAGATCATGATAAGTCTCTTTGTGAAAATTTGGTTGTAATTAATGGAACTATCAATCCTATTTCATCAAGGAATTTATATGGACAATAATTTGTACCATATAGTGTCAGGTAACCCTGTAATCTAATGAGAGAGTTTGTTATAAAATAATTACCAATAACACTTCACATATTATGGTTTCTTAGATCAATAAACATATAAAAATTTTAATTATTCTTCATCTATTAAGTCCATAGATCATGGAGTATCTTTATAAATGGTGGATTTATAGAAGAAAATTAATTCTATTTGGAATACATATATGATGATGATCCCCCACAAAACATATTATACATGGATTTTTTTTAGAAGGGAAAAGAAATAGATAGAAAGGGATTAACATCCTCCCTAACTAATATGTCAATTACATTAAAGGACTACTCTCGTATGAATCTCACCATGTGAACAAGATAAAATTCAATTATTGGTGGGTGGTGATTTTAGGATAAATACTTCAATAAACATACAAACGATTCTAACCAATATGTAGAATAAAATTATTTTTAATGTATGTATTTGGATCTATGGTATTTTTTTGTTCTAATCATGTTTTTAAAATGAGAGAATACTTTTCCTTTCTAGTTCCCATTCCAATCATTGATGGGCCTTTGTTCCCAATATTTATTTTAAAATATTTGTATGGCCTCTCCTTTTCTAAATAAGAGTATGTGTCCAAAATGAATTTATCATGACTATGATCAAGTAGAGAATTCGTATATTATTTAAAAATATTATTAATATTATAATTATAATTTGTATACATTATTTATTCATCACAAAAAATCATGTTGGTTTCTAGGAAAAATTATTTAATATTTATCATGTATATGGTTTTTATACGTATTGAAGGAAAACATTTATTATTAGATGAATTTATGTTATATATATAAGTGAAATTTTTTCATTAAATAATGTTTGTTAAATATTAAATATTATATTATTTCATTAACTCCTTTAATATATATGAATAATTTGTGGAACAAATGGAAAATATCATATGTTAGTTCATGTGGTGGTAGTACCCATGTTTTCTTCAAAGATGTTTTTATTTCTCATTGCATGATAATAAAGGAATTAAAAGGTTTGTTCTCCAATACATAATGAAATTTATGTCATATATATATATATATATTATTCTGATATACCATTATGATCATCCATAATAGTTTTTATGGAAAACAAATCGCATCGGTCCATGGGGCATGAGTCTGCCCATACACATGAAATGCGGATTTATTTCACATTTGATAGGGAAAGATATTAATAGTTGTCATATTATAAATATAATAAAATAAGAAATATATCGGTGATAATTATGTTATTGACTAAAAATTATCACCATATATTTAGGAAGCTAAAATTATTAAAAAACTCTTATTAAAAAACTATAGTATTTCATCAGAAAACATCTATAGGATTATAAAAAAATACTTCTTCTGATGGTCTTCTGATAAAGAAATACTACTTAGACATAGATAAGGAATTTAAAATGTTATTTGGATAGATATTTTTCTTTTATAAGATGATATTTAGGTGTAGATCATAGAGTATATGGGGGGATTCATATGTGAGAGAAACCAAAAACACTGAATTGTTAAAAATATTAAAATTTATTAATTTCTTACTAACATGCTACCATTTTAATGTATATTTTTAATATAAAATAAAACATTTTTAAACATAAACTGAAAAATTATACTTGTATTTAAGGTTTTTTGTTTAATGGAAGGATATAGGAAATGATATAAAATGATCAAATAAGTGATCAGTTTTACGTGAAGATGATTTCCCATAATAAGTTATAAGGAAGGGCTTGAATCTGGATCTCAAAGATTAATAATGGGATGAAAGTAGCCAAAAATAGTATAAAATGATGATTTAAATTGAAAATAGGATATTTATGATGTAAAAACATTAATAGAATCAAAGGGGTGAAATTATGGGATGAAAAAGATGAATCTGGCCAATGAAGTCATCGATCATAGTGTGACACATGTAAATCACTATATAATATACAATAATGATCTCTTAATTCTATAATATTTTGTCCCAATCCTTCATAAAGTTTATCACTACAACATTTTCTTTGTAAAAATACCATTTATAAACTAAAACAATTATTCAGGTCCTAAAAATATTAGTTTTAATGAAATTATTACCCAAACACCACATTATGACTCTATTAAGAATAAGGACAATGAGAGACTAATTTGTTGGGTAAATATGATATCATAGTGGCTTATTTATTCCAATTAAAAGTAATATAAGGGTTTATTTAATGAAACAAATTTCCCAACGATTCTAATTGAACTACAAGAAATTGATATTACCGATTTAAGTTTTTTCTTTTATTTTTTTGTTAATTTTTTTTCTAATTGAACCCTAATTAATATTATAATTCATGTATTTCCACACATATTAATATCCATTTATCATTTAAATAACATCAATTCATTCTATTTCTCTTTTATCATTATAATTTATCTAATTCACTTATTATTGGAAAGTGACTATTTGTATGAATCGCCATGGGGGAGGTTTCTCAAAATTTCTAATTATTATTCTTAATTTATTTAAATGTGCTAATTTAGTTTTCTTTGATTGATAGAGAAATGTGTGGGTATGAAAAATATCCACAATGACATCAATGTCACATTAATTCCAATTCTCTACTCATATGTGCTGAAATTTGTTGTTCTTATCTGAATTATTATGATTACTAAATTTACAGCACACTCTGGCTAATAAAATTTCTTGTAAAATGGTATATATTGTAAAATTGTATTTAATAACAATGAAAACCACGTAATAAAACCCTAAGAATAAATAATATTATTTTAACCTTAAATTTGTCTTTTATAAATAGGTATTTTGGATTATGTTTCACATTTTTTGATTTTTTTTAAAATACAAAATCATTTTATTCATTTCAAAAAGAAATAGATAAGGTGAAATGTGATTACTGAATGAACTGAACATGAAGCCTTTCATTTTTGATGACCCTAGTCCACCTCTATGCTATATAAGTAAAAAAAGTATCCTTTGTATCACGCTATTATAAGTAAATCTAAACAATAGTTAATTCAAAATTGTTAAGATGTCTTTCATTCACTTTTTATTTTTTCTATATTTTAATATTTCTCATTTTTTCCACAAAAAATAAATATTTAATTTTTCTCCATGATGTACGTGAACAATTATTATTCTGCATAGTAAAATTACTCATATATGAAACCTTATAAACAATAAGTATTTGATGATTATTACAACATATCCAAGCTGAAAGAATGAAAATAATATATAGAACACATGAGAAGAAAAATATAATGGGTAAATATGTATTTAAAATTATCATTAGATAACACATAAATGAAATGAAGTCCAATGTGTGAAAAAAACTATATTTTCACTATTTTTCAAATGAAATCAATGGGGATGATTCCACAATTCATGGGAACAATCAACCCAAAAATTTGGTCATAAATATTTACGAATATCGCTAGGAGATATAGAGTTATGATGAAGACTCACATCCTAATGTGAATATGGGAAATGATTTGGAACAATTTTGGAGGCAATCAAAAGATGTTGAAATTCAAGGGTATATTATTATCTATCAGAAAGAAGATTTAACCACTAACTACCGATTTATTTTCATAGAAAATAATGAAACCACAAAAGTGGTGGAATTTGAAGAAATACTAGGGAACCTAACTTATAGCCTCAATATTATACTTCTCAACTAAAACAAGCATCTTCCACTAGATTAGTTATTTAATCTCAACAAATATAGGAAGATAATCCCTTCTTAAACTCAAGCTATCATATTTTTTACTAACTAGAGTAAAAAAAGATATCGACTTATTATACTAAAATGGATAATTTTCATATTGATTAATCATATTGAATTTTTTTTCATGTTATCATAAATATTACCTCTCCGTTTTTATTTTTACGTCATACTTTACATGTTGAAAAATAAATTTATAATCAATATGAAGTCGCAAAAACAACACCATGGATGTAGGATAATTCATAATTCATCATACCCCCATCATGAATGATTTTCATTATTTAGAAGGGGATGGATTTAGTATACGTTATCCATGTAATCCTTATTCGTTAAAATAGAGAAGAAGAAGAAGCTAGTAGGAACAACATGTGGTGGTTTAATTCCAAGAAAATCCACCCACAAATAAAAATTGGATTATAATAGGTATTGACCCTAATGGGGAATTAAAAACCTAGGTCTAAATTAGTGAAATAATCTACGAATTAACAATTAATTCCATTTTAATTAATTATAGGATATATATTTCAATTTAATTTTAAATTTAATTACTATGAATTATTTTATAATGAACCCTAATCAGAATATTTTTTTTCTTACATTTAGGTGGCATGTGTACCTATAATAGTTGTTTTATTTTCTAGGTCCACAATGTTGGTTGGAATAATGACGTTGGATGAAAAAATAATTAATCCACATATTTCATCTTATAAAAAGGATCTTATGTCATAAATTTAAAATTATGGTGAAAAGGGATCTTGCATCATAAAAATATAGATTACATTCTAAAATGGATTAAAAGTATAATTTTTTTAATTGAAAATGGAAAACCCCAAATTAAACATCACTACAATGGGGTGTGCATGTTTAAATTATTTATTCTAATTTTTCCTATTATTTTTGTATATTTTTTAGATATTTAAATTAAATTTCATGCCCAACATTGATATTTTTTACAATAGTGTGAATCTCGGAAACATATGTTTCTTTGGAAAATAGTTTTTCAATTTTTTGTTTTCTTTATTAAAATGATCAGATAAGTGAATTGGAATAATGAATGCATAAGGTTAATATTGAGTGTATGAATTTAAACAATGATATGTTGTTTAAATAACATTATAATTTTAAATTAAATTCTTCTTAAATCTATCTTTTTTAGATTTTCTGAAAATTATATTTATTAAATTATTTTTCAAACACATTTCCCTAGGTAATTTTAATAAGTAATATGCTTTAATCAGTGAGAGAATTTATATAATCAATATTTATTATTCATTATTATTATATTTCTTAAGTGGCTAAGAGAAGTTTAAATCTTGATAATTTCTTTCATATTGTCGAAATTATTCATTAACATAATTAATTTTACATGACTATAGAATTTTAATTGATTAGAATGTTATATAGGGAATCATTTAGACATCAATGCTATTTTTTTCAATAGAGAATATGAATGAACTATAATTAAAATGAACCATGTTAGAATTGGAGTATATATATTCTTATTCTACTATTGGTATATTTCATGATATTTAAATGTCTAACAATAGGGGAGAGGTTATCCAGGGTATATGGGGTTATAATTAATTATATTAGGTGATCTAATTTTAATTTGGAGAGAGATTCAATTTTTTGTACTTTATAATGAATATATATTGATAAAAAATAATAAAAATAATAATATAAAAATTTAATAAATGAATTATGTCTTAGGAAGAAAAAACAACCATTTATTAACTAATTATCTATTGATCATATGGGGTTAAAAGGGGATGTTTAAATTTTTGTATGAAAAACATCAAAACATAAAAAATAAATAATGAAAAACAAAAAATAATGTAATAGACTAATATTATTTAATTATTTTTACTTGAATCATATTCCTACATTATGAATTTTTGGTTTGGAGATGGAATTATAACAACTTTATTTCATTGATCTTATATTTTAATACCATGTTTTATTGAAAACAGTCAAAAATCCAATTTGAGAATATTTCTTTTCATTATCCGACCTACACTAGGCCCATATACAATTTAAATATAATGAAAAGTCTTAAGGATTAATTTTTATTTCAATATTTTCGAAGCGTAGATGGTACATTCCTTTCTAGACTATTTAATGGGACATGTAATAGATATTTTATCACAAGTATGTTATATTTTTTACCATGATATACGTGTAAATGTAATTTTATTTTGAGGTAAATTGATAGTTGATTGTTCATTATTCAGTAATAAGGAAATAAATTTTGAATGGATGAAATTCAATGTTATTTTGAATAAGGAAATTTAAAATTAATGATTGATTTTAATTCATGAAAGGTGATATTTTAGAGGATTTCTTATGTGTGACTTTTTAATTTTTATTTTCATAAATAGAAGATTAGTTGTTTAAATTTTGAAATTTATATATTGGTATAATGAAAATCTTTTCTAGAATTGTTGATGTTACTTTCTGGTGGAAAATCATTTTCTATTTTTGAGGAATTTATATACCGACTTTTTTAATGAAAATTTCAATATAAAATAAATATCTTTTTAAAATTCATTAATTAATTTAGTGGGTATCGAATTGTTTTTTGTTTAATAGATGTATCTAGTAAATGATAAAAAAATGAGCTAAAAGTGACGAATTCCACCTAAAGATAACTTCTGACAACAATGTAAAGAATGAAGTCCCATTCCTGGAGATCAAAAAAGAATAATTAGATGAAGACATTTCCAAAACTAGTAGATATAAAAAATTTATGTGTTAAATAGTTTATTTACAATATAATCCCCTTCAGAGTAGTGAAGAAAATTAAATACAGGATAAAAAATGTGAATATTGGAAACGAATACCTTTGTCAAAATGTGATATATGTATTCCATGATAAGAAAGAGACCCAAGATTTCTTATGTAGGTATCCTTCCAATGGTTCATCTCATTAACATTTACATGGTAGAAAACCTTTTATTCACTAAAACAATTGTCAGGCCCAATAATTGTCTAATTTGATTAATGTAATACTAAAATACCAATATATTACTCTGTTATTACTTGGGTCCTTATGAAACTAATTTATTGGGAAATTATAAATCCATGGGGGTGGATAAAAATATATAAAAAATTCACAAGGGTTGTATTGATATAAACAAGCTCCCAATGATTGTAATTGTACTCTCTGATAAATATATTCTATATTTTTTATTTTTATTTTATATTTTTAATTTTTAATTTATGGAAATCATTATTCATATTTTAAATAAATATATTCCACTATTATTCCAATGCCTTTCTTCTTCCAATCTCTGTCATTCATCCCCCCTCTCAACTATATTTTTATTTTGATCTCATTCACATAGAAGTGGAATTTGACAATTTCTATGCATAGCCATAGCGAATATTTCATGAAATTAGCAATTACTATGCATTTATTATTTAAAATTTTTAATTTATATTTGGGTGAAATGAATGGATGTGCATGGGTGTGGTGAATTTCTAACAATACATGAATCTCACTAGCATTAATATTATCTACCAATATGATGATAAATTTTGTGTGTCGAAGAGTTTATATAATAATTTTAATTGTATCACTCACTATAGTTAATAGAAATCCATGTCTAATGGAATGGACTATTATATTTATAATTAATTAATTAATTAACCCACGTAACAAAATCCCACTAACCAAAACCTTTCTTTAAACTTTTTTCCATTAAATTTTTCATTTCCATTTATGGTTACCAATTGAATTACATTATGTTTCATCTTCTTCAAAAACACAAAAGCATGATTTAATATAATAAAATGAAACCAAAGAAATATATATATTAAATGGAATATAATTCGTAATTGAACCAATATAAAATCTACTCATGTGATATGACACTGTGCAACCACTATGATTCATTAAGAAAAGATAGCTTTTACACCATCTTATGAAAAACATGTTACTTATCTTCGAAAAATGGATCATGAAAGAGAAATATTTAACTAATAGATGATATATTGTTGAATTATGATCATACAATATTATTTTAACTTGTTTCATGGTAATTTTAACTCTTATCATTATATATTTCACCCTTTGAACCCATTATATAACATACGGTTATAACTAAATTATTAAAAAAGTTAGTATTCATATAAAAAATTAAAATTGTCCCATTACAAATTTGTTTTCATCATGATTCCAAATGTATAGTCTATTTTACGAAATAAAATTTCTATATGTTGAATAAATTACTGATAACATAAACCAAATAAACACAATAAAAAAGGTCTTCCTTAAAAATTCATTTTTAAAGATAAAATTGGTTTTATACCAAATGCATTTTTTAAATAGATTCAAATGAGTTTTATTGTAATTTTTTTTCATATATAAATAATAAAATATTAGAAATGATCCAAAATATAAATTTAATTTTCTTATATATTAAGGGTAAGAAAATTATATAAATGATTATTTTTATCTATTCACCAAAAAAAACTTCCTAACATTATAAAATGTTCATTCAATTTTTCATAATTTATCACATAAAAACATTATCCAGTTTATGAAATTTAAATCCTAAAAATTGGAAATTTAACATTTAAGTAATAATTAAATCATATAATCAAACAAATTGTTATGAAAAGATCATTTTCCCTTGTAATTGAAAAAATAATAAATATTATTAAAATGAATGTAACATTATAAAATCTAATTCATTAATGCTAATATGGTATTAAATTATATGAATATTAACATTAATTTTTTTTAAACATTTTTCACCCCATTTTGAAGTGGTTTCATATTTATTTTAATTATTACATAAAACAATTTGGTATATTTTTCATTCATTGATTTTTTGGATTCCAATGTTGCATTATCAAACAAAATATATATTCAAAAAACAATAATATGATGAATCATCATGTTAAAACTAACTACTCTCTATGACTGAATATTTTCATTGGTTGTTCCTCATTTGAATGGTTATCTTCCAATATTAATCCTTCATAGCTCAAAATATGATATGTTTCTAGAATATAATTTTTTAGTAATGATGATGATAAACATAAGATACCTTGAATAAACTCATAGATAACCCCCCATTATTATGAAACTAACCAAAATTTATTTTAAATATCATATGGTCCAATGAAAAGTTGAACTACCTTCAATTTATAAATAACTATATATATAATTTTCTCCCATGGTATTACATTAATGAAAACATTATCTCTAATATTAGAAAAATATAACATTCTTCTAAATTGTTATATACCTTTTTCCCTAAACTTATCTACCCTCATGTGATGTTGAATCAACATTACATTCACAATAGTCTATTATATTATCTCTAGTGAAAACAATTTCCATTAATCTTCATCATCCCCATAAGCTAGAGTCTTACATAATTTACTATATAATTTCATAGAATGATTCATTTTTATTCAAGAATGAAAACACTTATCATAATAACATTTAAAAAATGGAAAAGGTTTATCCATACTTTCTTTCTAATCTGTCTACAAATATAAATTTTTTTCTTCCAAAGAATAAATCAACTTCGATGAATGATCATCAGATTTAGGATCAAAACATGTACTGAAGTTTAATTTTGTACATAATGAATTTTTATAGTCTCTCAGAAAAATACATGTAAACCTGATATAATGTTTTTATATCATTGGGATTGGAACACTGTGTGAACTATTTATATCATTGATATGAAACAAAAAAATATGATACAATGATATAGTGTCTCAATTAGGAAGGAATGTATTATATTTATTAAATCTTATAACAGTAACCCAAATTGCATTATTAGCACATCATGTTTTTCAATATCATTTCATGACATCATTAAATATATTTTAAAATATCCACTTTTTTATAAGGAAATTCTGAAGCATTCATTTTTATAGTTATCATTTTACATTAGATATATAATATTAAAAAATTTATAATATCATGTGTTTTTATGAGTAGAATGTTTCAAAGGAAATTTAAATTTTACATTACTATTTTGTTCATCTTTTATTAGATAATTGGAATATATTTTTATATTTTTAATCCTCAAAATAGACCAAATTTATGCTTTGAATAATGGTTTTTAGGTGATTTAGAAGTTTTAGGTGCGACTTGGGGGATTGTGGATATGAGTTCATGGTTCTGGAAAGATATCATGGGGTGTATGGGTTGTATAAAGTTAGTGATTACCATGAACCCCAACTCATTAACCAAGAATGAATATTTCAATAGGTTAGAAAACCATATGGATAGTCCTAGGAAACTACATGAGTATGTATATTAAATTTTTTACAAATCTCATGGTTGGAACATAGTCTATTAAACCGTGATATATAACCATGTAAGGTGTTGATTTATAGACATTTTGGGTGAATGTTTGGGCATGGTTTACCCAATAATGATGCCAAATTTATCTAAGCAAATAATAGAAGGAAAAATAATAGTCCCCCTCCCTTGATATTTTAAGAGACTATCCCCATTTCTACTCATTTAATCCCTCACATAAAGAGACTTATCAAATTTTCCATACATTCATAAAGGTCCTTTCAGAAGAGTTTGTTTTCAGCATCTATTGTAGATTCAAGGAACTAATAATACTCTTTTTATCTATGTGTATCTTCCCCCTCTCCCTCTCTCAACCCTAATTTGATATCATTGGATAGGGTTTTTAATTCACATTCCACATGGGTATAGTGGAATCTCATAAATGTGATGAGTATTTTTCACTTCTTAATATGAGAATTATATGAGAGGCTGTGAGTTATTTCATTATAGAAAACATCCATGGTGAATTTTCAGATATTTAAGCCTAAATATAATTTATTTTGGAATTGTTTTCGACATCGTTGCTTCATAATTTTTCACAGTTTAGAATTGGGGGTATATTGTGGAATGATGGTGAATGTTGTGTCATGGTTATGATACGATGGGTTAGTCCCATGAATATTTAGGCATTGTTACTATTTATATAAAATGGTTAACTTAATTTTTAGTTTTTCACATTTATTAATTAATTATATTGTAATTTTGATTAATTTATTTTGGTGGGTTTTTTGAGATAGCATCTCAGATGTCTGGGATGGGTTGGATGAGAATTCATAGTACATTATAGCGGCTACCGACCCATAAGGATAAATATGAATTTCTTCTTAAAGGAATGTGGTCGATCATTATTTTCCATTAGAATAATTTTATATGTGTTTATATTATGTGAAGTTCTCTGATACCACCACTATTAGAAAGAGACCCGTAATTAAAATATTTAATCACATAGATTAATTAAACTATTATGTCAAATATTTTAAATTATTTAAAATAAATCAAGGTACTTTTCCCATATATATATATATATAATGTTCTAGGACCAGGTTGGACCCATAGGAACCAAATCAATATCATTGGTCATTAGAGGTCCTGAAAATACTAAAAAATGTTTCCATCATATATCCAATTATTATGAATTTTTGAGAGATGCTTATTAAACCTAGACCAAGGATACTTCATGATATTCATTAAGAAATTTTTATTTTGAACTAGTATGCATGGCCTTGGGGTTTAATCAAGGTTATAGACTAACTGGATAAATCATTTATTTCAATAAAGGTTATCAGATGTTTTTTTGTACATCAGAGGGGGTTATTCCTCATAAAAATGGGCTACTTCAATGATCTAGGACTTGGAGGGATCCAGAGTCAGGTTCCTTTATCACATTAAGGAAATCGTAAGGGAGTGTTTGGAATGGTCTGTAATGATCATGGGTATCCACTGAATGCATGGATTAATAACCATGTCTAGTAAGGCCAACATCATATTTCGATGGGTTTTGGAGTTTGGACAAGACTTCAGCTTCAAGATAATTACTAATTTATTAAAAATATAAATTATCTTAGACAACATATATATAATTAAAAATTAATTGGTGGTTCTTGAGGGATGTTACTCCTTCCACTGTATCATTGTGGGGGTACTAAAGAAACATAGTTATCTTCCTTATCTATTTATTACAATGGATTTTAGTTCTGCCTAATTCATTAACGTGAAACAATATTATGTTGTTTTTAGATATAATAAATTATATATATATATATATTTATATATATGTACAACATAAATTATATGTTATTTTATATGATCAAAATATTCATATCCACTAATTAATTAAGAAAATCATTCAATAGTAATTTAATTTTTAATTGAAAGTATAAACACTTGTAGGTACATGTATACTTGGGGAGATCAATATCTATTATTCAATCCGTCATTTATCTAATTTTATTGAATCTCTAGGATTATATACTATATTGTGATATGTATGTGGTTGTCTAGTGATTATCAAAAAACCCTCCTATTTGTCATATAAACAAATTATTCCTAGAATGATATGATCATGATGATTTTATATGATTCTAGGTGTTTCCATTTTATTCCAAGTAAAGTATGCTTTTGATATCCTTGATGTTGATGAGGATCCATTTTCTAGATTCATAGTATACTCCCTATGATTGGTTGAGATCCCCACGATTTCATTTCTCAGATCTATATTGTAATAGTCTATTAGGACATTGATTTATGGATTTAATGTTAGAATATTGGCCTAGGAGAGTATTATTTTTATATTGACAAACATCATACCCTTGAGAATGAAATCATTTTTCATGTCTTGATTTCCTGTGTAACGGGACATAAAAATATGACACCAAAATAAAATAGGGACACTAAGACATCATCTAGGATCCATTAGTCACTCATGGATTGAATAATATTCATAGGAAACCTAATATCAAACTGAATTCTTTATATGTATGTTTTTTAGTTTTTTCCTAAAATTGTTAATTTTTATATTGGGTGTGAGTAATATTGAACCCATTATTAGGAATCCCCCCCTAAGTTGATGTATAATTCATAGAGGCATATTTGGAACTGGCTAAATCAGGAATTGTCATACCTAAGTACCCAGCAGATACAAAATATGACCATAGTTATTTAATTTATTATAATTGGATGAAGATTACTATTTTATTTTTGTTTGGTAACATACATACACATATTCTTACATTAATATATATTCATAGGACCATGTTGTTTATTCCAAATGTAATCTTTTACTCAAACCCTCCTTGATCCTCTATTACTCTTTGGAAACTGAGAAGATATTCCCATAGTTTCACGCTTTAGTTTGTGTTGAGGACCATAATTAAATCATTGAATGTGATTTTTTTGGTTAGAATACATAGATTGGAATATTTTTGGTTCAATATATTTAAGAGATAGTGTTTTCCAAATCATTTACCATTTTGGATGGTGTTTTGATAATTTATTTATAATTTTCACTATGATATATGGGTGTATAGTCTACCAAGTGTATTGTATTAGAAACCCACTGGTAGTCACTCGCCTCGGTAATATAGGGAAATGTTTTGAGGTCATAGAGTGAGGATGATCTTGTCATGAATCGTAGTGAAAAAGAATGGGGAAATGAAACATTTTGTGTAAACCAGTGAAATATTTTAATCATTCCATTTTACCTATAAAACCAATAAAGGTATTTCTATATATTTTTGCTACCAATATGTACATAAAAGGGATGGATATAAGCTTCACTAAACTAATCATTTTCTTAAAGGTATATAACTAGAAAACATAAACAATTTAATGCTCTCAAAATATTGAATAGGTTTATGAAGAATCATGTAATCATAAAATTCTATATAATACTAAAAATATCATCTCAAGGTTATTCTCTATGTATTATCCTAAGATAATAATATTGTAAAACCTTCATTATAATACCAACTATGAGGACTCATCCTTAATGATTACATGAACAATAGTTTTTAGGAAATATTTCTTTTTATTTCATTCTTGAATACATATTTTGTTTCCTAGTTTCCGAAAATTTGGTCAGAACTCCTACATAATGAGCCCACACATCCACGACACATCCTAGTAGGGCCCATTATATGACTCCCCAAACCCTCCTCCAATAAGCTAGGGGCTGGGGACTAGAACCAGCAATAATATAAATAACATGGGAGGAATAATTTATGTACTTATATGAATTCTCCCATCCATTAGCCCAATAAATGCTGAAATGTAAAAACTACTATGTACAAAATGAATGAAAACAACCATATCCCAACGAACAAAGTAATACAAAAATATAAAGAAAGTAATGTAAACCAAGATATAATACAATCCCACCAAGAAGAGTTTCTAAACCACAAGTCTAACATGTAAACAAAGGGTACTAGGGTTAATTTCTATATCCATAGGGACACACCACATGCTTCTAGATTTCAAAAAGCACCGTCTATTCCTTTTCCACTAAGGAATCCATCAAAATGTTTCTTTTCTTCACAAGAAATGACACATACATGCAAAGACCTTGTAGGGATGAGTATAAAAATACTCAGTAGGACACCCTAAAATAACAATGAAATATAACAAATTGATGATACATTCATCTCTAAACAATTTTATATCTAAAAAAGAATAATTATATCAGGATATACTCAATCCATTACACATTAAAGAGGTATATCACAAAAACCTCATACATATAATAGTGATTTATCTAGAATATTCCATAAATATATAATCTAAGAGAACACACTACTGATTCTTCTACCATTGATGGCGTTTGTATGATATGTATTATTCATCTATAACCATCAAGAAAGATATACACTAATAGATCTAAAAAGAGAAATCCAATACATATTGGAAGATCAAAACCAGGTCACGGGGAGATAACAACAACTCAATCTATGTAATCCTTCTATCTTGAGGATAACCATCATATAACGATGGCCACACCAATACAAAAGTCTTTCCTCTATCATGAATAATGAATAGTGGATCCAGATTCGGGCTGATCAGGGTATTCCACAAAACAATCCAGGAAATCTTAATGAAGGGATCATAGTCCTATGAGTACAGAATTATTCTCAAATAACTTTAGGGAAAAAATAAAGGGAAAAAACAAATGAAACATGTCCATGATAAATAGGACAAGAGAATCAATCCATGTATAAATGGGTAACAAGCATGTAGTAGGGACTCATATAATTTCCTAGACATTTGGTACTTCTCTCACGAAATGTCACATGTCATTAGAACATGTCGTGTAGAAGATTGGTATATAGGTAATTGATGGAGACACATGCCGTGTATTCCCATCCAAGGTCCACGGAATTACTCTAGTCATGTACCAATACACGATGTCAAAATGTGTGTCTATGCCCATGTAGCAATACATGGGGTAGCCCATGTACTTAGCCCAGACCTAGACATGTGTTGGGGTACATGCAATGTCGGAAATCCATTTACTCCACCCCATGTTTCTGTATCTCATGAGATACTAGATGCATCTCTCCAGAGTATCTATATTCATTTTGACTGGGGTCACACACTGTGTGATATATAAATATTTCTTCAATCCCTTGATGCTGCTTAGTGGTAGACACATTCTATCTAACCTCGGGTTACATGCCTTATTCAACTAGGCTTTCCATAATGACAACATTTCCTATGTGTTCCTAGTTCGGTGATTTGGATTTTTTTCTAGTGTTCTGTTCACCTCGAAACATACAACCCATGGTCACTTCACCACCCAAACAATGAATTGATGTGTTTAATTCCATCAATTGTCTCTGAAATCCATTTGAATCTTATCTAATTCACACTGCTTGAAGAATGTGTTCTTTCCGAAAACATTGATCCATCTACCACTGATGTTGTCTCACCTCTGTTAGGTTGTTCCAATGTGATATTTCTAATATCTGATCATTCCTCAATGAAATTTTGGTTCTCTAATAAATCATTCAAAACACATATAATAATTTGGTAAATGTGAAAGAAAAAATGGGGGAGAAAAATTAACTAATACAATGAAGGAACATCAATAGTTTTTATTACATGCATAATCTGTTTTCATAAGAATTAATAGCATTTGGAAAAATAATCAATCTTCATAAATCATGCAATTAAAATTCATACTAAAAAGAATGACTAAACCGTCATTCAACCTAATCGCCAGTTATTCTGCATTCATTATTGAATCTATGAATTTGGAAGGGAATCCCAAATAACATATCCTATAAGGAAATTGGATCTCTAACAATTGAAGATTAATTGTTGCTGGAATGATTTTTTAGGAATGGAATTCATTGATATTCGATCCACAATTCCATTATTTCCTACTAATGAAAATCATCTAAGTTTCCTCTCTATATCCTCAATGGAATTTCATGGTTATGTGCCTACCCATGGATTCCTACCTAAAGGTTTATTTAATATAATAAATCCATCATCGCATCACTATGTCAAAAAAACCAAAAAATGATATAAATATTTAAATTTATATTATTCCATAAAAATTCCCCAAACTAATTTTCACAGTTTCAAATGATAGGTCATGCCTAGATTAAATTCGCTGCTATAAATGAAATAGTTCCCTCAAATTTATGATCTTTGTAGTTGTTTTGAAGATATTCCACTTTCCAGGAGAAATACACACACATTATATTTAATATTTTTATATATTTGAAAAATTATTTCACAGAAAATTTTAAAAAGTAGTCACACACCATCTATGTTCCTGGTTTCATAAATTATCTATATAATATATAAAAATAATACTCCAAAAATATGGGACATTAGATTATCCACACCTTGGGAATTTCAACCACAAAAACTAAAATCTATGGCTACTCAAAAAGATGTGGGTATCTTGCATGAATCATGGACTCCCCCGCCCAAGTTCCCTCATAGAGATTCACATGATACAATCATAAAATAAGAAGAAATATCACCAACCCATGAATGATCATCTCCTAGAGGTCCTTGATCTACATTGGGTAGTTAGAAAAATTCTCTCCATACTCGATGTCTAGCTCGGCCCAATCAATGACATATGATGGGTCATTCATGTTCCTCCTCGGCAGCAACATGTGGAAGACATCATGTACCCATCACAACTAATGGGGTAGGGATAATTGGTATTATACTTCACCAAGTATATGTATTACTAGAAAAGGAATAGTAATACTCAGAGATAAATTTCCTCCCCAACCAAATCTTTCCAATCCTCAATGAGGTGAAACCTCAAGGAACACAAGGCCCCCTTCTTCATAATCCATAATTCATCATCACCTATCATTATAAATATATTCCATCTCTAGTCAGTTTTCAACCTCTTCTGTATGATATCGCCCTTCTTTGTAGTAGCTCATACCATCACCATGCACATTAGTGTTGACTCTCTTAGGTTTGTCCAGTGATGTAGTGGCCTATATGGTCACCCATACAATTCCTCGAATAGTATCAAACCATTGGTGGTATTGTAGTATTAGTTGTTTTATGACTCATCTATTAATATGTGATCCTCCCATCTATAGAAAAATTAAAACCTGCAACCTCACAACATATCCTCCAAGACCTGAATGGTCTGCTCTTTATGGTCATCCGTCTATGGTTAAAATTTTGAGTTGAAGCGTAACTGTGACCCAAATGCCTCATGTGATAACTTCAAGAAATAATATGTAAAACCAGAATCATTATATGAATGTATCTTTTATGGAACTCCACATATTCAAACTATCTCATGCATTTAGAGGCATCACATGTTCATTACAAGACTCTAAAATCAGATAAATGGGATGTGGGCCGACATTGTGAGTTAATTGACAATCACCAAGATGGCATTGTGACCCCTGAATATACATGGTAAAATCTTCATGTAGTCTATATATATGCCTTGAAACTTACATTCAGGAACCTCTTGTGGTTGAGCTAAACCTGCTAGATCATAATGCTCAGGCTTCACATGCAGATGAGTAAGGAATCGAGAAACAATCATTATAACTCCTTTATTCATCAATGGCCTCCAAAAAAGATGTTGGAATTAATAGTACATAATCAACTCACTTGTATATACCTATAATGGGGATATATTTCACTCCCTCAAAACCTCATCCCACAATGTCACTGGTACTACTAAGAAACCAAAGAAATAAAAAACGTGCTCCAAATATTATCAATATCAAACAATAGCATTCCCTGTAGATATATGAGATAGTAGCGTCTCACAGTCGGTATCCCCAAGATATTTCTCTCAAACTAACTATAAGAGTGAAGGGGTATCAACCATCAAAATAAAGTAAGCTACTATATATCCCTAAAAAAAGTATAATTGTAATGGTACCAACTACTCGGATTCCTTGTTCAATAACAGTGAACTTGATCGTCTTTAGAGAAAATCATTCACCATGTTCCCCTTCACAGAAGTATAAACTGTACAAACACAATGTTTATCAATTGAAATGACTTTCATATAAATATGTCTTTAAATCACTACATAGTGAACTAATAAGTTCTGTGTTACCATTAAACATATGTTTTTCACTTATGTGTTTGTATTCTCAAAAATATGACATACACAGTTCCGATCAGTATGTTATGTAGAGTCTGATAAGAAAAACATAATTTTTGTGAATAATAACCTACCCTTATATTTAGTTATATAAATTTATTAATATAGATATACATTAATAAATATTCTCCTTACTTATTATATTATATAAAAATGGATCAATTGAAAGTATGATGTACATATATTTTATAAAATGTAAATGAATGTTTTATAACTAGTTTTTTAATAATAAATTTTGTTTCAAATTAAATAATAAAATAATCATATTATGAAAATTATTTTTTAAAAATTGATTTCATTTTTGTATTCTACACATCCCAAATTTATTATGGTGAAGTTTTGGCATTTTTCTAAAATACTTGATTTTTTATGAATAGTAAAATACGATAATTTAGGATAAATGATAAATTCATCATTTATGATGTCATATTATGTTGTATGGGTAATGTAAGGCCATTATCTAGAACTCAATGAACACATTAATTTTTTGGTCATGTAATCATAACTAGTTCCGGTCTTGCGGTAAATTAATTAACTAATGATTAAAAAATTATGAAAACCCTTCTCTCCACCACTATAACCCCCCCCCCCCCCACTCCCTATTCTCTTCACACCTATCAATCCTTGTTCCCTGATAATATTCTGCCCAAATATATCCCCAACTCCTCCCACACGTCCAACGTCCCCTATTCTCTTCAAAATACCAAAACATCTCCCCTTAATAGGTTCTCAAAGGAGGTAGACTCAAGATGTAATTTCCTCTTCCCAATTCATTCATTTCATTGAAGTTCTATTCTTTTATTGTTTCATTCCTCACCTCCCTTCACCAAAATTGTATGATAACCCTAGTAATATAAATTTACTGGGATTCTATAATTCTAGTGGTACAATTCAATATCTTATATCCATTCCCCATCTTTTATTTGAATAAAATAAAAATACCATTTGAGATGTGTTAATTTATAACATTCACAGAAAATTGTTTATAAATCACTATTATCATCTGTAATTATAGTCATGAAACAATTAGTTTTATTGATGAAACATATTATTAAATATTTAATATATCTTAGTTATGGTTATGTAGTCCTTTGGTGGAAATTTTATTATGTTATAATTCAAAACATGTTCGTTGTAATCAAACCCACCGATTAACCAAAACTGATATCACTATGTTTGTTTATAATAATTCATCGACACTCCCAAAAACTGAATGAATTTTTATAACCATGTAATCTACAGAATTTTCACTAATAAAATCAAAATTTAGTTAGGTACCACCACTTTCATCATACATGTTTATCTGAACATGAATATAAGTAAACCGGTTATTAAAACAGAGTAAGCAAACCGACCCAAACAACGAAATTGAACATCTTATCCAATCAGAATGGATATAAATGAACATAAAATAATTATAATAAATCTTATAAATTTAGGAGTGGTTCTAGAATTATTGATTAATGAACATAATTGTTTTATTCATGTCATTATCTTTAAGCAAAGATCACCATCAGACATAAGTTAAGGGATCCTCTCTATTTAACTCTTAATCAAGATTCTTCTATATGTTATGCCATATTATATGAAAACCCAATTTATAGGGTATGATTTATCACCTCCCCGATACTTCTCTCGTGATTTATAAGTGATGAGAAACCCATTTTCTCTCTAATCACGTCCTCATAGATACACCCAACACTATGTCGATAATCCATAAAAAATTATACCCGAACCTCCATTCTTCATTTGGGTTGTCTTTTCTTTCATTACAATAAAATTGAGTTATCTAATCTGTTTATGTGAATATTCTAAAATATGTTTAGTTGTAAAAAATTAATTTATAAATACCCTTTCATTACTCTCTTTTGGGTATATAAATGTTTTTAAAATATTCTTTCCTTCGTACTTTCCTATAAGAAAATCAGTTTTAAGAGAACTTCCCAGATTTTTACCCAATTTCATGTGCACTATATCCTCTATTTTAAGTCACCATTGAAATTTATAATCATTATTTTTATTATTAATTCTATTTATGGTCAAATCTGGTTTATCATAAATTATTTTCCTTCTATTTTATAATCTCTATAGTATTCTCCTTAAAATCGCACTAAAATGTTCAAATTCTAAAGCATCTTAAAAACTCTTTCTATAAGTTTTCACTTCTGTTTGACATCCCATATCAAGATATATATATTTTTACATTATTAATCACCATGTATTATTTAATTAATTTATTTAATGTATACGTTTATGATACACTCATTCACTTTCCTATATGGAATGATTGTGAAACACATTCTGTTCCAGGGGTTCCCTATGTTTATGTATGGTTGATTATGTATGATTATTTATGTATAAATAATATTATTTAACATTTTTAGATGGGTGCACCTAGATAGAGCTCTAATCCATTGGGTAATGTTATTACTCATGAGTCGTAATGTGAACTGATCTTGGTGGTTATCCTTGGCATTTGCTATAATTGGAAACAATCGTGGCTGTTAGACATGACTCATAGAAATATGGAAAATGATATTCGTAGTTATCCCTGACTCGTACTAAAGTCATGTTTTATATAGATTCCACATTATTATGATTCTATGGTTATATGATCCCATGTTTATGTGATATGATTCTATATGTTCCTTTCTTTCGATATCATTATGTCATGCCTTCTAACCTATTCTCTTAAGTTGTATTCTTATTTTCATTCCCTTACTAGGATATTAACTCATCCATTTGTTCATGTGTACCCCAGATTACCCTATGCAGTTTTAAGGGCTCAATGGATGTTAAGAGATCGTTTTGGAGTATAAATAAAGAAGGGTTTTTTAGTTTTATGATTTCAGTTTTTTGTACATAGTCATCAAATACACTAGACATAACGATCTTTGGTTTGTACTGTATTGAGTAATTATGCTGAAAATAATTTAATTTAATGTATAAACGGTTATGGTCCTTATATTTTTTATGATAGTATGGTCTATTTATTTTTGGAGATCTTGAATAGTGCACTTTATTAAGGACCTTTAAGGTGAGATGAATTATAGGAAAACATCCCAAAATTTTGGTAAGCATAGAGTAATTAGTTTATCGAGAAAACACATCCCTGTATGGATACAAAATAGTAGAGGTGGTTCTAGAACAGATGTACCTTGGTGTGAGAACTCCATCAAAGAGTTTTGGGCATGACCTAGGGTATCCAATCACATGACAATGTTCTTTGATGAACTCTTAGATTGACACTCTCGTGGGATATGATTTTTTAAATTAATAATCATAGTACGAAGCATTATTAAGGGAACAAAACAGATCTAATAAGAATATAATTTAGGAGATATATCACAAATTGAGAAGATTGAGTCCTAGAAACACATAAGTTAAGAATATAAGTTTAATTTGTATATTATCACTTTTAGGTCATTGGTTCCCCCCTTATGTAATACTCATCCACAAATGACTTTTTATTCAAGAAAATAGATGATATAGGATGAATTAGGTTATAAACCAATGTGAAAGGCAACATGACAATTTCCAAAATGAGATCACAGGACAGATGGGAGATCAAGAAGTCCAAATAATTATTATGCTAAACCAACTACCAAAAATCATGATTATCAATTGGTACATGGTAGAATTATTAATGGATTCAAAGAAGAGATAGATGAAATTTCTATAAGGGTAATATAATAAAGCTAATAATGGAAGGAACACCCATTTTTCTTTGTGCAACAAGTGTGGAAAGAGGCACCAAGGGGAATGTCACAAAGGGACACATAGAAGTTTTTTGTGTGGAAAGGTCGAGCACAATGTTGCAAATTTCTTTGGAAAATTGAATAATGTGATAAATAAAAAAAATTCCATGTAAGGAATCATAAATAGTTTTATGTCATAAATGTGACTAATTTGGACATTATCAAACATGATACTCTATTGCAAAGGAGGATAATCATGATGAGCATCAACAATCTCCATGGTCAATGGAGCACTGGAGGTCCTATGCAAAGGTGGATAAGGATTAATAAATTACATGTAACCACTTCCTCAAAGTAGTGTATGTCATAATGTATTTCAATTCACGTCATATTATTATATATTTCATCATTTCTAAGAAAGTTGAGTTTCATCGTGAAATGATATTAATTCATTAGGGGAAAATTATCTGAGTATTGTATTGAATGTTGATATATGTGGGATTGTTTTTATTGAAAATATTATTAGTCACACTTTGGGGTAATATGTGAATATTGAAAGAGATCATAAAAAATTATGATTGCTCAATCAACTATCATCTCGGTATGGAAAACATGTTGGCAGATGATCTATGTAGAAAGGATCATGCATCATTATCAATGATAAAAATTGAAAAGGATCTAATCTTATTAGATTTTCAAATTATGGACCTATGAATCATTATGGTTTGAAAATTATCAATCCTCTCTCAAATTATTGTCGAACCATCCATCATGGTGAAAATAAAGGATGTTTAAAGAAAATATGACGAAATTTTTAAAGGGGTAGAAGCTGTTAAAAATAGAAAATCCACTTAGTTCTTGACTAAAAAAGAAGGAGGTGTAAAATCTGGGTCATGATTATCTGTACCATCTAATCCATAGATAAAGAATGGGTTTGAGAATAACACACATAGCTCAACCTTCTCTATTCACATAATGATCCCAAATATGTATCAAGATATCTGAGAAAACTTGTGGTGGGACAACATGAAAAGAGAGATTACAGAATAGAAAAAAAAGTTCCTAGTATGTCAGCAAGTGAAATATGGGTGGAAAAATTATAATGGATAATGCAACCACCACCCTTACGAACATGGAAGTGGGAGAATATTACCATAGATATTTTCACTATACATCCAAGGAAATCTTAATGAAAAAAAGATATATGTGTAATTTTGGACCGTCCTACAATGAATGCACACTTTATCGTGTTTCAAGTGGACTTATCATTGGATAAAATTGAATGGATATATATCAATGAAGTAGTAAGGTTTCATGGATTACCACTTCCTATTATATCAAATCGTGATTCAAGATTCGTTTCAAGGTTCTAAAAAAGTCTATGTAGACACCATGAAATTTTTTTCGTGCACTTATCCGCAATTGAAGATGTATTTCCTTGTGCCGCGAGGAAAAATGAACTCAACCAGGCTCGAAATGTTTACAGTGAAACTCTGCATTTTTCATGGGGGTCAGTGATGGTAGTGAAGGCGCCAGCCCAAATGGCCGGGACCGCACCACGTCATTGAACCCAAGAAGGGGTATGGGGGCACTACTTCCATGGTATGGAGGAAATATTCATCAATGTCTCTAAAGAGGCGCACAAGGTACATATGCACAAATACTTGTGGGCCAACATTCTGGAGCTGATTGAAGTAATAATTTTTTCAATATACTCAAAGTGTCGTCCTTGTCTAGAAAAACATCTATCAGCATGGAACCTACTTGTGCACTCCCATATCATACGTAGCCACATGAGAGCCACAAGTTGGTGTGCATCCTAAATGCGTGCCAAAACTCCTTTCTCCTAGGATCCTATTTTCCCCTATAAATAAATCCTTGGGGCCTTCATTTGTATAGAAAACATTCCATGAAGCCCAACTCTTGCAATGGTCTCCCTAGTACTTCACCCCAGTCTTCCGAAATTGTAAAGGTTATTCTTCAAAACCTTGAGCAGAGGATTTAATTAAAGATCATCATATGTAAGTCCTTCTAGTGTTTTAAAATCATAACACTTGTGCGCCTAAAGCACCCAACCTCCCTAAATCGAATACACTTGAGTGCCACCTATTCCTTTCATTGAAACTTGAGAGCACCACTCCTGGGATCACGTATTAATACTCTTGACGGATTGAGCTAGGTCTCTCTAGGTATTAACATACGTGATGTTTGTCGCATAAGTGAACATCCGGTCGCCCAATCATACTTGCATTCCCATGAATGTTCTCCCTTCTATACATAAGAACCCCTCTTTGATTCACTTACTCTCTTTAGTCTAGTAGCCATCATTCCCTCTTCAAATCTATTAATGGAAAGGATTATTCTTTATTAGATCACTTGTTTGAAAAGGATTATGTTGATACCTCCACTAAAACATCCTAACTCATAAAAATCTTCGGAAATTCACGTCATAGTGTCTCTTATTTGGGTTTGTATGTCCCCAGTCAGTGGTTTCCCACATTTGTTTCACAATGGGGTTAGGATTCAAGGAGTGTTTGTGGGTTTTTATATCCACAGTCACATGGAACTTTCTCCTAGGAATAGTTTTTTTGAGGATTCCTGTTCTGAGAATAGGGGTTTTGGTACAGACCACACCGTACACCTAGAGATGAATCTCCAATTTTGGGTCGGGATAGTATGGTTCATGCTTTCATTTTTATTCATGCAAATGAAAAGTCTCCCACACTTTCCATGATCAATTTTAGGTATGTAATCCTAGTATTGGACACTAAAATTCATTCCTTATTCATTTCATTTGGACCCTTGTCAAATGTAAACTAAATATAATAAGGGCTTTTCACCTCACCCTCCTTCCTTTTTGCCTATCCCTCATCAATCCTGGCTATCATAGGCTCTCCCTCATGCACTAGAAAAAGAGGAAAAGTGAATGTGTCATTATTGAATCATTCAAATCCTCTTTTTTTCAACACCGAGCATAACTCATATGGTCTTAAATATTCATGCTAATTACAACATGTTCACAAACACTCACATTCAATGAACATTGAGAAATATGATTCCTAACATAAATGGGATTCCTAGGATTCCTTCTCTAGGAACAAGATCACTATATATCCCCTTCTAGAATCCAACAATTATTCCTTTTATCTGGGAATCCTCCTTTAGAATAAGATCCAAATTAAACCGCCAATGTCATCATGTCATCATTTTCAGTAAGTAAGAACAAAATCATTTCTCTCAAAGGGCTATAATCTCCTAATAAATTCATCAAACTATGTGGAATATGATTCCCAAAAAATGGGATATGTAGGAAGCCTCCATGAGGTTCAAACCCAACATTTCAAATCCACCTTGTTCCTCTTGTTCCCTATTCCCTGGAGGGAATAATATTACTTGGAAACCCATATTCATTCCATGTTCTAGGGGATACATAGGCATATGGCATACACAAAACGTTTACTAACAACATTTTTCATAGATGTCCTAATCACATGAACGTAAAATGAATGATTTGTACCATTAAGATGCACCAGACATCGAGGGTTCTGATTCTGTTCACAAGGATATGTAGCAAACCCATTTCTTGGGTACGTTCCCAATATCAAAATAAACATTTGTCTCCCTAGATTCCAATAAATTATAGAGTTCCCTTATGAGTGGCTTAAAAATAAGTATCGTCGTAAAGGTGATTAAATGAATCTCTTAATAGTATCTGAGAGGATACCATTGATGGAGAATCTCAAATACATAAAAATATCTCCATTAAAGAAGAACTTAAAAAACAAACTGATGATTCAAAATTTTACACATGCTAATAATTGATTGAAAATTCCAACTCTAACATATGATATGCTTGGTGAATTAATATGGATTCCTCCAAATATCTTAAATTTATGAAGTGAGTACCAGAGTAGACAATAATACCCCCCCAAAACGGTGTCATGAGTCTGACCACTCATCCTCTCAACCAATTCAAATTTTTATATATTGTAATGTTTAAACATAATGAGTGACTAAATTTTTAAAGAATCCCCCCCTTAGAGGAAGAAATATTGGAAGCCTCTGGTTCTATAAATAAATCCAATGGAAACTGCCAGGAATAAATGATTCTTAAAACTAGAACACGCGTTTCAAGAAACTACAAAACTAAAATGGGGAACCCAATGTGAATCCTTAATGAAGTTAATTTTGTTACCCACATGTTAGGAACCTATAAATAGATAAAGGAAGGCCAGAAAATGGAATAAATCATGAATATATCTATCGAAAATATGTTTCATTAATGTTTTTTGTTGTTGTTTATCAATTTTTTTCTCAGAACTCCATTCAGTCCAAAATAGATTTCTTCAAGACGAAATCTATGAACTTACCACCTGCTACTCAAGAGAGATCATCATCCACAAGAAGGAGGTCATCACCCAACGAGTATCTTCAATCTCAGGTCTCCAACAAGATGATAAAGGATTACTGTCAACATGGTAAAATCCAAACTTTGGAGGCTACCCAACATTCCCTCCAACTTAATAGCAATCATCAAACATCTAGCCAATGATGACCAGGATCAAGAAACTGACAGTTCCAACAACGTTTTCAGCTGTTTCAGGTATTTATCCCATGAATGAAACAACCAGTCCTTCCCATGTTGATTCAATAAGGTTTTCCTTATGAATTTTCCATTCCTTCATACTTGGGTTATATTGTTGAGTCATCAAGGTTTCCTTATGACTTCAGAATTCCTTATTGTTTTGAAAATCACAAACACCTTATGTCAAGAGAAATTTTATTTTAACCTATGTTTAACTTCAATATGGAAAAATTTCCATCCCCATGGAAATTTATCCTTACCATGTTTTCATTGTTCATATCATAATTTTCAAAAGTGTAAAATTCATTTTGAAACAAAAACCTCGGAATCCTATAATTACGTAGATATGAAGCATTCAGTTTTAGGATCCAAATTCTCAAAATTATGACAACGAATTCTGGTTATGAAATCTCTTGAGTTTGAGTCCGAATTATGAATACAATTTCTGTTATAAACTCTTCTATGTTCTGACTTTGAATTCTGATTACAAATTCTGGATATGAACATTTCTATGTTCTGACTCCTAATTCTAATTTTGAATTCTGGATATGAACTCTTCTGAATTCTGACTCCAAATTCTGATTACGAATTTTGTTTACCAACTCTTTTGAGTTCTGACTCCATGTTCTCTAAATACAGACTCTGAACTTTAATGAGTTCTGACTCCAAATTCTCATGAACTCTGAATCTAAAAATTGTGATTTTTGGTTCTGAATACATATTAATACAGATTCCGAATTTCCATGAAATTCAGACTTCAGAATTATATAGATTTCATGTTCCGAATTCATAAAAAAATAAGTCCGAATATCCTTGTATTATAGACTCTGAATTCAATTTTGGTTTGACTTAGAACATTCATTTCATTACATTCCGAATATAAGATTTTATTTATTCTTGCACTTGTTTTGTAATAAAATGATGTCGTGATTTCAGTTACTCACTAACTGTTGGTTGAGTGACACATATACAGGTCCCTCTGAAATTCATGGAAAAAATGACCGTTGGAGGAGGGAGCTTACCATTGAAGCAATGCCTATTAATAAGATCTCATTTGAAAGAGCTCACAACTTTTGATTTTTGGAATTCTTGAAGCTCAAAACATTCAGAAGTGATTTCGAGAGAGAGAGACTCTTATAAACTCGTAGTCTTCATGCAGAATGTTTGAACGGCTTGTTATAACTTTTCTTCATACAGATTTTCTTAGTGCAGAGGTGTGATTTCCATGAAATTAGAGACTTCAGGTTGTAAAGTCAGAGGTGTTGATTTCCTTACTAATCGAGGTCTTTTGGGGATATCAAGACAGATACCGATCTTTAGATTGAGGTATTACCTAGGTTTGGGTGAGATAGACTTTCTAGAATGTATAAATCAAGGGACCATTTATCCAGTGTTTTGGATACCGTTCTCTTTGGGGTAAAATAATTATTACTTGTTACTTATAGTATTTCTATTTTGTTTTCCACTGTAATTTTAGTTTTTCAGGAAAGTACAATATTCTTATACTTCCTTAGACTTGTACTCTGATTATATAGAATTCTATATTCTTTAAGGTAGAATCTTATTCATTGTAAAAATTTCTTAAGTATCATATTTTATTCACTTTTCCGGAATCAAGAATGTTATTAGACCTTAGAGTTGTTGTGAATTTTGTTTATGCAAAATTTCATTAGGGATTTTTTAAGTATACAATTCAACCCCCTCTTGTATTTGAGCATCTCATTATTACATATTCGATCGAAAAATTTGTATTAGAGGAGGTCTCTGAAATACTTATACACACATATAAGTTTTCCATGATCATGTTTTCGTTGTTCTATATTTTTATTTTCTTTGGAATATTTTTTCTTGAATCCTGTACCAATCCTACAATTGGTATCAGTGGAGGTGACCTCTGAAATAACTCAAGATTATATTTAGAAGAGAATTCTTCTTCTTATTAATTCTAGAATTGGATTTCGGGATTCACACTTTTTTGGAATTATTTTTTCATACTTGTATAATTCGGATTCATTTTTTCTTAGAGATACTCTTGTTCTATAATTTCCTTGTTTAGGAATATTTTCCTTATTAACAATCTTTATCTATTAACATGTTTTTGTGGAAATAATTTTCATTAAAATGGCATGAATAAATCCTGGTTTCATAGACAATATCATTCCAACTAGACCACCTATCTTTGATGGAAATGATTATGAATATTGGAGAGATCGCGTGAAGAGTTTCATTATCAAAACTGGAGTTGATATTTCTGTTACTCTTACTAGAGGATTTAAAATTCTTGACAAAGAAGTTACTACATTTACCAATCTAGAAAAGCATGAATATCATTGAATTTTAATGTACACAATAATCTAATTTTATCTATTACTGGAAATATATATACCCAAATTTCATCTTGTGAAGCTGGAAATTCTATATGGAAGAAACTTGAAGTCACTCGCTTTGGAACATCCATAGTTATTGAAACATGAAGAGCCATGCTTAGAGTTGAATATCACGGTTTCTTTTTTCTTTATGGAGAACCCATGTGTAAGGTGCAATAAAGATTCATGACTATTGTGAATAGTTAACAATCCATGGCTGAGAAAGGATTAGATGATGAATATCTTGTTGATAAGATCATAGAAATCATGCAGAATGAATGGGAATCCAAGAAGACTGTTATTGATGAAAATAGAAAGCTTACTTATATTTTCTTATATGAAATATTTGAAACACTTCTTCAGAATGAGACTAGAATAAAGAGATATGCTGATAACGTAAAGTAGAAGAATGGGAATGGAAGTGTTTGTTTTACTATAACTTCAAATCATATGAATTCTAAGACTCCTGAGAGTGTTACTAGATCAAAATCTAAGAATGTTTTTATCAAGTATGAATCTAGTGGAAGTGAATCCTTAGAAAATGAATTAGAAAGTCTTTCTCGAACGATGAAAAATATGGCAGGACAGAGGAACATTAATCAAGATACAAGAATAATGAAAGGAAAGACAAGAAAGATTCAGAAGTTACATGTTATGAATGCAAGAGAGTTGGTTATATAAGACCTTATTGTCCTATGCTTAAGAGAAAAGAAAGAGATGACAAGCATTCTGAGAGAAACAGAAAGATGTCTTACTAGGCTAAAGATCAGAAAGTTTTTAAATATAATGACACATGGAGTGCCAGTGGTGTTGACTCTTTAAATAAATCTTCATATTATGAATCTTCTGGACAAAATAATCTTTTTCTAATAGCCAGACTACCTATTGAAAATCATTACATAATGTATACGGTACACAATTATGAATCAATTACCAATGTTTATTTGAATGCTAATGATAGTAAATACTATAACTCTTTATATGAAGAATATTCTTCTGATGAAGACAATACTTTAACTTCCTATGAAGAAGTTTCTAGGTTTTCCAAACTCCTTGAGATTGAGAATTCAAAACTCAGGAAAAAAATGATAAGGAAAAATCTAGGAATACAATTATTACTAAGTAAATATCATATATTTATAAAGATATTGATAAGAAAAATGTTTATTTTGAATGTATTTCATGAAATCTTTAGGAAGTAAGTTCTGAGATGAATAAATTTTCTAAAGATATAGGAAACATAATATCTATTAAAAATGATTTCGAGCCTAGATCTAGTTCAAAATAAAATGTTTTTGAAGACAATAACTTGGTTATCAAACTCAAATCCGATATATTTTCCATGATGAAGTGTTTTTTAAACTTTAATTTAGGTAAAGAAAATTTTGATAAAATGTATTCTCAAATCCAACCTCTAAGGATAATTATGGTTTTGGTTATACTAATTCTAAACCAATTTTTTATTAACAATTAATTTATTCCTAAAATTTCTCCATTCTGTACTAAGTGTCAGTGTGGTGGACATTGGGCAAATAATTGCTCTCTAAACAAAAACAAATCTTTATGATTTCAGAAAGCCTGTTTTTCTAAAAACATGTGGGTGCCTAAAATTTTTCTTTCTAAGAATTCCGTATCCTAGCAGGTTTGAATTCCGAAAGCCTAAATTTTTCATATTTTTAGGAAAATATAGAAATTACCAAAAATAATACATGGTACATGGATAGTGGATGTTCCTGGCATATGACTGGTAACAAAAACTATTTTTAAAAGATTATCAAGACAAGAGGAGGAAAAGTTACTTTCGGAGATAATGATCAGTGAGAAATTATTGGTATAGGTAACATCGTTATTCTTGGAAAAACATTGATTTCAAATGTTTTATTTGTGAAGGTTATTAAGAACAAACTCATTAGCATAAGTCATTTATGTGATGAAGGTTACCTTGTGAATTTCAAGAATAACATGTTCTCAGTACACAATTCTATGGATCAATTTAATATTTCTACCCATATGCAAGATAATATTTACACAATGAACATAGAAGACCTTAGAAGCCAAGATATACCTTGCCTTAGTGCAATGGAATATCATTCTTGGTTGTGTTATAGAAGGTTAGAACAGTGTAACCTTAAAAACTTATACATACTATCTAATAAAAGATTAGTTAAGGATCTACCGGAGCATAGATTTGATTCTTCAAAACTTTGTGACCCTTGTCAATATGGAAAGAAACATAAATCGAATTTTAAATCAGTGGTTGAAGTCTCAACTACTGATGCATTACAGATAGTGAATATGGATCTATTTG
This sequence comes from Viscum album, assembly GCA_963277665.1. NCBI lineage: Eukaryota > Viridiplantae > Streptophyta > Magnoliopsida > Santalales > Viscaceae > Viscum > Viscum album. The sequence goes on from OY728153.1 coordinate 1,398,604,107, forward strand.
GTCCTACACAAACTGGAAGCATTTGGGGAAATTATTATGTATTTTTCTTGGTTGATGATTACACAAGATTGACATGGGTCTACTTTCTAGCAAAGAAGGTTGAATAGTTTTCTTATTTCAAAATTTTTAGAGCCTGTGTTAAAAATGAGAAAAACCTTCCATTGATAACTACTCATAGTGATCATGGTGTAGAATTTCCAAATTCTAATTTTGAAACTTTTTGTAGTAGAAATGGAATTACTCATAACATCTCATCACCCAAAACACCTCAAAAAATGGTTTTGTTGAAAGAAGAAATAGAATTCTTCAAGAGATATCTAAAACCATGTTCAGTGAGTATTCTGTAGCCAAATATTTTTTGGTTGAAGCTGTAATTACTACTTGTTATTCTATAAATAGAGTTCTGATTAGACCTTTTCATAATAAAACTTTTTATGAGTTATGGAATCGTAGAAAACCTAGGCTTTTCTACTTAATGTAATTGGTTGAAAGGTATTTATTTCAAATACTAAAGATAATATTCACAAATTCACACCAAAATCTAATGAAGAAACTTTCTTTGGATACTCCACAACTTCTAAGAATTATAGAATTTTTAATAAAAACACGGGTACTATTAAAGAGACAGTACATGTAAAATTTGATGAAACTGATCCTTTTGATTTTAAACATCCCCAACCTATATCCTCAGATGTGTTTTCAGATACTTATTATCAGACTTTTATAGAAGACCCTTCTGATAAGGAAAATATCCAAGAAGATACTTCTGAAACATTTACCCCAGAATATTTCCTATCATATGTTGATTAATTGGTTTTACAAAACCCAAAATAGATGTTTCTAAAGAATTATCCGAGTGATAACATTATCGGTGATTTGAATCAACCTGTAAGGACTAGAAGTTCCATAAGAAATGAAGTAGAACATCCAGTATTTCTTTCCCAATTAGACCCAAAAAGCACTGATGAAGCATTAGGTGATGATGATTGGATTAAAACTATGCATGATGATGTAAATGAATTCAAAAGGAATAAAGTCTGTACCTTGGTGGAAAGACCTAAGGAGACTTCTATTATTGGAGTAAAATGGGTTTTCATAAATAAGTGTGATGAAAATGGAATCATTGTAAGAAATAATGAAAGATTATATGCTAAAGGCTATAATCAAGAAGAATAAATAGACTATGAAGAAGCCTATTATCTAGTAGCTAGACTTGAATCTATTCGTATCTTACATGCCTTTGCCGCATTCTTCAATTTTAAACATTTTCAAATGGATGAGAAATGTTCTTTCTATAACAGATATGTTCAAGAGGATGTTTTTGTTGAACAACCTCCTGGTTTTGAAGATACAAAACACCCGGATCTTGTTTTTATACTTACCAAAGCTTTGTATGGACATAAGAAATCCCCTTGAGACTGGTATGATAGACTTACAATATTTTTTATTCAAAATAATTTTGTTAATAGAAATGCAGATTCAACCCTTTTTATAAAAAAACATAAGAAAAATGTTTTTATTTTTCTAATTTATGTTGATGACATTGTATTTTGTTCAACTTAGCAATCCTTAACTGATTCCTTTTTGGATCTAATGAAATATGAGTTTGAAGTGAGTATGATGGATGAGTTAACATTTTTTCTTGGATTCCAAATTTCTCAAAAACCAGAAAAAATCTATATATCCTAATATAAGTATATAAAAGACCTTCCTAAATATTATGGATATGAAAACACTAAAAGCATAAGTACTCATATTGGTACCTCAAACAAAATTGATCTTGATGAAGATGTGAAATTAGTAGATCAATCATCTTTTAGAGGTATTATAGGAAGTTTACATTTACATAACATCTAGTCATCCAGACTTAATGTTTTTAGTATGATTTTGTGCCAGATACCAATCCAATCCAAAGTAATACCACTTAAAGGAAGTGAAAAGAATTTTTTGCTAGAACCATGGATTTATGACTATTTTATACTTCTGGAAATGATTTTTTTTAAAATGTTTTTTTTTTTCAGATGATGACTTTGGTTGATGTAGAATGGATAGAAAGAGTACATCCAGAACATTTCATTTAATAGGTGATTCATTTGTTTCTTGGTCATGCAAGAAGAAACACTCAGTAGCACTTTCCACTGCTGAAGTTGAATATGTAGCAGCTGGAAGTTGTTGTGAACATGTGTTTTAGATGCAACACACACTCACAGACTATAGTATGAGTTTTACCAAAACACAGATTTTGTGTGATAATACTAGTGCCAATTCCCTTAGTAAAAACACTGACATCACTCTCATGCAAATCACATTGATATTAGGCATCACTTTCTTAGGGTTAACACACAAAAAGAAGATATAATTCTTCAATTTATCAGAATGCCGGATCAACTTGCAGATATATTCCCAAATTCATTACCCTCCGATAGATTTGAATACATTAAACTGAATTTAATATTGGTAAACATAAGGTAATACTCCTTATTAACTTTCTGTTGAACAAATATCTTTACAACAATAAACTCATTTTCATAGGGGGTGTGGACATTTGTTCATATGTTTTTCATATTTCTCGTAATGATTTTTTTCATATTTTTTGTAATGAAGTTTTTCATATTTTTTGTAATGAAGATATTCATGTTTTTCATAATGAGGTTTTTCATATTTCTCATAATGATGTTTTTCATATTTTTTGTAATGATGTTTTTCATATTTTTCGTAATTACGTTTTAAATGTTTTTCATAATAAATTTTTTCATATTTTTTGTAATGAAGTTTTTCATGTTTTTTATAATGAATTTTTTCATATTTTTTGTAATTAATTTTTTCATATTTTTCATAATGAAGTTTTTTAAGTATTTTATAATGAATTTTTTCATATTTTTCGTAATGATGCTTTTCATATTTTTTGTAATGAAGTTTTTCATATTTTTCCAAATTATGTTTTTCATGTTTTTCGTAATTAGGTTTTTCATATTTTTCGCAATGAAGCATTTCATTTTTTTAATGAAAATTTTCTTATTTTTTCTAATGATGATTTTCATGTTTTTCGTAATGAGTTTTTTCATGTTTCTCATAATGAATTTTTACATGTTTTTCATAATGAAGTTTTTCACATTTTTCATAAAAGTTATTTTTAATGAAATTTTTTATAATTGACATTTTCCTAATGATGATTTTTGTAATGAATATTTTCGTAATGAATATTTTTGTAATGAAGATATGCATACTCATTTTTTTGGTACTCCAGTTTTTTTCGGAATCTAAAGACCTTCAGGAATAATTTTTCTCAACAAAAATAATTTTCATTACAATTTGAAAGGTATAATTCATTCTTGAGTGTTCGTAATCACCACTTACATTCTAGTAGTTTCTTTTTTAAAAACAAAATTTATCTGATTCTAGTTTCTTTAAATATGAATTTTTTCCTTTAAAAAAACTCAAAAGATCAGATCCAACCAAATTTACTTTGAGGCTTTCATTTCAACTGTCTGATCTTATCAGATGAATTCTCCACCATTGGATTTAGATGGGAAGTTGAATCATCTCTTCAACACTTATAAAAGGGGACCAAGGATGGTTGTCCCACATCGGTTCTCAAGCCTTTTCATGTTGATCTTATGCCCTTCTATAAAATCCCATTCAGAACTTTTCTCAATGTCATGTCATGTATGAATGTCTGGAGAAGTTCCCTCTCAAGATATATCTTCTGTCAAGCCAATTTCGGAGTTTCAAATATACAAGGAGAGGTTGTTGCATCTAAACTTCATCAAACATTATGACTCCATTATCACCAATATCATCAAACTTAATGGATGTGAGAGTGTATCCATATCAAATACAAGATCTCAAGATGTTTTGTATCTAGATCTACTCAAATAATTTTATGAATTAGTTTTTTTTCTTGGAAGATGGTAGAGAAAAAATTTCCTCCAAGAGTTATGGAAAAACATATGCACTTTCATACACCAAGGCTGATAGCTTGGTAGGGTTATCCTATGAAGTAGAGGAAAAATTTTGTTCCCACAAGCTGCCAGATGTTCAAGGGAATTGTATAAAAGTGAAAGTTATGCAAATTCATGGACATAAAAATGCCAAGACTGCAAATATTTCTCACTTGTCTACCAACAATCGGATCCTAGAGTTATGGGTTCAGGGTTTTATCGTACAGAGAAAAGGTGACAAGGACACTCTTAAAAAAAGTGATGTATATATCTTATATTTATTGGTAAATCTATGAAAAATCAATCTGATGAGTCATATTCTTATTTTTATAGAGAATATCAAGAATGGGAATATGATAGCACAGATAATCATGTATCCTTCCCTACTCTCCAAGTTGATTGTTTTGTGCCTTGAATCTTTAATGATATCTTGTAGCTCCAAGCTGAGGAATTGAAAAGTAATAATAATCAGTGATGATAGCCTCAAGAGGATGAAAGTTGGTTTCTAAAAGGATTCAGGTGAGTTTTATGATCTACTAGAGGATGAAGTAGAAATTGTTCTGATGAATACAGAAGAGGTTGAACCATCAAAGAAAGCTGGAAAAAAAATAAAATTGAAGGAAGTAGAAGCTGAAGGTGAAACCCCTAAAGCTAAGGGAGCTCAAACCGCACCTCCAAAGCCTAAGAAACAGAAATCCTATCCAGATGAGGTAGTATCCAAATGGAGGGAGGATAAGAAGAACCAGAAAGATGGGGAGCCACAGTTTGGCCTGGACCCTGAAGAGGCCAAAGCATTGAAATAGAAAGATATTGGAGAGCTTCAGAAGTAGGCCAAAGAGAAAAATATTTAGAAGAAGATGACGGAGGAAGAGATTGTGAAATCTCTTTTGAAGGACACTAGAGTAGCATCCGAGAACATTGATGTATCAAAAACGTTTTTAGTTAAACCCTTTACTTGAGATACCTTGGAAGACGTACATGACTCTAGAAAAATAAAAATAAAATGTTTCTGAACTTATAGAAATTGTGGAAGAAGTAATATAAAAGGAATAAAGTAGTAATCACACTGATGATCTGATTAAGCAAGTAGAATATTATCATGGGAAGAAATGTGATTTAGAAAAATTGTCAATCCAAAATTTTCAAGCCAGATCATTGAACCTTTCTAGTCCTGGAATTGATGAGATGGATGAAGAGGAAGTGAACAAGTTATCTGAGGAAGAGAGTCATAATAATGACTTCTTTCTCCCTGAGGATATTTAGATAGGAGCTGAGAAAGAAAAAATTGATGAAGATTAGATTGTTTAGTTGTCTGAAAGCGAGCATAAGTATCCAGATGATGAAGCAGTTCCAAAAACTGACAAGGGGAAACAACTGGTTGTCGATACCCCAACCCAAGTAATTCTACAAAAGAATGAATTTGGAGAATCTTCTAAGAGGAAGCTGGTTGAGCTAGAGGAAGAACCATCACCAAGTAAAGTTTCATATTCAGAATCATCACCTCTAGGACATGAGTTTGTCCATCGGTACCTGAAGAAGCTAGTAGACACCATTCTGATCTTTCCAACAATTTTCTCCAGATGTGAGATGCTCCAGCATATCATGAATCAGATATCAGACTTTGTATCCATGGTTATTGATAGGTGTGTAATGATTCAGGCCGAACACAAGAACTTCCATATCAACTATGAAGCCCACCATAAATCTTTCTAGAAAATGGTGAGATTGTCAAATATAAAGTCGATGAGCTGAGAGAGCTTAATTACTTTCAAGATGATGTTAAGAAAGCTTTTGATACTGAAGATGGAAAAATCAAGGATCTCACAAATAGATTTGATGAAAAGCTATATCTTGAAAAGAATACTCAGATTCAGGATGTCTAAGATCTGAATGGGAAGTTGAATTATGTTTTCCAAAGTTTGAAAGCAGAACAGGATCTCCAGATCAATATTGAAGAAAAGTTAGTGAAGAAAGATGACTTGCTAAAGGCTTCAGAAGAGACTCTGAAGGCTCAGGATGATAGGATCAAAGCATTAAAGATGCAAACAGAGGAGGATCAAAAAAGAGATAAAGAAGATGAAATCCATGGTGAAGAAACTGATAACCAAGGAAGAAGAAGCGAAATAGATCCAAATATGATCTTTTGTTGTCTCTGTTTATCCCTATAAAAATTCATCACAACTTAATTAAATTGTTTGTTTCTTGTTTTTTTTTGGACATTTGTACTAATATTTCAGGTAATATATTCTTTTCCATTCCCTCAAACACATTTTGAAAATCACAAAGAGGGAGAAGGAAAATCAATTCTAAGTAAAAGAAGAAATATCCCTTAGTAAGGGGGATTTTATCCAATGGGGAGTTCTCATTATGAATATTTCCTCATTCAAATGAAAAATCTCATTCTAGAAATCTAGAATATGATCCTTAGTGTTCCAAAGCCTAAGAGGGTGTTAGTCGTATTCACCATTGTTCATATATAAAGGATGATATGTTTTATTTTCAATGTCTAGAAATTTTTTTCTAAGTCCTTATATTCTTCTTTTAACGATTTTTGAGCTTTAAAAAAAGGGGGATATTTTTGAGTCCATAAGGTTTTAATTATGAATTTTCCATTCCTTCATACTTGGGGGAGATTTTTGAGTCATCATGGTTTCCTTATGACATTACAATTCCTTCTTGTTTTGAAAATCACAAACTCCTTATCTAAAGGAAAATTTCATTTTACCCTGTGTTTTACTTCTATAAGGAATAATTTCTTTCCCCAAGTAAAATTATCTATACCATGTTTTCATTGTTGATATAACAACTTTCCCAAGTCTAGTATTCAGTTTGAAACCAAAACCTCGTAGTACTATAATTACCTAGATATGAAGAATTCTGTTTTAGGATCTGAATTCTCAGAATTCTGATTAAGAATTCGGGTTACGAACTCTTTTGAGTTCGGACACCGAATTTTGATTACGAATTCTGGTTAGGAACTCTTCTGAGTTATGACCCCGAATTCTGATTACGAATTCTAGATACAAAAATTTTTGAGTTCTGACTCCGAATTCTGATTACGAATTATGGATATGAACTCTTCTGAGTTCTGACTCCGAATTCTAATTAAAAATTTTGGTTATGAACTTTTCAGAGTTCTGAGTCCGAGTTCTCTGAATACATACTCTGAACTCTGATGAGTTCTGACTCCGAATTCTCATGAACTCTGACTCCAAACTTTGTGAGTTATGGTTCTGATATCTTATGAATCCAAATTCCAAATTTCATTGAAATTCAGACTCTTGAATTATATATAATTCAGATTCCATATTTGTAGAAAAAATAATATTAATATACTTGTATTATAGACTCCAAAATAAATTTTGGTTAGACTCTGACCTTTCATTTCCTTACATTCCGAATATCATATTTTAGTTATGCTTACACTTGTTTCGTTATGAAAAGATGCTATTCTTTCAGTTAATCACTAACAGTTGGTTGAGTGACATGTGTACAGGTCCCTCCAAAATTCATGGAAAATATGATTGTTGGAGGAGGGAGCCGACCGTTGATTTCGTTCCTATAAATAAGAGCTCATTTTAAAGAGCTCGCAACAATTTACGTTTGGAATTCATGAAGATCAGAATATTCATAAGTTATTTCTAGAGAGAGAGGCTTTTATAAACTCCCAGGCTTCATGAAGAATGTTTTAACAGCTTGTTCAAGATTTTATTCATGCTGATTTTCTTAGTGTAGAGGTAAATTTTCCAGGAAATCAGAGACTTTGGGTTGTGAAGTCAGAGGTTTCGATTTCCTTACAAATCGAGTGCTTTCAGGGATAGAAGGACAGATACCAATCTTCAAATTGATGGATTACCTGGGTTTGGGTAAGATATACATTAATGAAAGTATAAATCAAGGGACCTTTTATCCAGGGTTGTTGGATTCACTTCTCTTTGGGATAATTAAATTACTACTTGTTACTTGTAGTATTTCTATTTTGCTTTCCACTATAATTTTAGTTGATGAAGAAAGTGTAATCTTAATATAATTCCTTAGACTTGTACTCTGATTATATAGGATTCTATGCACATTACGTTAGAATCATAGTCATTGTAAACATTGGTTAAGTTTCATTTCCGGAATCACTATTCTGGAATCAAGCAAGCTATCAGAGCTTAGAGGTGTTGTGAATTTTGGTTATGAAAAATATACTTAGAGATTTTTAAAGTATATAATTCACCCACATCTTGTATTTGAGAATTCATTATTACATGTTCGATCCAACATCCAATGCTATGGGTTGCTAGATCAAGATGTCACTCAGGGCCTCTATTCGAATATGCAGGGATCCTTCCTGATTTTTCCCCCCAACAATCACATCTACTTGAATAATGTCGTTGTGAACCCCCAAAAGGATGGGGGTGTTGCATTTGGATGTTTGGCCTATGTATCTCAGACCTGGGCACAAAATATGAACTGCTAGGGAAAACATATAGTCAACAAGAGAATGTTCTTATATCTTCCCCCTCTGAGGATTTCCATCAACCAAACTTGATAGAGGACAATGACCAGGAACATAAACCAGTCCTTCTTAATTTTGATGTCCAATAGAATCATCTAGATGCAACCTACCAATCCCACCAGATAAATCTGGTGGAGTACTGTGAACAAGAACATACACCTACTTACATGTTATTAGCCATTTTTTAGTCTCATATGACTGCATTTAAAGAAGCCCGCCATTCCAATGTGGTGGCAACTGGTAAACAAGTACATTCACCTGACTACAATCACTCATTCGGCCAGTAGTATCTTCTACCATTATTTAAGGAATTCCTTTAACCATACATGATGGTAAAAAACCAACTGACACATTCACCAGCCACCATTCATCATAATTTCCAACAGTATCGTTTGGAAGCACCCAGAGAAGTCAGTCAGTAAGATCTGATAATAAATCATGGGCTTACCGAACTCTCCACCCCATGCATGAGTAATGTCAATACCCATTGAAAAGAAAAGGAGGATAAGAGCAGTCAGATACACCAACTCTAGATACTAAATTTATGTATAATCGCATTCCGACCACTAAATCCACCAAATTTATATTATCAATGATGAAAATGAAAACATAAACTCATGCCCATATTCTCGAAGCATGTGAGGATACTATAACAACAACATTAGCAGTACCAGTGGAATATACACATAAATCTGCCTCCAAACATGGTATGATACTTTGACATTCCATTACAGAGTAGATACAATCCTATATTTTAATCTAGGAAGTTAATGGGTCAAACTCCTCCATATCATAGAAACAATAGGATCAAGAACACACACCTTTTCCAATTGGAGGTAATCGGTCCGTTCTAGGGACCACTTCAAGGCAGGCACATACACCTTCCCATGATAACCAATTTTCCAAAAAAATGGCCCCAACTAAATATAAGAAAACATACAATAATAAGTCTCGTCAAACATGAAAATAAAATCAATATTCAAACTGAAATTTGACTCCTCTTAAGGATGGAGTTCTTGAGTCCCTCATAAATTTATCTGATACAGCTCAAGATCATATCTTATCATTACAAAATTATGTGAGTCGCAATAGTAATTTATAATTTTATCATCAAACACTTCATCATGAAATCTTGTTTCATGAAACATTGATCTATCTAGAGACCCTATCTCTAAATTAGAGCCACGACAACCCTTTATTCCATTAGAAGACCAGGGAGAAAGGGGATTAATCCCATGTTGTAATCCACCATGGTGGTCATACTCGTTGATGGCATTCACTGCGAAAGTCCTCTCCGTAGTAGTATCTAATATTGTTAGGATAATTCTTTAATTGATAATGTAGAAATGAGAAATACCTCATACATCAAGGCACATTCAAACAAAATTCCAGACAGGTATGATGCATTGTCATTGATAGGTGAAACACATTTTCTAAAAGAAGACATCTTAAGGGAACAGTCATTCTCCAAACATCCCTTGGGTCATTTGTCTTCAAATACAGAGTGTCCACTTTTGTCTGACCAAGTGGAGAAACCTCCAGTAAAAAAATATCATGATATGTTTAACAAAGGAATAAAACTGGATAAAGGAGAAATACAATTAACGTTATGGCCTTTATAAAATTATCAGTATAAAATTTTAGAATTTGTGGTAGAAGATTGCATTCTTGATATTAGCCTAAACTTGTGGAAAACTCTTCAAGATTTGAAAACCAATGTATTAACATATGTTGAGTATCAAAATCATTTAAAGGTAATGAAAGGGTTGCAACACCAAATTGATTTGGCATCTCTCTCAGTTTCCCAACATCCAATGGTTGAAAAATAGGAGAGAAATTTTTGGGGTACATGCCTTAGTGATCTAAAGAAGAAACACGAGTTCATATCTGATTGCACATTCGGTGTTCGTATTAGAGGATGGTGTGAAAATGAAGTATTGTATTTCAGAGAACTCCAGAATCAACAATGTCAGAAGAAATTTTTCTCATGAAATGTTATTTCCCATGGTCAGCAACAATTAACATATTTCGTATGTAATCAAATGTTTCCCCACGAACAGGCCTCAAAAAACTCTAATATGAGTTAATCCCAAAGAAAGTAAGCTGTTGATTTTTTTTACATCATGAATCTAAAAATACTGAGAAGGTCTTCCTCTTAAAAGATGTCATCCATTAGATAATGAAAATTTCTAATGTAACACATTGATCTTCAGAAATAGGTGAATTATGTAGTGGTTATATAACGATCCAAGGTATTGTCCAGACTAAAATTCATAAAATTTGAAGAGCAGTAGCTTGAATATTAGAAATAGCAGTTGATGAACCCCCCATCTTACATGGTCGGGGATCGTTTAATTTATCCTTCATGTTTATTAAAAAAATTCAATGTCTCAATGAAAAAGAACAGGAATAGCCCCAGCCTATATGGTTGGGTGATTTTTCACATCTGCAATCCCATCCTCAGCAGAAGTTGGTTTTATCTTGATTTGGGAAGAATCCATTAAGAAAGCGTACAACTCAACTATCTGAGGATTACCTTCATGTTACTATCTTACAAACAGTTCCTAGTAATCCATCATATAGAAGAGTAGAGTTTCATGGATGATATAGAGAGAGTGGATCTAACATTAACAATAATATAATTACCACAATGGATTATTCTCTAGTAAATGTAATTAACACAATTACAGAATATCCTCCAGAAAATGCATATAGTTCAAGAAACTCGAAACATGAAGTTCTTATTTATAATGCATTACACACTAAGGAAAATGAAAATATTTTTCATACTTGAAATGAGAGGCTTAGCTAAAGTCTAGGTATGAATTCAAATAACAAACTCAAACCCCTCCGAAGGGTATGTAACATGGGGAAATGTAAAAGTTATATTAAATATCACTTTTCCATTTGAGAAGGTCTATCTGTTTTTGTTTAATATATTTAAACAACAAGATGAGGAGATGAAGGAGTTGAGAAGGCTCAATGTAGAGTTACGTCAAAGATGTGTTTTTGCTAGACATACACCCAAAGAAGGTCCTCAACATACACATCCTTTTGGAGATACTCAACAAAAAGGATATTTAGTGACAACATATGAAGATAATGAATCCCATACATTAGGTACACAACCAAGGCATGATAGAACACATCCTTATAAGCATGTTCCCCTGAGTTATCCATGGAAAATAATGGCACCACCACCAGTGGGTTTTTTGGTTGTTGTACCAACGCAAGATCCAGTTGTTTTACCCGCACAGGTCCAATCTCATTCAAATATTCGCCAAATTCTTATGAACACAATTGAGGAAATAATGACTCAATAGGATGCTATGGATGAATTACGTGTGCCAGTTCAACCAGAAAATAGATATGACCCTAAATGGGTGGATCTAATTCCTCCCCTTCCAAAATTTTGTGAATAGCACAATTATAATAATTCATGGTTCAAGAGTTATGTTAAAACACATAACCAATTTTTTTTCTCATTTCAATCCCACGATGAGAACATGTCAACAAAAATAAGCAGTAAAGCATAGTTGTTTTGTACAATCATTATAGGGACCACCTTTTTTTTGGTAGATATGTTTAAAATCTAAATTGATTATTGGAAGGATGATCTCCATCAGAAATTCATTCTTCAATTTCGATCAATGCTACTAAAGACAATAATATTTTACCTTACAATTTGCAAATGAAGGGACAATGAAATTCTTTCATATTTCACAGCTCGGTGGAAAGGATAAACTTATTCCTTACGTCTGTATCTCACTCAATAAGAGTTACTACCGATTAATGGGGAATGTCTGCGCGATGAGTTACAAACACCACTAATCCCTAGGAAATACACACGAGGGTTTCATGACCTTACTAAAATTACTCAACAAATTTATGATTATATTATAAAATGTATGGCTAAAACTCATGTAATTCCATCAGCTCTGAGAAGGATAACATGGAATTTAGAGGCTACAACCATTATACTCAAGCAAGTACCAATACCTTCTTCCACAACAAAACCATCATCATATCAATGGTCTCTGCCTAATGAACATCAGCAGAAACTAATACATCATCAATATGACCAACATGATCACCAGTGGAAATAGTTTGAGGAATTAAATAACCATGTTTATTCTTTCCAGAATCAATTAGATCTCGATTACTTTATCTCAGCTCTAGAAAACAATTTGGTTTAGTTTCCACGGACAAAGAAACCAACCAAATATGGAGATGAAGATATCCCAAATTATTTTCCCATTAACCAGATGTTGGAGCATCCCATTCTGGATTGTTATGTTTTCAAGGACCTCCTGAAAAAAATGGTTGACTCTGGACTTGTGAATCTAAAATGTTTGTTGTCTCCACAAGAATGTGTTACTGCTACTGATCCAGAGGAAGAAAAATAATAGAACAAAGTTAAAAGTTAAATTGTGTACAAATATAATGATTGGATGATTAGGAAAATGATCAACCAAACTCATACCATTATACGAACAGAGTTGACATATCAAATTGTGTTTTCTTCCACTTCTTCTATAGTAAACCCACATTTATCAAGAGGTCTATTCTCAATGAAATGAGGTGATCAGAAGGAAAAAGAGCATTCAGATGAAGACAAGCTCATTTTAAGACCAATTTTATCCCTCACCCTAGCAGATTTAATGACATCCACTTCAAAAGAACATGAACCGTGCCATAATATGGTAAAACCAAGGACCAACAATTCAGGTTGAATCTTAATTAGATGATGAATTGATATTTGTTTCCGTCAACATCATCCACTTAACAGATCCTTATGCCACTGGTGATTCTAATTATAAGGATCCTGAGTTCCTTGTACTATACTGGGGAACCTGGGGAAGACACTAAATTCAAGGATATAGAGGGAGATATGGTTATTCTAGAAGCCAGTATATTAACTGTACACCATTTCAAACCATATATGCGGTAGAAACTCAAGGAAGATCCCATCAACGGGCTCAACAAGAATGAGGAGAATCTTCCACGCAAGAAAGGTTTAACCCTGACATGATTATTTTGGAGGACCGATTAGATGTCACACCATCCTTTAATCAGTAGATAAATAGAACTAATCAGTCTAATCTACCAAATCCATGAATATTTCTAACTTCTGCTCTGATACAAGGTTCATTTACGTTATAAGGGTAAACATCACAGACTCATACAAAAACGCATTCCCATGCTGGGAAACACATACCTCTATATCCTATGTATGATTTTTTTGAATCAATGTGACCATGTAATAGCCCTGAAATCAATTTTGGATTCCTTGAATCTACAAAAAGAAATTCACAATGAACTTATTGAGGCGTTGTCAAGTCCTCAAAAGATTGAAACAAAAGTTGCTGCAACTGAGGGTTACCATATAGAGAATGTTCCTACAGAATGTCATGCAGTCAGATCATTTACACATGGTGATGAATATGATGTTGTACATGGACATATCAGAACCTTTTATATATCTGGAAAAGTCAATTTCATAGACATCTGATGAGCCTTCATTGATAATGGTTCTGGAGTCATCCTCATTTTTGTTCGTACACATCATCGATTTGGACTGACTGAATATGAATTATCTCCTTACACATTAATGTTTCAAGGATATGAAAAAATAAGAAATAAACTCTTTGATAGATTAAAATCATAACTCAATTTTGGATAACATTTTTCTAATTCAGATGTCATGTTTGTTCGTTAGTACACAACTTTAAACATTCTTCATAGAAGGCCTTTTCTATATCAACATGTGTCCATACCTTTTTAATATAACAAATGTCTCATGTATAGTTTCAATGGTCAAATAACGACATTTTATTATGACAAGGCTTCATTCAAAACGTGTGAATCAAAATACATTGAGGTTGAGTTTTATTGCACAAATGGAATGAGGTCCATGAAAAGGAGATAACTAGAGTTAATGCTCTGAATGGAATGGAAAAGATCCTTCCATACCCATTCATATAGTTTAGTATAGATTATGTGTCACTCATCATTCAAATTGAATTGGTAATACCAAACCCAATAACTCATCCAATAACATCCATAATGACAATTATGGAATCTAAGACTGACATAATGGGAGTAATTATTGATTCACTAAGTATTGATGGAATCCAAAATCGAGATGTCTTAATATAATATTACAAACATTAGAATCCACTACTTCTTCAATATGAATGGAATAATTTGTAGTAATTGTAATGGAAGACATAGATGTTTATTCCCAATCAATCATATCCTCTTGATTACCCTAGAAAGACCCTTCATCATCAGTTGGGTCAAAAATAGTGGCCTCTTTTTCAGGATGATAAAATATGGACACCAATCCTATATCATAATGTTTTGTTTCGTCAATTAATATTCTAGTATAAGCATAAGAAATAACAAGTAATGATGAAGAAGAAGAAGTTCCCAGGGGCACTCCTCCAGCATTGGAGGAAGGTGTCTCTACCAATGTAGTTGAGCTCAATGAAATAAATCTGGGTACAAAAGAAGATCTACAACGCACTCTAATTTGCAAGACCATGAATTCTGAAGTGCAAGGGGTGTATACATAATTTTTTAAAGCAAATTCGAGATATATTTTCTTGTAATTATATAGAAATTCATGGTCTTAATCCTGATGTAGCCGCTAATCATTTGTTTTTTCCATAAGAACATTGATGATTAAAATAGGCACCAAGAAGAACATACCCAACTCATGCTTCTAAAATTAATGTTGAAGACGATATGCTTATAAAGGATAACTTTATAAGGGATGTTCAGTATCACAAATGGTTGGACAACATTGTCACCATGAAATAAAAGAATGGTAAAATCAGAGCTTTCATGGATTTTCGATATCTTAACCAGCAATTTCTTAATGATGATATATAGTTCCATTCAGAAATACTTTATTTGATGCAACAGCTGGCTATGAATCTCTTCCCTTCAAGGATGGCTACTCTGGATATTATAAAATCTTTATGGCTTCAATGGATGAAGAATCTACATCCTCTAGATCCCCTTATGGTGTATTTTTATATCGAGTAATGTCATTTGGCTTAAATAATGCCGGTGAAAAATAACAATGTGTCTTGCACCATATCATAAATACCTTATTAGGAAAATTGGATGAATGTTACGTGGATGATTTGGTGGTAAAATATAGAAAACAATTCAATCACTAGGCTGATATGGTGATCACATTCAATAAACATTGGCATCACAGTTTGATCATTAACGCCTTGAAATGTTCTTTCAGAGTAATCTTAGGAATGTTCCATGGATTCATTTTACGTCATTATTGAATAAAATATGATATTGAAAATAAAATCAATCATTGGTATTTCACCTCCATGAAATTTTAAATAATTTAGACGACTCTAAGGACACTTGGTCTATATTTAGTGTTTTATCACCAATTTGGATGGTAAGTGATTTCCCTTCACTAGATTAATGATGAAGGGATTCACCTATTATGGACAAGAATATTTCCAATAAGCATTTGATACCCTCAAGAAATATCTCTTGAGTCTATCTGTATTAATGAAACATATTTAAGGATGACCACTTATTCTCTATGTGACATCATTAGAGTAATCATTGGGTGCCTTCCTTACTGAAAGAACAATTACGGGAATGTGGAAATCATTTACTATCTCATTCGAACTATGATTGATAAAGAAACTCATTATTTATGTTCTGAAAAGTGATTCCTAGCATTAATCATTTCACTTCATAAATTGAGTCACTTCCTGTAACATTATGAGGACGAATTGGTATCCAGCAATAACTCTCTCAATTTTATCCTTATTCATCCTATGTTTACTAGATGTCTATAATGGTGGGATGTTATTTTGTTTCAGTTTGATATTCATTTTGTGCCCCATAAAGCAATAAAAGGAGAAGATCAGGCTGACTTCCTTGTCGAACATCCAACTGGGGAAGATACGTCATTGAATACGGAACTTCCTAATAATGATGTATTCTCTATTCAGGATATTTCCCAAATATGGGAGATATACTTTGATGGTGCCTCGAGAAGTCCGACAGGAATGTGAATGGAAAACCCTAAACACCATAAAGATGGATTAGGAATTGTACTTATTTCACCAAAAAAGGTAGTATGGACTTATTCATTTCTATTATCAAAAGAGGTACCAACGGTGAAGAAGAGTATCAAGCTCTTATTCCAGGCCTAGAATTGGCACTTAAAGTTCACTTCAATATCTTGAAAGTGGAAGCTAATTCAGAATTTTTAATCAAACAAATCAATGGGGAATATTATATTAGAAAACAATAGTTAATACCTTTTTTGATTACGTTAGAGGGTTAATGGACTAATTTCGCTCAGATCAAACATTATATTATGTCTTACAATCTCAAAATTCCCAATATGATGTACTTGTTAATGTATCTACATCCTTGGATGATCCAAATAGAGATGAGACTATCATCAGCATTGCCAATCGTTGTGTTTTCCTACCTTTAGTTCAAACTAGAATAAGAGAAATTAATGAAATTATCCCTATTTTTGAGCCAAATAGCCATATCATGGGATGGAGGAGACCCATCATGTATTTTCCTCACAATAGAGTACATCCACCATATTGATTTGAAAAAAGAATAGATCTGATGACGAGCGACCAATTTTACTCTTTATGATATTCCAGATCATGAGAATATTCTCTACAAACAAGGATTTGATAGAATACTTTTCGGATGTATTGATGGAGAAGAAACTGTAGTTTTCATAAAATAAGTACATTCAGGAGAATGTGATGATCACCCGTTTGGGCATTGGATTTATGATCAAATCAGAAGGATTGAATAATTTTGGCATTCAGTGATGTAGTATTTCCCATATTTCACTAAGATATGTTATCCCTACCAAATGCAAGTCATCTTCATTCATAAACCCCTAGAGTTTCTACATACAGTTTTATACTCTTAGCCATTTTCCACATAGGGAAAGGATATAGTAGGAAATTATCCTACAACAATGGCTAAGCAGTTCAAGTTTATTCTTATTACAACTAAATTCTTTTTTAAATAGGCTAAGGTAATTCCTCTCAAGGAATTCCGAGCAGAAAAGAGTTGTTAGTTTTGTCAAAACTAACAACGTCACTAGATTTGGTGTCCCTCATACTATATTAATAGAAAACTGCACCAATTTATGTTCTTTTGAGGTAATGATGTTATATCATAAGCACAATATCAAATCCAACCATTCATCTTGATATCATATGGTGGCCAATGGACATATAGTGGCTTCTAATAAGACCTTATAAAAATATACTCTAAAATATAGTGGATAAAGATAATAAATATTGGCCTAATAAAATTTTGCATACTTTATGGTTTTATCGGACTAATACCTATATTGCCACCCAAGAAACCCCTTATATATTTGTATATGGAATAGAAGTATACTTTCCAATTGAAATTCAATGTCCTTCAGATAGATTTTAAATCTTTGATCAATTGTCTACAGATGAGAGGTCTCCGAAACGGTTTAATTGTCTAGAACTATTTGAAGAAAAAAATATGGCATACTTTGCATCATTTAGAAGTATACCCAAACAGACGTGAATGAACTTTTAACAAGAAATATCACCTCCTTTTATTTCTTCATGGAGGCATGGTATTGGTCCTCAGGACTCCAATGATACTAGGGAAAAACCTCCAAAGTTTGAGTCAATGTTGGAAGGACTATATTCTATACATAATCACTACTGAAATGGATCTTTTTTCGTAATCTCAATGTAAGGAGAGATTATTACCACTCTAACCAATGTGATATTCTTGAAGAAATATATTGTGTTGTTGCACATCTAGGCCTCAAAACATGAGTGAAAACTACAAAACCCTCATATCCTAACTAAAATATTTAAAACTATATAGTACAAATTTAAAGTTTCAAGACATTAAACTACATAATGATCATAATTTTCCACACAGCATGACGTTAAAATTATTAGCACCATTTTGTTTTCATTACATGACATTAAAAAGAATGGATAATGTCATTTCCACTTGATTTTTAGAGCTTCCATTTGAAAACATCATAGAAATAATTACCATGAGAGCTTCCCATCCTTATGTATGAGTTCGATCTGCATAGGGACCTTCTTTCAAGAACAAAGAGTGGATTGATTCTCATCTATTTGATATACGTAGAGAAGCCTAGATCTCCAATCATGGGCCTATCCCCAATAAAAAAAAATTATTTCCTTTTTTGTTCTCCTATATTTGAATTTGATCTATATAGGGTACTCTTTTTAAAATACAAGATTTTATTTTCATAAAAACATTTGTATTAAATTTAATCATTCTTCTAAAATGTTTAATATCCCCCCATCTCCAATGTCAAAATCGATTGGTGTGGGAAATTAATGTTTAAAGAACTATATAGAGATTGATTATCATCTATATGAGAAACATAGAGAAACCTAGATTTTCATTCTTTGGCCCATTTATGATCAAAAAAACAAAATCCGTATATTCCTTAAAGAATAATCAAAGCTGCATGGGGAATTTTCAATGAACTATGTATGGCTTGAGTCTTTCCCCTAGTAAGACACACGGTGAAAATTGGGTTTTATCCCTTAGTCCAATTACAATATGTATTTCTTTTCATATCGATTCATCTTCATCCTTACAGAATGACGTTAAACTACATGGAAATCTATCACCCCTATTTTTCACTTGTGTCACCCTTGTGCTATAGAAGAAATCCTTATAGGTAATTGTTTATCACCCCAATATAGCTCACGTGGGATTAATAATTTAGTAAAAGGAATCATTATATAAATAAGGTGTCTCAATTTCTTATGGGGCTATCAATTTCGTCATTGCAATACTTAAATCATTATAGTGTACTATCCTCACTACATGACAGAAAATTGCACTGTAGAATGTCAATTCAACATGAAACAAATAAAGACATCATTTTACTTATGAGTTAGATAAATATAAAAGACGTAAAACTCATGGAAAATATTTATTAAAATATTTATTATGTGCATTGAGCATAACCACCTTATATATTTCACACTCTTAATCTGGAATATTTCAAGATGTTCATAATATTTCTATGGTTTTCTTGTGATAGAGTTTCTATTAACTGAGAACACTTTTTATTGACAATGCAGCATGCTACATTAGGTGGCCTTACATAATTTTCCTACATAATTGGAATGTCAGTCAAAATATTCCACTATTTTTCTATGAATCATATGCCCCATTTTCCTCTGCTTAATACAACCCCTATAAAAGGTTTGTCAAATGATGATAATTTCATCCTTGGTAATAGTATATTTTCCCCCATAAATCATTAATGAAAATATACAATAATCTGTATTTTTTAGTAGTCATTCAGGTATATTTTTCCCATTATCTTTCTATCAATATGAAAATCAACAAGACTATGGTTTACACATTACTCTATCCACGTGTTCAATGATATATTATATAACATTGGAATCACCTTGCCACATTACATATATTGTTTCCTTTTCTTGTCCTAGTTGTATAAACTAAAACTATTTATATCATACATTCTACATTTGGATTAGATCTTCATAGAAGTCATATTCCTCTGAATCATTGGAAATATTTATTGTAAATAACCTCTACACATTCATGTACATTTCTCCATAAACCAAACTCTAGGCTTCAAAAAATACAAATCTCCATAAACATTCTTCGTCTTTTAGATATACAAAACCAATCTTTTGAGAGGTCTTTTTCATGACTATTCATCACATACCCCTATGTGGCTGGGAATAATTTTCCTACATAACAGGCTTAGAAGTTAAAAGAAGCCACTATTTGGCTATGTAGCATATGCCCTAGTTGGCCATGTATAACACAACTCTCGTAAAGAGTTTGTCAAAAAAATGGTAACATCGTTCAAGAGAATGACTTCCTATAATGCTTATAGACCTTTTATATCCATATTATTCATCATATTTAGAAATTAAAAATTCACAGTTTACAATTTTCACTTGGATACCTGAATTTGGTACTATGTTTCCAATTAGATTATCAAAAAATTGGGAGAGTCTAATAACATGGGTCAGAACAAAAGACCTTAAA
Organism: Viscum album; assembly: GCA_963277665.1. Classification (NCBI taxonomy): domain Eukaryota; kingdom Viridiplantae; phylum Streptophyta; class Magnoliopsida; order Santalales; family Viscaceae; genus Viscum; species Viscum album. The sequence continues at coordinate 1,398,624,654 of OY728153.1, forward strand.
TTAAAACTACACAATTTAATCACTTAATGAATTAAAACTAAACAGTATAATGTCCCCACTGCATGACTTAAAAATATATAGTACAATTTCCTCACTATATGACTTAAAACTACATAGTACAATATCCTCACTCAATGACATAAAAATGCACAATTTTATATTAGATATTCCCCCTTATGATAAATTTTAACCATTTATAATACACCAAATTTGTGTATAAAAGGTTTTATGATTTATGAAATATGTATTTATAAAAAAATCCTTTCATTCTTAAAATTCCTATCCTGGGAAAAACCACCCACTGTGGTCTTGAGTAACCGAAATCTTATTTTCCCGTATATATTAGCCGAGAAATGTTAAATTCCTTAGAACTCTTTTTATTTAATATTCATTACGTTTCCTTAGGTGTCCTTTCATAATTTCCCTACATAATAGGTCTTTCATCCAAATGATGGAACTCTTTGGCTATGTAGTATATGCCTGAGTTGGCCCTGCATAACACAACTCTTGTAACGAGTTTTTCAAATAATGGTAACATCATTCCGGAAGGAGGCTCCCCTTATGTGGATACATGTTTTAAATTTGGTGACTATAAAAATCATGGATCAAGATTCCCATTGGAAATATTGAAAGAATAATAATGAAATTCATAGTCACTTTTTTTATTTTTTGGAATTAATTTTAAAATTTATGATCAAATCTATCTGACCATAATCATTAGCTCTTTATAGTCCAACATGCATGACTTTAAAATTCCTACAACAAGAGATGTGGTACTCACTAGATTGGAATCCCATAAAGGGAATTAGGAACAAAAGTTAATTCATATCTCCCTAAACATACATTGTGTATTATTTAGGTAATATTGAGAAATGAAATGTCAAAAGATACAATGTTTATGGTGTTCTCCATATAACCCTATAAAAAGTAAAACTATGATTTCTAGACCCTATGAATTGGGAAAAAATTTGAGCAGCCTTTCAATCTTGAGGTAGCTCCCAATCATCCAATTGATGTTAGAATGTGTCAACATTACATTACTTTCCTTTAGAAAAATATTCTCTTCATCCTGAATGAATCAAAATCATGGGGGGTGGGGATTTTGTAGACACAATGAAATGTGTTTCATAAAATTCCCCCCAATTGATGATATATTTCACATTCCAGGACTCAAAATGACCCCAAACATGCTAGAAATGGTTGAGGTGTGACCTGGAATGTTTAATGGGGTAGTGATGGTAGCGAAGGCACCGACCTGAAGGTTTGAGACCGCACCCCGGTAGTGATCCAATGCAGGGGCGCAGGGGAAAACCCCCACAATATGGATAAATTATTTGGCTAGGTCTCTCAAGAGTTACCCAAGGTACATATACACAAATACCCGCGTGTTACCATGCTAGAGATGATTTAAGTAATAATTTTTTCTAGGTACTCTTGGTGTCACCCAACTCTAGACAAAACTCCATTGGTGAAAAACCTACTTGTGCGCCCCATCAGGCATGCATCCACTTTCACGCCATAATCTTGGAGTGCACCCTCCTAACACACCCAATCTACTTTCACTAATGATCTTATTATTGTCTATAAATAGTCCCTTTATCCATTACTTGTATAGACGAATTTAACGGAAGCCAAATTGTTGTTCTGGTCTCCCTAGTACTGAACCTCAATCTTCTAAAATTTCATATGTAGTTCTTCAACAGCTTGAGCATAGGATTGAAAGCAGGATAATGGTATTTATGTCATTTCAATGTTTTAAAACCATAATACTTGTGTGCCTAAAGATCCCAACCTACCTAAATTGGAAACACATGGGTTCTTGCTATTCCATTCATAGGAACATTAGCACCCCACTTCTAGGATCACTTGTGAATACTCCTGAAAGAAAGAGCCATGTCTTTCCCACGTATTAACATAAATATTGTTCATTTCTTAAGGGATCATTATGTATCTCAAGCCTATGTGTGCGCCCATACTTATGTGCCCTTCTCTAAAAGGGTTCCCCTCTTTGATTCACTTACTCTCATAATGAAAAAATCCATCAAGCATTATTAAATTCCATTAATGAAAAGGATTCTTCCTCATTTCCTCCCTTGATTGAATGGGATTCTATTGAGACCTCCACTAAAACCTCATGACTCGTAAAATATTTTAGAAATGCACAAAATCGTGCCTCTTATTGGGGTTTGTATTTCCACATCCAAAGGTTTCCCTCATTTTTTCACAATTATGTTATGATTCATGGAGTTTCTGTGGGTTTTTATATCCACTGTCACATAGACCTTTCTCCAATGATTAGTTCTAAGAAGTATCTAGTTCTGAGAATATTTTTTTGGGTCCTGACCACTCTATTATGAAAGATCCAAATCCTCAAATTTTTGGGTTGGGAAGGTATTGTTCCTTCATTCATTATCATTCATGAAAAAGTGAATTATCCCACCCATATGGGGAAAACTTTTAGGGAATCCATCCTAGGGAAATCTTCTTACCTTCATCCCTTATTCCATTCATTTGTACCCTTTTCCAATGTAAAGTTAATAGTGGGAGGGATCATCGTGTAGAGACCCAAGCTTAACGTACAAGGAAATTACATTACTATTGTGGAAAAATTTGCACATAACAAGATCCATCACTCAAGGATCGTAATAGTTTAGTGTCTTTGGAAGCTCAGAACATAATATTCTAATCGTGGTGAAAGATCTTCAATATCTCCCATAAAGAACATCACCATTTTTTTTCTTACCTAAAAACATTTATTATATCCTGGGGAAAAGAAAACATAAAAAGGGTCAGATAAAATGCTCTGTAAGGGTAAATATATGGAACCTAAAACAATCTATAATCATTTGAATGCAAAAACTTGAACATAAAATCGAAACATCAAAATGTTTAGAAATGACATAAATCATGGAAGTATGTAAAGAATATATCATAAAAACATCAATCATGGTAAAATTGAATGTAAATAAAACATGTAATTGTGGAAAACCATTAATCACGTGATATTATTTCCATAGTATCCAAGGCATTGCTTCCAAGACCAACTTAGTGGACCAAGTCCCTTATTGAATTGAGTTCACTCCTCGTTCCAGTCCTGTATCCCTGAACCAGATTAACTAACTATTCCAGCCCTATCTATCACATGAGATATAAATCATTACCCAATGAATTGGAGGGAGATATAGGTCCCACCCATCTCATAATGAAATCATTCTTACTTGTGCCACAAAATAAACATAAATCATTCATCAGATCCCAAAGAATAACATGGGTTCCATAAACATCATCCCATCATAAAATAATCCATATAAAGCAAATAGATAAAATTTCATCTTAAGAATAATCAAACCATGTGAATAATATAGAAATTATACAGAAAAATAAAAATATTAAATAATGTCATCTTAGATGGAAAATAGTTTTGACAAAACAATTGAACTGAATTCTTGAGAAAAATATCCTTTCTTTTTCAAAATCATTTTCTTTTCACAAAATGCCACTCAATTTTAAAAGAAAAGGATTTTGATGAAAATAATAATGAAATATTTTAGAAGAATAATTATGAAAATCTGGAATTATGAAACTGTAAAAATCCATTCATTCTGTATAAGTTAAAAAACATTCTCCTCATACTTTTGCCGAAAAAGTCAAAAAGTTCATCGTATGGTATATAAAAAAAAGATTCCTTCCATAACACAATGTAAAAGTCAAAGAGGGGAAAACATGAATTTAAACATACATGGAATCATGTGAACACTTTATTAAAAACATTTTTTGGACATGGATGAAAAATATAACACCGGTAAATACTTATGTATAAGCAATATCGGATAAAAATGAGATTGAAAAATTATCCCTTACCTTAGGTCCAATTTCATCCGTACATGTCCGAAACTCTTGTTTAGGTGTTTTTAATAAATTATTAACTTGTAACAGAACCATAATAATATTTATGATATCATATATTATTCACGTAGGACTTTATATTACCTGTTATTTTGTTAATTCCATGTTAATGCAGCATTTTGGGTAAAATAGTTTCATTTACCGTATGTGTTTGGACGTATTGTTCTTGATATTATCATTACTTATATCATGATTTACATATTTACAGAATTTAAAAGATGATTAATATATCATATATATTCATTATATATATATATATAATAGATAGATAAATGAAATGAAACACACTGTTCATGGAGACGGTAGGTCGTACGTACGCATGAACGTTTTTTTTCCTTTCCTTTTTGACTTGAATGGAAGTAAGTAGATGACATATATATATACATAAATAAATTATCTTCATTAGTACATATATTTCATTATTATTCATTATATATACTTTATAATCATTCTTGAATGGTTAACATGGAGAATGAATCTCATCGTCTCGTGGATACGGTAATCCATACGTATGCACGAGCGATGATATCATTCCCATAATTATTGAATGAAATTGGAGTGGATGATATAATATCTCAAAATCAGTATGATGTTATAATTTCTATATATAGTTATTATTTACACCATTATACCCATTCATGCAACGTGGTGGTGTAAAAACAGATTACACCACGGCGTGCAGACGGTATTCCGTACGTACGCACGCGCAGTGATTTCATTTTCTGTAGGATGGATAGAAGGTTAAATAGTTGTTTTTTTATATTTATAATAACATATCAGAATATTATTGATTCTGATGCTATTAATTTATAATGAAACAACTAAAGAAGAAGAAGTTGAAGAAGAATGAAAACATGAAAGAATCGGTAAAAGTGACTACCTCTTATTCAACGCACCTCTCTTAAGCTTCCTACTAGGGCACTAGAGTTGGTCTTTTGAGGAGACAAGAACCCATATACTGTTTAAGGGAAGTTGATAAAGGAAATTTTCAGGGGTTGGGATAGATTTAAAGCTCAAAATTCTGTAAAGAGAAGAGAGAGGAGGTTCCCTTTTATAAGGGAGGAGAGGGGTTCATTAGGAAACAAGTTAAAATATTAATTAATAATAAAGTCATATTCGGTTTATAATGGATCCAAAGTGACTTATTTCAAAGGTAAAGTGGGGATGGGTCTAAATACACTCAAACAATAGGTTTTAGACAAGTTTAGGTTACTATTTTAGCCGTAACATTTATAATTAACTCTAATTTAAATAATTTACTTTTACTGTGTCTTCTTGTATTCTTACACTATATGGTTATTAAACATACAATAACAAGTCAAAATAACCCCAAGTGGTTATTTATTAATATATATAACCTTATATAAGTCATTTAGCCGAACTTATATTTTTAGGAATAGAATAACAATTAATAATATAATATTTGTTTTAAATACTATTTTATGTCAATTGTGACAATATGTGGTAATTTATTTTTTTGAAAATAATAAAAGCACGATTAGTTAGAAGAAAGTTAATTTAATCAATACAAACATGTATTTTTAACCAAATAATTATAGTAATTTATAAAAAGTCTTAATTTACAATTATTTGGGTGTTTATAACATCAATTATGTTAAAACATTATTAATAAGGTAATTACTGCATCATCATTGTGTCATAAGTAAATTAAATTATTTAATGTCTAAAAATAATTAATAAAATATAATTACTTATTAAATCTTTTTATATTTATAATGAATATTTATGGTCAAATTTATCTTATGTATTACTCTATATTAAAAGTGTTTTAGAAATTAAACTCTGATTTTAACTCTTCTTTGAAATAAATAATAATATATGTCTTAATCAAATCCAAGTGGACCTAAAGGGTCATATTTTATTCCTAAGGTTGTTTTTGGTTGATTAACACTTATCCAATAGAATTATGACATCTTTTAGGGTAATAATAATATCATTTTTACCCTTAATTACCCTATTTACTTGTAACCATTGTAAATAAAAGTAAAAAGTTACTATTCACCAAAAATTCTTTTTATCTTATCAAAGAAAATTTTACTCCTTGATATTAACCATATCTCTTTTATTTTTTAAATTCCACTCATAGAAACGGTAAAAGTATGTTTTATGTAAATTTGCAAATTTTCCTTTGAGATGTGTAAAAGACGGTGAAAAGTTCAATAAAATTTTTATATATCTAATATTTTTATAAAATTACTCTAATGAATTACATTGAACTTATATATGTATTATGTATCAATTTTGAAAAAAAAATATTTAAATAAAATAAATAATTATTTAAATAAAATTTTGGTTTTAAACTATAACTCAGTGTTTATCACTATTCCTCAAAAATTGAAAGTTTTCTGAAAAATAAGAAAAATTCACCCTAGGTTAGTTTCGATATTCCGAATCCAAAAATGAAGTCCATTTTTAATGATATAATCTATAAAATTTCAAAAAATGGGTATTACTATTCATAATGGCTAGTTCATAATAATATTATAATAATATCTCATTTAGTGAAACTCGGTATTGCCTACAACACACACTATCGAGGAAGGTTGCTCTAGCGTGTAACACAAGACTAGAATAGTGTTTGCGTATACTATAAGCTAATACGTTTTTGCATATAGCCCATGCTAATCATGGTGTAGCGTACAACACAAAACATCAAAATAATTTTTCTCATAAAATCTCAGGGTGTTACACATCGCCTCACCCACATTCCTCTTCACCTCTCCCTCATCTATCCTAGCTGTTGTAGGCTCACCCTCCTCCACCAACATGGGTGGAAAAGTGTATGTTTCATTGTTGAATCATTCACATCCTATTTTTTCTCACACCGAGCATGAATCACAAGGGATTATAGACTTGGGAAGATTTCATCATGTTCCCAAACACTCACATTTAACGAACTATGAAAACATTGATTCCCAACATAATTGGGATATGTAGGAAGCCTTCTCTGAGCCCAGCTCACTGGTTATCCTCTTCTGGAATCCAACCCTAATTCCTTTAATCATTCCATCCTCCTTAGTAATAAGCTCTAAATTAAGCCCCCCAAGTCATCGAGGAATCCTTTTCACGAAGAAAGCCCAAACTCATTTCTCTCATAAGACTATACTTTCCTATAAAATCCATCAAACAATGTGTTCGTTGATTCCCATCCACATGGGATACGTAAGAGTAGTTGGGGTTTGGCTAAGTGGTAAATATCTCGTAATACTACATGAAAAATGGGGGTTCAAAACCCATTGGGCGCAGGTTACTGTATCAGTACTATAGTCGGTACTATATCGGCCGCGATACTGTTGATCGGTGGGTACTGTAGCGGTGGCAGGGCACTATAGTGGCAGAGGTACTATGCTGGTACTGTAGCAGCTGGGTTACTATTCACAGAATAGGAATTTGGCCAAAACTTTGGGCCTATGGGCTATGTAATGGGCTACTAGACCACTGGGCCTTCGGGTTATGTAATGGGTATCCCTCTACCTAGTTAAAAGAGGTATTTTCTTTTCTTTATTAATAAAAATGAGGGTTCGGTCCCAACCTTTAAAAAAAACATGGGATACTTAGGAATCCCCCTTGAGGTTCAAATCCTATATTTTAAATCAACTATGTTTTCCTAGGTCTATATTCATAATAGGGTATATTCTTACATTGAAACCCATATTCTTTCCAAGTTCCTTGGGCTGATTAGTCATAAGTCCCACACCAAACTTAAACTAAGCACTTTTTTATTATAGGACTTTATCACTTCACATTAAAAGGTATGTCGTGTCCCATTATGTTGTACTGAACTATGGAGGTTCTAATTCCTTTCCCAAGGAAACATATGTATCCCATTTCATCGGTACGATCCTAATATGAAAACAATCCAACATCTCCCTAGATGAAAATAAATTCCAGAGTGCCCTGATGAGTGGCTTAAAAACCAGTGTCATCATAAATATGATTAATAGAATATCTAAATTGTATATGAGATGATATAATTGATGGAGAATCTAAAATACATAGAGATATATCCATTAATGAAGATCCCTCAATTCATACTATTGATTCTAAATGTTAAACTTATTAATAAGTGATAAGTAATTCCAAGGTGATATTATGTTATTCATGGTGAATTAATAAGGATTCAGGAATAAATAAATAATTAAAAAGAGAGTCTTGGAGTAGACAATATTCCCCCCCCCAAAAGGGTGTAATGATTCTGACCTCCCATCCTCTCGACCAATGTGTGTTCATAAGTATCATAATGTTCAAACATAATGAACTCCTAACTATGGATAGAAGGTCCCTTTTGGATAAAAAACTATCGAATGTTTCTTTTTCTATAAATAAATATAATGGGAACATCCTAGAAGTAGTGATTCATAAAACAAGAACACGCGTCTCAAGGAACTATGAAACAAAAAGGATGAACCCCACACGAATCCTAAAACAAGTTAATAATTTTACCCATTTGATAGGCCCCTATCAATTGATAATTGAAGGCCAAAAAAAGGAATCAATCACACATGTATCCATCTAAAATATTATTCTTTAATGGAGTTTGTTGTTGGTTTTCATGTTCTTTCTCAGAACTCCCTTCATTCAAAAATACCATTCATCAAGATGACATCTATGAACATCTCGACTAATGATCAATTTGGATCCTCATCCACAGGAAGGAGGTCATCACCCACCCATCATCTTCAACACTAGTCCTCCAATGTTCTGGTAAAGGAGTACCATCAACATGGTACAATCCCATCTTGGGAGGCATCCCAACAGACCCCCCAAGTCAATAACAATACTCAATCATATGGACAACGACGATCGATGATAAAGAAGACGATGGATCCACCCACCGTTTTCAACCATTTCAGATCCTTATCCCCAGAATGCAAGAAATAGTCCTTCCCATACTACAGGGAGGTGGATCAAGAGGTCACTCCCGACCTCAATTCAAATATAAAGGGATCCTTCCAGAGGATTTCCACCAACAATCACTAGTAGCAAAATCACATAGTAGTGAACCCCATACATGGTGGGGTTTTGGCCTCTAGACGTTCATCCCAGGTCTCTCAGACCGAGGCACACAAGATGAATAGTTGGGAACAACTTTTGGTCATCATGAAGAAGGTTCTTACCTCTTCACCCTCTAGAGTAGTCCATCCACCTAACTTGATGGTGAACAATGAGCAGGCACATACACTTGTCCATCCTATTTTTTTTGTCCAGCAGACTCATCTGGAAGAAACCCATCATTCCCACCAAAAAAATCCAGTGGAGTAATTTGGGAATGCATATACACCTATTTACATTTTATTATCCTATTAGCAGCCTGGTCTGACAGTATTTAATGAACGTTTCAAATCCAATGTCGTGGAAACTAGGAAATAGAAACATACACCTACTTACTATCACCAATTCTAATTGTTGTCTCCTATTTTATTATTTAAGTAATTCAATCAACCATACATGAAGGGAAACATCCATTATGACCATACACCTTCCAGTGTTCTTCAAAACTTCCAATTGTCTCGTTTGGAAGCACCTAGTGAAGTCAGTCGGAATGCTCCAACAAAAAATCTAGGGCCGACGCAACACTCTTTCCCCATTCTTGAGTACCGTTAATTTCCATTGACAGGAAAAGGTGGACATGAGAAGGCACATACACCTAATCTAAATATGGAAGGGATGTATGTTCTCGTTTTGGCTACAAAATTCACCAAAAACATCTTATAAATGGTGAAAGGGAAAACACAAATTCCTGCATATATTCTTTAAGAATGCCACGATGTTATAACAACTACTTCATTAGTAATAAGGGAACAGAACTGTAAGTCTTTCCCCACACATTGGATGACAGATCAGCATGCCATTCCAGGGTAGATACACACCAATGTTGCAGTCCAGGGGGGGTCATGGGGCATACTACTCCATATCATACTGACAAAAAGATAGATAATATACAAGTTTTCCAATTGGAGGTAACCAGTCCATTTTAGTTGCCACTCTAAGGCTGGAACATACACCTACCCATGATAACAACATTTAACACTGATTTTCCCTAAATGAGTATCAGATAACATCCATGAATAATTATCGTTAAACACATTTGGAAAATCAAGAGTCAAAATAAAATTTGGATACTCTTAATGATGGAGTTCTTGAAGAACTCCAACATTTATCTAATTCATATCAAGATCTTATCCCATCAATAACAACTTATGGAGTTGGTAGCAGTAATTTTGATGTCCCCCATTGAAAACATCATCATAAAGGATTTCTTCATGAACATTTGTTCAATCCAAAGAGCCTATATCTAGATGAGATCCACACAAGCCCATAGTGTGGCCAGAAGACTAGGGATCAAGAGGATTCATCCCTTGCTGTAATCTACCAGGGTGGACCTCCCCATGATAGACTTTGTTAGGAACGTCCCCTCCATCATAGTATTTCTCATTTTCAAGATAATTCTATAAATGATAATGTAGTGATGAGAATGACCTGCTATCTCGTGGCACTTGAAAAAAATAATTCAAGTCATGTCTGATTTGATTTCATTGAAGGGAGAAACATTTTATCAGCTAGAAGACATATTAAGGGAATGGTCATTCTATGAACCTCCCATGGGTCTCTTTGACATGAAATAAAGAGAATACTCTTTGGTAAGACAATGTGGGGAAACCCTTAGTGAAAGGAAATGCTGATATGTTAATCCTGAGATAACAATTTCCTAAAGGAGAAATAACATTTTTGTTCTAGCCTTTGAAAATTATCAGTATAACATTCCTGAATTTATGGAAGAAGATTTCATTCATGATATCCACCTAATGTTTGCGAAAACTCTTCATCACATGAAAATAAAATTATTACCATATGATGAATTTAAATATAACGTAATGTTAATAGAATGGATGAAATGGAAAATTTATATGGCATCTCTCTCAATTTTCCAACATACAAAAGTTGAAAAATAGTTGAGAAACCTCTAGTGTGCATGCCTCAATTCTATAAAGAGGATACACTAGTTAATTTTTGATTCTCTATATGGTTTTCGTATCAGAGGATGGGGTGCATGCCGGGCATTGTATTTCACTAAACTCATGCATAAAAAAAATTATGCCAAAATTGGTCTCATTCAATGTTATAGACCATGGTCAGCCACAGTTAATAGATTTTTTATATAACAAAATGTATTCTCAATAACATGCCCCAACTAGCTCTCATCAGAGTCAATAAAAATGATAAAAAATTGTTGAGTTACATTAAAGAATGAATTTGAGAATCTTGAGCAGGCCACCTTCTTAGTGTATGTCATCCATTAGATAATGAAAATGGCTGATGTTGCACAACGATCTTCTGAAATAGGTGGTTTGAGTGGTTGTCGATTGTACTCCATGTTACTGTCTGAACCAACCAAAATTTGTTAAATAATAAGAGAATCTTGGTGAATCTCAGCCATATCAGTTCAGGAACCACCCCAACATGAAGGGATGGGGGATCAGTAAATTAAACCATCAAGTACAATAATCAATTTTCAATTGTTTGTATAATATGTGTATGAACAACCCCATCATACAGGGCTGGGTATTGTTTCTCATCTACAATCCCATCCTCAGTTGAAGTAATTTTTTACCGATTATGGAATAATCCTCAATGAATGTGTACAACTGAACTATCATAAGATTCCCATCATGTTACTATTCCCCAAACAGTTCATGGGATTCCATCATATAATAGAGAAGTGTTTCATGAATTATATAGAGGGAGGGGATCATACATATATACGAACCGAATGCACTCAATGCGTTATGTGTTAGTAAATGTAATTAACACCATTACAGAAGAGCCTCCAAAAAATGGGTCTAGATCGAGAGTCATAGAATATGAAGTTATTATCTATAATATGGAACACACTGAGTAAAATGAAGAATGAGTACGTACCAGATATCAAAGGCTTACCTAGAATCTTGGTATCCCTTCAAAAAACCAACTCCCAACCCTCTGAAAGGAATGTAACAATGGGAAAGGTAAAATCTCGACGGTATCTAAATTTTTTATTTTGAGAAGGTTAATATATATCAATTGAAGATATATTTTAACAAATATAAGTGGAGATGAAGGAGTTGAGAATACTCAATACAATGTTACTTTGAAGTAGTATTTCTGGTAGATGTACTCCCTAGGTGGGTCCTCAACAGGAACATCATATCAGAGCTCTTCAGCAAAGATGATTTTTTGTAACTATAGATGTGGATAATGAATTACCTCCATTGGGTACACAACCAAGGTAGGATCAAACAGACCCTGATAAGAATGTTAATGTTGGTTGTTCGAGTAATATACTAGCACCACCACTGGTGGTTTTTTCGGTCGTTGCACTAGTTCAAGATCTAGTTGATACACCTACTGAGGTTCCATCTCATCGGGATATTCCCCAAATAATTTTGAACAGAATTGATGAATTAGTATCTCAATTGGAATCTATGGAGGAATAATGTGTTCCAGTTCAGCTAGAATAGAATGATTACACTAAATGGGCAGATCTGATTTCTCCCCGACCAAATTTTTTTAAAAACCACATTTCAAAAATTTATTGGTTCAGTTGATGCGGAACAACACTTAATACATTTTGTTTCTCATTGTGATATCATGATGGGAACTCTCGAAAAATAATAAGTATAAAATCTTGGGTGTTTTGTGTAATCATTACATGGAACATATTTTATTCAGTATACATATTTACAATATCGATCAATTACCAGATGGGAAGATCTTCATCAGAAATTACTTCTTCAATATAGCTCAACGCTGCAATAGACAAAAAAATTGAACATAAATATTTCCAATAAAAGGAGAATAAAAGTGTGTCAGATTTCAATGCTCAATGGAACGGATTGACATATTTCTTTTTTCTGGAAATCCCTAAAGAAGATTTTCTTCTAATTTGTGTGGAAAATCTACAGGATGACTTATGCACACCACTGATCCCTAGGAAATACACAAGAGAGATTGGAGACCATAATCAAATTTCCCAATAGATAGAAGATTATATTATAGAAACTAAGGATAAAAATTGTGTAATTAAATTATCTCTTTGAAGGGGAACATGGATAGAATAGGCTCCAACTGTTACACTCATGCAACGACATATACCTTCTTCCACATAAAAACCTTCATCATATCGAAGGGATCCTCCTCCTGAGAAATAGAGGAAACTACCATCTCGTGAAGAATAACAATGAGATCAAAGGCTGAAATAGTTTAAAGAATTTGAGAACATTATCTATCATTTCTGGAAGTAACATGTTCTTGGTTAGTTTATCTCAACTCTAGAAAAAAATTTGGTTCAATTTCCAAGGCCAAGAAATCCAAACAAAGAAGGGTATAATGATCTTTAGAATTATTATCACTTTAAATTGATTTTGGGGAATCCCATTCAAATTTTCTTTATTTTCATGGAACTTCGGAAACAAATGGTTCACTCTGGACAAGTGAAACTGAAATGTTCATCAGATTATGTATCATTTGTTTCTGGTACATATCCAGAGAAAGAAGGAGAAGGACTGGATGTTAAAAGTAAACATGTGTAGATTTATGAGGATTGAATAATCAGGAAAATGATCTATAAAACTCATGACATTCTATGAACACAGTTGAAACAACAGATTGCGTTTTCCAACACTTCTTCTATAGTAAAACCACCTTCATTAAAAAGTCTGTCATCAATGAAACGAGGTGATTAGAAGGAGGAAGAGTAGTCATAAGAATATGAGAACATATAAAGGACAATGTTTTCATTGACCCTAGATGATTTCATGTCATATAATTCAAAATCCCAAGCACCACACCATAAAATGGTACATCTAGGACCAACCAGTTAGGAAGAATCATCATCATATGAAGAATTGATCATTGGTTCTATCAACGTCATCAACATAACAGATCCTTATGCCACTGGTGATTTTGATTATTATGAGCTTGAGTTATATGTATCTAATTTGGGAACCAGTGGAAGATTCCATGGTCAAGGATATAAGGGAAGATGTCGGATTTCAAGAAGATTCTATTTTAACTCTACCCTAACTCGAACCGTGTATGTCACAGAAACCCCTAGAATAGCCCTTCAGCAGGCTCAAAAGAACATGGAGTCACTTCTTTTCAAGATATGTTTGGTCCTAACATGATTATTTTGGGGGACCGATCGGAAGTCACACCATCCTTCTCTTAGAAAATAAATATACATAATCTGTCTAATCTAACAATGCCAGGAGTATTTCCAGCATAATCTCTGATATAGGGTTCATTTACGTACGAATAATCAACTTCCAATACACCTAAAAATAAATATTTCCATGCTATGATACACAGACCCTGGTATCTAAATTATTATTTTTTGAGACAACCGACCCCAGTAGCAACCATGTTATCAATTTTCAATGCCATGAATAATTCAATAGATCTTCAAGAAGCACTTATTGAGGCATTTTCAAGTTCTCATGAGTTTGAAAATGAAGTTTTTGCTGATGAGATTTATCATATAGAGAATGATCCTGCAGAATTCCATGAAGTAATATATATTTATAGATGAATATGATGATTATTTTGTACATGTACATATCATACCCTTGTATTTATCTATAATGGTCGATGACATAGACATCGGACAGGCCTTCATTGATAATGGCTTCTGAGTCATCCCTATTCCCATTCTTACACATCATCAATGGGTACCTAACTGAATCTGACTTATCCCCTTCCACCTTAATTTTAAAAATACATGAAAATAATGAGAACGAACCTCTAGGTGAGATTACACTTAGAACAAATTTGGAGATCTTGTGTCTAATTCAGATTTCATGATTGTTTGTCAGGACACAACCTTTAACATTATTCAATTAAGGACTTTTCTACATCAACATGTGTCCATACCATTTTCATACCACCAATTTCTTAATTACTAATTCAATAGTCAAATCAATACATTTTATGGTAATAATGCTACTTTCAAAATGTGTGAATCTCAACACATTGATGCAGAGTTTTATCGCACAAATGGAATGAGGTCCCTGATAAAGGTGATAACCAATGTTAATGCTCAGAATGGACTAGAAAAGAGACTATCTAACCCATTAAAATATTTGAGTATAGATTATGTGAAACCCACCAATCAAATTGAAAGGGTAAAATCAAATCCAAACACTCATCCAATAACTTCCATAATGTCAATTGTAATAGTTGAGCCTGACAACATGGATGAAATTGTTGATTCACCATGTAGTGATAAGAGCCTAAATGGATATGACTTCATATCTTATAACAAACTATAGAAATATTCTACTTCATCAATCAGAATATAATACATTGTAGAAATTAAAGAGGAAGATAATTATGTGGATTCCCAATCCATCATATCATCATTATTACCCTCGAAAGGCCCTTCATCATCAATAGGGCTAGAAATGGTGTCCTCTTCTTCCGGATGTTTAAGTACTAACTCCTCACCTAACTTGGGATGTTTTGTTTTGTCGACTACTAGGCAAGTAGAAACAGTATAAATTAAACATAACGAAGAAGAAGATGAATATATTATGGATGATCCTCCATAATTTTAGGAACGTGTATCTACCACTGGGGATGAGCTCAGAGAAATAAATATTAGTACATAAGAAGATCCACTCCCCACTCAAATTAGTGCGTCCATGAATTATATAGAGGATAGGATGCATACTTCATTTTATAAGGCAACATCATGAAATATTTTCTTGGAATTATACAAAAATTATAGGTCTTAATCCTGATTTAGCAACCCGTCATTTGGGTTTTCTAGAAGAACATCGAGGATTCAAGCATGCAACAAGAATAACAGACCCAACTCATGATTATAAAATAGAAAATGTTGTTGATAAGTTTATAAAGGAAAAATATGTTAGTTAAGATCAATATCCAAAATGGGTGGACAACATTGTCCCAATGAAAAAGAAGAATTGGAAAATCAGTGTTTTCATTGATTTGAAGTATCTTCATCAGCATTGTCCTAAAGATGGTTTTCTATTCAAATCACGAAGCTTTATATTGATGAAAAAACTACCTGTGAGGATCTTTCCTTCATGGATGGATACTATGGGTATAATAAAATCTATATGGTTCTAGAGGATGATAAATTTATAGAATTCTTTTCCCCTCAAGGTGTGTCTTTCTATCAGGAAATGTCCTTTGGCTTAAAGAATGCAGTTAGAACATACCAACGTTCCATACACCATATCTTCCAAACATTCTTATGGAAATTTGATGAATGTTATGTGGATGATTTGGTGGTAAAATCCATACAATGTTCTAATCATGTAAATTATCTGGATATCGCATTCAATAAACATCGACAATGGAGTTTAAAGATAAACCCCTTGAAATGTGCTTTTAGGGTAACCTCAGAAAAGATCTTTGGAATTTTTGTATGTCATCATGGAATCGAAGTTGATCTTGAAAAAACAAAATCAATACATGGTATGTCACATCCTTAAATTTTGAAATAATTAATAGGACTCCAAGGACACTATGACAAAATTTGGTGTTTTCTCACCAATTTGGCAAGAATGGGTTTTCCCTTCACTAGATTAATGATGATGGGAGTAACCTGTCAATGGACTGAAGACTTCCAACAAGCATTTGATACCCTCATAAAATATCTCTCGATTCCACCAATATTAATGCCACCTGTTGAAGGAATTACACTTACTCCCTTTGTGACAGCTTTAGTGAGATCAATGGGTACATTCCTTGGCCAGAAGAACGATTCATGGAATGAATACTTCCTTTACTATCTTAATCAAACTATGCATGATGAAGAAATTTGATATTCAAAAATTGAAAGGTGCTTCCTGGCATTAATCATTGTAGTTTAGAAATTGAGTCACTTCCCACTACCTCATGAAGTCCAATTAGTATCTTTCAATAACTCCCTCAAATTAATCCTCAATCCTCCTATGTATACAGGGTGTCTGGCATGGTGGGAAGTTATTTTGCAACTGTTTGATGTTCAGTTTTTACCCCATAAATAAATAAAAGGGAAAGCTCTGTACAACTGCCTTATTGAACATCCATCTACAAAATATTGGCCATTGAATACAAAAAATCCTGATGAATATTTCTTCTCTATTAAGGGTAATTCACAAATATGGGATATATACCTTGATGGTTTGTAACACCCAAAGCGTCCATGGTAATTTTACCATTGAATAATTCAATAGAAATCCATGTATGCAACTTGGAGTTGTAACACACCACGACTAATAAATCTAGCTATTATGAATAGTAATACCCACTTTTTGAAACGTTATAAATTTCATTTTTCAAAATGAACTTCATTTTTTGAATCAGAATATCAAAAATATCTTTGGTTGAATTATTGATATTTATTTGATGAATTTCAATTTTTGATGAATGGTGAAAAAACAAGGTGTTATTGTTGAAATCTGACTTTTTATTTAAATAATTAGTTATAATATTTAAATTCAAATTAGATAAAAATAGATACCTAATAATAATATATTTTTAATTTAATTCATTTGAGTAATATAATAAAAACATTAGATATATAAAATTTTATTGAAATTTTTACATTTTTACCCACCTTCAAGGAGAATTTTCAAATTTGCATAAAAAATAATTTTACCGCATAGTTAGTGGAATTTAAAATATCCGAGAGACATGATTGACATCAGTAAGTAAAATGAAGTTCAATAAGATGAAAATAATTTTTGTTGAATTGTAATTTTTGGCTTTTATTTACCATGGGTAAAAATAAATAAGGTAAATAAAGGTAATAATGATATTATTATTACCCTAACACATGTCCTCATTCTAATGGATAAGTGTATTTAGACAAAAACAACCTTAAAATTATAATATGATTCTTCTGATACACGTGGATTACATTAAGATATTTATTATTAGTTTATTTAATGATGCGTTAAAATTGTTATATTAAATGTTTCATAACTAATTTTTTTTAATATGGGGTAATACATAAGATAATTTTAACTAAAAATATTCATTAGAAAAATAAAAATATTTCTTACATAATGATTTTTTTCATAATTTTTAGACATTAAATTATTAAATTATTTATGAAACAATGATAATGTAGCTATTACATAATTAATTAAATATAAAAATAATAAATTTAATAAAAATAAAAATAAATGAAAATTTATTCTTTTGATTCATTACCCAAATTTTATAGATTAATATGAAATTTTATGGTTGATTGAATGAATTTATTTCTAAGTAGTCATGATGTTATTACTTTCACAAAAACAAAAAACCAAATAGTGTCATAATTGACGTAAATGAGTTTTTGAAACAAATACTATATTATTATATGATATAATACTCCAAAAAATATAAGACTCAGCCAAAGGAATTATATAAGAATAGATATGTCATTACGGAACCACTTGGGGTTATCTTCAAATTTTTTAGTAAGATTATTACCAATATAATATAATAATACTGGAATACATGGTAACTGTTAAACTATTTAACTGAGTTAAATAAAAATGATATGGTTAATATGGTGACCTAAACCTGTCTAAAACCTATTTTTTGATAGGATTTAGACCCATACCCACATTTTATTACAAATAAATCATTTTTTAGCCATTATAAATCAAATATGATTCTATAATAAAATAATATTTCATGCTTTTCCAAAAGTGACCCTCTCCCCTCTTATAAAAGGGTACTTCCCCTTCTCTCAAAATAAAACCTCCAAACCCATTTGGATTTACCAAAACCAACCCAAATATCCTCCCATATAACCTCACTTATACTTACTGGCATTAATTTGGTCATAAAGTCATCCTATGGATCCCTTTTGATCAAATCGAATGAAAACACTCGAAGAAGAGGTAATAATTTCACCCCCTCTATCAATGTTATTTTCTTCTTCCACTTCCATTTTCATTGTTATTCCCATACCATAATAATAAACTAGTACCTTATACATACTATGAATTTATTATATATATGTTACAAAGATATTAAATATTCTATGTATCCTATGAATGACATATCACCATACGTGCATACGTACGACGTACCGTCTCCATGTAGTGGTGTAGTTGTTATTCAAACACCCCATTATTTGGATGGGTATAATAATGTGTATTAATGATGTAAATAATAAATATAATATGTTAGTGATTCTGTATATATGATATACCATCCAATTACATATGATTTTTCCATCAATATAATGATATTTCCGCTCGTGCGTAATACGAATTACCGTCTGCATGATCATGATGTGATTCATTCCCCATCGTAATCATTCAATAATAATTTTCATATTATGATTAAAAATAATGTTTAAAATTTTAATATCATTCTGGATATGAATAAAATACTTCCTATAAATAACAAACATGGCTTATGTAACTAATCATATAATGAAAAACGATGCAGTTAACACCCGAAACGATGATACTACTGAAATATTATTAACAAAGAAATATATGAGATATTATATGATAAAATATTAATTTATGTGGTTATTTTATAATTTAATAAATATAATTTTAATATTATATAAGAAGATAACATATCATCGATCAAGGAAAAGTACAAGGTAAGGGTTAATTCTATAATCTTTTCATTATATGAGGTTGTTTATACGTGAGTATCTACTGGAACCTCTTTATCATCCACATCTGTGTTTCTTACAAATGTATTGAAAAACACTTTTACTATTTCTTGAATATTCTTAATGTCATTTATACCCTTTCTAAAAATTTTATAAAATATTAATAAAGGAATCTTTCTATAATATTCCTAACAAGGTCCTTTATAACCTTTTTGAAAAAAATTATGGAAAGAATGTTTTTTAAACTTATATGAATAGTACAACTATTTTCAGTTGTTATAACATCTTAAAATGTTACCTTACATGATTATAAAAATATTTTCAAAATAAATGATTTATTTTATAATTAAGTTACATTAAAAATATTTCAAAATAGATTGAGATATTTTTCTCAAATCATTTTGATTTAATTTATATCAACATTTTTTTGATGGATGTTACAATTTTTTGAAGTATATTTATTGTGACATAGTCTTCCCTATTGAATTGAAGGTTCTAGGATATGTCTGAATGTCGATATGTTATTTTTATACCATTCATTATATATGGTTAAATTATTAACATTTCGTGTACTAGTTATAATACAAATGTTTAGGTTATGTTTCAATGTTTCTATATGAAGAATGCATTAGGCTTAGTAAGTGATTGGTGGAGCCTGCTATAGCTCCTCGATTCATTAGTAGGTCTCATTAGACAAACTTGTGTCATGGAACAAGGCCTTGAAAAAATAATATTTTTAGTCTTGGCATGAGTCCTTGACTATGTGGTTATGATTTCTCTCATTATGCATTCCATCATTATGAAATTGGATACTGATATTGTGTGAGATTATTCGACTATTAGAATATTAATGGGAATAAGTAAATTATATTATTTGATTTATATTTTCCATATATGCTAAAGTATAATTTTAAATGTATTATGTTTGAGTCTTATACATTGCCTTGAATGATTATGCATATTTATGAAAGATTATTCAATATTGTTATTCTTAATAAACATCTGATCTCACCCCTTTCTATGTTTTACTTTTTCCCCGGATGTGAAGAATTATACTATGATTGACACACATGGATAGTCTAAGGGACATGAATGTAGTCAATGGAGACAATTTTGTTGTTTTTAATTTTCTAATTTAATGTTAAACATATGAATTTATCTAGTACTTCCAAGGCATGTAAACACCAAGCTTCCATTATATGTTTCAATTTTAATAATGCAATTGCTAGTATTGTATGCAGCATGGAATTTTAACACACCACAACCAATCAAAAATGTCGTTATAAATAGTAATAGATACTTTTTGAAATTTTATAAATTTTTTTTTTCAAAATGGACTTCTTTTTTAGATTAGTGTTATCAAAATTATCTTTGGATAGATTTTTTTTATTTTTTTGAAAACATTCAATTTTTTATGAATAGTGAAATGATACTACATTATTGTTTAAAACAAACATTTAATAATATAATTAGCCATTTTAATTAAATTTATATTAGTTAAAAAAAGATACATAAAAACAATAAATGTTCAATGTAATTAATCCGTGTAATTTTATAATAACATTAGATATATAAAATTTTATTGAACTTTTTACTGTTTTTACCCACCTTCTAGGAAGATTTGAAAATTTGAATAAAATATAATTTTTCCACTTTTGTGAGTTGAATTTAAAAAATCAACGACACATGGTTGAAATTATTAAGTAAAATGGGGTTTGATAAGACGAAAATATATTTTGGTAAATTGTATCTTTTGACTTTTATTTACCACGGTTAAAAATAAATTGGGTAATTAAAGGTAAAAATTATATTATAATTACCCTAACACAAGACTAATTTTATTGGATACGTTTATTTTGACCAGAAACAACATTAGAAATAAAATATGGCCCTTTTTCCAATTGTCTTAGATTAGGGCATTTATTATTATTTTATTTAAAGAAGAGTTAAAAGTGTTATATTAATGTTTCATAAATAAAACATTTATAATATATGGTTACACCAATGATAAATTTGACTAAAAATATTCATTAGAAAGATAAAATAATTTCCTACATAATGATATTTTATTTATAATTTTTAGACATTAAATAACTAAATATATTTTTGACACAATGATAATGCAGTAATTTCATTATTAATGAATGATGAAGATAATTTATATTATAAAAACAAAAATAAATAAAAATTGATACTTTTAATGAATTAAAATAATTATATAGATTAATATAACCAGTTTTGTTTGGTTCGATTAATTTTTTTTAGGTTATCATGTTGTTATGACTTTCAGAAAAACAAAATAAAAAATAGTGTCAAAATTGACAACAATTATTTTTAAAACAAATACTATATAATTAAATGATATAATAGTCCTAAAAATAAATGATTTGGAAAAAAGACTTATATAATAATATATATTTAATTAATAAACTAGTTGGGGTTCATAAGGAATTTTAATGTATGATTATTAACCATATAATATAATAATACAAGAATACATGGTAAAAGTTAAACTATTTATCTTAGAGTTAAATATAAATGATAAGGATACTATGGTGACCTAAAACTGTATAAAGCCTATTAGATGAATGTTTTTCTACCCATAACCATTTTATCATCGATACAAATAATTTTGGAGGCATTGAAAACCGAATATGATTTTTTATAATAATATAATTTTTTAAACATTTCATAAAGTGACCCTCACCTCTCTTATAAAAGGGTACTTCCACATCTCTCAAAATCAAACCTCCAAAGACAATTGGTTCAGAAAACACCTACCCAAATATCCTACCATCTAATATCAATTATACCTAGAGTCCATACTATGATCATAAAGCCACAATAAGGATACCTTTTTATCAAATCAATAGGAAACATCAGAAAAAGAAGTAATAATTTCACCACCTCTTTCAAAGATCGTTTCTTCTTCCACTAACTTTTTATTACTTATTACAATTTCAAAATAATAATTCCAGTACCTTATACATACTATGATGTTAATATAGATATGGTATGACCGTATTCATTATTATATCCATCCAATGAATGACATGTCACCATACATGCGTACGTACGGCTTACTGTCTCTACGTCATGGTGCAGTTGTTATTCAAACACATCATAGTTTGGATGGCTATAATAATGAGTATAACTGATGTTAATAATAGAAATTCCTTGTTAATGATTCTTTATATGGGATATACCATCCAGTTACATACGACTTCACCATCAAAATAATGATATCGTCGCGCGTGTGTACGTACGAATTACCATCTCCATGAACACGGTGAGATTCATTAGCCATCATAATCATTCATAAATAATTTCAAACTTATGATTAAAAAATTACTTTTAAGAACATAAAATGTTTCGATATATGAATAAAATATATCCTATCCATGAAAAAAAATGCCTTATATAACCATGCATATAAATGAAAGCGAATTAGTTAACACCCAAAACAATGATACTACTAAAATGTTATTAACAATGGAATATTATACTATCATATATGATATAATATTTATGTATGGAGTTATTTTATAATTTAATAAAAAAATTAAATATTATAAAAGAGTTTAACATACCCTTGATCAAGGAAAAGGAAAATTTAAGGGTTAATTCTACAGTTTATTCATTATATGAGGTTCATATACTTGAGTGTCTATTGTGACCTCTTTATCATCCACATACTTTGATCATAAAAATGTACTTCAAAACAATTTTATTTTTTCTAATCTATGTGTTGAAGAAATTTATACCCTTGATTTAATTTTTATAAAAAAAACTGTAATTGAATATTTCCATCATTTTCCAAACAAGCTCTTTTACGACCATTTCGATAAAATTAAGGATAGATTGTTTTTTTAACTTATATGGTGGGTGCGGAAATATTTCACCATTTTAACATCTTTGAATCTTCACATACAAACTTAGAAGAATATGTTCAAAATAAATTATTTCTTTTATAATTATGTGACTTATAAGTGACATCAAAATAGAAAGAGATATGTCATTCAACCGGTATCGATTTCATCTATGTCAACATCCTTTGATAAATTTTACACTTTTTTATGTTTCATTATTATGATACAATCATCCATATTTTATTGAATTTTTTGGGATATTCTTGAATATGGATGTGTTATTTTTATACCAATCATGGTTTATGGTTAAAGTATTAACATTTATTAATCTAGTTTTAATACATATTTTTATGTTGTGTTTTAACCTTTTCATATGAGGAATGCATTGGACATTGTAAGTGACATGTGGAGCCTATTGTAGCTCATAGATGCATCAGTAGATCTCATGTGACAAACTAGTTTATTGGAACAAGGATTTAATATAATCTTATTTGTATTCTTGGTATGAGTCCTTGAATATGTGGTTATGAAGTCTGTCATTATTAAATCCATCATTATGAAATTCGATATTGATATTGCCTGAGATAATTAAACTAGTGGAATACACATGTGAATATGTAAAAGGTATTATTTGATTCATATTTTCCATATTATTCTTATGTTTAAGTTCATAAGGATTATGTTTTATTCTTATTCATTTCTTTAAATGTTTATGCTTATTTATGAATGTTTTGGCCATATTGTGGTCCTTACTGAACATCTGAGCTCACCCCTTTATATGTTTTATTTTTCCCAGGATGCCAAAAATTATTCAATGACTGCCCTTATTGGATAGTCTATGTCATATGTATGTGGTCAATGGAGACAATGTTGTATTTTTTTCATTTAAAAATGTAATGTAAAACTTATTAATGTATCAAGTACTTCCAAGGCTACTAAACCGATCGGTCTTTCCGGATTTGATCCCTTTTGATGATGCCAATGTTATGTAATAATTCACCGACTCTACATAACCGGGTTCGGGAAGTTATAGTTGGTATCATAAGAAGATTAGTATAATCTTGGAATCTATATTTAGAAAACATATTATTACAGAACATTACCATAAGATAGAATTCAAGGATTAGTATAGAAAAACATACTAGAAATTTCGTAATGTAAAAATTTTTGTGTGTTTTCCATGAAATACATCCATGTCTAGATACGAGCAGATAGAGGCGGCTCTGGAACATATTTATCTAGGAGTGAAAACTTCGACAAGGATTTTTGGGCTTGACTCTGGGTATCCTAGTACACAACAACTGGAATTGCTGCACTCTTAGTTACGACACTCGTGGATGATATGCTTATGTTAATCGACATTTTATTTACAAACCATTATGAAGGATTTGTGAGTATATTCCTTCCCAAAGAATCTTTTTATTATTATTTATTATATCCATAAAATGTTAAATTTATTTTAAGTTTTTTACAATTTTCAAATTAGGTAATGTGATTCATAAAATAATTTATTGTATTCCATTTTTTAGAAATGGATCCTAGTGGGATGAATGGAAATTGTATCAACACACATAATCCTTAAAGGGATTTCCCTCATAGTCAAGATAATTATTGTGGATCTTGTTGAGCAACTGGTGATGATCAGTTTATCACCAAACTTTGACAACTCACTCAAGTTATGACTAATAAATTTACCCGTATAGTTCACCCTAATCCACAACGCGGTGGATCAATGTTATA
Source organism: Viscum album (assembly GCA_963277665.1). Taxonomy (NCBI): domain Eukaryota; kingdom Viridiplantae; phylum Streptophyta; class Magnoliopsida; order Santalales; family Viscaceae; genus Viscum; species Viscum album. The sequence continues at coordinate 1,398,649,809 of OY728153.1, forward strand.
CATCTTCATGAGTCATAAACCACAAACATTTAATGGGACTAAAAATTAATTTTTAGATTAGCAATGGATAAGTTTCTTAGGGAAAATATTTCATACTTTAGGGAGTAGAGAAAGGGAAAATGTCTTCATAGTATTTTATCGCCTCATGGGAGATGTAGATAAATGGTGGTGATTAAATAAAAACATTAAAGAGGAGGATGAAGTATTAAATATGGAATGGAGGGTGTTTAATGAGATTCTTTTAGAAAAATACATTCCTCGTGACCATCAAGCAGATCTGGAAGGGATATTTTTTAGTCTAAGGAAAAAGAAGGATGATAATTTCGCAATGTATGTGGCTAACATTACAAGGTTAGCAAGGAATTTAGAATATATTATATGTAACCCATGGAATAAAATTGATCTATTATTTGATGTGTAAAAGACATTTCTCTATCGATCATTAGTCTCACAATCCTTCTCATCATACGGAGATATTGTATCATGTGCTATTAAGACAAAAATGCAATTCCTTATGTCTTAAAACATTAAACTAATAAAAGAGAAGAAAAGATATGTTAAACACTCTTGAAATGGATATAAGGTTATGAAGGGAAAAGATGAATATCCATGTGCTATCAAGACAAAAAATTAATTCCTTATGTCTTAAAACTTTAATAAAATGAAATAAAGAAGAGATCGGTTGAACACTCTTGAAATGGATATAACGGGATGAAGGGAAAAGATGAATATCCATCCTGTGGTAAATTTGGGAAGAAAAAACCTGGTACTTGACTGAAGGGAATGGGAGTCTATTACAACTGCGGTGAAAAAAGACACCAAGATCATGATTGCAATTGAATGAAATAGGCTGTCAATGTTGAATGAAAAAATTTTAGAGAAAAGTGGAATTTTGAAAACAAATGTCATGTGCACCAAAGAAAAGATACCTTAGAAAAGCCCAAGGGTTCCAGGAATAGAATATGTGATAACTACTGCTGAGGTTGATGCTCTGAAATACGAGGTGGTAGGTAATTTAATCATTTACCTATGTTTATCCAATGCTTTATTTGATTCTCGGTCATCGTATTATTTCATATCATCCTAGTTATCAATGAAATTTAGATATTTTCAATTTTATTTAACAAGGGTGTTGTAAGTCAAAACTCTTAAGGGAAGTACCCTTGCAACGCAATTTGTGAATAAATTCCCATTAGGGCATATAATTTTTCATTGTCTATTGATCTCATCATCTTACCTGTGATTGAATTTTATATAATCCTCATAATTTATTGGGTTTCAGACCGTGATGTGAAAAATTATTATAAGAAGAAAGATTTTACAATTTTTTATGAAGAAAAATAGTACCATATCATTAGAGTAGAAACTGGACCACCTGATTCTTATTTAGATCCACCCACAGTAGCTCAACTAAATTCAATTATGGGGGAGGAAGAGAAGGAAATAAATATGGGTGAGAAGAAGAATGTTCAAATAGAGAAAATACCTATTGTACATAAATATATTGATGTTTTTCCTTAGGATTTACCTTGACATCCTCAGAAATAAGTAATTGAGGTTTCCATTGATTTAATTCCTTGTTTAAGAACCATTTCAAAGTCCCCTTATAGAATGGACACTGTGGAATTAGTGTAACTAAAGAAACAACTTGATAAATTCTATAATATAGATTTATTCTCCATAGTGTTTCTCCATGCGGATCCCTTGTTCTTTTAGTTAAGAAGAAAGAAGGATCTATGAGGTTGTGCATTGACAACAGGGAGATCGATGATATAATAATAAAGAAATGTTATCTCCTACACCACATTAATAATTTATTTGACCAAATTCATGGAGCTCAATATTTTTCGAATACTTACCATCGATCTGGATATAATCAGTTGTGTTTAACGAAGGGAGACAGTCTGAAAAAATAATTTGGAAACAGGTATGGACATTACAAGTTTACAATAATGCATTTTGGATGGACTAATGCACCCTTTTTTTCATGGATCTAATGAATAGAGTTTTGAAGGAATATCATGATGAATTTGTAGTAATATTCACTGATGATATCTTGGTATACTCAAAAATATATGAAGATCATGAAAATAACATGTGCACTATTCTAAATACCCTTAGAAGAAATGAATTATATAGGATGTTTATCAAGTGTGAATTCTGGCTTTATAAAATTTCTTTTCTTAGGAATATATTATCTATGGATGGAATCTCTTCTGATCCTTCTAAGATAAGAGAAATAGATGAATGGCCTACACCAGAATGTATAACTGAATCATAATGTTTTCTTGGTTTATCAGGTTTTTTTCAGCACTTCATCCAGAATTTTTCTTAATAGGCAAACCCCTTAACCAAGATAACACGTAAAGGAGTAAAATATGTTTGGATTGAAGAGTGTGTAGATTTTTTTGAAGAAATAAGGTGAAGATTGGTCAATGCTTCTATATTGACAATACTGTTGGGGAATGATTGGTTTGTTATTTATAGTGATTCTTTAAAGAATGGACTTGGTTGTGTCCTTATGGAGAATTATGGGTTTATTCCATATGAATCATGAAAGGTAAAAAATCATGAACAAAAAAATACCATTCATGATCTGGAGATTGCAGATGAAATCTTTTCTTTGATGATATTGTGACACTATCTCTATGGTGAAAATTTTTGATATATACAGATCAGAAGACTTTGTACAATATTTTCTCACAAAAAGAACTAAAATGAGTCAAAGTAAATGGATATAACTACTCAATGATTATGATTTCAACATACACTACCACCTGGGGAATGAAAATAAGGTGGAATTTTCTTTGAGTAGAAAGGATTATGGTTTTTTGAGAAGGATAAGAGATAAAATGGATCATAATTTCATGGATCTAGTAAATATGGATATGGAAATAACCATTGAAGGTGAAATATTAATAATTTTTCAAATTTTTTTGAGACCATCTTTACTAGAATGGATATAGAGTTCTCAGATTGATGATCTGATGTTTAAAAAAATTAATGCTATGAATGAAGGGAGATTGATCGAATTCATATATGAACATGGGATTTTAAAATTTGGGAAGAGAATTTGTGTTCCTGACATACTTGATCTTAAAAGGGAATTGTAGGATGATGTTCATAGGTCCAATTTTTCTATACACCCTAGTATCACTACGATGTATAATGATTTGAAGGAACATTTTGGATGGGACAACATGAAGAGATATATTGTTGATTCTGTGTAAATATGTATGGTTTTTTATCAAGTGCAAGCTAGGAGAAAACATCCTAGAGAATTCATGTAATATCTTCCCATACTTGAGTGGAAATGGGATGATATTAAAATAGATTTTTTCATGGGGATAACAAAGACTTCTAGAAGGAATGCTGCAATATGGGTCATTGTTGATCTTCTTACCAAGTTTCCACAATTTCATGCTATAAGAGAAGATTTACAACTTGAACGTTTAGAAAGACTATATATTAATGAAGTTATAAGACTTCATGGTTTACCCTTATCAATTGATTATAATCGTTATCACCATTTTACATCATGATTCTGGATACGTATTCAGAAGGGCTGGGATACTTAACTTTATTTGAGAACTACCTACCACCCTCAATCTTATGGACAATTAGATCGGACTATTAAAACCATGGAATAAATTTTTATATGTTGCTCACATGAATTTCAAGATAAGTGGGATTAATGTTTACCAATGGTATAATTTTCTATTAAAAATAGCTTCAATTCAAGTATTCAGATGGAACCACTTGAACCATTATATGGAAAGATATTTCACACTACAACTATTTGGGATGATGTTGATGAATGAAAACACATAGGCCCAGAACATGTTGATGAAACAATGTAAAATGTAATGGCCCGACCCCAGTTACCCAGAGTCGGTGCATTATTACATAACATTGGCATGATAACAAGAAAGATCAAATCTCGAAAGACGGATTGGTTTAGTATCCTTGGAAACACTAGATATATTCATAAGGTTTACATTACATCATAAAATGAAAACCACAACAACATAGTCTCCATAGTCCACACTCTTATCCCCTCATACTTTCCCTACAGGTCATTCATAATTTACTTCTTCAAATCTTGGGAAAAATAAAACATAGAAAAGGGGTGATCTCAAATGCTCAGTAAGGATAACAATATAGCAGAAACATCCATAAATAAGAATAAACATTTAAGGCAATGTATAACTAAAACAAAATCCTTTTAAACAAGAACTTCAACTTAGTATGGCAAAAGTAAAATGAAATAATTCCATTTACTTATTCACATAGATATTCTACTAATTGAATAATCACATGCAATATCAATAACCACTTTCATAATGATGGAATGCATAATGTCAGACTATCATAACCACATAGCCAAGGCCTCGTGCCAAGACTAGAAATAAGATTTTTCCAAGGCCTTCTGCTAAGACACTAGTTTGTCTCATGAGACCTACCGATGCATCGAGGAGCTATACTGGGCTCCACCGATCCCATATTAAGTCCAATGCATTCACATAGAAAAGGTTTAAACATAACCCAAACATTCGTATTAAAACTAGCATATGAAATGTAAATACTTCATCCATGAACCATGAATGGTATAAAAATAAGAAATCCGCAGTCAAACATATCACAAAATCTTTAATACAATATAGATGGTTTGTATCATAATAAATCAACTTCAAATAAGCGTAAAATCCATCAAAGGATGTTCACATAGATAAAATCAAAACTCTTTTAAGAGAAATATCTCTTTCTATTTTGAAATCATTTAAGAGTAATATATTTATAAAATGAAACGTTTTCTTTGAAAATATTATTATAAGCTTGTAAGGTAAGCTTAGACAATTTTATAACGGCGGAAAATAGCCGCACGTGCTGTATAAGTTAAAAAACATTCTTACCTAAATTCTGTCGAAAAGGTTAAAAAGGTCCTTCTTTGGAAAACGATTGAAAGATTCCTTTATATACCACTTATAAAAGTCAACAAGGGTATAAATGACTTTAACCCATATTCTAGTAAATATTAAAAAATGTTTTGAAATGCATTTTTAAGAAACATGGATGTGGATGATAAAGAAATCCCAGTATATTATTACTTAGAAACAACATCGGATAATGAAGAGATTGCGAAATAAACCCTTACCTTGTAATCTTCCTTGGTTGTGGTAGGTTAACCTCCTGTATAATGGTGAAATAATTTTTATTAAATTATATAAGAATCATATACATTCATATCATATCATATATGATCTTTTAACATTTCTTTGTTAATAATATCTTAGAATTATCGTTGTTTCGGGTGTTAACTTACTCATTTTATTTTATATGTTTTTTTTATGTAAGCCATGTTTGTCATGGATAGGTTATATATTATTAATATCCATAATGATATCACGTCCTTAAAAATTATTTTTAAATCATCAAATGATAATTATACTTGAATGGATACGATGGAGAATGAATCTCATCGCGTTCGTGGAGACGATAGTCCATACGTATGCACGAGAGACAATATCATTCTCCTGATATTAAAATAATATATAATTTAATGGTATATCACATATACAGAATCATTATCATGTTATATTTATTATTTACATGAATTAAAATTCATTATTATACCCATCCAAATAATAATATATTGAATAACAATTACACCATGACGTGGAGACGGTAAGCCGTACGTACGCACGTATGGTGACATGTCATTCAAAGGATGGATAGAATATTGAATATGGTTGTACCATATTTATTCTAATATTACCGTATATAGGAGATATTGGATTCATTATTTTATAATGGGAATAACAAAGGAAAAAGAAGTTGAAGAAGAAAAGAATTTGAAAAAGGGTGGTGAAAACATTACCTCTTCTTCGGGTTCTTCCTTTTGATTTGATAAAAAGGGCTCCATAGGTTTGCTTTATGATGAAAATAAGGCCTCTATGTTGTAGTGAGGGATGTTTACAGAGTATTTGGGTAGGGTTTTACTGAACCAAAAGTCTTTGAATGTGTGAATTAGTGAGAAGGGGGAGTGCCCTTTTATAAGAGGGGTGAGGGGCACCTTTGGAAAAGCTAGAAATATTATTTTATAATAAATTAATATTTTGTTTATAATGGCTCCAAAGTGGATTATTTAAAATTTAAGGTGGGGATGGTCGAAAAACACTAAACCAATAGAATTTTGACAGGTTTGGGTTACTATATTAACCTTATCATTAAGTATTAACTCTTAGTTAATTAGTTTCACTTTTACAATGTCTCTTTGTATTTTTATTTTATATGGTTAATAAACATACTATATACATCCAAGAGACCCCCAAGTGGTCCATTAATGATACACCTATCATGATATAAGTCTCTTGGCCGAACCTTAGATTTTTAGGAATTTAATATCAATTAATAATATAATATTTGTTTTAAAAAGCCTTTTATGTCAATTTTGTCACTATTCAATAATTGAATTTTGTAAAAATCATAATAGAATGATTACTCAGAAAAAAGTTAATTAAGTCAATACTAACATGTCATATTAACCTAGAAAATTATTTTAATTCATAATAAGTCTAAAATTATATTTATTTAAGTATTTATAAAATCAATTATTTTAATTTTTTCACTATTATGGTAATCACTACATCATCATTGAGTCATAAATAAATTAAATTATTTAATGTATAAAAATTATAAATAAAATATAATTATGTAGTAAATCCATTTAGATCTATAATTAATATTTACAATTGAATTTATCTTATGTATAACCCTATATTAAAAATGTTTTAGTAAAAAAACATTGATTTTAACTCTTTTAACTCTTCTTTGAATTAAATAATAATAAATGTCCTAATCTTATCCATGTGGACCTAAATGATAATATTTTTTTCCTTGGGTTGTTTTTGGTCGAGAAACACTTGTACAATAGAATTAGGACATGTGTTAGGGTAATATTAATATCATTTTTACCCTTTATTACCCTTTTTACTTTTAACCGTGGGAAATAAAAGTAAAAAAGTTACTATTCACCAAAACTTATTTTCATCTCATTGAACCACATTTTACTACTTGATATTAACCGTGTCTCTTAGATTTTCGAAATTCCATTCACAGAAGTGGTAAAATTTTGTTTAATGACAAATTCAATTTTTTAACTACCACTTAGTGGTTTCACTATTCATCAAAAAATGAAGTTTTTTAGAAAAATACGACAAATTCACCCTAGGCTAATTTCGATATTCTGAATCCAAAAATGAAGTCCATTTTGAAAAATAAAATTTATAAAATTTCAAAAGGTAGGTATTACAATTCATAACGGCTAGTTTGATTGGTTGTGGTGTGTTAGAACTTTATGTTCTGTACAACACACACTATTGCATTATTCAAAGAGAAGTGTACCGTAGAAGCTTGGGGTGTTACATTCTCCCCTCCTTCAAATAATTTTGTCCTCGACAATTCTATAATACTACCGCATGAAAAGAATTGGGTGTTTCTACATCATAAGTTCCTCGGGTTCCCACATTGCTCCTTCCATCTTAAGGTTTCTACAAAAAACTTTTACCGGACGCGTCATCCAGTTTCTCAGTAATTGTTCCCTCGTATCAAGAATCCTGACAGGCACTTCGCAATTAGACAGATCGGGTTCCAGTTCTAATTTCTCACAGGAGAGTACATGTGTTGGGTCAGGCATGTATTTCCTCAATAGAGATACGTGGAACACATCGTGAACTTTGAAGAGACTTGGCGGCATTTCCAATCGGTAAGCAACAACCCCAATTCGTTATAGAATTTCGAAAGGCCTGATGTACCTGGGACTAAATTTACCCTTCATACCAAAATGTATTACTCCCTTCCATGGAGATACATTCAAGAAAACATGATCACCGACTTGAAATTCCAAATCCTTCCTTCGATTATCGACATAGCTCTTCTTCCTACTTTGAGCTGCTTTGATGTGATTTTGGATTACCTTCACCTTTTCCATCGTCTCCTCCACCAGTTATGAACCTAAAAGTTTTTTTTCACCAACGTCATCCCAACAGGTTGGTGTGCGACATCTCATTCCGTATAACGCTTCATATGGTGCCATCTGAATACTCGAATGGAAGCTATTGTTATAGTAAAATTCTACCAGAGGTAAATATATATTCCAAACACCCTGAAAGTCAAGTGAGAAGGATCTCAACATGTCTTCCATGGTTTGAATAGTTCGTTCTTATTGTCCATCTGTTTGAGGATGGCATGCAGTGCTCAAATGAAGTTCAGTATCAAAGGCTTTCTGAAGAATTTTCCAGAATCTTGAAGTAAAACATGGATCACGATCAGAAACAATCTATAGGGGTGCTCCATGAAGTCTCACAACTTCATCAATATATAGTCATGTTAGACGTTCCAGTGGTAGATCTTCTCTTATAACAAGAAAATTTGCTGACTTTGTAAGATGATCAACAATGACCCATATTGCATCATTCCTTCTCGGAGTCTTTGGTAGCCCCATGAAAAATTCCATCGTAATATTGTCTCATTTCCACTCTGGTATGGGATGAGGTTGCATGACTCCTCCAAGCTTTTTCCTTCCAGCTTTCACTTATTGACAAACCACACATCTTGACACAAAATAAGTAATCTCCCTCTTCATGTTTCCCCACCAAAAATATTCCTTCAAATCTCTATACATTTTGGTGCTCCAAGGCTGTATAGACAAATTGGAACTATGAGAATCATCCAACAATTCTCTTTTTAGATCAGGTATATCAGGAACACAAAGCCTCTTCCCGAATTTCAAAATTACATCTTCATACACAAAGTCTCTCAATCTCCCCTAATTCACTGCTTTAATATTCTTTTTAAATTTTTTATCATCGGTCTGAGAACTCTTAATCCTTTCTAGTAAAGATGGTTTGGAAACCATTTGAAAAAGAATTGATGTTTCACGTTCCCTAGTTATTCGCATGTCCATCTTCACTGGATTCTTGAAAATTGGATCCCTTTCAATTCTCATATTGTTCAAAACTCCATGATCTTTTCTGCTCAAAGCATCATCCACCTTGTTTTCTTTCCTCGGGTGGTAGTGTATCTTACAATCATAATCCTTAAGTAATTCAATCCATCTCCTTTTCCTCATGTTGAGTTCTTTTTGTGAGAAAATATACTTCAAACTCTTGTGATCAGTATAAATCTCAAATTTTTCACCATAGAGGTAGTGCCTCCATATATTCAATGCAAAGATCACAACTGCTAACTCAAGATCATGAGTAGAATAGTTTTTCTCATGAATTTTCAACTGTCGTGATGCATAGGCAATAACCATATCACTCTGCATAAGGACACAACCAAGTACTTTCTTCAATGCATCACTATAAATAACGAAGATATCATTCCACGATGGTAGAGTAAATATAGGATAATTGACTAATCTTCACTTCAGTTCTTCAAAAAAAAGTTCACACTCTTTTGTCCAAACAAATTTAACACCATTACGTGTGAGCTTCGTTAATGGGTTAGCCAATCGGGAAAAATTCCAGACGAAACGTCGATAATAACCTGCTAAACCAATAAAACTACGTACCTCAGTTATACTCGTAGGTGCTATCCATTCTTGGATTGCCTTGGACTTAGACGGATCAACAGAGATTCCATCTTTAGAGACAATATGGCCAAGAAAAGAAATCTCTTAAATCCAAAATTCACAATTGCTAAACTTCCCGTATAATTCATGTCTTCTCAGAGTCTTCAGGATAATGCGCAATTTATTTTCATGATCTTCGTAGCTTTTGGAGTATACCAAGATATCATAAATAAATACCACCACAAATTCATCGAGATATTACTTGAAAACTATATTCATCAAATCCATGAATATAGAGGGTGCATTAGTCAATCCAAAATGCATTACAGTAAACTCGTAATGCTCGTACCTGGTTTGAAATGCTGTCTTCGAAATGTATTCCTTCTTCACACACAACTGATCATATCCAGATCGAAGGTCAATCTTTGAAATGTATTGATCTCCATGCAGTTTTTCATATAAATCATAAATACGAGGTAGGGGATACTTGTTATTTATTGTTATAGCATTGATCTCCCTGTAGTCGATACATAACCTCATAGATCCATCTTTCTTTTTAACAAAAAGAACATGGGCTCCCCATGTAGAAACACTAGGGTGAATAAATCCCTTATTAATCAATTCCTCTAGTTGTTTCTTTAGTTCGACTAATTCCACAGTGGACATTCTATAAGGGGTCTTCGATATAGGCTTTGATCCATGAATTAAATCAATTGAAAACTCAACTTCTCATTCTGGAGGATGTCCAGGTAAATCTTCTGGAAATACATCTACATATTTTTCACAACAGGTACATCCTCTATTTGAAAATTCCTTTCCTCACCCATAGTCATTTCATTCTCTTCCTCCCCAATAATTAAATTTAGTTGAGCTACTGGGGGTGGATCTAGATAAGAATTAGGTGGTGACGATTCTGCACTAAAGATAAGGTGTTACTTATCATCATCATCAAAAATCGTAACCTCCTTCTTCTTAAAATAAATATTCACATCATAGTCTGAAATCCAATCCATGCCGAGGATTATATCAAACTCATTGATAGGTATGATGATGAGATCAGCAGATAAAGAAAATTTATGTGCTCTAATGGGGAATGATTCACAAAACATTGTTGCAATGATACTTCCCTTAAGAGTTTTAACTGACAACTCCCTTGTTAAATCAAATTGGAAATATCTAATTTTCTTAGAAAACTGGGAAGATATGAAACAATGTGATGATCCAGAATCAAATAATTCATTTTCTAAACTAAAGGAAACCATTAAATAACCTTCCACCACATCTTTTGTAGCTTCTACCTCAGTATTAGTGATAGCATAAGATTGGCCTTGATCCCTTGAACTTTTCTAAGGTAAGTTCCCATGACACTTAGGACATTCATTTTAATAATGTCCCATCGCCCTACAACTGTATCATTGAACATTGGTAGCTTCCTTCTTCCCTTTTCAATCACGAGCTTGGTGTCCTTTTTCACCACACTTGTAACAGACACCCATTACCTTCAAGAAAGTACAGGGGTGTATCTTCCCACATTTACCACAGGATGGATACTCAACCTTTCCCTTCTTCCCCTTATTTCCATTCCGAGATTAATCTGCAGATCTCTTCTTCTCTTGCTTTTTTTAAAGTCATAAGACTTAGAGAATTCTTTTTCTATCTTTATAGCACACGAGGCAATGTCTTCGTACGATGAGAAGGATTATGAGACTAATGCTCGACGGAGAAATGGTTTTAACCCATCAATGAAACAATAAATATTACTACTTGGGTTACATATATAATCTTCATCATACCTTGCTTACCTTGTAAAGTTACCCTCATACTTTGCGACATTCTCATCCTACTTTTGTCTCAGACTCAGAAATTGCCTTTCCATATCTGCTTGATGGTCACGAGGAAAGTATTTTTCTAAAAATAGATCTTTGAACTCCCTCCATTCCATATTTGATACTTCATTATCTTCCTTTGTGTTTTGAATCAATGACCACCATTTATCAGAATCTCCAGTGAGGCGGTAAACTTCCATGATAACTTTTTCTCTTTCACTACTCCCCAAAGACTGAAATACTTTCTCTAGGGAATTTATCCATTGCTTAGATACTAAGGGATTTGTACTCCCATTGAACGTTGGTGGTGGTTGCCTCATGAATCGATCTAACATTTATCCTCCATGCCACGGATCAGGGTGCTCCATATGGGTAAGGTTATTATTCATTACCTCATTGAGTTGTCCGAGTATGATGATTAGCTGGTCGGAACCAGTTGCATCACCAGTTCCACTATAATTATCTTGAGCAGGAGGGAAATCTCTACATGGAGTGCGTGCAATGATACAGTTTCCATTTCTTCCACTAGGCGCCAATTCTAAAAAATGGCATAAACTAGATCAGTTTATGAATCAAAATACATAATTATATACTTATAAAACACTTAACATAAATTGAACTATTTATGGATATAATGCATAATCATAAAAAAAATCTTTGAGGAATTATATACTCATAAACCTTTCATAATGATTTGTAAATAAAATGAGAGTTATCTTAAGAATATCCCCTGGGAGTGTTGTAACCAAGAGTGCATCAAGGCCCATTGTCGTGCACCAGTTCCCGTTCGAGTCTAGCTCAAAGGGTTGTTTTCAGGTTTTACCCCTAGTTACATCTGTGCCAGAGCTGCCACTACCTGCTTGTATCCAGATAGGGATGTATTGCTCGAAAAACTCACAAAATCTCTATAATACCAAAATTATAGGAAGTTCTTCTACACTAATCCTCAAAGTCCATCTTAAATCTATGTTCTCTAATCTAGGTTTATCAAAATATAGATTCTAAGGTTTGTACTAAACTTCCTCTGATACCAACTGTAACGCCCTGACCCCCGTTACCTAGAGTTTGTGCATTATTACATAAAATTGGCATGATCCCAAGAAAGATCAAATCTCGAAATACCGATTGGGTTAGTTGCCTTAGAAACACTAGATATATTCATAAGGTTTACATTATATCATAAAAAGAAAACTAAAACAACATAGTCTTCACAGTCTACACTCTTATCCCGTCATACTATCCCTACAGGTCATTCATAATTTACTTCTTCACATTCTGGGAAATATAAAACATAGAAAAGGGGTGAGATCAAATGCCTAGTAAGGACAACAATATAGCGCAAACTTCCATAAATAATAATAAACATTTAAGGTAATTTATAACTAAAACAAAAGCCTTTTAAACTTTAACATCAACATAGTATCGCAAAAATAAAATGAAATAATGTCATTTACTTATTCACATGGATATTCTACTAATCGAATAATCAAATTCAATATCAATAACCACTTTCATAATGATGGAATGCATAATTCCAGACTATCATAACAACATAGCCAAGGCCTCATGCCAAGACTACAAATAATATTTTTCCAAGGCCGTGTGACAAGAAACTAGTTTGTCTGATGAGACCTACCGATGCATCGAGGAGCTATGGCCGGCTCCACCCATCACATATTCATTCCAATGCATTCCCATATGAAAAGGTTCAAATATAACATAAACATTCGTATTAAAACTAGCATAAAAAATGTAAATAATTCATCCATAAACCATGAATGGTATAAAAATAACACATCCATAGTCAAACATATCACAAAACCTTCAAAACAATATAGATGTTTTGTATCATAATAAATCAACTTCAAATAATCGTAAAATCCATCAAAGGATGTTGACATAGATGAAATCAAAACTCTTTTTAGAGAAATACCTATTTCTGTTTTGAAATCATTTAAGAGTCATATATTTATAAAATAAAACATTTTCTTTGAAAGTATTCTTATAAGATTGTATGGTAAGATTCGACGAATTTATAACGGCGGAAAATAGCCGCACCTGCCGTATAAATTAAAAAAAACATTCTTACCTTAATTCTTTCGAAAAGGTTAAAAAGGACCTTGTTTGGAAAACTAGGGAAGGATTCCTTTATAAACCAATTCTAAAAGTCAAAAGGGGTATAAATGACTTTAACCCATATTATAGTAAATAGTAAAAAAATGTTTTGAAATACATTTATAAGAAACAATGAAGCGTATGATAAAGAAATCCCCGTAGATTATTACGTATAAACAACCCCGGATAATGAAGAGATTGTGAAATAAACCCTTACCTTGTAATTTTCCTTGGTTTGGGGTAGGATAACCTCCTGTATAATGGTTAAATAATTTTTATTAAATTATACAAGAATCATATACATTCATATGATATCATATATGATCTTTTCACATTGCTTTGTTAATAATATCTTAGAATTATCGTTGTTTCGGGTGTTAACCTACTCGTTTTCCTTTATATGTTTTGTTATGTTAGACATGTTTTTCATGAATAGGTTGTATCATATTCATATACATAATGATATCATGTCCTTAAAAATTATTTTTAAATCATAAAATGGTAATTATACTTGAATGGATACGATGAAGAATGAAGCTCATCGCGTTCATGGAGGCGGTAGTACGTACGTACGCACGAGAGACAATATCATTCTTTTAATATTAAAATAATATATAATTGGATGTTATATCACATATAATGAATCATTATAATGTTATATTTATTATTTAAATGAATTACAAATCATTATTATACCCATCCAAATAATAATATATTGAATAACAATTACACCACGACGTGGAGACGGTAAGCCGTATGTTCGCACGTATGGTGACATGTCATTCAAAAGATGGATAGAATACTGCATATGTTTGTACCATATTTATAATAATATTAAATTATATAGTATATATTGTATTAATTATTTTAGAATGTGAATAACAAAGAAAGAAGAAGTTGATGAAGAAATGAATTTGAAAAGGGTGGTGAAAACATTACCTCTTCTTCGGGTTCTTCATTTTGATTTGATCAAAAGGGCTACATAGGTTGGCTTTCTGATCAAACTAAGGCCTCTAGGTTGTAGTGAGTTATGTTTAGAGAGTATTGGGACAGGTTTTGGCCAAACAAAAAGGATTTGAATGTGTGAATTAGTGAGAAGGGGGAGTGCCCCTTTATAAGAGGGGTTAGGGGAACCTTTGGAAAAGCTAGATATATTAATTTATAATAAATTAATATTCGGATTCTAATGTCTCCAAAGTAGATTATATAAAGATTAATGTGGGTATGGGTCTAGAAACACTCCACCAATATAATTTAGACAGGTTTGGGTTACTATATTAACCTTATCATTAAGTATTAACTCTTAGTTAATTAGTTTCACTTTTACAATGTCTCTTTGTATTTTTATATTATATGGTTAATAAACGTACTATATACATCCAAGAAACTCCCAAGTAGTCCATTAATGATACACCTATAATGATATAAGTCTATTTTCCGATCCTTAGATTTTTCGGAATTTAATATCAATTAATAATATAATATTTGTTTTAAAAACTCTTTTATGTCAATTTTGACACTACTCAATAATTGGTTTTTTTAAAAATCATAATAGAATTATTACTTCGAAAAACGTTAATTAAGTCAATACTAACATGTCATATTAACCTATAATATTGGTTTAATTCCTAAAAAGTCCCAAATTATATTTATTTGGGTATTTAAAATATCAATTATTTTAATTTTTTCACTATTATGGTAATTACTGCATCATCATTGTGTCATAAATAAATTAAATTATTAAATGTCTAAGAATTATAAATAAAATTTAATTATGTAAGAAAAAATTTTAGCTTTATAATTAATATTTAAAATCGAATTTATCTTATGTATACCCTTATATTAAAAATGTTTTAGTAAATAAACATTGATTTTAACTCTTTTAACTCTTCTTTGAATTAAATAATAATAAATGTCCTAATCTAATCCAAGTGGACCAAAATGATAATATTTTATTTCTAAGGTTGTTTTTGGTTGAGATACACTTGTCCAATAGAATTAGGACATGTGTTAGGGTAATATTAATATCATTTTTACCCTGAATTACCCTATTTACTTTTAACCGTGGTAAATAAAAGTAAAAAGTTACTATTCACCAAAAATTATTTTCATCTCATTGAACCACATTTTACTAATTCATATTAACTGTGTCTCACAGATTTTCAAAATTCCATTCATAGAAGAGGTAAAATTATGTTTTATGAAAAATTATGTTTTTTAAGTACCACTTAGTGGTTTCACTATCCATCAAAAAATGAAGTTTTTTAGATAAATACCAAAATTTCACCGTAGGCTAATTTCAATATTCTGTATCCAAAAATGAATTCCATTTTGAAAAATAAAATTTATAAAATTTCAAAAAGTAGGTATTACTATTCATAACAGCTTGTTTTATTGGTTGTGGTGTGTTAGAACTCGATGTTTAGTACATCACACGCTATTGCATTATTCAAAGAGAATCATACTGTAAAAGCTTGGGGTGTTACATAAAGGTGAAGAATATCTAAACCCACATCAAAGAAACTCATAGTTGGAAAAGGAGCAATGATGATAATCAAAGGATGCATTTGGAATTTCATGTAAGAGATCATGTTTTTTGAATGTATTTAAATGGGAGGGTGTTATACCATTCAATAAGAAGGGTGATTTAAGTCCCAGGTACATCTAATCATTCAAAATTCTAGAAAAAATGGAGTTGTAGCTTATCAATTGGAAACGCCGCCAAGTAACTTCAAAGTTCATGATGTGTTCCATGTATCACTGTTGAGAAAATACATTCCTGAACCAACAAATATACTCATCTTTGATAAAATAGAAATTGAACCCAACCTATTTTATTGCAATGAGACTATCAAATTCTTGACACTGTAGAACAATTGGTCAGAAACTGGACAACTCGTCGGGTAAAAGTTTTATGGAGAAATCAAAAGACGAAAGAGGTAATGTAAGAACCTGAGGAACATATAATGAAGAACCATCCAAATCTTTTTATGCATTAATATTATATAAATTTGGAGGGTGATGTTATTAGAATAAGGGGAGAATGTAAAACTCCAAGCTTCCACGGTATGTTTCCCATTGAATAATGAAATAGCTTGTGTTGTACGCAACTTATAGTTTTATCACACCATGACCAATGACACTAGCCATTAGGAATAGTAATAACAAATATTTTAAATTTTATAAATTTTATTTTTCAAAATGGACTTCATTTTTGGATTCAGAATATCAATATTAGATTAGGATAATTTTTGATAATTTTCTGAAAACATTCAATTTTTTAGGAATAGTATAAAAACACTACAATATTGTTTAAAATTGATATTTTTTTAAATAATTATTTATTTTCTTTAAGTTTATATTATATAAAAATAGATACATAATAACTATATATGTTCAATGTAATTCTTTGTAATAATTTTATAAAAATAGTAGATATAAAAAATTCTATTAAACTTTTAAGCGTTATTATCCACCTTCTATGAGCATTTTCAAATTTGTAGAAAATATAATTTTACCAATTATGTGATTCGAATTTCAAAAATTTGAGAGACCTGGTTGAAATCATTATGTAAAATTTGGTTCAATAAGATTAAAATAATTTTGGTGAATAGTAAATTTTTGACTTTTATTTACCACAGCTTAAAGTAAATTTGGAAATTAAAGGTAAAAATGATATTATTATTACCATAACCCATGTTCTAGTTATATTAGAAAAGTTTATTTTGACCAATAAGAACCTTTGGAACAAAATATGATCCTTTTCTTCCACATGGATTAGTTTAGGACATTTATTATTATTTTATTAAAAGGAGAGTTAAAAGTGTTAAATTAAATGTTTCATAACTAAAGAATTTATAATATAAAGTTAGGAAAAATATATATTAAACTATAAATATTCAATAAAAATATAAAAATATTTCCTACATAATGATATTTTATTTATACTTTTTAGACATTATATAATTAAATTTATTTATGACATAATGATGATGTAGTAATTAAGTTATTGTTGAATGATTAAAATAATTGATATTATAAGTTTCAAAATAAATTTATATTGATATTTTTGATTAATTCCACGAATTTTCATGGTTAATATGACATGTTAGAGTTGATAAAATGAGTTTTATTTGATTTATTCATGCAGTTATGACTTTCAAAAAAACCAAATTCAAAGTAGTGTCAAAAATGAAATAAATGAGATTTAAAAAACAAAATTTTTAAATGATATAATACCCCTAAAAATATATGGTTTGGCCAAAAAACTTATATAAAAATAGACATGTCATTAATGAACCACTTGGGGTTTCCTAGGCATTTTATAGTTAGATTAATAACCAAA
Source organism: Viscum album (assembly GCA_963277665.1). Taxonomy (NCBI): domain Eukaryota; kingdom Viridiplantae; phylum Streptophyta; class Magnoliopsida; order Santalales; family Viscaceae; genus Viscum; species Viscum album. The sequence goes on from OY728153.1 coordinate 1,398,667,669, forward strand.
TAATATAATAATATAAGAATTCATTATAAAAGATAAACTATTTTACAATGAGTTAACTCTAAAATATATGCTGAATATGGTAACCTAAACCAATCTAAAACCTATTGGGTTAATGTTTTTCGACCCATACCCACTTTATACTAAAAATAAAACATATTTGAGCCATTATAAACCGAATATGAAAGAATAATAAAATAATATTTCAAGCATTTTCTAAAGTGACCCTCACCTCTCTTTTAAACAGGTACTTCCCCTTATCTCTAAATGAAATCTCAAAAACCATTTGTCTCAGCCAAACCCTTACCAAATATCCTCCCAACTACCCTCAATTCATCCTAGAGCCCTTAATTTGATCATAAATCCAAACTAATGAGCCCTTTTGATCAAAACAAAAGGAAACACATGAAGAAGAGGTAATAATTTCACCACCTCTTTGAAAGTTATTTTCTTCTTACACATCCTTTTTCATTTTTATTTCCATACCATAATATTAAATCTAGTTACTTATACATATTTTGATGTTATTATTGATATGTTACAATAAATTTAATTTTTCCATCCATCCTATGAATGAACTGTCACTATACGTGTGTATGTACAACTTACCGTCTCCACGTCATAGTGTAGATGATATTCAAACACTTCATTATTGGGATTGGTATAATAATGAGTATTATAGATGTAAATATTAAATATACCATGTTATTTATTATTTATATATGATATACCATCCAATTGCATATGATTTTTCCATCAATATAATGACATTTCCGCTTGTGCGTACGTACAGATTATCGTCTCCACGAACGCGATGAGATTAATTGTCCGTCGTCATAATTCATGAATAATTTTCATCTTATGATTATAAAAAACATTTAAAAACATTATTATGATTCATTATATAAATAAAATACATCCAATCCATAAAAAATATGGATTATATAACCAATCATATAAAGAAAAACGAATCAATTAACACATGAAATGATGATACTATTAAAATATTATTAACAAAGAAATATTAGAAGAAAATATATGATGTCATATTTATGTATGTGTTTCATCTATGATAATATACCAATTCTTTAATTATTATTAAGGATGTTAACATAGACTCGATAAAGGAAAACTACAAGGTAAGGTTTAATTCTACAATCTCTTCATTATCTAAGGTTGTTTATACTTGTGTATCTACTAGGAACTCTGTATCCTCCACTTCCATGTTTCATAAAATTGTATTTCAAAACACTTTTACTATTTATGGACTATGAGTTAAAGTCATTTATACCCTTTTTTAAATTTTTTTAAATTTTAAAAAAAGGTATCATTATTTCATTTTCTAAAAAAGATCATTTTCTACCTTTTTCCACAAAATAAAAGAAAGAATGTTTTTTAACTTATACGGCGAGTCCGGCTATTTTTTGTATTTATAAAATCTCTGAATATTCCCTTACAATATTATAAGAATTTTATAAATATAAATTATTTTTTTATAATTATGTCACTATTACATGAATTCAAAATTGAATCAAATATTTCTCTCAGATGGTTTTGAGTTCAACTATGTCAATATCCTATGGTGGATTTGACACTTGTTTGAAGTTTATTTATTATTATACAATCATTCATTTTTTATTTATGGCTTTGGGAAATTTATGACTGTGGATGTGTTATTTTAATATCATTCATGGTTCATAGTTAAAGAATTAAAATTTCATATGCTATTTTTAATACAAATGTTTATGTTATTCTTCAACCTTTTCATATGACGAATGCATTGGACTTAGTAAGTGATGGGTGGAGCCCTCTCCATATCTCTTAGATGCATCATTAGGTCTCATGAGACACCGTAGTGTCTTGTCACAAGGCCTTGACAAAATCTTATTTGCATTCATGGAATGAGGCCTTGACTATGTGGTTGTGAAGTCTGGCATTATGCATTCCATCATTATGATATTTTTATATCGATATTTCATGACATTATTTTACTAGTAGAATATCTTTGAGAATAATTAAATGGAATTATTTTATTTATATTTTCCATATTATGCTTAATTATAAGTAATAAAAGGTTATATTTTAGTCTTATAAATTTCTTTAAATATTTAGGATTATTTATGAAAATTTCCGCTATATTTTTATCCTTACTAAGCGTTTGGGCTCACCCCTTTCTATGTGTTATTTTTACTTGGATTCAAAGAAGTATACAATGACTGACATTTTAGGATAGTCTAAGGGATATGAATGTGCCCAATGGAGACAATGTTGTTGTTGTTTTTCATTTTATAATGTAATGTAAATCTTATGATTGTATCTTGTACTTCCAAGGCTACTAAACTGATAAATCTTTCATAATTAGATTCCTTGTGATATTTCCAATGTGATGTAATAATGTACCGACTATGGGTAACTGAGGTCAGGGCTTTCCATTGTGCCTCCAGAATTCCATCAAGAATGATAATGGAAAACCCTATACTCACCAATGTTAGGTTAGAAATTGTCCTTAATTCCCCATAAATAGTTGTATTTCATTATTACTTCATATTATCAGAAGGTGGTACCAACAATGAAGAAGAATATCAAGCTCTCATTGAATGCTTGGAAATGGAAATTCATATGCATTTGAATAACTTGAATGTGAAAAATGATTCCGAATTGGTAATCAGAAAAATCAATGGTAATATTCTATTAGAAAAGAAGAATTAATCCAATTTTGTGATTATGTTTGAGGGTTAATGGATGAATTTCCCTTGGAGCCTACATTATCATATTTCCTGAAATCAAAAAATTCCTTAACTGATACACTGGAAAATGTACCTACAGCCTTGGTAGATCCAAATTGATATGAGACAGTCATTAACATAGCCCATCGTCAGGTTGTCATACCTTTTGTTCAAACCAGAATAAATAAAATTAATGAAATTATAACTATTTTTAAACCATATGGTTATATAATGGGATGGAGAACAGTCATCATGGAATTTCTTAAAAATGGATTAGTTCCACCTTATAGGGATTAAAATAACAGATCTGGTGGTGAGTATCCAATTTTACTCTTTATGATAGTCCATATCACTAGAACATCCTCTATAAAAATGGATTTGATGGAAACCCTTTCTGATGTATTGATGGATAAGAAACTCCATCTTTCATGAATGAAGTACATTTAAGGGCATGTGGTTCTCACCAGTCTGGGAATTGGCATTCATATCAAATCAGAAGGCTTTGATACTTTTGGACTTCAATGACACAGGATGACACAAATTTGACAATGAAATTTTATCCATGCCAAATGCATTCCAATTACAGTCATCAAACCCCGGTGTTCTTACAAACATCTAAATACTCATAGCCCTTTTCCACATGGGGAATGGATATAGTAAGTTATTATACTCCTACTACATTTTAGAAGTTAAATTATATTCTTATGACTACTGACTTATTTTCTAAAAGTGTTAAGTCAATTCCACTCAAACAATTCAAAGCCAAAAGATTTGTTAGTTTTTTGAAAACTGACATCGTCACTATATTTGTTGTCCCTCAAACTATATTAATGGGAAATGGCACCAATTTCTATTTCGTTGAGGTAAATAATTTATATCTGGATCACAATATCAAATCCAACCATTCATCCCACTGTCAGGTAGTGACCAATGGACATATAGAGGCTTTTATTATGACCATATCAAATATACTATAGAAAATGGTGGATAAAGATAACAAATCATGGCCTGATAAAAAAAATCATGCTTTATGGGCTTATCAAACTACTACCCATACTACCACCCAAGAAACAACTTATTTATTGGTATACAAAATAGAAGTAGTTTTTCAATTGAATTGCAATTTCCATCACTCACAGCTGCAATATGTGATCAATTATCTACAGATGATAGGTCTCATAAACTTTTTAATGAGATGGAATGATTTGATGAAAAATTATTGCATACTTTTAATAATTTAGATATCAATCAAAACTTAATAGCACGAGCTTTTCACATGTATGATCACTTCCATTAATGTCTTCATGGAGAATAGGTATTGGTCCTTAGGACTCTAATGATACCAGGGAAAAAACCTCCAAAGCATGAGTCCAAATATAAAGGATCTTATTTTTCACATAAGGTCTACTAAAATAGAGCTTATGCCTTAATATCAATGGATGGAGTTCATATAAAAACTACATCTTATGTGAGATTCATGAAGATGTACACTGTATAGTTTCACATCTCGTCTGCACTGTAAAACAAAAAATAGCACAGCCCCATGTCCTTATTGTAAGACATAATAATGCCTCGTAGAAAGTCCCAGTTTCAAGACATTAAACTACAGAACAACCATAAGTGTCTATGCTAAATGATATTAAAATGCCAAGCACATTTTTTACTCATTACACTACATTAAACTATAAGTCTAACGTCTTCTCTACTTGTAGTTAGGAGATTACATAAGAAAAAATCATGGACATCATTGCAATGTGTCCCTTCGTTCCCTATTTCTAAGTCAGATCTGCATAGGGAACTTGTTTTAAGAACTATGTGTGGATTGATTCACATCTATTTTAGATACGTAGAGATGCATGGATATCCAATCTTGGTCCTAGGTGCAATCACAATTTTCCCCCTTTTTTCATCTTCTGTATATGAAAAAGATATATAAAGAGTACCCTTTTAAGATACATGATTTGATATTCATACTATCTTGTGTCCTAAATTTAATAATTCTTCTAAAATGGTTTAAATCCCCTGTCTACCTTGTCAAAATTGATTGGTGTGGGAAATGATTGAATAAAGAACTATAAATGGCATGATTCTCATCTATATGAGATAGATAGAGACACCTAGATCTTCAATATTGGGCCCATCCATGATAAAAAAACAATCCCATTGATTCCTTATATAAGAATCAAACCTTCAAAGGGGATGTTTAAAAAATATACATGGCTTAATTCATACCCCTAGAAAGACACATAGTGAAAATGTGTTTTATCCCATAGTGAAGATACAACATGTCTTTCTATTAATATCATTTCATATTATTCCTTATTGCATGACATTAAAAGCCATTGAAATCTAACATCCCTATTATTCTCATTTGTTACCATTGTGTTATAGAAGAAACACTTACTACTCCTTATTTGTCACACCGAACATATCCCACGTGGGATTTAGAATTTGGTAAAAATATTCATTATATAAATAACGTTTATCAATTTCCTATAGGGCTGTAAATGTCTTCACTGCACGACTTAAAACTATAAAGTAAAATATCATCAATTCATGACATAAAACTAAACTATAGAATTTCAATTCAAAGTGAAACAAAAAAATTCACCTTTTTTACATATCGTTTATATAAATGTAAAGAATTTCAAACTCATGGATAAATATTTATTCAAATATTTCTTAAGTGCATTGAGAAAAACTTGCTTCTTTATTTCACACTCATAATCTGGAACATTTCTATATCTTCATAATACTTCTTACAGTTTATGGTGACATAGTTTCTATTACCAAATTACTGTTTTCCTAACTATGAAACATGTTCCCTTTGCTGTCCTTGTATAATATACCTACATAACGATCCTATCAGTCAAAATATTCCACTATTTGGCCATGCAACATATTCCCTAGTTGTCCATGCAACATACAGCCCCCAAAACAATTTTTTCAAATGATGGTAATTTGGTTCTTTGTTATAGTATCTTTGACCCCATAAAACATTGACGACTATATACAAGAATATGTATTTAAAAATAGTCATTCATGTATATTTGTCCCACTATTTTACTCTCAATCTGAAAACCTTCGGGCCAATGCTTTACAAATTTCCCTCTCTATGTTTTCAAATCAATATTAAATAACCTTGGTATCACATGGCAACATATCATAAATTTTTTCCATTTATTGTCTTAGTTGTATGACCTAAAATTACCCACACCAAACATTCTATGTTTGGGTCAGATCTTCTTAGAATTCTTATTCCTATGATTTATTGGAAATTGTGATTGGAAATACCCTTTCAATATTTAGGTACCTTTATCAAAAAACTGAACAATGTGATTTAAAAAATCTAAATCTCCATAAACATTATTTGGAATTTACTAACAAACCATAAAACATCTGAGAGGTCTTTTAGATTACTATGAAACTTGTTCCCCTAGGTGGACTTCATAATTTTCCTACATAAAAGTACATAGTACAATGTCCTCACTGCATGACATTAAACTTCACAGTATAATGTCATCACTACATGACTTAAAAATACATAGTACAATTTCCTCACTACATGAATTAAAATAGTACAGTTATATATTATAAATTTCCATGTCTGATAAATTTTAAACATTACTCATACACCAAATTTGTGTAGAAATCGTTTTACATTTATGAAATATGTCTGTATAAAACGGCCCATTGATTCTTAAAATTATTTTACATGAAAAAACCAGCAACTATGGTCTTGAGTCTCCCAAATATTATTTCCCATATCTATCAATAGAACATGTTTAATTCCAAAAAGCCTTCTCTTGACTATGAAGTGCATGCCCTTAGGGGGCCTTATATAAGTTTCCTACATAATAGGACTATCAAAAAATAGATACCACTATTTGGCTATGTAGCATATGCCCTTGTTGGCCCCGAATAACACAACTTTTGTAAGGATTTTGTCAAATGATGGTAACTTTGTTCCTATAAGAGGCTTCTCATGTGTTGATATAGATTTTAAATTTGGAGACTATAAAAATCATGGCTCTAGATTCCCCGTGGAAATATTAAACAAATATAATATAAATTCTTAGTCACTAAGTCTTTTTGGGATTTAAATTAAAAATTTATGCTCAAATCTATTCAAACATTAAACATTATCCCTTTATAGTCCAACATGCATGACTCTAAACTACTAACAAAAATATTCGTGATACTCACCAGATTGGGAACCCACAAAGGGAATTGTTAAAAAATGTCAAGTCCCATCTCACTAATAGTAAATTTTGTATGATTTACAAAATATTGAGAAATGAAAAGTCAAATGATACAATGTTTGGGGGGTTTTATATATAACCATAGAAAAAAATAAAACTATGATCTCTAGGCCTCATGGCTTGGGAAAAAATTAGAGCATCCTTCCAAACATGATGTAGCTCCATATCTAAACAAATGATGTTATAATGCATCAAAGTTCCCTAGTTTTACTGTAGAACAAGATTGATTTCATTATGAATGAATCAAACTACAAGGGGTGGCTTTTTTAGACACCATGAAATGTGTTTCATGAAATTCTCCACAAATGAATATGTATTTCCATGTGTCGTAACTCAAAATATTCTCAACCAGGCTTGAAATATTCCATTGCGACTTTGCATTTTGATGGGGGTCAGTGACAGCATTGAAGGCACAGACTATGAATGGAAGGGACCGCACCCCAGCAAAGACCCCAGGTAGGGGTGCAGCAACGTAGCCCCCATGGGATGGGGAAAGGATTTGGATAAGTCCCTAAATAGGATCTGAATGTACCTACACACAAATAAATGTGTGCCACCATGATGGTGCTGATTGAAGAAATAAGTTTTACTAAGTAATCAATGTGTCTCTCTAGTCTATCCAAAAATCCATCGATATGCAACCTATTTTCGCTCCCCCATCTAGCACGAATCTACTTGCGCACCACAATGTTGGTAGAAAACCTACTAGCACACCCAATCACCTTTCACCCAAGATCATATTCTTCACTATCAATAGGCACTTGGGGCCTTCATTTGTATAGAATAATTTCCTTAAAGATAAATTGTTTATTCGGTTTCCTTAGTACTTAGGCTCAGTCTTCTGTAATTGTCAAGGTAGTTCATCACATTCTTGAGCTGAGTATTTAAAGGAGGATCATTAGACTTATGTCCTTTTTGTTTTTTAAAATTATAAAACATGTGTTCCTAAAGATCTAAAACTACTTATATTATAAACACTAACATTCCACCTGTTATTTGAATAGGAACATGAGTGCCGCACTTCTGTGATCACGTGTGAATACTTTTGAAGGCATGAGCTAGGTCTCATCCAAGTATTTCCATATAAGTTATTTGTCACTTATGTGGAAATATGGTCTCCCTAGCCTACTTGTGCACCCATACTTGTGTCCCCTTCTCAATATTGGCACCCCTCTTTGATTCACTTAATATATTCAGTCTAAAATCTATCAAGACCTCTTTCTAAAGCCATTCATGGAAGGACATCTTCATCATTGGCTACCTTGTTTGATATGGATTCTGTTGAGACCACCACTAAATCATCCTAGCCCATGAAATATTTTGGAAAGGCACGTTAGTGTGTCTCTTATTTGGGTTTTTATGTCCATAGTCAGTGGTTTCCCACATTTTTTCACAATGGGGATAGGATTCATGGAGTTTTTATGGGATATTATATCCACTTTCACATAGACCATTCTTCCAGGAACTATGTTGGGATGTTTCTAGTTATGAGAATAAGGATTTGGGTGCTGAACTCTCCCTTCTAAAATAGGTGAAACCAAAACATTTTTGTATGGAAGGTAATTTTCACACCTTATTTTTCATTCAAGAAAAGGATAAGTCTCCCACCCCAACTAGGATAAATTTCAGGGAGGCCATCCGAGTGTAAGCCCCTAACCTTCATCCATTTTTCCTTTCATTTGGACCCTTGTCTAATGTAATGTGAATAGAGGGAGGGATCATTTCCTCACCCTCTTTCCTCATTGCCTCTCCCTCATCCATCCTATCCTCCATACGCTCTCCATCCTCCACCATCAGAGGATGAATAATGTATGTGTCATTGTTGAATATTTTACATCCTCTTGTTTCTCATTCTGATCATGAGTCATGTGGGTTTAGAAATTTGGGATTATTAAACATGTTCACAAAAACTCACATTCAAAGAACTACCAGAACACTAATTCCAAACATAATTGGGATATGTAGAAAGACTTATTAGGTTCCGAGCTCACTTTATATCCTCTTTATGAATCCAACCCTGATTCCATTAATCAGGAAGACCATCTTAGGAATAAGCTCTAAATTAAAACCCAGATGTCAACAAGGAATCCTTTTTAGTAAGTAAGCCCAATAACATTACTCTCAAAGGACTATACTCTCCTATGAAATTTTTCAATCTACATGGTCTTTGATTACCATCCACATGGGATATGTATTAATCCTACATGAGGATAAAACAAATAATTTCAAATCCACCATGTTCTCCATGGACCATATTCCCAACAGGGTCTAATCTTACATGGAAACCCATATTTTTCCATATTCCTTGGGTTTCTGAATCATAAATCTGACACCAAACATTGTGTATGAACCATTTTCTTATAAGTTCTTATAAAATGAAATTAAGAGGAATGATATGTCCCATTAAGTATCACCAAACAATAAGAGTTCTAATTTCTTTCACAATGATACCTATGTAACCCATTTCATGGGTATGATACAAATATCCAAACAAACCATTGTCTCCCAAGACGAAAATAAATTCAATAGTCCCCACTGAGTGGATTAAAAATAATTATCAGTATAAGATGATTAAAAGAACCTATAAATATTATATGAGAGGATAAAATTGATGGAGAATTACAAATACAAACTGATATCTCTGTTAATGAATACCCTAGATACATAATGATGATTCTAAATTTTACACATGATAATAAGTGATTGAAAATTATAAGGTTAAATTATGTTATCTATAAGGCCCCATCCATAAACATTACATAATCTTGAGTTATTACAAGATTACTCATTGAGGACCTTTTCAGGTTTAGAGTTTTAGAGAATTATATCATAAATCATGCATTACATTCCACATTTCAAAAAAGTGGTTACATAAAATATAGTATTCATTTTTTTCAATCAACAGAAACATATTTAAAACAAAACATGGATTCTTTAATGAAACTTCATTGACCCTAACATCACATCATGTACCTTTCCCTTGACCTGTGAAAAATATTTCAAAAACATGGGATGAGCATAAAAAGATCAGAAAGGGATATAATAGTAAGAAATGAAAACATTAGTCCATGTATGAAATCGTACTTTACTCATAAAACATTAGAATTTTAACATACCTAATAAAATCATGAATAAATCATAGAAATCATAAGACATAAATGTAACATGAGGCATTCATAACATTCTTACGTAGGGAGTAACCCTCATGGTTACGTTTAGAATACCCATCACCGTATATTCCCTAAATCACTTTGGAGAAACCTTAAGGTTTAACCCCTTCATGTTACCCAATGCATTGGAGAGCTGTATCGGGCTCACCAGCCCTTATTTTATCATGGAACCAGCCGTCTTCATAATTATTCCCAAGAACCATAACATAATCGTATAACATAAAACATGCATAAGGGAAACATAACATTTCCACATTTCAATCACTAGATATCAATAACACATAGATATAATAAAAATATTATCAAATCCATTTTCAATACCTAAATGAATGAAATGTAAAACATGGTATTTATTTTTAATTTTTTTAAAAAAAAGTTATGGCTTGTAGAGGAACCCGAAACTCAAATAATGGTCCCGACAGCGGAGAAGTCGTTGTCGCCGCATACGTATGACAAAAAAACATTCCCTTTTGTCATTTAGTAAATGATTCGTATAAAAAATATTTCTTTTCAATAAACATAAAATTCACAGGAGTTTATACACCATATAAAATAATGGTGTGTATAAAACATAATATGCCTCAATGAATGGATATTGAGACGAAGTCCTTTACCTCGGGTCCGACTTGACTCGATCGTTCTTTAACAACCTGAATAATAAACGTGAGTTGATTTATACTTTCTTAAGAACATTTTTCATGTTCATTATTCCTTTTATATCACATATTACCATGTTATGAACATTATGTAATTATTTAAGTTAATAATGGTCGTTTTGTCGATCATTGGTACTTGAGTCAAAAATAAACTCTTTATAATTACAAATCGTTCATGTGGTAAAATATCCATTATATCCAGAATTATATTCATTATGTAGATATCATATATATCATATATATCTAGTATATACATTCATTTAAAATATTACATAACATTTTGAGGTAAGAAATGAAATGCAACGTTCATGGAGACGGTAAGCCGTACGTACGCATGAACGCTACTTCCATTTATATTTCATATTTAATGGAATTATTATATAATGAAACATAATAGTATTATAATTCATGTATAATATCATATATAATATCATTAATTCCATCCTTTATACATCCCACATATGGAATTAACGTATCAAATCACTTTGAGGGGGTGGTAGTCCGCACATCCTAAAATGAAGATACCGTGTATACCCATAATGGAAGCCATAAAGGTATGCCATAAATGAAAAATAAATAATCTTAAGGAAAACAATAAACATTTTATATATCATATATAAATATATTCACATATTAATGGCCACCTTTTAAGGTGTTATAACAATATTGATCAATCATCATTTTGTGAGGCAGAAATTCGTCATCCACGGAAACGGTATGTTCATTAACCATTAGATGTAGGTGTGTGTAAATGTAGCTTGAATAATTATTATACAAACATTCTAGTATATTGAACATACTGGTGTTGTTACAAAAGAAATGAATTAAAATAGTTTATGGGGTTGGAGATTCAAAATAAAACAAAAGAACACAAGTGAAGACATTACCTTAAAATCGGGTAACTCCCTTTGGTTTGAACCAAAAGGGTTTCTTGAAGAGCTTTCTGCCTAAGTTAAGTATTCTAGGATGAGGAGAGGGATGTGGAGAATCAAAATGAGTAGTGATTTTCTGATCCAATGGCTTTAGAAGTGCGGGTAAGGAGGTAGAGGTGGGGCCTTTTATAAGAGGAGAGGAGGGGCACTCTTGAAAAGTTATAAAATGTTACATTATTTTCAAATGAGTTTCAGATTTTAAAGGTCCCACATTTAATTATTTAGAGGATAAGGTGATAAGGGTTATAAATATACTCATCCAATAGGTCTTTGACAAGTGTATGTTTTAGATTTTACATTATCGTTTCATTTTATTAAAATCGTTCATTAATGATGTAATCACTGCATCATCATGATGTCATAAATAATTTAATTTATTTAATGTCTAAAAATTATAAAAAAATACTCTAATGTAGTAAATATTTTTCTATTTCCAATGAATATTTATAGTCTAATAGATCATTTATGTAGAAAAAACTAAAAATGTTTTAGTCAGGTGATACATTCTTTTTTATATTTAACATTCTTTAAAAATAAAAAGACAAAAAGTCATCATCACACAAAAGTGATTCCATGGGGTCCCCAAGATTGTAACAAGGCATACCATGGCCGGACATGACAAAACCATTAGAATTTTGACACATTTTTGTGTCATTTTTTATTATTATGATATTATTTTATTATCCTTAACTACCTGATTACTAATTAATCAAGATAATTAAAGATAATTACCGTCGTTACTATTCACAAAGTCCAAAAAACATAACATTATTAATTGCATAATTTGGACCTTCTGATTCCAAATATGGAATCTATTTTAACAAATTCAAAACACAGAAATTTCAATAATTAATTTAAAAATAATTCATGTTATCAAAACAAATAGCGGGGTTTTTAGAAACAATATCTATGAAATGTTTGGCACTTGTTTATGCCCAATTCCAACGTGAAATTAATCCTAATGAACACCATTGGATTATATGGTAAAAATATATTCTAATTAAAATTTAAGACCAATTAAAAATATAATCCAACCATATAATTAAATTAGATGAAAAATCAGTTTTGATGTAAAATGCTGTATTTTTCATTATTCATTAAAAAATGAACATTGTCAGAAAAATATCGAAAATTAACCCAACGTAAATTTTAATGTCTCAATCATAAAGAATAAGTTTATTTTGACAAATAGAGCTTATAAAATTGTAAAAATGTTGATTTAAAAATGGTTTTCCATCAAAAGGTAGTAAAATAATCTTTTAAAAATATTATTGTATTTCATGCTTAAGATTGGATTTATTCTCATTTTAAGCATCTAAAACACTATATAATTCAAAAATAGACATTGATAAAAATATATATTATTAACTAATTACATGGGATGTTACATCCTTCCCCCTTTAGAAAATTTCGTCCCCACAATTTATTTACTTATTGAATAAGTGGGGGTATTTTCCCCTCATTGCATTTTCAGATTCCCATGTTGCCTCTTCAATCATGTGGTTTTTCCACAAAACCTTTACTTGATGAATCACCTTATTCCGATACACTTGATCCCTATGGTCAAGAATTTGGACCGATTGTTCCTCATCAGATAGATGCTCTTCCAGCTGAACTACCTCTGGACTCAAAACATGAGATGGATCTGGCATATACTTCCATAAATTTGAAACATGAAAAACATTTTGTACCTAAGATAAACTTGGAGGTAAAGCCACTCAGTATTAAAATGATCCAACTCTCTTCATAATTTCATATGGTCCAATGAACCTTGGACTCAACTTTCCTTTCTTACCAAATTGCATCACACTTTTCCATGGTGAAACTTTGAGAAAAACATCATCACCTACCTCAAAAGAGAGATCATTCCTCCTGTTGTCCGCATAACACTTCTGCCTACTCTGAGCTGTTCTCATGTGTTTCAGTATCATCTGAACTTTTTCTACCAACTCTTCTACCAATTCTGGACCCATAAACTTCCTTTAACCTACTTCATCCCCAAAAGCTAGAGTTCGACACCTCTTACCATATATTAACACAAATGGTGCCATATGTATACTGGAAAAAAAACTGTTATTATAAGAAAACTCAACCAAAGAAAGATGTTAGTCCCAACTTCCCTGATAATCCATAGAACAAGAAGGTAGCATATCCTCCAATGTCTGAATCGTTCATTCTGACTTCCCATCTGATTGAGAATTAAAATCCGTAATAAAATTTAATTCAGTACCCAACGACTTCTGAAGGCCTTTCCAAAAGTTAGAAGTGAACCTGGGATCACGGTCAGATACAATGGAGAGAGGAACTCCATGTAACCTGAATATCTCTTTAATATAAAATTGGGAAAGTTGATCTAGGGTAAAATTTTCTCGTATAGAAAATAAATGAGAAAATTTAGTCAAGCAATCAATAATAACCCAGATTGCATTATTAACTTAAGGTGTCTTCGGTAATCCCACAACGATGTCCATGGATATATTCTCACATTTCCACTCTGGAAATGGTAAAGGATTAAGCATCCCTTTCGGTAACATCCACTCTGGTTTAACCTGTTGAAAAGTTAAACACTTCACAGTAAAATCAACAATGTCTCTTTTTATCCCGTCCCACCAGTAATACTCTCGAGATCTCTATACATCTTAGTACTGCCTGGATGAACTGAAAACGAAGAACTATGAGCTTCACATAAAAACTCTCTCTTCAACTGTGAGTCACAAGGCACACACAATATCTTCCCAAATCTCAATAGACAATCATTATCAATGTTGAATTCATGAAACTTACCCTTCTGAACTAGCTCTAACTTTTTCTGCAACTGGTTGTCTTCCTTCTGTGCTTACATAATTATGTTTGATAGAGAATATTTCACTGATAGATGAAACAAAACAGAAGGACATCCTACACCAATGACTTCTATTCCAATGTTCATCAAATCCTTAACCAAAGGATCACGTTTCAAATGCAACATTGTTAATGAAGCATTAATTTTTCGACTCAAGGCATCGGCCACTTTATTTGCTTTTCCTAGATGGTAATGAATTTTACAATCATAATCCTTGATTAATTCTAGCCATCTCCTCTGTCTCATGTTCAATTCCTTCTGAGTGAATATATACTTTAATCATTTGTTATCGGTATATATTTCACACTTTACTCCATACAAATGATGCCTCAAAATTTTTAAATTGAAAACAATAACAGCTAATCCTAAATCATGTGTAGGGTAATTTACCTCATGAGTTTTAAACAGTCATGAAGCATAAGAAATTACCTGATCATTATGCATTAGGACACAACCAATTCCTTTCAATGAAGCATCACTGTAGATAAAAAACTCACAATTCCTGGAAGGTAGTTCCAAAACTGGATCATACACCAATCTTCATTTCAATTCCTAAAAACAATCATTAAAATATTTTGTCGAGATAAACTTAACACCCTTCCGATTTAGCTTAGTCATTGGACTAGATAACCATGAAAAATTTCTAACAAACCTTCAGTAATAGCCTTCCAAACCAAGGAAGCTACGAATCTCAGTTACATTTTTCGGTCTTGGTCATTCTTCAAAAAACTTTGTTTTTACATGATCAACATTTATCCCATCTTTATAAAAAATGTGACCACGGAAAGAAATTTGTTTCATCCAAAAATCACACTTTGTGAATTTCCCATACAATTTCTTTCCTTTTATGGTATAAAAAATAACCCTTAAATATATTTCATGCTCCTCTTTACATTTATAAAACACCAAAATATCATCAATGAAAACAACCACAAACATATCCCATAACTCATGGAAAATTCTATTCATAAGGTCCATGAATACAGCAGGTGCATTGGTTAGCCCAAAAGGCATTACTACAAATTCATAAAGGCCAAATCTTGTACCAAACACAGTCTTTCGAATATCGGCTTCCTTTACCTTCAACTGATGGTACCCCGATCTTAGGTCAATCTTTGAAAAAAACTGAGCTCCCTGGAGCTGATCAAACAAATCATTGATATGAGGAAAATGATATTTGTTCTTAACAATTTTGTTATTCAAGGCTCTATAATCAATGAAAATTATCATTGAACCATCTTTCTTTTTAAAAAGTAAAATTAGAGCACCCCATGGTGATGTGCTGGGTCGAATGAAACCTTTCTCTATTAAATCTTGCAATTGATCCTTCAACTCTAAAAGTTCAATTTGAGCCATTCGATTAGGGGGTTTTGAAATTGTCTTAGAATTAGGAACTATGTCAACAGTAAATTCAACTTCCCGATCTGGTATTATTCCAGGAAAATCATCGAGAAAAACATCAGGATACTCATTTAACACTGGCACATCATCAATCTGAACAGTTCCCTTATTTTCATGAATATGTGCAAGGTAACATTCATTTCCATCTTTTACAAGTTTGATGGCCTCTGGATATGTTATTAATAGTAAGGGTTCATTCTTGTACAAAAACAGAAAGTCTTTCTTAAAAGAAACATCTTTAGCTCTACAGTCAATCTTAGCATGGTAAATAGAGATCCAATCCATATCCAGGATAACATCAAACTCTACTAGAGGTAAAACAATATGGTTTTCAAGTATGTTCTTTCCACAGATAAGTATAAGAAGATACTTATAAATTATTTTTTCCTCAACATTTCCACCAGGTGTTTTTACCACAAGTTCAGGAGTCATTTCAGGAGATGGTATTCCCATTTTACTAGAAAAGTTTTCAGAGATGAAAGAATGTGTAGACCCCGAATCAAACAACACACTGACATAATCTAAAAAACAAACAAAGTACCTGATAAAACATCATTTGATGGCCCATCCTCTAGTGAAGTATTTGCAAAGGATTTTACCACCCCTTTCTGTGTGTATTCTACCTACTTCCCATCACTCAAACTCTTTGTCAGACACTCGTTTGCATAGTGGCCCATCTTATTTCACTTAAAAAATTTCACTAACTGTAAATCAAATTTGGACTCACCATCACCATGATCTTTTTCAGTGCAATCATGAGCCTTATGTCCCATATTACCGCATCGGTAGCACTTTACATAATTCAGAAGACATTCCCCAGCATGCCGTTTACCACATTTTCCACCAACTAGAAACTTAGTTTTCTTACCGTCAGACCTTTTTGAAGAATTCTTCCCTTTCTCATGCCACCTCGGTCTCTTCTTATGCTGGTTGTTATATAACACTTGATCATCGGAAAACTCCATTTCCACCTTCTCATCACATCGAACAAGATTTTCATAACTCTTGAACTCGCAAGAAGCAAAATCCATTAGATATTTTGGCTTTAATCCTGAGTAAAAATGATTGATTTTACAATCAATGTCTCAGATACAATTTGGAGCATACCATTCCAACCGAGTGAACCTTTCTTCATAGGCAGCCACTGAGTCTTCCTCTTACCTCAATTCTAGTAATTTTTTTTCCATCCTAATTAGATCAGACTTAGGAAAATACTTCTCAAGAAACATACCATTGAATTCATCCCAGTCGAGAGAATCAATCTCATCAGCGTCTCTGACATTTTTAACCATCGACCACCACTGATCTGCTTCACCCTCCAAATGGTAAATAGAAAGACCAACCTTTTGATTGTCTGAACACCCCATGACATCGAACATCTTCCCCAGTTCATTAATCCACCCTTCACCTAGCACAGGGTCAGATGATCCTCTGAAAGATGGGGGATGTTGCCTCATTAAATTTTCCACCACTGACATGTTCTTCTGCGGTTGATCTGCATGATCTCATGCATGGATACCACCACCATTTATCGCTTGAGTCAACTGTGCCATTACTACAACAAACTGTTCTGTTCCAATTCCGACCATCTTAAGATGCTGATTCGGAAGGTTATTTCCTTTTGTATGCCTTCCTAGCACTGCTTCCCTGTTTCCTCTACGGAAAACCATTCTGAACAAACATGTCTTAGATAAATCAACATGGAAATCTTCAAATTCTATATCATTTCAATTTGACCATAAAAAACATATTTTTGGATAATCATTTAATAGAATTATAACTCCTAATGTTATCTAAACCGACCTCTGATACCTACTATAAGGCCCCAACCTTAAACATTACTTAATCTTGAGTTATTACAAGATTACACATTGAGGATATTTTCAGGTTTACAGTTTTAGAGAATAAAATCATAAATCATGCATTGCATTCCACATTTAAACAAAGTGGTTACATAAAAGATAGTATTCATTTTTTTTCCATCAACAGAAACATATTTAAAACAAAACATGGATTCTTTCATGACACTTCCTTGAACCTATCATCACATCATGTACCTTTCCCTTCACCTGTGAGAAACATTTCAAAAACGTGGGGTGACCTTAAAAAGCTCAGTAAGGGATATAAAAGTACGAAATGAAAACATTAGTCGATGTATGAAATCATACATTACTCATAAAACATAAGAATTTTAACATTCCTCATAAAATCATGAATAACTCATAGAAATAATAAGACATAAAGGTAACTTGAGGCATTCAAAACATTCTTACGTAGGGAGTAACCCTCATAGTTACGTTTGGAATACCCATATAGTATATTCCCTAAATCTCTTCAGAGAAACCTTAACGTTTAACCCCTTCACATTACCTAATGAATTGGAGAGCTATATTAGGATCAACCGCCCTTAGTTTATCACGGAACCACCCATATTCATAATAATTCCCCAGAACCATTACATATTAGTATCACATTAAACATGCATAAAGGAAACATAACATTTCAACATTTCAATCACAACATATCAATAACACAAAGATATAATAAAAACATTATCCAAAACATTTTCAATACCAAAATAAATTAAATGTAAAACATGTTATTTATTTTTCATTTTTAAAATATGGTATGGCTTGTAGATGAGTCCAAAACTCAAATAATGGTCACGGCGGTGGAGAAGTCGTTGTCGCCTCATGCGTACGTCAAAAAAACATTATCTTTTGTCGTTTAGTAAATGCTTCGTATAAAAAAGATTCTTTTTGAATAAACATAAAATTAATAGGGTTTTATACACCGTATAAAATAAAGTTGTGTATAAAACATAATATGCCTCAATGAATGGATATTGAGACGAAGTCCCTTACCTCGGGTCTGACTTGACTCGATCGTTCTTTAACATCTTGAATAATAAACTTGAGTTAATTTCTACTTCATTAAGAACATTTTTCAAGTTCTTTATTCCTTTTATATCACTTATTACCATGTTATGAACACTATGTAATTATTTAAGATAATAATGGTCATTTTGCCGATCAATGGTAATTGAGTAAAAAATAAACTCTTTATAATTACAAGTTGTTCATGTGGTAAAATATCCATTATATCCTGAATTATATTCATTATGTAGATTTAATATATATCATATATATATTTTTTATACTTTTATTTATAATATTAAATTACATTTAGAGGTAATAAATGAAATGCACCGTTCATGGGGACAGTAAACCGTACGTACGCATAAACGCTACTTCCATTTCTATTTCATATTTAATGGAATTAAAACATAATGATACATAATAGTATTATAATTACAGTATAATATGATATATAATAATTTTAATTCAATTCTTTTTATGTCCCACATATGTAATTAACAAATCAAACCACTTTGAGGGGGAGGTAGTCCGCGCTTCCTAAAATAAAGATATCGCGTATACCCATAATGGAAGCCATAAAGGTATGCCCTAAATTAAAAATACATAAGATTAAGGATAAAAATAAACATATTATATATCATATATAAATATTTTGACTTCTTAATGGCCACCTTTTAAGGTGTTATAAGAATATTGAACAATCATCATTTCGTGACGCAGAAATTCTCCATCCATGGAAGCAGTATGTTCTTTAACCATCATATGTAGGTGTGTGTAAGTGTAGATTAAATAATTCTTATAAAAACATCATAGTATATTGATAATACAGTTTTTGTTACAAAATAAATGAATAAATAGTGTTTAGGTGTTTGGAGAAGAAAAATAAAACAAAATAACACATGTGAAGACATTACCTTAAAATTGGGTAACTCCCTTTGGTTTGACCCAAAAGTGTTTTTTGAAGAGATTTATGGATAAGGTAAGGCTTCTAGAATGAGGAGGGGGATGTGGAGAGGAAAAATGAGAAGAGTGTGGCTGAGTAAAAGGTTTGAGAAGTGTGGGTAAGGAGGTAGAGGTGGGGGCCTTTTATAAGAGGATAGGAGGGGTACTCTTGGAAAGTTATAAAATGTTACTTTATTTTCAAATGATTTTCGAATTTTAAAGGCCCCACATTGATTCATTTCAAGTATAAGGTGATAAGGGTTCGAAATATAATCATAAAATAGGTCTTTGACAAGTGTATTAGAGTTTACATTATCTTTTAAATTTATTTAAATCGTTCATTAATGAGGTAATCGCTGCATCATCATGATGTCACAAATAATTTAATTTAGTTAATATCTAAAAATTATAAAAAAATACTATGATGTATGAAATATTTATAGATTTACAATGAAAATTTATAGTCCAATAGATCATTTATGTAGACAAAATTAAAAATGTTTTACTCAGGTGATACATTCATTGATATATTTAACATTCTTTAAAAATAAAAAGATAAAAATTCATCATCACACAAAAGTGATTCCATGGGGTCCCCAAGTATGGAACAAGACATCCCATGGTCGGGAATGACACAAAAAGTAGCATTAGGACACATGTTGGTGTCATTTTTTAATTATTATGATATTATTTTATTATCCTTAACTACCCAATTACTAATTAATCAAGATAATTAACGATAATTACCGTCATTACTATTCACAAAGTCCAAAAACAAAATAGAATTAATTAAATAATTTGGACCTTCTGATTCCAAATATGTAATCCATTTTTCCAAATTACAAAAACATAAATTGCAATTATTAATTTAAAAAAAATCCCATTGTCAAAACAAATAGCGGGTTTTTTAGAAACAATATCTATGAAAAGTTTGACACTTGTTTAGGCCCAATTCCAAAGTGAAATTAATCCCAATGACCACCATTGTATTAAATGGTAAAAATATATTATAATTATAATTTAATAACAATTAAAATTATACTTGATCCATATAATTAAATTAGATGAAAAAGAAAATTTGATGTAAAATGCAGTATTCTTCACTATTCATTAAAAATTGAACTTTGTCAGAAAAATATCAAAAATTAACCCAAGGTAAATTTCAATGTACCAATCCTATAGAATAAGTTTATTTTGAAAAATATATCGTATAATACTTTCAAATGTTTTATTTAAAATTTTTTTTCCATTAAAAGGTAGTAAACCCATATTTTAAAAATATTAGTGTATTTAATGCTCAAGATTGGATTTATTCTTGTTTTAAGCCTCTAAAACACTATCTAATTAATAAATATAAATAGATAAAAATATCTATTATTCATTACTTACTTGGTATGTTACATTATCCTCAGAGAATTAATAAGGATTCATGAAAATATAATAAATTTAATAATAGAGTCTTGGGGTAGACAATAATTTTAACCAAAAGGTGTGATGAGTCTTACTACCCATCCTCTTGACCAATGCACATTATTATGTATCATAAAGTTAAAAATTAATGAACGCATACCTTTGTAATGTATGTCCCTTTGGGATAAAGAACTTTTGGATGTCTTCAGTTCCACAAATAAATCCAATGGAATCTTCCAGGCTGTAGTGATTCATAAAACTAGAACACATGTTTCAAGGAACTATGAAACAAAAATGGTGAACACTACGGGAATCCTTAACCATGTTAATAAAGGTACCCACATGTTAGTCTACTAACAATTGATAAATGATGGAAATACAAAGGAATAAATAATGCATTTATCCATCTAAAAGTTGTTTCTTTAATGGAGTTTTTTGTTGTTGTTCATGTTTCTTTTTCGAACTCCCTTCCGTAAAAAATGGATTTCTTCAAGCCAACATCTATGAACTCCCCAACTGATGCTCAAGCTAGATTTTCTTCCAAGAAAAGAACATAATCTGCCACCCATCATCTTCAATGCTGGGTATCCAACGTGATGGAAAAGGTGTACCGTCGACATGGTATAATCCCAACTTCGGGGGCTACCTGATAGGCCCCCCAAGTCAATAACAATCCTCGATCATCTAGACAATGATGACTAATGATCAAGAAGTAGACAGTCCCAACACCCATTTTCAATTGGTTTGAGACCTTATCCCTAGAATAAAATAACCAGTCCCTCCCATACTATAGGGAGGTGGATCAAGGGTTCACATAGAACCTCAATTAAATTATGTAGGGATCTTTCATGAGAATTCCCTCCTACAATCTCCACTATAAAAATTATGCGGTAGTTAACCCCAAACATTATTGGGGTGATTTCACTGGACGTTCAACCAAAGTATCATACACCTGATCACAAAAGATGAACCTCTGGGGACAACGTCTGATCAACATGGATCTATTTCTTACTTCTCCCTCTGGAGAATTCCATCAACCTATCTTGATAGTGAACAACAAGCAGGAACATACGCCCATCCATCCTAATTTTTGTTGTCTAGCATACTACTATAGTAGTAATCCTCCAATACCACTTGATAAATCCTGTGGAGTACTGTGAATAGGAACATACACTTACTTCAATGTTATCATCCAGTCAGCAGGCTCGCCTGACTACATTTAATGAAGATCGCCAATCTAATGTGGTGGAAACTTTTAAACATGAACATACATTGTCTTACAACCACCAATTCTTCTAGTAGTATCATATTCATATATTAATGGAAAATTTTCAACCATAAATTAGGTAAACTACCAAAAAGTCACATACACCTTTGACCATTCATCAAACCTGCCAGCAGTCTCATTTTGCAGCACCCGTTGAATTCAGTCGGAAATCTCCGACAACAAATCTAGGACACACCCAACTCTCAGCCCCCATGCATGAATACTTTCAATACCCATTTATAAGAAAAAAAGGACAGGAGAAGACACATACACAGACATCAGTTACTAAATAGATGTATATTCCCATTTCGACCATTGATGTCACAAAACACATCTTATCAATGGTGAAATAGAAACACAAATTCCTGCCCATATTTTGGAATCATTCCTTGATATTATAACAACTACTTAACAGTACTAGGGGAAAAGACACATAAATCTATCCCACATAAGGAATGACACATCATAATGCTATTCTAGAGCAGATACTCACCACTCTTCTCATCCAGGAGGGTCATGGGGCATACTCTCCCATATCATATAGACAATGGGATCTATAACATACACCTTTTTCAATTGGAGTTAATCGGTCTGTTATAGTGACACACTGAGGTAGGACCATATACATTCACATGATAACCACTTTTACTAGCAAGTGGTTCTAACTATGTATAAGAGATTATCCATGAATAAGTCTCGTTCAACACGGTTGTAATGTCATGAGTCAAACTAAAATTTGGATCCTCTTAATGCTGGAGATCATGAAGCCCTCAAGCATTTATTTATTGCATATCAAGATCATATCCTCTCATTAGCCAATTGTGGGGGAGGTAGAAGTAATTTTGATGTTTCCCATCGGACACTTCATCATGAAGGCTTGATTCAGAAAAATTCAAACACTCAAGAGATTCTATCTCTGGATGAGAGCCATGGAAACCCTCATTGTGGCCTGAAGATAAGTGAGAAATAGGATTCATCCCATTTTATAATCTATCATGGTAGTCCTCCCTATTATGGTATTCAGTATGAATGTCCTCTCTAATGTACAATTTTAAATTTTGATGATAATTATTAAATTTATAATGTTGCATTGAGAAATCCATCCAATCTCACGACATTTTCAAACATAAGTCCATTCTGGTCTGATGGCTTGAAATTAATGGGTGAAACTCTTTCTCAACCAGAATACAACAGAAGGTAATGGTGATTCTCCAAACCTCCCTTGGGTTATTTGTCTTTAAATAAAGAGGGTCCACATTAGTCATACCATATGAAGAAAAATCAAGTGAAATATGATGATGATATTTTAAACATGAGAACAAATTTTGATAAGGGATATATATAAGTCATGTTACAGATTTTGAGAAATTCTCGGTATAACATTCTAGAATTTGTGGCAGAGGATTTCATTCATGATATCCACCTCATCTTTTTAAAAAAATAATTATCATTTAAAAACCAATGTATTTAAATATGATGAATATCAAAATCATGTAAAATTAATAGAAGGGTTTCAATTATAAATTGATATGGAATCTCTCTCTCAGTTTACCAAACTCCAAATCTTGAAAAAAAGTAGAGAACCCTTCAGCATGAATGCCTTATTGTTATAAAGAGGATACACCAGTTAATTTCTGATTCCCCATCTGGTGTTTGTATCAGAGGATGCAGTGCACATGGACCATTGTATTTCACTACACTCTAGAATCAAAATAATATGCCAAAAGTGGTTTCATTCAATGTTATTCCCCATGGTTGGCCACAATCAACAGATTTGGTAAGTAATAAAATTTATGCTCAAGAACTGGCCTCAACCAAATCTCATCAGAGTTAGGTGTAAAGAAAAAAAGTTATTGAGTTACTTTTAGATTATCAATATGAGTATCTTGAGCATGCGTCCCACTTAGAGAATGTCATCCATCAGAAAAAAAATGTTTGAATTAGCACAATGATATTCTGAAATAGGTGATTTGAGTTGTAGGATAATGTACATAGATAACGTGTGAACCAATATTCGTAAAATGAGAAGGGAAGCTCAACGAATCTAAGCCATATCAGTTCATGAACCGCACCAGTTTCGAGGCCTGGGGGCTTGATTAATTAAATCCTCAAGATCATTAAACAAAATATACTATTTGAATAAGAAGAAAAAGAATAGCACCTACCTACAGGGGTGGGGGTTTCTTCACATATACAATCCCTTCCTCAGTGAAAGTCATTTTTCTCCCAATTAGGGAAGAAGCGACACATAAAGCATACACCTTAACTATATGAGGATTCCCTTTGGGTTACTGGCCCCCAAACTGTTCCCAAAAATCCATCATATTGTAGAGTAGAGTGTCATGGAAGATACAGAGGGTGGCGATCTTAAAAAGATTCTGACAGAATTCCCTCAATGAATAATGCATTTGTAATTGTAACTAACACCATTGTAGAAGATCCTCCAAAATATGAGTCCAGTTCAGGAGACACCGAAGATTTATTTATTATCTTTAAAACAGTACACACTAAGGAAAATGAAGGAGGTGTACATACCTGAAATCAAAGGATTACCCATAATCTAGCTATGCCTTCCAAGAACATACTACCACCCCGTAGAAAGGCGTGTAACAAGGGGGAATGTAAATTCAAGATTTCATCCCACATTTCCATTGGAGAAGGTCAATATCATTTTTTGAAGATATAGTTTCACAGAAAGATGTGGAAATGAAGACATTGATAAGACTCAATACAAAAATACATCGAAGTAGCATTTCTGCTAGACATACTCCCTAGGCAGGTCCTCAAATGGCACATCTTTTAGGTGCTCCTAAGCAAAAAGGATATGTAGTAACTAAAGATACAAATTATAAATTCTCTCTAAAGGGTACAAAACCAAGGAAGGATCATACACATCATGATAATCTTGTTCCTGTGGGTTTTCTTAGGAAAATACTTGCACCAACCCTAGTGGTTTTTCTATTCGTTGCACCATCTCAAGCTCCATTTGTAGTAAAAACATAAGTTCCAGTTCATCAGGATATTCCCCATTTTCTTAGAAACACAATTGAGGAATTAACAACTCAATTGGAAGCTATGGAGGAATGATTTTCACCAAATCATCTGGAAAATAAAATCATACCCTGAATCGGTGGATCTGATTCCTCCCCCACCAAATTTTGAGAATACCAAATTTCCAATCATTAATGGCTCAGGATATCTAGAAAAAACATTAAAACATTTTGTTTCTTATTTTTATCCAATGATGGTAACTCCTCAAAAACAAGAATTAGTAAATATTAGGTGTTTTGTATAGTCAGGACAGGAATGAGCTTTTGTTTCTTATAAAAGATTACAATCATGATATATTACTGGATGTCAGGATCTCAGTAATGAAATTCCTTCTTCAATTTATCTCAATACTACTAGAGTTTAATGTTTTTGACCTTAAATATTTAAAACAAAGGGAGAATGAACTATTTCCAATTTCATTTCTCAATGTAAAGGATTAAGGTATTAATTATGTCTAGATCTCCTTCAAGAAGAGTTGCTGAAAATGTGTGTCGTATATCTACAAGATGAGTTACATACACCACTGATCCCTATGAAATAAAAATGAGGGTTCCAAGACCTTACATTAATTTCTCAACAGGTATAATATTATATTATAGAAACTAAGGCTAAAAGTCATGTAAATACATCCGGCCTATGAGGGAGAATATGGAAAGTAGAGGATGCAACTATTACATTCAAGAAATAACTTTTACTTACTTCCAGACTAAAACCTTCAATTTATCAAAGGGAACATACTCTTGAGCATCAACAGTGACTACCACCTCATAAATATGACCAAATAGATCAATGGAAGAAATCATTTGATGAATTAAAACACAATGTTTATTCTTTCAAAAATAAAAATGTTCTTTGATACTTTATCTAAGCATCGGAAAAAAATTTGTTTTATTTTACATGGTCGAAGAAACCAAAAATTGAAAGATATGAAGATCTTATAATTATAGTCCCTTACACCAGATAATGCTGCATCCCATTCATGAGTGTTTTATTTTAAAGAAACTCCTAAAAATGGTAGACTCTGGAAAATTGAAAATGAAAATTTTGTTCTCTCAAGTAGCATGTGTTAGTGCTACTGATCCTATGAGAGAAGGAGAATGTTTGGAAGTTAAAAGTAAAAATCTATAGACATAGGATGATTGGATGATTAGGAAAATGGTCAATAGATATAATGCCATTCTACAAACACAGTTGAAATAATCGACTGTTTCTTCCACCAATTCTTCCACAGTAAAACCACCTTCATGAAAAAGTCTATCATCAAAGAAACAAGGTTATCATAAGGACAAAGAGTAGCCAGAAAAAGATGATCTCATATAAAGACCAATTTTTTCCTCAACCCTAGCAGATTTCATGAAACCGGCTTCAAAAGAAAGGGCACCGCCTAGAAATATGGAACAACCAGGACCAATCTTACAGGAAGAATATTAATCAGAAGAAGAATTGATCTTCTGTTCCATCAACATCATCCACTTAAGATATCCCTATTCCACTGGTGATTCTGATTATAATGATCCTGAGTTCCTTGTACCTAATTGTAGAACCATTAGAAGAGTCTAAGGTCGAGGATACATTGAAATATTATGGTATTCTAGAAGCCATAATATTAACTCTACCCCTGCTCGAACCATTTATGTGGTGGAAACTCATGGAAGATGCCTTAAAGGGCTCAAAAATAATGAGGAGATTCATCCACGCAAGACTAATTCAGTCCTGATATTATTATATTGGTGGAACGATTGGAAGTCACATCATCCTCTTCTCAGTAGATAAATAGACCTAGTCAGTCTAATCTAAATAATCTAGGAGTATTTCCAGCTTCTTTACCGACACAGGGATTATTTACAATAGAAGCTACAACATCCAGGAGACCTGAAAAATTATATTTCCATGCTGGGAAACACATACCTCTGGATCAAAATTATTATGTTTTGAAACAACTGGACCAATAACAACCAGGTTATAAATTTTGGATTCCTTGAATCTATCAACATATCTTCAAGAAGAACTTATTGAGGCCTTGTTACATCATCAAGTGTTTGAAACTGATGTTACTACTTCAATGGATTATAGTATAAAGAATGATTTTTTGGATTGTCATGCAGTCAAATATTTTACAGATCAAGATGAAGATTATGTTGTAAATTAACATATCAGGCACTTGTAGTTATCAGGAAAAGACAATGAAATAAACATCCAACGAGCCTACATTAATAATGGATCTACAGTCATCTTCATTCTCATTCATACACATCATCAATTGGGCCATAATGAATCTTATATATCTCCTTACACATTAATTTTTCATGGATATGATAAGAATGAGAAGGAACCTCTAGAAGATATTACACTATGAACTTAATATAGATATCTTGTGTCTAATTCAGATTTCATGGTTGTTCGTCTGGAAACAGCCTTCATCATTCTTCTTGGAAGGCCTTGGATTCATCAACATGTGGCCATACCTTTATCATTCCACCATTGTATTTATTATTGTTTCAATGGTAAAATTGTGAAATTTTATATTGACAAGGATCCATTCAAAATGTGTGAATCACAATACATTGAGGCAGAGTTTTATCTCACAAAAAAATGAGGTCCAAGACAAATGAGATAACCAAAGTTAATGATCCTAATGGATTGGAAAGGATGCCAGAAAACCCATTCATATATTTTATTACATATGAAGTGATACCCATCAATCAAATTGAAATTGTAATACAAAATCCAAGTACTTGTCCAATAACATTCTTAATGTCAATTGTGGTAGCTGAGCCTAACATCGTGGGAGAAATTGTTGATTCATCAAGCATTAATGGAAGCCTAAATGGAGCTGTCTTAATATCAATTTCCAAACAATATAAATAATCTACCTCATCAATAAAAATATAATATGTTGTAGCAATGCTAGGGGAAGACAAATATTTTGATTCCCAATCCACCATCTCCTCTTTATTACCCCTGAAAGACCCTTCATCATCAATACGGTCAAAAATGGAGGCATTTTCTTCTAGATGTTCGAATACTGACTCCTCCCCTAAAATATAATGTTTTGTTTCATCATATATTATGAAAGTATAAAGGGAAGAAATAACCCATAATGAAGATGAATAGGATGATCTCATGGATGCTCCTACAACATTTGTGGAAGGTGTCTCTACCACTGTGGATGGTCTCAGAGAAATAAATATTGGTATAGAAGAAGATCCACACCCCACTCAAATTATTATAGCCATTACATATGACGAGAAAGGGGTGTATACATAAGTATTGATGAAAAATTGAGGTATAATTTATTAGAATTATACATAAATTCTAAGTTAGAATTTTGGTATAACCACCCATCATTTGGGTTTTCCAGAAGAACATCGTGGATTCAAGTAGGCAGTTAGAATAACGCACCCAACGCAGGCATCTAAAATTGAAGTTGATGTTGATAAGATTATAAAGGCTAAAATTTTCAAAAAAGTTCAATATCCCAAATTAATGTCCAACATAGTCCTAGTGAAAATGAAAAATGGGAAAATCATAGTTTTCATTGATTTCAGATATCCTAATTAGTATTGCTCTAAAGATGATTTTTCGGTTCCAATAAGGGAGGTTTTAATTGATGCATCAAATGGATATGAAGATATTTCCTTGATTTTGGGATACTCTTTGTATAATCAAATCCATATGGCCCTAGAGGATGATGAATCGACAGCCATCTGTTTCCCTCAAGTTGTGATTTTCTATCCCGTAATTTCATTTGGCTTATAAATTGATGGTCAAACAGACCAATGAGCCATGGACTATATCTTCAAACCATTCGTAGAGAAATTTTTTGATTTGTTATGTGGATGATTTGGTGGTCAAATCGAGTTTATGTTCCAATCATATGGCTGATCTAGAGATTGCATTCAATAATCTTCGACAATATACTTTGAAGATAAACCCCTTGAAATGTACTTTTGAGGTAACCTATTTAATGTTCATTGGCTTCATTACAAGTCATTGTGGTATCGAAGTTAATCATGAGAAAAAAATCAATACTTGGTATGTAACCTCCTTGAAATTTGAAATAATTAATAGGACTCCAAGGACACTTGGCATAGATTTAGTGTTTTATTGCCAATTTGGGAGGGAAGTGTTTTCCTTCACTAGATTAATGAATAAGGGACTCACCTATAAATGCAATTAAGACATTCAATAATCATTTTAAACCCTCATAAAATATCTCCTGATACCACGGGAATTAATGCCACCTTCTTATGGAAGGCCACTTATTCTCTATGTGGAATCTTTAGAGTGATCACTGGGAGCCTTCCTTGCCCAAAATAACGATGTTAGGAATAAGAACAACCTTTACTATCTCAGTCTAACTACGATTGATGTCGAAACTCAATATTCATGTATTGAAAAGTGCTACCTGGCATTAATGTTTGGTGTTGAGAAATTGAGGCACTACCTGCAACATCATGTGGTCAGATTTGTATATCGCAATAAACCACTCAAATTAATCCTTAGACATCCAATGCTTTTAGGGTGTTTGGAAAGGTGGGGAATTATTTTGAAATAGTTTTCTATTTAGTTTGTGACCCAAAAAGCAATAAAAGGACATGGTTTGGCCGACATCCTTGCTGAACATAAATCTGTGGAAGAAACGTCATTGAATATTAAACATTTTGACAAAGATGTAATTTCTATTCAAGATAATTCCCAATCATGGGAGATGTACTTTTATGGAGCCTCTATAATTCCAACAGGAAATAGAATCGAAGCCCCTATAATAAATAATTTTGGGTTAATAATTGTCCTTATTTCCCCAGAAATGGAAATATTTCCTTATTCCTACCTATTATCAGAAGGTGGTGCCAACAGTGAAGTAGAGTATCAAGATCTCACAACTGTCTTGGAATTGGCACTTCATGTTCAAGTGAATCACGTGAATGTGAAAGGTGACTCAGAATTGGTAACAAAACAAATCAATGGGGAATATTCTATTAGAAAAGAAGAGATAATAACTTTGTGGGATTACGTCAGAGGGTTAATGGATGAATTTCCTTTAGAGAAAACTTTTATTACATACTACGATCACAAAATTCTCATGTTGAGGCACATGCTAATACATCTACAGCCTAGGAAGATCTAAAGCAGTATTATAAAGTCATCAACATTTCCCATCGTCATGTGGGCTTACCTTTTGATCAAAATTTAATAGAGGAAATTAATGACATTATCCTTATTTCTGAGCCATATGTTCATGTCACAAAATAGAGAACACCCATCATGTATTATCTTAAAAATGGTGTACTTCCACCAGATAGGGAAGAAATTGAACAGATCTAAGGAAGATTGGCCAATTTTACCTTCTATTATTGTCCATACCATCAAAAGATCCTCTATAAACAACGCTTTTATGTAATCCATTTTAGATGTATTGATTGAGTAGAATCTGTAGTTTTCATTAAGGTGTTACATTAAAAATCTTGTGGTTCTCACAAATATGGACATAAAATTTCTGATGAAAGTCAAAGGCTTAGATACTTTTGGCCTTAAATGATGTTGGATTTCATAGATTTCATTAATAAATGTCATCCCTACCATATGCATGTCAACGTCATTCATCAACACCCAGAGTTTCTACATAAAACTAAATACTCCTAAACATTTTCCACATGGGGATTGAATATAGTATGACGATATCCCTTATCTTCGAATATGCAGCTCAAGTATATATTTACTACTACGAATTTATTCTATAAATGGGATGAGAAAATTCCTCTCAATGATGTTGTAGCCAAAATCATTGTTAGTTTTGTCAAAACTAACATCAATACTAGATTTTGTGTCCCTCATACTATATTAATGGACAATGGAACCAATTTCTATTATGATTAGGTAAAAAAGTTATATCAGAATCACAATATCAAATCACACCATTTATCTCGATATCATGTGGTAGCCAGTGGATAGAAAGAGGCTTTCAATAAGACCTTATTAAATATACTCTAGAAGATAGTGGATAAAGATAATAAATCTAGGCCTAATAAACCATTCATGCTTTATGGGCTTATCAGACTACTACTCGTACTGCCAATGAGGCAACCCCTTATTCATTGATAAACATAACAGAATCAGTCTTGTCAATTGAAATGAAACTACATTCACTCAGAGTTAAAATCTGTGATCATTTTTCGAAATATGAGAGGAATCCGAAAATATTTAATGATTTGGAACGATTAGATGAAAAAATATTGCATAATTTACATCATTTAGAAGTCTATCAAAACAAAATAGTGAAATATTTTAACAAGAATATTATCCTCTGTTCATTTCTTCAAGGAAAATTGGTATCGGTCTTTAGGAATCCATTGATACCTTGGAAAAATGTTAAAAAGATGAGTCAAAGAGGGAGGGACCTTATTCCATAAAAAAGGTCAACTCAAATGAAGCTTATTCTTTAATCTCATTGGATATATAGATTATTACAACTCAAACCAATGCAAGATTCTTTAAAAAAATAATATTTGAAGTTGTACATCTCGTCCTCATTGTAAAACTAGAAACTACACAGCCCCCATGTTCTTAATGCGTGACATAAAATTGGACATTACAATGTCATAGTTTGAAGACATTAAATTGCATCACTACCACTATAATCCATGCTACATGACTTTAAAATGTGTATCACCATTTTTTCTCATTACACAACATTAAAATATACGGATAATGTCTTTTCTACTTGATGGTATAATATTATATAAGAAAACATCATGGATATAATTTCTATGAGTCCCTCCCTTCTCTATGTCTGAGTCAAGTCGACACAGGGTCCCTGTTTCAAGAACTACATGTGGCTTGATTCTCATCTATTTGAGATATGTAGAGACGTTTGGATCTCCAATCATGGTCTCAACATTAGTCACAAAACTTTTATTTCCTTTTTTTCTTCTCCTGAATATTAACTATATCAATACAGAGTACGATTTTAAGATTTAGGATTTGATTTTCTTACTATCTTGTGTCATAAATTTAATCAATCATCTAATGTGTGTTAAATCCAACTGTCTATCATGGCAGACTCGATTTCTATGGGAAATGAATGTTTTATAAACTATGTATAGGCTGATTCTCATCAATATGAGATACATAGATACACCTAGATCTAAAATCTTGGACCCATCCATAATAAATAAACCCCCTTTATTTATTATATAAGAATAAAACTTGTATATGGAATGTTTAAAAAACTATACATGGCTTGATTCATACCCCCAACAAGACACATAGTGACATATGTGTTTTATCCCTTAGTCTAGTCACAATATGTCTTTCTTTTCATATCGTTTCAACTTCATTCATACCGCATGATGTTAAACTTGATGGAACTCTAATACCCATATTCTTTACTATTTTCACCTTGGTGTTATAGAAGAAACCATTACTGCTCCTTGTTTTTCACACTGAACATACCTCGCGTGGGATTAAGAAATTGGGAAAAAGGATCATTTATATAAATATGGTGTCTCAATATCGTATGGGGATATCAATTCCTTCACTGCATGACATAAAATTGAATAGTGTAATATCCTCACTGCATTACTAAATAATGCAGTGTAGAATGTCAAATCAAAGTGAAATAATGACTGTATCGATTTTATATATGAGTTAGATCAATGTAAAGGATGCCAAACTCATGGCCCATATTAATTTAAATATTTATTGTGTGAATTGAGCATAACACAATTCTATATTTCACTCTCTTAACCTTGAATATTTCCACATCATCATAATCCTTCTTATGTATTCGGGTGAAATAGTTTCTAATACCTGAAAACTCTTTTACATGACTATGAAGCACGTTCCCTTTGGTGGCTTTGCATAATTTTCCTACACAATGAGCATGTCATTAAAAATATTCCACTCTTTGGACATGTAGCACATTCCCCAGTTGGCCCTGCATAATATAGCCCCCATAACTTGTTTTAAAAAATATGGTAATTTTTTTCTTGGTTATAGTATCTTTTTCCCCTATAAAATTGATGTAAATAATCATGAATCATTATTTTAAAATAGTCATTCGGGTATATTTCTCCCATTGCATTTCTCTTGATCTAAAAATCGTCAATAATATGGTTAAAATGTTTCCCCATCCATGTGTTCAAACAAATATTAAATAACTGTTGAATCACTAGGCCAAATATCTTAAACAGTTACCATTTCTGTTCTTAGTTGTATGACCTAAAACAACAGACATTATACCTTCTACATTTGGGTCAGATCATCTTAAAAGAATTATTTCTCCGATTCATTGGAAATCAAGATTGGAAATACCCTCTCCAAATTCATTTACCATTCTCCATAAACCAAACTATATTTTTCCAAACATCTAAAACTCTATAAATATTCTATGGCTTTAAGTAATATAATGTCAAACTTCTAAGAGGTATTTTTTTTCTAACACTGCATCTTGTGCGCCTTGGTGGCCTTAAATAATTTACCTACATAATGGGTCTGTTAGTCAAAAGATTTCACTATTTGGGTATGTAGAATATGCCCTATATTTCCCAGCATAACACAATTCTCGTAATGATTTTGTCAAATAACGGTATCTCTATTTTGAGAAAATTATTCCTCTAATACCTTTATCCAATGTTTTCTCTATATCCTTCTTCATATTTATAAATTACCAAATCACATTTTACAATTTTCCTTCCATATGGGGATATGATAGTATGTTTCGAAATAAATTATCAAGATATTTGTGCAGTCTCATAACATTGGTTAGAACTAAAGACCTTAAATTTAATACACACAATGTACTCACTGGTTGACATAAAACTGCACAGTACAATTTCCTTACTACAGGACTTAAAACTACACAATTTTAAATTATAAATTCCCTTTCTGATGAAATTTTAATCAATACTCATACACCAAATTATTGTAGAAATGGTTTAACTATTCATGAAATATATCTTTATAAAATATCAATTTCATTCGTACAATTATTTTCCTTGAAAAAACCACACACTATGGTTTTGAGTCACCAAAATCTTATTTTCCCATATCTATCAGTAGAAAAATGTTAAATTCCTAATAACTCTTTTCCAAGACTAAATAATATGTGGACTTGCATAAGTTGGCTACATAATAGAACTGTCATCCAAAAGATTCCACTATTTGGTTATGTAGAATATGACATAGTTTTCCATGCATTACACAACTCTCTTAACGATCATGAAAAATAATTATAACTTCATTCATGGAAGAGACTCCCATTATGTTTATACAGGTTTTAGATTTGGTGACCACAAAAATCATGGCTCAAGATTTATCTTGGAAATATTTATTGAACATTAAAGAAATTCTAATTCATTGAGTCTTGTTTGGGTTTTAATTTCAAAATGAATACTCAAAGCTATTTGACATTAAATATTATCCCTTTATAGTCCATCATGAATGACACTAATATTCCAATAACAAGAGACTTGGTACTCACCAGATTTGGAACTCTATAAGGAAATTCCGAACAAAAGTCGAGTCCCAACCGACTAAAAGTACATTTTTTATGATTTAGGTAATATTGAGAAATGAAAATTAAAAAAACTATTTTTTTGGGAGGTCCATATGACCCTAGAAAAAATATAATTATGCTCGCTAGGCCCCATTGATTTGGGAAAAATTAAGGCATCCTCCCAAACTTGATGTAGTTCCAAATATATCCAAATGAAGTTGGAATGAATCAAAGTTCCACACATTCTCCATTGAAAAATATTATTTTCATTTTGAATGAAACAAATTCAAAGGGAGGGGTGATTTTTTTAAAACCATGAAATGTGTTTCATGCACTTCTCTACAATTGATGATGTATTTCCATGTGTCGCGACTCAAAATGAACTTAACCAGGTTCAAAAGGTTTGCGGTGAGAATATGTATTTTCATGCTGCTCAGTGATGGTAGTGAAGGAACCAACCCAAAGTGGATAGCCCGCACCCCGAAACAGATCCCAAGCAGGGGTGCGGGGGTGCAGCCCACGCAGTGTGGATAAATTATTTGGATAAGTCCCTAAAGAGGCGCCCAAGGTACCGACACACATATACATGTTCTCCACCATACCCTAGCCAATTAAAGTACTTTTTTTAATTACTCAAAGTTTCTCCCTATTCTAGCCAAAAATTTGTTGACATGCAACCTACTTTCACACCCCCATCTGGAGAACCAAAAAGATAGCATGTAACCTACTCGCACACGCATTCTTCTTTTTCCCAAGATCCTATTTTTTCTATAAATATACCCTTGGGGCCTTTATTTGTACATTATAATTACACTGAATCCCAATTATGGCTTTGGATGCGCTAGTACTTCTCCCAAGTCCTCCGAAATTATCATTTTAGTTCATCAACACCTTGAGCCAAGGATTTAAAGTAGGGTCATTGGATTTATGTCATTTTAGTTCTTGGAAACCATAACACTTTCTCCCTAAAGTTCTCAACCTCCCTAAATTGGAAAACCATGCCTGCAACCTATTCCATTCATAGGAACATGAGTTCCTCACTTATGGGAACAATTGTGAATACTCATGGAGGATTGAGTGAGGTTGTGCCCATGTATTACCTTATAGGATGTGCGTCAATAAATTGAACATCAGGTCTCCCAAGCAAACTTGCACACCCATACTTGTGCACCCTCCTCAACATGGGCACCCTCATTGATTCACTTACTCTCTTCAGTATAAAAGACATAAAGCCCTCTTCAAATCCATTCATTGCATGGATTCTTCTCTATTTCCTCTATTGTTTGAAAGGTATTCTGTTGAGACCTCCACTAAAACATCATGACTCATCAAATAATTGGTAAATGCGCATTAGTGTGTCTCTTATTTGTGTTTGTATGTCCATTGTCAGATAATTCCCACATTTGTTTCCCAATGGGGTTAGTATTTTTAGAGTGTCTGTGGGTTTGAATATCCACAGTCACATGGGCCTTTCTCCCTGGAATAGTGTTGGGAATATTCCATTTGGGAGAATAAGGGTTTGGATCCTGACCTTTCCCTTATCAAAGGGCTAAAACCACCAATTTTAGTTAAGTAATTTAAGGTTCATGCTTTCATTTTCATTTATGAAAATGATAATTATCCCTCCCCTACGAAGATTAATTTTATGGAAGACATCCTAGTATATTCCCCTAACCTTCATCGCTTCTTCCTTTCATTTTGACCCTAGTCCAATGTATAGTGAATAGAGTAAGGGCTCGTATCCATTCCCCCTTTCCCCATCACCTCACCCTCATCCATCCTGGCCTCAATTGGCTCCCCTCATCCACCAGAGGAGGATGAAATGTGTAAGGTTCCTTTTTGTATCTTTTACACCCTATTGTTTCTCACACCTAGTATAACTCATCTGGGATTAGAGATTCGTGATGATTATAACATGTGCACAAACACACACATTCAATGAACTATGAGAACTATGATTCCCCACATAATTCGGATACCTTGGAATACTTCTCAGGTCCTGAGCTCACAGGATATCCTCTTCAGGAATCCAAGCCTAGTTATTTTAACCTGGTCATTCTCCATAGGAATATGCTCCAAACTAAACCCCCCAAGTCATCAAGGCATCATTTTCAAAAAGTAATCCCAAACTCAATTTTCTCATATGGATATACATCTCATATGATATTCATAAAACTACATGGTTTAAGACCACAAGATTCCAAGGTACACTTTCTATTGAATAATATAATAGTGTGTGTTGTACGCAACTTCGAGTTCTAACACACACACCACAAACAGTCAAACTAGCCGTTATGAATAGAAATACCCACTTTTTGAAATTTTATAAATTTTATATTTCAAAATGGACTTCATTTTTGGATTTGGAATGTCGAAATTATCCTAGGCTGAATGTTTGGTATTTTTCTTAAAAACATCATTTTTGATGAATAGTGAAACCAATAAGTTGTAGTTAAAAAAACAGAATTTTTCATAAAACTTAAATTTACCGCTTCTGTGACTGGAATTTTGAAAATCCGAGAGACACAGTTA
The DNA here is from genome assembly GCA_963277665.1 of Viscum album. Lineage (NCBI taxonomy): Eukaryota > Viridiplantae > Streptophyta > Magnoliopsida > Santalales > Viscaceae > Viscum > Viscum album. Next base: position 1,398,705,235 of record OY728153.1, read on the forward strand.
ATATCAAGGAGTAAAATGTGGTTTAATGAGTTGAAAATAATTTTTTGTGAATAGTATCTTTTTACTTTAATTTACCACGGTTAAAAGTAAATATGGTAATTAAGGGTAAAAATGATTTTAATATTACCCTAACACATGTCCTAATTCTATTGGACAAGTGTATGTCAACCAAAAACAACTTTAGGAATAAAAGGTTATCATTTAGGTCCACTTGGATTATATTACGACATTTATTATTATTTAGTTCAACGAAGAGTTAAAAGAGTTAAAATCAATGTTTATTTACTAAAACATTTTTTATATAGGGTTATACATACAATAAATTAGATTATAGATATTCATTACAAATATAAAACGATTTCCTACATAATGGTATTTTATTTATAATTTTTAGACATTAAATAATTTAATTTATTTATGACACAATGGTGATGTTGTAATTACCTAATTAATGAAATATTAAAATTATTGATATTATAAAAATCAAAATAATTGAAATTAGAGACTTTTTATGAATTACACTAATTTTATAGTTTAATATAACATATTAGGATAGATTATATAAATTTTTTTTTAAGTAATAATTCTGTTATGAATTTATCAAAAACAAAATACCCAATAGTTTCAAAATGGACATAAAAGTGTTTTTAAAACAAATATTATATTATTAATTTATATTAAATTCGTAAAAATATAAGGTTCTGCCAATAGTCTTATATAATGATAGGTGTATAATTACTGGACCACTTGGGAGTCTCTTGGAGGTTTATAGTATGTTTATTAACTATATAATATAAAAATACAAAGTGACATGGTAAGTGTCAAACTAATTAACTAAGAGTTAAAACTTAATGATATGGTTAATATAATGATTAAAACCTATCTAACATAAATTTTTTGAGTGTTTTTAGACTTATCCCCACCTTAAAATTTATATAATCCACTTTGGAGCCATTAGAAACCATATATGAATTTAATATAAAATAATATTTCTAGCTTTTCCAAAGGTTCCCCTCACCCCTCTTATAAAAGGGCACTCCCCCTTCTCACAAATTCACAAATTCAAAACCTTTTGGATCAGCCAAAACCTACCCAAATACTCTCTCAACTTCCCTCACTTTAACCTAGAGGCCTTAGTTTGATCATAAAGCAAACCTAAGGAGCCCTTTTGATCAAATCAAAAGGAAGAACCCGAAGAACAGTTAATGTTATCACCACCCTCTTTCAAGTTCCATACTTCTTCAACTTCTTAATTATTTGTTATTACCATTATAAAATAATAACTCCAATATCTAATATATACTTTGATGTTATTATAAATATGGTACAACCATATTCATTATTATATCCATCCTTTGAATGACATGTCACCATATGTGTGTACGTACAGTTTACCGTCTCCACATCGTGGTGTAATTGTTATTCAGTAAATTATCATTTGGATGGGAATAATAATGATGTGTAATTCAAGTAAATAATAAATATAACATGATAATGATTCTTTATATTTGATATACCATCCAATTATATATTATTCTAATATCAAAAGAATGATATTGTCGCTCGTGTGTACGTATGGACTACCGTCTCCACAAACGCGATGAGATTCATTCTCCATCATATCCATTAAAGTATAATTATCATTTGATGATTTAAAAATAATTTTTATAGACATGATATAATTATAGATATGAATAATATACAACCTATCTATAACAAACACTGCTTATGTAACTAAACATATACGAGTAAGTTAACACCCGAAACAACGATAATACTATGATATTATTAACAAACCATTGTTAAGAGATCATATATGATATCATATTAATGTATATGATTATTGTATGATTTAATAACAGTTATTATACAATTATACAGGAATTTAACCTACCCCCAACCAAGGAAAACTACAAGGTAAGGATTTATTTCACAATCTCTTCATTATCCGAGGTTGTTTATACGTAATTATCTACTGGGACCTCTTTATCATCCACATCCATGTTTCTTAAAAATGTACATAAAATCATTATTACTATTTAAAATACTATGGGATTAATTTATTTATACCCTTTTTGAATTTAATAAGAATTTTATAAAGGAACATTTCTGTCGTTTTCCAAACAAGGTCATTTTTAACCTTTTTGACAGAATTTTGGTAAGAATGTTTTTTAACTTATACGGCGGGTGTGGATATTTTCTGCCATTATAAAATCACCGAAGCTTCTCTTAATAGATTATAATAATATTTTCAAAGAAAATGTTTTATTTTATAAATATATGACTCTTAAATGATTTCAAAATAAAAAGAGATATTTCTCTAAAAAACTTTTGATTTCATATATGTCAACATCCTTTGATGGATTTTAATTTTATTTTGAGTTGATTTATTACGATAAAAAACTTCCATATTGTATTGATGGTTTTGTGATATTTTTGAATGTGGATGTCTTATTTTTATACCATTCATGGTTTTTGAAGAGTGTATTGACATTTAGTATGCTAGTTTTAATACGAATGTTTATGTTATTTTTAAACCTATTCATATGAGGAATGCATTGGACGTAATAAGTGACGGGTGGAGCCCGCTATATCTCCTCAATGAATCGGTAGGCCTCATGAGACATACTAGTTTCTTGGCACAAGTCATTGAAAAAATCTTATTTGTATTCTTGGCACGAGGCCTTGGCTATGTGGTTATGATAGTTTGGCATTATGCATTCCATCATTATGAAAGTGGTTATTGATATTGCATGTGATAATTTGACTAGGAGAATAACCATGTGAATAAGTATATGGAATTATTTTATTTTATTTCTCCCATATGATGTTGAAGTTAATGTTTTAAAAGGCTTTTATTTTACTTATACATTTCCTTAAGTGTTTATGCTTATTTATGAATGTTTCCACTATATTGTTATCCTCACTGGGCATTTGAACTCACCCCTTTCTATGTTTTATTTTTCCCAGGATATGAAGAAGTATTATATGAATGACCTGTAGGGATAGTATGAGGGTATAAGAGTGTGGAAGGTAGCGACTATATTGTTGTATTTTTTTATTTTATGATGTAATCTAAACATTATGAATTTATCTAGTTATTCCAAGGCTTCTAAACTAATCGGTCTTTCGAGACTTGATCTTTCTTGTGATCATGCCAATGTTATGTAATAATGCACCGACTCTGGGTACCTGGGGTTGGGGCGTTACAGTTGGTATCAGAGGAAGTTTAGTAAAAACCATGGAAGTTAGATTTAGATAAACTCTGATTAGATCACATAGACCTAAGATGGACTTTGAGGATTAGTATAGAAGAACATCCTTGAATGTTGGTATTGTAGAGATTTTGTGAGTTTTCGGAGCAATACAGCCATTTCTGGATATGAGCAGGTAGAGGTGGCTCTGGAACAGATGTTCCTAGGTGTAAAACCTGAAAACACCGCTTTGAGCTAGACTCGAACGGGAACTGCTACACAACAATGGGCCATACTGCACTCTTGGTTTCGACACTCCTGGGGGATATGCTTAGGATAACACTCATTTTCGTTACAAATCATTATTAAAGGTTTATGAGTATATATGTACTCAAAGAAAACATTTTTCTGATTATGGATTATATCCATAAATAGTTCAATTTATGTTAAGTGTTTTATAAGTATGGAATTATGTATTTTGATTCATAAACTGATCTAGTTTATGCCATTGTTTAGAAATGGCACCTAGTGGAAGAAATGGAAACCATAACAATGCACACAATCCATGTAGGGATTTCCTTCCTACTCAAGATAATTATAGTGGAGCTAGTGATGAAACTGGTGCTGATCAACTAATCACCATACTGGGACAACTCACTCAGGTTATGAATATTAACCTTACCTGTATGGAGCACCCTAATCCACAGTGTGGAGGATCAATGTTAGATTTCTTTATGAGGCAGCAACCACCAACATTCAATGGGAGTACAAATCCATTAGTAGCTGAGCAATGGATAAGTTCCCTAGATAATATATTTCAGGCTTTGGGGTGTAGTGAAAGGGAAAAAGTTGTCATGGAAGTTTATCGCCTCACAGGAGATGTCGATCAGTGGTGGTCATTGATTCAAAACATGAAGGAATATGATGAAGTATCAAATATGGAATGGAGGGAGCTAAAAGATATATTTTTAGAAAAATACTTTCCTCGTAACCATCGAGAAGATGTGGAAAGGTAATTTCTGAGTCTGAGACAAAAGGAGGACGAGAATGTCATAAAGTATGAGGCTAACTTTACGAGGTTATAAAGGTATGCTAGAGATTATATACGTAACCAAAGAAGTAATATTGATCATTTCTTTGATGGGTTAAAACCATTTCCCCATCGAGAATTAGTCTCACAATCCTTCTCCTCTTATGAAGACATTGTCTCATGTGCTATCAAGACTGAAAAAGAATTCGCTAAGTCATATGACATTAAAGAAAAGAAATAGAAAAAAGATCGACTGATCAATCTTGGAATGGACATAAGGGGAAGAAGGGAAAACTTGAATATCCATCCTGTAGTAAATGTGGGAAGAAACACCCTGGTACTTGCTTAAAAGGAATGGGAGTCTGTTACAAGTGTGGTGAAAAAGGCCACTAAGCTCGTGATTTCAAGGGGAAGATGGAAGCTACCGATGTCCAATGCTACAATTTCAGGGAGATGTGACATTATGCATATGAATTTCATAAGTGTCGGGGGAACATACCTCAGAAAAGGCCAAGGGATCAAGGCCAAGGTTATGCTATCACTACTACTGAGGTAGAAGCTCTGAAATATGTGGTTGCAGGTAAATTAATTGTTTCCTCAAGTTTAGAAAATGCAATATTTTATTCTGGATCATTTCATTGTTTCATATCTTCCCATTTTGCTAAGAAAATTAGATATTTCCAATTTGATTTAACAAGGGATTTTTCAATTAAACTCCTAAGGGAAGTATCATTGCATCAAAGTATTGTGAATCAATCCCCATTAGAGCACATAAATGTTCTTTATCCACTGATCTCATCATCATGCCTATGATTGAGTTTGATATAATCCTCATTATGGATTGGATTTAAAAACATGATGCGAAGATTTATTGTAAGAATAAGGAGGTTACAATTTTTGATGATGATGATAAGGAACACCTTATCATTAGAGAAGAATCGTCACCACCTAATTCTTATCTATATCCACCACCAGTAGCTCAACTAAATTCAATTATTGGGGAGGAAGAGAATGAAATGACTGTGGGTGAGAAAAGGAATGTTAAAATAGAGGATGTACCAATTGTGAAAGAATATGTATATGTGTTTTAGGAAGATATACTTGGACATCCTCCAGAATGAGAAGTTAAGTTTTCTATTGATTTAATTCATGGATAAATGCCTATATCGAAGACCCCTTATAGAATTTACACTATGGAATTAGTTTAACTAAAGAAAAAACTAGAGTAATTGAGTAATAAGGTATTTATTCTCCCTACTGTTTCTCCATGGGGAGCCACTGTTCTATTTGTTAAAAAGAAAGATGGATATATGAGGTTATGTATCGACTACAGGGAGATCAATGCTATAACGATAAAGAACAGGTACCCCCGACCTCGCATTGATGATTTATTTGACAAACTACATGGAGATCAATACTTTTCAATGATTGAACTTAGATCTGGATTCCATCAGTTGTGTGTGAATAAGGAAGACTTTCTGAAGACAGCAGTTCGAACCAGGTACAGGCATTACAAGTTTACGGTATTGCCTTTTGGGATGACTAATGCACCCTCTGTATTCATGGATCTAATGAATATTTTTTTAAGGAATATCTCAATGATTTTGTGGTGGTATTTATTGATGATATCTTTGTATACTCCAAAAGATACGAAGATCCGGAAAATAACTTGCACATTATCATGAAGACTCTAAGAAGACATGAATTATATGGGATGTTTAGCAAGTGTGAATTCGGGATTCAAGATATTTGTTTCTTTAGCCATATTCTCTCTGAAGATGGAATATCTGTTGATCCTTCTACGACCGATGTAATCCAAGAATGGATAGAACCTACATGTATAACTGAGGTATGCAGTTTTATTAGTTTAGCAGGTTTTTATCGACATTTCGTCCAGAATTTAGCCCAATTGGCTAACCCATTAACAAATCTCACATGTATGGGGTTAAATTTTTTTGTACAAAAGAATGTGAAGAATGTTTTGAAGAACTAGAGAGACTATTATTCAATGCTACTATATTGAATCTACCATCGGGGAATGATGGGTTCGTTATTTATAGTGAGGCATGAAGGAATGGACTTGGTTGTGTCCTTATGTAGAATGATAGGGTTATTTCCTATGCATCACGACAGTTGAAAATTCATGAGAAAAACAATCCTACTCATGATCTCGAGTTAAAAACTGTGATCTTTGCTTTGAAGATATAGAGGAACTACCTCTATGGTGAAAAATATGAGATTTTTACTGATCACAAGAGTTTGAAGTATATTTTCTCACAAAAAGAACTCAACATGAGGCAAATGAGATGGCTTGAATTACTCACGGATTATGATTATATGGTACACTACCACCCGGGGAAGACAAATAAGTTGGAAGATGCTTTGAGAAGAAAATATCATGGAGTTTTGAACAATATGAGAATTGAAAGGGATCCAATTTTCATGGATCTAGTGAAGATGGACATGGGAATAACCATGGAAGGTGAAACATCAATTATTTTTCAAATGGTTTTCAAACCATCTTTACTAGAATGGATTAAGAGTTCTCATACCGATGATGAAGAATTTCAAAAGAAGACTAATGATTCGAATGATAGGAGATTGAATAACATTGGGTATGAAGATGGAATTTTGAAATGTGGGATGAGACTTTGTGTTCTTAATATACCTGATGTAAAATGGTAATTGTTGGATGATTCTCATAGTTCCAATTTCTCTATACACCCTGGGATCACCAAAATATATAGATACTTGAAGGAACATTTTTTTTGGGACAACATGAAGAGGGAGATTGCTGATTTTGTGTCAATATTTATGGTTTTCCCACAAGTGAAAGCTGGAAGGCAGCAGCCTGGAGGAGTCATGCAACCTCTTCCCATACTGGAGTGGAAATGGGACAATATTACGATGGACTTTGTCATGGGGATACCAAAGACTCCTAGAAGAAATGATGCAATATGTGTTTTTGTTGATTGTCTTACCATGTCAACACATTTTCTTTCAATAAGAGAAGATCTACCACTGGAACGTCTAGAAAGACTATATATTAATGAAGTTGTGAGAAATCATGGAGTATCCCTATCGATTGTTTCTGATCATGATCCTCGTTTTACTTCAAGATTCTGGAAGAGTATTCAGAAGGCCTTGGATACTGAACTTCATTTGAGCACTGCCTACCACCCTCAAATAGATGGAAAATCAGAACAGACTATTCAAACCTTAGAAGACATGTTGAGATCCTGCTCGTGTGACTTTCAGTGTATGTGGGATCAATATTTACCTATGGTAGAACTTTCCTATAACAATAGCTTCCATTTGAGTATTCAGATGGCACCATATGAAGTGTTATATAGAAAGAGATGTCGCAAACCAACCTATTGGGATGGTGTTGGTGAATGAAAACTTATAGGCCCAGAACTGGTGGAGGAAACAATGAATAAGGTAAAGGTAATCCAAAACCACATCAATGTATCTCAAAGTATGAAGAAGAGCTATGCCGATAACTGAAGGAAGGATTTGGAATTCTAGGTAGGAGATCATGTTTTCTTGAAGGTATCTCCATGTAAGGGAGTTATATGTTTCGTTAAGAAGGTTAAATTGAGTCCTATGTACATCGGACCTTTAGAAATTCTAGAATGAATTGGGGCTATAGCTTACAGTTTGGAAATTCCACCATGTCTCTCCAAAGATCACGATGTGTTCCACGTATCACTGTTGAGGAAACACATGCCTGACCCAATGCATGTACTCACCTATGAGGAATTAGAACTAGAACCTGATCTGTCTAATTATGAATATCCCATCAGGATTCTTGATATGAGAGAACAAGTACTCAGAAACCAAACAACTCATCTGGTAAAAGTTTTGTGGAGACACCATAAGATAGAAGAGGCAACGTTGGAACCCGAGGAACTTATAATGAAGAACCTCCAGAGTATTTTCATGCGGTAGTATTGTAGAAATTTCAAGGAAGAAATTATTTTTAGGGGGGGAGAATGTAACAACCCAAGCTTCCACGGTACGCTTTCCTTTGAATAATACAGTAGCGTGTGTTGTACGCGACTTCGAGTTCTAACACACACGCCACAACCAATCAAACTAGCCGTTATGAATAGAAATACCCACTTTTTGAAATTTTATAAATTTTATCTTTCAAAATGGACTTCATTTTTGGTTTTGGAATATCGAAATTAGCATAGGGGGAATTTTTGGTATTTTTCTTAAAAACATCAATTTTTGATGAATAGTGAAACCACTAAGTGGTAGTTAAAAAAACTGAATTTTTCATAAAATCTAAATTTTACCACTTTTGTGAGTGGAATTTCTAAAATCCGAGAGACACGGTTAATATCAAGGAGTAAAATGTTGTTCAATGAGATGAATATTATTTTTGGTGAATATTAACTTTTTACTTTTATTTACCACACTTAAAAGTAAATAGGACAATTAAGGGTTAAAATGATATTAATATTACCCTAACACATGTCCTAATTCTATTGGACTAGTGTATCTCAACCGAAAACATCATTAGGAATAAAATATTATCATTTAGGTCCACATGGATTAGATTAGGACATTTATTATTATTTAATTCAAAGAAGAGTTAAAAGAGTTAAAATCAAAGTTTATTTACTAAAACAATTTTTATATAGGGTTATAGATAAGATGAATTCGATTGCAAATATTCATTAGAAATATAAAATGATTTCCTACATAATCGTATTTTATTTAAAAATTTTAGACGTTAAATAATTTAACTTATTTATGACACAATGTGGATGCAGAAATTACCTAATTAATGAAATATTAAAAGAATTGATATTATAAATATCAAAATAAATGTAATTTTAGACTTTTTATGAATTCCAGAAATTTTCTAGGTTAATATAACATATTAGGATTGATTATATTTTTTTTTTCTAAGTAATAATGATTTTATAAATTTCGCAAAAACAAAATACCCAATATTGTCAAAATTGACACAAAAGAGTTTTTAAAACAAATATTATATTACTAATTTATATCCAATTTTTAAAAATCTATGGTTCGTCCAAGAGACTTATATAATGATAGGTGTATCATTAATGAACCACTTGGGGGTATCTTGGAGGAATATAGTAAGCTTATTAACTATATAATATAAAAATACAAAGTGACATTGTAAGTGTCAAACTAATTAACTTAGAGTTAAAACTAAAAGATAAGGTTAATATAATCACCCAAACCTATATAAATTCTATTGGTTATGTGGTTTCCGACCTAACCCTACCTTAAACTTTAAATTGTCCACTTTGGAGCCATTAGAAACAGAATATGAATTTATTATAATATATTATTTCTTGATTTTCCCAAGGTGCCCCTCACCCCTCTTATAAAAGGGCACTCCCCATTATCACAAATTCACACATTCAAAGCCTTTTGGATCGGCCAAAACATGGAAAAATACTCTCTCAACTTCCATCACTTCAACCTAGAGGCCTTAGTTTGATCACAAAGCCAACCTAAGGAGCCCTTTTGATCAAATCAAAAGGAAGAAGCCGAAGAAGATGTAATGTTTTCACCACCCTCTTTCAAGTTTCTTTCTTCTTCAACTTCATCTATTTTTGTTATTCGCATTCTACAATAATGACTCCAGTATATTATATATACTATGATTTTATTATGAATATGGTATACCCATATTCAGTATTCTATCCATCCTTTGAATGACATGTCACTATACGTGCGTACGTACTGCTTACCGTCTCCACGTCGTGGTGTAATTGTTATTCAATAAATTATAATATGGATGGGTATAATAATGATGTATAATTAATGTAAATAATAGATAGAACATGATAATTATTCTCTATATATAATATACCATCCAATTATATATTATTTTAATATCAAAAGAATGATATTGTCGCTCGATCTCCACAAACGCGATGAGATTCACTCTCCATCGTATCCATTCAAGTATAATTATCATTTGATGATTTAAAAATAATTTTTAAGGAATTGATATCATTCTAGATATTAATAAGATGCAAACTATCCATAACAAACACGGCTTATGTAACAAAACATATACGAGTAAGTTAACACCCAAAACAACGATAATACTCAGATATTATTAACAAAGAAATGTTAAGAGAACATATATGATATCATATTAATGTATGTGATTATTTTATAATTTAATAACAATTATGTCACCATTATAAATGAGGTTAAACTACCCCCAACTAAGTAAAAGTACAAGTTATGGATTTATTTCACAATCTCTTCATTATCCTAGGTTGTTTATACGTAATTATCTACTGGGACCTCTTTATCATCCACATCCATGTTTCTTAAAAATGTATTTCAAATCATTCCTACTATTTTAAAGTCTATGGGATAAAGTAATTTATACCCTTGTTGACTTTTATAAGAAGTTTATAAAGGAATCATTCTGTCATTTTCCAAAGAAGGTCCTTTTTAACCTTTTCGACAGAATTAAGGTAAGAATTTTTTTTAACTTACATGGCGGGTGCGGCTATTTTTCGCCATTGTAAAATCGTCGAAGGTTACCTTACAAGCTTATAAAAATATTTTCAAAGAATCTGTTTTATTTTATAAGTATATTACTCTTAAATGATTTCAAAATATAAAGAGATATTTCTCTAAAAAGACTTTTGATTTCATCTATGTCAACATCCTTTGATCGATTTTAAGTTTATTTGGATTTGATTTATTAGGATACAAAACTTCCATATTTTATTGATGGTTTTGTGAAATGTTTGACTGTGGATGTGTTATTTTTATACCATTCATGGTTTATAAAGAAAGTATTGACATTCCGTATGCTAGTTTTAATATGAATGTTTATGTTATGTTTAAACCTATTCATATGAAGAATGAATTGGACTTAATAAGTGATGGGTGGAGCCCGCTATATCTCTTCGATGCATCGGTAGGTCTCATTAGAAAAACTAGTGTCTTGGCACAAGTCCATGGAAAAATATTATTTCTAGTCTTGGCACGAGCCCTTGGCTATGTGGTTATGGTAGTCTGACATTATGCATTCCATCATTATGAAAGTGGCTATTGATATTGCATGTTATTATTTGACTAGTAGAATATCCATGTAAATAAGTATATGTCATTATTTAATTTTATTTCTTCCATATTATTCTGATGTTCATGTTTTAAATGGATTTTTTTATTTATACATTGCCTTAAATGGTTATGCTTATTTATGAATGTTTCTACTATAGGGTTATCCTTAATGGGCATTTGAGCTCACCCCTTTCTAGGTTTTATTTATCCCAGGATGTGAAGAAGTATTTTATGAATGACCTGTAGGGATAGTATGAGGGGATAAGAGTGTGGACTATGGAGACTATATTGTTGTAGTTCTTTATTTTATTATGTAATGTAAACTTTATGAATGTATCTTTTTATTCCAAGGCTACTAAACTAATCAGTCTTTCGAGATTTGATCTTTCTTGTGATCATGACAATGTTATGTAATAATGGACTGATTATGGGTAACCGGGGTCATGGCGTTACAAACGGGCTTTGATTCCCATAGACATCTGTTACGTAAGAATCCTCCATGATTTGCAAACCCAATTTTTGAAATCCACGCAGTTCTCCTTGGTCCATATTCCAAATAGGGTCTAATATTACATGGGTAACCATATTATTTCCAAGTTCCTTGGCCTTCTTAAGCATAACTCCCACACCAAAAATTAAATAATCACCTTTTTTTGTAGAGTTCATTATCCCATGACATTGAAAGGTATTAGGTGACCCATTAAGTGGAACCAAACTATAGGGTTTATGATTACTTTTACAAGCATGCTTAGTTAACACAATTTATTGGTATGATCCCAATATCAAAAACAAACTCTTGTCTTCATTGACAAAAATAACTTCCAAAGTGCCACATTGATTGGATTAAAAACCAGTATCATCATAAAGAAATGAAAAAGAATCACTAAATAGTATATGAGAGGATACCATTGATGGAGAATCTCAAATACATAAAAATATCTTAATTAATGAATAACATTGAATACATACGGATGGTTATAAATTCTACACATGGTAATAAGTGATTGAAAAATGAAAGGGGAACATATGTTATTCTTGGTGAATTAATAAGGATTCTCTAGTATATATTAATTTTACAAATAGAGTCTTAGAGTAGACAATAATTCCCACAAAAGGGTGTGAGGAGTTTGACCTCCCATCCTCTCAACCAATGCACATTATTAAGTATCGTAATGTTCAATCATAATGAACATGTACGTTTGGAATGCTTGTCCCCATTGAATAATGAAATGTTGGATGTTTCTGGTTCCATAAATAAATCCAATGGAAACTATTTGGAAGAAGTGATTTAATAAAGACCTGGATTGTTCCATGTAACTTTTTTAATTAAATGGATGTATTTTGAGTCTACGAAAATTGATGGCACATGATTCTATGGGTCGGTGTTCCCTGAATGAATTTATGAACTTTTTTAGGGTACATTCAGTAAATGCGTGAGCGGCGTTTTGTATCTTTTGAACTGGTGCTCAAAATTAAAATCTAAGGAGAACGTTGAATTCACAGTGCTACTATTCGCTTAAGGAGGACTTCACCTCATCTTTAGTGGGTCGGCGGTGAAATTTGGTTTTCAGAAATTTTGTGGGAGAAAATAAAATAAAAATTATTTATTATATTTTTGAAGGTGAGACTTCCCATTCGAAACATGAAGGGTGTGGGACCACACGACGGTGGTCGGGCATTTAATGATGGGCATTAAATTCCCGACTACACAAAGCTTTAAACCTCTTTCCTCCTTAATTAATAGGAATAATTAATTCATAATTAATGAATCAACTTTAAACTCATGTATTCCTCCAAATTAAATGTGCCTACATAATTTAATTAATGTATAAATATTAATTAAATTATTTCTTAACCTTATATAATTTGGAACCTCACCTCTCGTAGGAAAAGGGGATTTGAAAAGTAGGGGGGATCATTGGAGAGTAGGAAAGATCATTCTCCAACAAAGGAGATCCTCTAACGAAGAATGAAATCTGGAATCAAAGAATGAGGAACCGATCTTGGAGCATCTTATGGGGGTTATGAACACCGACAAAAATCTTCAACGACGTCATCTTCTCCATCACGCCACCTCCAACTGAAAATATAGGTAGGGAATTTATTTAAATATGCTTGATTTCATTTATCGATTCATCATATTCTAGTTTCACAATGATGATGACCAAGCATACATGGCCATCATAACAGGCATATGCCATATATCTTATTCTCTGATTCACAGCTCATTCTTTCTGTGTTTATTAATGACAAATATTTAATGATGTTGGAAATTTAATATTTTGATGAGCGTGACATAAATATGTGGAGCCCTCGACCCAATGATCTCAAATACGTGATCGTTTTATTTTTTGGGCTCTGAACGAAGATGCAATGATCTATGGAAGAGGATGAGGGCCCACACATCGTCCAACGACATAATGGTAGGGGGCGTGTGTCCGCATCACTGGATGAGAATGAGACCATGGACACTTGGCTGCACCGGAGGCTGAAGAGCAGCCGGGACTCGGTCGGCCATGGTGGACCAGCGGCCCCTGACCGCACCATTGGGAGGGGGACTGACCAGAACACCAGCTGAACATTAGGGATGTCGGGAGCCGCTCAGGACCTGCAGGTCTCTTGTAAGTCCCTAAGGTGCTTCCCTTTGGTAATTTTAATTGAAGGGGGTCTATGCCCCCTTCTGTGCTAACTCGGGCGAGTCGTGCTAGCGGGCTGCGCCCAGCTGGCTGGGCCGGGCTGCCCCTCAAGCGGGATAGGACCACCAAGGCCCAGGATATCCGGGCTGGACCTGGGTTGGGCCGGGTTAACCCGAACCAGGTCGGGTCGGCCCAGTCGGGGTCAAGTTGGGTCGGACCAGACCTGGGCACATCAAGACCCAGTTTCATGTTTTTGTCATAACATGAGAACCGAGTGTCCATTTGAGAACTCTCTATGGAACTAGAATCCTTGGATCGAGATTTCCCTTTTGCTATACTTTACTTGATTTTTTGATAAGGTTAGAGTACGAACATGTTGGATTGGACCCTGAATCCAACCGGGACCTTGGAGTCAAAACGTTGATAACATACAGACTAGACGTTTGAATGACGCGCCTTCTTTTTCATTGGTTCCCTTAGGACGTGACAGACCGTTCGTATAATTATTCATGGATCATAAGGGAGGATAAGGTATGAATGATGGATTAGGGATAAGTTCTCCCTATAATGCTACGTACAGAACCCTGTGATTGGAAGACACTTGATGACTGTTGACCGTTTCATCTCAGAGTGATTTGATAGGCTCGTTGGGGTGCGCCTCTGTATGATGCGGAAGAACCATGAGGGGTAGAACCTATGTGTGACACAACAGTCCCATGGTACATGACAGGAGAAGTTCCTCAGTAAAAAATGAGGGGGAGTGCCTCTGTGTGACACTACAGACCAATGGTGGGGAGCGCCTCTGTGGGTCATGGAAGACCAACGGTACATGACAAAAGGAGTACCTTAGCATTCCATGGTTAGTGGAAAGAATATATGTGTGACGCAGAATGACAAATGTACACAATAGTGGATTTCTCCATCTTTTGAGGTGTTCGACATTGTGACTATGGATGTTACTTGTTATTATCCCTAGAGAATCATGTGGCTGGCTATCAGCATTCATAGCGGTCCTGTGTGGGTCATCACCACAATCTTGTTTCTCAGAGTTGTATACCTTGTTTGACCTGAGTCTTATATATTCATGTTGTGCCTTTGTGGTACTTTATCTTCATGGTGATACCTATGTGGTACTCCTTCCTTCGTTGTAATACCTGTGTGGTATTCTCCCCACTAGTGTGAGGTTGGTATATTCTGAAAACTGAGGTATATGTATGGGAACATACCTAAGTATGGTTGACTGTTTCTTCAATGTTTCGTGGTTTATAATTTTTGGATTTTAGAGTCCTTCGGGGGTATCAGGGTCTCTACTGAGTATTGTTATACTCATCCCGAAACGTTCTTAGCCCACACCATGTTGTGTTAGGTGCATATGACAAACAACCCTGACTGAGGATGAAGTCACCTTGAATGGGGAATATATAGAGGTGGACCATTGATAAAGTGATCCGCAATGATGATCACCCATGAGCTATACCTACCATTCAGACAGGATCCTTGGCGGGTGTTCAGAGGAGCGGTACTCACTTTTACTTGTACATTCTAGGTTTTCTTGTACTTTATAGTTGGCTTTGTATTCTGGCCCCATTAATTTCTATACACACCTTGTTTACTGTATTGTTTACTTAGTTATTTTATCTGTCATTGTGGTTGGTTTGTATGAGTTTACAGTTTATAAAGTAAACGCCTTAATGTTTTATGGAATATTCTTTTCTATGCTTGTCACCAGCCCCTGGCCTGTGGTTGGCTGGAATGGGGTATTCACGAAACGAGCCCTGAAGGACGAGACATGAAAAATTTGTATCAGAGGTGTTCGATTCAACTAAAGAACTACGACTCTGGTATTTTCTATGAAGCAATAGTGTTAAGTGTTATGAGTGTGGTTTTCAATTATAGGAGTCCAGTTTTGGTGCGGTGGCAGATGTATCCATACAGTAGGACCCTGACTTCTGATTTCTGACTCAGTGAATGAAAACACTGATTGTGTATGTTTTTTTGAACCTTTTTCATTGTGATCTCTTTGAGTTTTCTTACTTGGTATAAACATAATTACTGTGGTACACCTGTTTATTTTCATGATGTCTCCATGTTGAATGCTAGCTAGGATTCCCATTAAAGTATGTGATGACAACCCACCGAGGGACGAGGCTTCGATGTAGGCCCCCCTTATGGAAGTTGTACCATGAGGTGGTGTACCAGTATCACCACTACCTATTGGGTAGCCGATGCCACCATCCCCTATAGTAGAGGGTGTACATCGCTTGAGTGTGTTGCACAAGTTCCTATTATAGTGTCCACAAAGGTTCCAGGGCGAGACAGATCCACAGTCGGTTGAGGTTTGGTTGAGGCCGTGGTTAGAGTTTTCTTGACTAGTAGGGACACCAGCTGAACTCATGGTGATCCTTGCTTCCATTTTTCCTCAGGCAGTAGTTGGAAGATGGTGGAGCTTGCTGCCACAGGTTCATGATGAGGTGACTCTTATCTAGGTGGACTTCAATATCCTTTTTTTGCATAGATCATCCTAGAAACATTTTTCATAGTCCGTATGTAAGAGCTTCTCCACTTTCAGCAGGGTAGAATGAATGTGGCATATAATTCAGTGAGGTTCATAGACCTTTCACGCTACTCAACTGTTATGGTGTGGGACCCTTTATTTAGGGCCTGGACCTTTGAGTAGGGGCTCAAAAAAGATATTAGAGCATTTATGGTTTCTCTCATCATTCCGACATAGGTGCGGGTGTTGGATTGAGTTCTCTTAGTGGAGAATTTCATTGCTGAGCAGTCACCAATAGAAAGAACCACCACCGGATGAAACCTATAAGAGACATTGGCTGCTGGCAACAGAAAGATGAAGTAGAGGACCAAGAAGACCATAACTATAGACATATGACTACAGGATACATGGTTGGTGGTGCGGAGCTCTTGAGGTAGATCAGGACATGTGATGATCATGCAGTGTTACTCGTGCGGCGGGTAGGGTCACATGTCTCGTGACTACCTGACCCGTCGTATGGATGACCAGCAGATGGTCTAATGACCATCTGGGCAGAGGAAAATATGCAATCGAGGAGGTCCTTAGGCAGGAGGAGGATGTGGAAGGGGAGCATGCCGTGTACTAGGTGGGGGGAAGCGATTTGAGGTTCAACTGCCACCACCACCAGGTGGTCCACCCCGACCACATGGAGCAGGAGGACAGGTATGAGCTCATCTCAAGTCAGTTGAGGTCAACGACCATGGCATGATGGAGATGGTAGAAGGTACAATATTTTTATACTCTACCATTGCTGTATTATTTATAGACATAGGTTCCATTCACTCGTTTATTTCCACGACCCTCGTTTGGAGATCGGATATTCAGATAGTGTCGTTGGCTCGATCCTTACAGATAGAGACTTCTATGAGAGTAGATTCGATGATTATGCACTAGTTATAGCATTGTGAGCTTACTCTAGTAGGGGAGTGCTTCGGTTTGGATCTTCGAGTAGCATCGTCAAGGCCTTACGAAATAATCTTGGATATGACCTAGTTATCCATATTCCATTCTCATATTGATTATATTAGGCGCATTGTATTGTGTGTCTGCACGGATGTGACCAAGTTTTCCTTAACCAGTGAGATGGGAACCATTGTAGTGTAAGATGGAATTACCCAGAGGAGGGTGCGGCTAATCACATATCAGTGGGTTATCCTTACCCTAGGAGCGGTTGATGTTGAGATTCTAAGCAATCCTGTGGTGGTGGACCAGTACACTGATGTTTTTCCTAATGATGTTCTAGGTCTACCTCCTCTTAGAGAGGTGGACTTTTTCATTGACTTGTACCCCGAGATAACACTGATATATACACCAACATATCGAATGGATCCCACAGATCATCGAGAGATATGAGTATAGCAAGGGGACTTGTAGAGCATGGGGTTCATTAGGCCCAGTGTTTCAACTTGGGTGGACCAAATATTTCTGTCCAAGAAGGCGGATTGGATTTTGAGACTCTATGTGGAATATCGGAGCCTGAAACAGGTGACCGTGATGAATAAGTACCCACTACTGAGGATTGACGATCTCTTTGATCAACTGAAGGAAGCACGATGGATTCTAATGATAGACCTCAGATCAGGCTATCCCCAGCTCAGGGTGTGAGATGAGGATGTGTAGAAGATGGACTACAGATCTCGGTATGGCCATTATAAGTCCTTGGTTAGGCTATTCGGTGTGACCAATCCCTCAGTAGTGTTCATTGGACTCATAAATAAGATCTTCCAACAATTAAAAGATCGCTTTGTGGTGGTCTTCATCGAAGACATCCTGGTATACTCTACTATGGTGGAGGAGCATGCCTATCATCTGGAGATAGCTTGGGACAGACTCTGAGAGAACCAGCTTTATGATAAGCTCTCAATGTGCCAGTTGTTGAGATGAGAGGTCCAATTTCAGGGAGAAATTATCTCAGAGGCTAGATTTTCGGTCGATCTAGTGAAGATTGTGGTTTGTGCTAGCATAGGAGCCACAAAAAAGTGTGATATAGGTGTGGATTTTTCTGGGTTTGGTTAGTTACTAACAGAGGTTTGTTCCTGACATTTCCAGAGTTATGGAACCCTTATCTGCATTGACAAGGAAGGGGTAACCCTTGGTGTGGTTGAGGAGATAGAAGTAGAGTTTCTTTGAGAAGTTGTATAGACTAATGAGTGCCCCCATCAAAAGGATACCAGAGGAGGGAATTGGGTACATAGCCTACTACAATTCATCAGGGACAAGGCAAAGATTTTTCCTCTTGCAGGAGTGACCATCGACCATGAATGGTTATCAAATTTCTGAGACAGAATGAGTATAACTATGATACATATAATATGGATCTAGAAACAATGGTCTTCGCCTTGAAGATGAGGTGAAATTACATGATGGGAAAATATTTTATAATATACTCTGATCACAAGAGTCTCAGGTATATCTTCTCTTCGAATGACATAAACCTTAGACAGTGGTGTTGGCTTGAGTTATTCCACATCTATGAATTTGAGATAGTTTATAATTCAGTGAAGGGAAACATAGTAGTAAATACACTCAGCAGAAGATTAGGTATACCGTCGCACAGTGAGGTGACGAATAAGCCTGCTGCTTTTTGGATAACCTTTGTGGATCAAGGTGGTGTAGTTTATCTTAAGTATCTAATAGTCACTCCCCAACTCCTTTAGCGTGTTATGGAGGCACATCATGAGGACACTGACTGTGATGCTAGACGTGCTCAAATATCCACAGGACATGCACCTGATATATATTTTGAAGGTGGGGAGCATGTCAACCTTTTCTGAGGGAATATTATCGTACGAATGGAACTACGACAGGAAGTGTTGTGCGAGTTCCATACGTCACCACTAGCAGTTCATCCAAGAGTGGGAATGATGTTCTAGAACATTTGGCATCACCACTGGTGGTATGGAATAAAGAATGTTGTAGCAGAGTTTATCTCATGGTTCCACACTTATTAGCATGTGAAGGCAGAGAACCAGCTTCCAGCAAGCTTAGTTCCGCCATTCGAGGTGTCATAGTTGACGTGGGATGGAAATTACATGGAATTTGTGATAGGTCTTCCACGCACGTCAAGGGGACATGATTCCATATGCGTGATCACTGACCAACTCACCATGTCGGTCCACTTTTTACCTATCAAAGAGAAAGGATCAGTAAAGAGCTTGGGATGCCTCTACATATAAGAGATTGTATAGTTTCATGGAGTTCTATCTATTATTTTCTCTAATCATGATTCACATTTTACTTCCCAACTATGGAAGGGGTTGCAAGAGGTGTTCGCGACCCACCTTTGATTGGGCACTGCCATCCATTCTTAGAGGGATGTTCCGTCATATTGGACCATTCAGAACCTCGATGACATGATACATGCATTCATTCTTGATTTTGGAGACAACTGGGAGGATCACTTTCCTTTGACGGAGTTATCATAGAACAACAGTTATCACTCCATTATCGGTATGGCACCATTTAAGGCGTTGTACGAGCGACCTTGAAGATCACCACTGTGATGTACTAACCCTAGGGTGTCAGAACTCGTGGGACCAGAAATGGTACAGACTACCATAGAGAAGGTGCAGATTATCCAAGAGTAGATGATGACTACCAAGAGCAGAATAAAGTCCTTTGATAAAAAAAGATAGAGACCTCTTGAGTTTGAGGATGGTCACCATGTATTTTTAAGGGTCACACCTCAATGAGGATTGCAAATATTTGGTAGAGGCGACAAGTTTTCTCTTAGGTTTATCAGACCCCTTCATGTCCTTGATAGAGTTGGATAGGTGGATTACTACATAGCTCTTCCACCTCAGTTGCACCGAGTGCATGACCTTTTCCACACATACTAGCTAAGGAGATACGTACATGATCACTCACACATCATTGACTGGGGCGAGCTGGAAATCGATGATGGGGTGAATTTTTCAGAGGTTCTAGTGGAGATTGAGGATTGATAGGAGCATGTCCTTTGTGGGTGGTCAATACCTATAGTGTGCGTTCATTGGCAGCATAGGGACCACCAGGAGAGCACATGGGAGTGGGAGGCTAAAAATCAGGCTCAATATCCAAAATTGTTTCCCTAGTTTGTATTAGAGATTTCGGGGACTCAAATACCTGAGGTATGGAGAAAGTAAAGACCTATGTTATTCTATGTAATTTTTTTAATTAAATTGAAATATTATGAGTACACGAAAATTGGCGGCACATGATTCCAAGGCTTGTTGTTTCCAGAATGAATTTTTGAATTTTTTTCGAGTACATTCAGTAAACGGTTATGCAGCATTTTGTAACTTCTGAACTGGTGCTCAGAATTGAAATATGAGGAAATTTTTGAACATGCATCGCAGATATTCACTTATGGATTCCTTCACCTCGACCGTATTATGTCTAGGGTGAAAGTTGGTTTTCAGACTTATCATGGGGGAAAATAAAATAAACATGCTTTATTTTAGTTTTGAATTGTATACATCCCATTTAACACATGAATGTGGGGACCACATGAAATTGGCATGATATTTAATTATGTGTATTTAATGTTTGGTTAAAAGAAATGTGTAATCACTTTCCTCCTTAATTATTAAGATTCATTAATTTGTAATTAATCAATCATCTTTATACTCTTGTGTTTGTCCATATTAAATATGCCACCTAAATTACTTAATGTAAAAACAATAATTAAATTATTACTTAAGTTTATATTATTTGGAACCTCACATCTCATGGTAAAATGGGATTGACAAAGGAGGCGAGAGATTTGGAGATTTGGAAGGAACATTCCCCAATAGAGGATATCCTCCAACGAATAACGACTTCCAGAATAGAAGAACGAGGAACTGACCATGGTGTGGCTTGCGATGTTGACGAACGCTGATGTAAATCTTCAATGACTTCATTTTCTTCCTCATTCAACCTCCACTATAAAATTGAGGTAGGTGATTTATTTATATATGTTTGAATTTATTTATAGATTCTTCATATTCTAGTTTCACAACGACGATGGTGAAACTAAAATGGCAATCAGCCCATGCATATACCTTGTCTCTTATCCTTTGATTCTATGAAAATTATTAATGATTTTTTCAACACCAAATATTTAGTGATGCTAGAAATGAAATATTATTTTGAGGTAAACATATGGATGTGGAGCCACCCATGGATTGTGAAAATGCGATTATTTTATTTTTCAGGAAAATAAAAAAGATGCAGTAATCCATGGAAGAGGAGGAGAACCAGTAAACTGGTCGGCCCAATAAAGGTAGGGCGACACATGTATGCACCACAAGATGAAAAGGAGACCATGGCCGCTTGGCCGTAGCAGAGGTCGAAGAGCAGCTGCCACCCATCCAGCCACGGTGGAGCAGCGGCACACGACCGCGCTGCTGGAAGGAAGACCGGCCAGAATACCGGCTGGCCAATGCGGGATGGTGGGTCCTGCTCAGGTCCTACAAGTTTCATGGAATCCCCTAAGTCACTTCCCTCTGGTAATCTGAACAGAAGCTGGTCCTCTCCCTCTTTGGTTCCAGCTCAGGCGGACCACTTCAATGCGCCGCGCCCAGCGCAGGCCTTACCTCGGCCCTATGATCTAGGACCACCAAGGACTTGGCTTGCTATCCCAAACCCTAGCTAGGCCGTGTATAACAAAACCGGGTCGAGTTAGCCCATGTCGGGTGATCTGACCTATTTAAACCGGACTCGGGGCCATCTGGGCCCAATTTCACCTTTTTTATCGTAACATTAGAACCAGACATCCGTTTGACGAATTGTCTAAGGCACTGGAATCCTTGTATTGGTATAATACATTTGGTATTATAAAATTGAGTTTTGGATAAGGTTGGAGTACATTCATGTTGGATCAGACCACGAATCCAATCAGTCCCTTAGAGAGGAAACACTAATGACTTACAGACCGGGCATCTGATTGACTCGCTGTCTGTTGAGTTGGGTCACTTATGATGAGACAGACCTTTGGGATACCTCTTAATGGATCATTAGGGAGGTTTATGTTTGACTAATTGCATTGGGAGTGGTTCTCCCAAGCGTTCAATGTATGTAACCCTATGGATGGCTCTGACATGATCATTTATGACCTTTTCAACTCAGAGTGACTCGACATGCCCTATGGGGAGAACATCTCTGTGATGCGGCAGACCCATGACATGGAGTGCCTCTGTGTGATGCAGAAAACCTAGGGTAATTGAAAAGAGGAGTACCTTAGCAAGTCATGATGGGGAGAACCTCTGTGTGATGTCGAAGACCAACGGTGGGGAGCACCTCTATGTAACGCAGTAGACCCATGGCACTCAACAGGTGGAATACCTTAGTAGTCCAAGGTTAGTGGGAATTGCCTCAGCGTGACCTGGTAGGCCCATTGTTCTCCATAGAGGTGGAGTTATCTCAAAACTAAGATGTTCGATGTTTTGAGTACATATTTTATTTCATTATCCCTAGAGAATCATGTGGCAGGCTATCAGCTTCCATAACGATCCTGCGTGGGTCAGCCACATAATCCTTTTTCTCAGAGTTGAATACTTGGTTTGAGTTGAGTCTTATATCTTCCTAGTGTGATTGTGTATAACTTTATCTTCTTTGTGATACATGTGTGGTACTCCTACATTCATGGTTATACATGTGTGGTATTCTTCCCTCTAGTGTGAGGTGGGGATATTCTAATAACTTAGGTATAGGTATGAGAATATACATATGTAGGGTTGATTGTTACATTAATGTTTTTTGGTTTCTATTTTTTGGATTTGAGAAATCATAAATGGTATTGGGGTCCCTACTAAGTATTGTTATGCACACCCCTACACGGGCTATGCCCGCAACTTGTTGTGTCTGGTGTAGATGATAGAAAGCGCTGACTGAGGATGAGGGTTCCTGGTTTTGAGGCTGCTCAGAGGTGGAACATTGATGAGGTGATCCACAGAGACGATCATTCGATAGTTGTACCTAACCTTTAGGCCAGATCCTTGGCAGTTGTTCACAAGAGTTGTATGCACCCATTGGTGTTTTTCTGATAACTTTCATATTTGGGTGAATAGTGAAAAATAAAATATTTTAACTGATAATAACTTTTTAAATAAAAATAATTTATTGTGTTCATCGATACATATGAATGGCTTTCATGTATAATTTGATTATATTTTTAACATTTAATTCAATGTTGTTCATCGAAAGTAATTTTACTCTGAAATTGGACATAAACTAATGTCAATCTTTTTGTAGTTATTATTTCATAAAAATAAGCTTTTTGGTTTTGACAATGGGAATTAATTTTAATCTTATAATGGAAATTTCTTTGTTTTGAATTTGTTAAAATAGAATTCATTTTTTAATTCTTAATTTCTAAATTATCTTGGGGTTAATTTTTGGTATGTTTATGAAAACATTTAATTTTTGATGATTAGTGAAAAACAGTAAGTTAAAGTTGAAAACCAAATTTTTATTTAAATAATTATTTATATTATTTAAATTTTTTTAGGTCAAAATAGATACATAATACCTATATAAATTCAATGTAATTCATTGAGTCAGTTTATAATGATTTTAGATATATAAAAATTTTATTGAACTGTTCACCGTTTTTTACCAACCTCCTTGAAGAATTTGCAAATTCACATAAATCATAATTTTACCACTTTTGTGAGTGGAATTTTAAAAATATGAGAGACACGGTTAATATCAGTAATAATATATGTTTCAATATGATTAAAATAATTTTTGGTGAATAATAACTTTTAATGATTGTTTACGACAGTTAAAAGAAAATAGGATAATTAAGGGTAAAAATGATATTATTATTACCCTAACACATGTACTAATTCTATTTGATAAGTATAATTAGACAAAAAAAACCTTAGGAATAAAATATGAACATCTTTGGTCCACTTGGATAAGATTAGGACATTTATTAACATTTAATTCAATGAAGAGTTAAAAGAGTTAAAATCAAAGTTTAATATCTAAAAACCATTAATATCGGGTTACACATAAGATAAATTCGACTATAAATATTCATTAGAAAGATAAAAAAATTCATACATAATGGTATTTTATTTATTTATTTTAGATATTAAATAATTTAATTTATTAATGACACGTTGATGATGAAATATTTACCTCATTAATGAAATATAAAACTATTTGATTCTATAAATATTAAAATAAATATTATTTGAGACTTTTTATGCATTACACTAATTTTAATGGATAATATTACATATTAGGGTTTGTTAGATAAAATATTTTTATAGTAATAATAATGTTATGAATTTTGAAAAATCAAAATACCAAATAGTTTCAAAATTGATATAAAAGAGTTTTTAAAACAAAAATTATATTATTAATTGATATTCTATTCCTAAAAATTAAAATATTGGCCTAAAATCTTATATAATGATAGGTGTATCATTAATTAACCACTTGGGGTTCACTTGGAAATATATAGTATGTTTATTAGCCATATAATATAAAAATATAAAGAGACATGGTAAATATCAAACTATTTAACTAAGAGTTAAATCTAAATGATAAGGTTAATATTATAACCAAAACCTTTCCAAAACCTATTGGTTTACTGGTTTTCGTCCCATCCCCACTATATAATTTAAATAATCTATTTTGAAGCTATTATAAACTTAAGATGATTTTATTATAAAATAATATTTCTAGTTTTTCCTAAGGCGCCCTTCACCCCTCTTATAAAAGGGAACTCACCCTTCCCTCAAATTCACACCTTCAAATCCTTTTGGACTGGCCTAAATCTTCCAAAATACCCTCTAAAAATTCCTCCCTTAATCCTAGAGGCCATCATTTAGTCAGAATGGCATCCTATGGAGCCCTTTTGATCAAATCTAAAGGAAGCACTTGAAAAAGAGGAAAATATCTAATCACCTCTTTCAAGTTCCTTTATTCATCCAATTATTCTTTCTTTGTTGTTTACATTATATAATAATAACTATAGTATCTTCTATATATTGTAATTTTATTATGAATATTGTACAACCATATTCATTATTCTATCCATCCTTTGAATGACATGTCACCATACGTTCGTACGTACGACTTACCGTCTCCACGTTGTGGTGTAATTGTGATTCAATACATTATTATTTAGATTATTATAATAATGATGTGTAATTGATTTAAATAATAAATATAACATGATAATGATTATTCATATATGATATATCATCCAATTATATATTATTTTAATATCAAAAGAATGATATTGTCGCTCGTGTGTACGTACGGATTATCGTCTGCAAGAACGAGAGGAGATTCATTCCCTATTGTATCCATTCAATACTAAATTTCATTTCATGACTAAAAATAATTTTTAGATAAATGATATCATTCTGGATATGAATAAGTTATATCCAATCCATAACAAATATGACTCACATAACAAAGAATATAAAGGAAAATGAATCCGCTAACACCTGAAACGACGACAATACCAAGATATTATTAACAAAGAAATGTTAAAAGATCATATATGATATAATATTAATGTATATGATTATTTTATTATTTAGTAACAATTATTTAACCATTATACAGGAGGTTAATCTACCCTTTAACAAGAAAAATGTAAAAAGTAAGAGTGTTTTTTATCTCATTTTTAATTCCGTGATATTTCCATTGTTCACCACTTATTTGTTGCATGTGGTGTCTGTACTGCCCATGATTGTATTCATTGTGTAATATAATTTAATTTATGGATATTTACATCATCATTGTATTATCCTTCTTTCATGTTTTTGTGTTTCATATGATACCAAATCGATAATGGTATTTGAAATTTCAATTTCCATTCATTCGGCTTTACACATACTTCATTGATAATTTTACTCCAATATTATCTCTTGAATCAATATTTATTGGATTAAGTCATAATTTCCACTCCCCTTTATTTGGATATACTTTAGATACACATTATCAATCAATTTATAAATTCTCAAGTCATCGATATGAACTTGATAAGAGTAATTTTATGTCAATCTTTTTTTGTGGAGTTAAATATCCAATTCATTGGTGTTGTTTTTACAATAATATATGAGAATGTCCTCTGATTGATTTACTCTGAATATTTAATCATGTTTAGTGTATTTATATTTGTCACACATATTTATTTCATTGATTTATCCTTAACCTAAGTACATGGTCTTCATAAGATATTTCATCTCAATTTACATTCCATTAAGAATTCTTTGTTGTTATACACCAAATAACTTTTATATGGTGTATATAACATACTTTGACATTGTATATAATGAATCCCATTGTTATCATTATATTAATAATTTTTTATTACATCAATTATTGTTATTTAAGTGTTTCTATTTTTGTTAGGAACACTAACAAATATATTATTTTAAAATGTTTTTATGATTTATTATTCTAAATCATTATCATTAATGTGCATGCAATAAAAATAGTTTTAAGGATTTATTTATATGGAAATTAATGTTTTAAAATTAAAATTACTTTTAAATGTTTCAACGTGTTATGGGAAACATTTATTCAAAAATATATTTAATATGGCTTCTTGATAAATAGTGAGACTTTGAAATGTTTTCATGAAAAAGGGGATATTTCTTTTAAATAGTTTTGATTATTATTTCCATCTATGTCAATATCCTTAATTATTCCCTATTGAGGTTGAAATATTATAATACAATCATCCACATTTTATTGAATTATTTATACTTGAATGTGGATGTGCTATTTTTATACCATTCATGGCTTGTGGTTAAAATATTGACATTTCGTATGCTTGTTTTAATACGAATGTTTAGAAAATGCTTCAACCTTTCCATATGAGGAATACATTGGACTTAGTAAGTGATGGGTGGATCCCTATATAGCTCCTCAATGCATTGGTAGGTATCATGAGACAAACTAGTGTCTTGGAACAAGTCCTTGATAAAATTTTATTTTTAGTCTTGGGAAAAGTCCTTGACTATGTGGTTATGAAAGTCTAGCATTATGAATTCCCTCATTATGAAATTGGCTACTGATATTGCTTGTGATTATTCAACTAGTATAATATTCATATGAATAATTAATTGGAATTATTTGATTTTATCTTTTCCATTTTATGATGAAGTTCAAGATTAAAAGGATTTATTTTTAGTCTTATACACTACCTTAAATTTTTATGCTTATTTATGAAAGTTTCTGATATAATGTTATCCTTACTGAGCATCTGAGCTCACCTATTTCTATTTTTTATTTTTCCCAGGATGAAAAGAAGTATATGATGAATGACCTATAGGGATAGTCTATGGGATCTCAGTGTTTTCTATGGAAACAATGTTGTTGTATTTTTTCATTTTATGATATATTGTAATCCTTATGAATGTATATAGTACTTAAAATGCTACTAAACTAATCGGTATTTCGAGACTTGATCTTTTATGATCATGCCAATGATACATTATAATGCATCGACTCTGAGCTTCTAGGGTCGAGGTGTTACACTTGGTATTATAGTATGTTTTACACAAACCGTGGAAACTAGATTTAGATAAATTCTGATTAGAGAACATAGCCCTAAGATAATATTTGAGGATTAGTATAGAAATAATTCTTAAAATTTTGGTATTGTAGATATTTTTTGAGTTTTTAAGAAATACATCCCTGTCTGGATACGATCAGGTAGAGGTGGCTCTAGAACATATGTACCTAGGGGTAAAAATTGAAAACATCACCTTGAGGTAGACTTAAATGGTAACTGGTGCACGACAACAAGCCTTGCTACACTCATGGTTACAAAACTCCCAGGGGATAGGCTTAGGATAATTTACATTTTCATTACTAACTGATTAGAAGTATTTAAATATAATATGAAAATAAATGACCTTGGTTAATCCTAAGGTGTTTCAAATTGAAAATATGGTGTCATGATATTCGATAAATGATTTTATTACTAATGTTACTCACACAATGCTTTCTGGTTTTAGTTAATGGCTGGATTCCAAGGAAGTCAGAGTAACATTAAGAATGATGTACAAGGTGGGAACAATGATGTAAATGAGAAACAAAATTGAATGTTAATATGAATAAAAGATATCATGTTCATGAAAAATCAGTTTTCCATAAATATTATCAACAACATATATATTAACCAACTCCCGGACTCAACAATGAAGAGAAAGGTGATGAATGATAAGAGCTCTAGCAGTGGAGACAATAGAGAAAGTAATCATCAATTTACATCATGTAGGAAATGTGGAAGGAGACACCCAGGAAAGTGTATTAATGGAAAAATGAAATTATTTATGTGTGGGAAAGAAGGACATTAAGTGAAAAACTTCTGATGAAAAATGAAGAGTACTATGAATGAAAATAAAAATAGTGCCAAGAATCCATTCACAGTTATTTTTTGTAAATCTAGCTTACTTGGCCATTTCCCAAATGAATGATCTATTGTATAGGATATAATCTTAGTCAAAGAAGAAGATATGTGTAAATAAATGGTTGGAGAAATGTTTAAAAGTATTCGTGCTCCATGTTGATGGGATTACATTGGAATAATTTTAACTTGTATTTGTAACCCTGCAGTGTGTCATGCAAAAATGATATTTGAGGAAGAATTATCTTTTCAATTGTGGATATAGTTATACATAACTATTTTGTTTTATATGATCATTGGGTTTGAAGAAATTACAAGTTATTATATTTTGGGATGAAATTGCAAGGTATGAGATAACATTTGTGGTTAAATTATGTTATGGTAATATTGAGGAATTTATCTTATTTTGGTAATGTTATAAAATATTGTTTCTGAAAAAGGACAACACGTAGACCTTGTGACAACCCACCGCATCGGACAAAGCTATGGGAATCGAACCCACAACTAGAGCATGATTGGGATTTATCGCCTACCACTGGACAACATGAAGTCCCTAGTTAGTGTGACTATTTATTTTTAGTTAAAGGTTTTTATGGATAAATAATAAGTTTATTTGGGATCTTATGTCCTATAAAATTAATAACCTTAGTATAGGAAAATGATTTGGTGATTAAGTGATAAATGTTAATTTGTAAGACGTTCCATTTTTTGGGAACACTATATGCCCAGGGAAAATAGAATCCTTTGGGATTTCATTTGAGGAGTAATGGTGGATTTTTATCTGTGTTTGTATTGTGGATTTATAGTGATTTGGGTTATTTATGGAAATGATTAAAATATAATAGATAATATGTGATTAGGTTAATTACATTTTATCATTTGACATTAAGAGTAGTTGATTTCATTTGGAGATACAATTTAACGTGGAAGACTACATAACCAAATTCTGTAATGTTTTGGGTTTCTATATTAGTTTGGATTTTATTTAAGGATTTTAAGGACAATTGTTTATTGAATGGAAATTATTTATCATTGGGGTATTTTTGGTTTAATTTTTGAAATTAAGATTAATGTTTCTTTCTCTATAGAAATATCCTTTTGGGGGATCATCAGATCTTGTACTAACCATTTTGGGTTTTATTAATCTCTAAAGACAAGGTAAATATATAGTTTATCCTTTATGGATCCTGTGAATCCCTAGAAGTTTATTCTATATCCTTGGGTGTGACCATGTCTTCATAAATACTCATCATTTAAAAAAATGAGTTAGTGGTAGAAATTTATTAAAGAATGAAACTCTACATAAAAATTAAGTATATCTCTTTATGTTCTTAGTCAATCACCTTAATAAATTCCTCATATTTATGAAATGTAACTTTAAAAAAAGAAATTTTTTCGGTTTACTTTTCCTACTGGGAAATTAATGAACATTTTTTCTATCACATGTTTGTGGTTTTCTTGTAGATAAATTTCTCCTGATCATGTTTTATATACCTATCCATCATAACATGACAATTAGTTTATCTTTTATATCCATGATTTCTTACATGGAATCCTAGTATGGGTAATATTGGGTGACATTTGTACTTATTTTTCTTTTTTTAAGGAGATATTTTTATTGACTCTATTTTCAAAGTGGGACATTCCACTATACTCCCAAGACTAATTTTAAAAATTGTGAGGACACAATTTATTGAAGGAGGGAAGAATGTAAAACCCCAAGATTTCACAGTATGTTAGTTCTTCAATGTAATTCAATAACTTACACTACAGGAAACATCGAGTTCAAGTGCCCCACAACTTATAAAACTACCCGTTCAAAAGCAGTTATGAATAGTATTAATAGAATTTTGAACTTTATATAACCCTCATTATTTTAGAATCCATATTATGAATTTATTAGAAATAATTTAAGGACAAATTCAATTTTTTAGATAAAAGATGTATTAAAAAAAATCTATTTTACTTCCTTTTAATGAAGAACAATTTTTAAATACAATATTTGAAACTTTTATATATTAAATTTGAAAAAATAAACTTCTTCTTTAGGATCGACACATAAGAATTCAGTTTCAATAAATATTTGGTACTTTTCTGATAACGTTCATATTTGGGTGAATAGTGAAAATAAAATATTTTAACTGAAACATATTTTTTAATAAATATATTTAATAATGTTCAATTATACATATGAATGGGTTGAATGTATAGCTAGATTATATTTTTACCATTTAATCCAATTTTGTTCATTGGAATTAATTTTACTTTGAAATTGGACATAAAAAATGTCAATCTTTTTGTAGTTATTATTTCTTAAAAATATGCATTTTGGTTTTGACAATAGGAATTAATTTTAATATAATAAATAAAATTTCTATGTTTTTAATTTGGTAAAATAGACTTCATTTTGGAATTCATTATTTCAAAATTAGCTTAGGGTGAATTTTTGGTATGTTTCTGAAAACATTTTATTTTTGATGAATAGTGAAAAACACTGAGTTATAGTTTAAAACCGAAATATTATTTCAATAATTATTTATTTTATATAAATGTATTTTAGGTAAAATAGATACATAATAACTATATATGTTTAATTTAATTAATTGGAGTCCGTTAATAATAATTTTAGATATATAAAAATTTTATTGAACTTTTCACAGTCTTTTACCCACCTCTTAAGAGAATTTTCCAATTCGCATAAAACATAATTTTACCGTTCTATGAAGGGAATTTAAAAAATCTGAGAGACACAGTTGATATCAAAAAGAAAAATATGGTTCAATAAGATGAATATAATTATTGGTGAATAGTAACTTTTGACTTTTATTTTCAACCCTTAAAAGTAATTAGGGTAATTAAGGTAAAAATGATATTATTATTACCATACCACATTTCCTAATTCTACTAGATAAGTATAATTCGACCAGAAACAACATTAAGAATAAAAAATGAACCTTTGTGGTCCATTTGTAAAAGATTAGGTAATTTATTCTTATTTAATTCAAATAAAATTTAAAAGAGTTAAAATAAAAGTTTAATAACTAAATCATCTTTAATATAGGGTTACACATAATATAAATTAGACTATAAATATTCATTAAAAATATAACATAATTTCCTAAATAATGGTATTTTATTTATAATTTTTATAAATAAAATAATTTAATTTATTAATGACACAATGATGATGTAGTAATTACCTAATTAATGAAATATTAAAATAATTTATAATTTAATTATCCAAATAAATGTAATTTGAGAAGTTTTATGATTTAAAATAATTATAATGGTTCATATTACATATTAAGGTTCTTTAGATAAAATATTTTAGATGTAATAATTCTGTTATAAATTTATAAGAAACAAAATACAAAATAGTGTCAAAATTGACATAAAAGAGTTTTTAAAACAAATATTATATTATGAATTTATATTCAATTCATAAATATCTAAGGTTCAGAAAAAAGATTTATGTAACTATTGTAGTATCATTAGTTAACCACTTGGGCTTCCCTTGGAAGTATATAGTATGTTTATTGTCCATATAGTATAAAAATATAAAGACACGTGGTAATTGTCAAACTATTTAACTAGGAGTTAAATATAAAAGATAAGTTTAATATTGTAACCAAAACATGTCCAAAACATATTGGTGGAGTTGTTTTCGACCCATACCCACCATAGAAATTAAAAAATCCATTCTGAAGCCATTATAACCCGATGTTGATTTTATTATCAAATAATATTTCTAGTTTTTCCTAAGGTTCCCCTCACCCCTCTTAGAAATGGCCACTGCCCCTTCCCTAAACTTGAAACCATAAAAGACTTTAGGCTTAGCCAAAATATTCCTAAAATACCCTCTCAATTGTCCTCCCTTCATTTTAGAGGCCCTCCTTTAGTCAGAAATCCATCCTAAGGAGCCCTTTTGATCTAATCAAAAGGAAGAACCCGAAGAAGAGGTAAATTTCTCATCACCTCTTTCATGTTCCTTTCTTCTTCCACTTCCTCTTTCTTTGATGTTTCCATTCGAAAATAATAACTCATGTATCTTCTATATACTGTGATGTTATTAGGAATGTGGTTCAATGATATTCATTATTCTATCCATCCATTGAATGACATGTCACCATACGTGCGTACGTATGGCTTACCGTCTCCATGTTGCGGTGTAATTGTTATTCAATACATTATTATTTGGATTTGTATAATAAGGATGTTTAATTGATGTAAATAATAAATATAACCTGATAAGTATTCTTCATATATGATATACTATCCAATTATACATTATTTTAATATCAAAAGAATGATATTTTCACTTGTGCGTACGTACAGATTACCATCTCCATGAACGAGATGGGATTCATTACCCATCATATCCATTCAAGACTAAATTTCATTTTATGATTAAAAATAATATTTAGAGACTTGATATCATTCTGGATATTAATAAGATATATCCCATCCATAAAAATACAACTCACATAATAATGAATATAATGGAAAATGAATCCACTAACACCCGAAACGACGATAATATCCTGATATTATTAACAATGAAATGTTAAAATATCATATATGATATTATATTAATGTACATGATTATTTTATAATTTAATTAAAATTATTTCACCATTATACTGGTGGTTAATCTACCCTCTACCAAGGAAAATGTACGAAGTATGGGGTTTCTTATCTCACTTTTCATTCCGTGATATTTCCATTGTTCACCACCTATTTATTTTATGTGGTGTGTGTAATGCCCATGATTATATTCATTGTTTAATATAAATTAATATATGGATAATTACATCATCATTGTATGATACTTCTTTCATGGGTGTATGTTTCAATACTTACTAAATCGATAAAGGAATTTCAAATTTCAATTTCCACTCATTAGGATTTACGCATACAACATTGATTATTTTACTCCAAGATTATGTGTGGAATCACTATTCATTTGCTTATGTCATAATTTTTATCCCCTTTCCATGGATATACTTTTGATACACATAATCAATCGATTGATAAATTCTGAAGTCATCAATAAGAACTTGACAGGAGTAATTTTAACTCAATATCCATTTGTTGAGATTATTATCCAATTAATTGGTGTTGTTTTTAAAAGATTATGTTTGGATGTCCTATGATTGATTAACACTGAATATCCAATCATATTGTGTGTATTTATATTTTTCACACATAATTATATAATTTATTTATCCTTAACCTAGTGAAACCGTCTAAATAAGAGATTTCATCTCAATTTACATTCCATTGACACTTATTTGTTGTTATACACCAAATCACTTTTATAAGGTGTATATAATGTACTTTGACATAGTATATCAGGAATACATTTAATCTCATGATATTACAACGTTTTGATTACCTCAATTATTTTTATTCAAGTGTCTCTCTTTTGGTTAAGAACTTTAACTAAAATATAATTTTAAAATGTTTTCAAGATTTATTATTCTAAATATTTCTCATTAATGTCTAGGTTTTAAAAATGGTTTTAAGGATTTATTTATATGGACGTCAATGTTTTAAAATTAAAATTCTTTTTAAAAGTTTCAAAGTGGAATGGGACACTTGGATTCAAAAATCTATTTTAAAAGGCTTCTTGAAAAATAGTGAAACTTTTAAATGTTTTCAAGAAAGAGTGGGATATTTATATTAAATAGTTTGGATGACTATTTTCATCTTTCTCAATATAATTTATTATTCTATATTGAGGTTGATATATTATAATACAAACTTGTATATAGTATTGAATGAGTTATGTTTGACTGTGAATGTGCTATTTTTATACCATTCATGATTTGTGGTTAAAATATTGACATTTCGTATGCTAGTTTGAATAAGAATGTGCAAATTATGCTACAACCTTTTCATATAAGGAATGCATTGGACTTAGTATGTGACGGGTGGAGCCCTCTATAGCTCATTGATGCATCGGTATGTCTCATGAGACAAACTAGTGTCTTGGAACAAGGCCTTTACAAAATCTTATTCGTAGTTTTGGCACGAGGCCTTGTCTTTGTAGTTATGAATGTCTAGAATTGTGCATTCCATCATTTTGAAAGTGGATATTGATATTGCATGTGATTATTCGACTAGTAGAATATCCATGTGAGTATGTAAATTGAATTATTTGATTTTATCTTTGACATATTATGTTGAAGATCAAGTTTAAAAGGCTTTTGTTTTAGTCTTATACACTGCCTTAAATGTTTATGATTATTTATGATAGTATATACTATGATGATATCCTTTATGAGCATTTGATCTCACCCCTTTCTATGTATATTTTTTTCCAAGCATGTAAAGATTTATGTTATGACTGACTTATAGGGATAGTCTATGGGATCTCAGTGCTGTCTATGGAAACAATGTTGTCGTAGTTTTCCATTTTATGTTGTAATGTAATCCTTATGAATGTATCTAGTATTTCCATGCCTACTAAACTAATTGTTGTTTCGAGACATGATCTTTTATGATCATGCCAATGAAACATAATAATGCCCTGAATTTGGGCTTCTAGGGTCAGGGAGTTACAAATGTCATAGCACTGAATTACTAATCTCTAATCATATCAATTGTGTTCCTGGAATAGTTTTTAAAGCACAATGAATAATCATCCAAGGACATGATAACCTAATGGAGCTAAATAAGATCCAACATATGCACATATGTCATCATAACTATCGATAACACATTATATAACGATTTTCTATAACTGTCTCTATGAAATAGAAACCTTGTTGTGATTATGGATATCCAATCTCCAATATCACTATATTGAGAAATGATGAAGGCTCTTCGCCATCCCCACTATATATTCTAGTAGTGTTCGGATGAGGAGGAAATCCCTAGGCATCGCTTGAAGACAATCCTTATCTTTTTTGGGTTCAAGATAATTTTAGAACCTAAGGGGTCTCTATCTTTAAAACCCATGGAGTGCACTCAAACTACTCTCATTGTTTTCTGGTACTTGGGGTATAAAATTATTCTCACCTGATAGCGATGTAGCTGATGCACCACCTTTAGGTAACATCTTATGAACATGTCCCCATATAGAAGCCTCATCACTCCCCATGATTATCCTCATGATCATGATTTTAAATCCTAGGTGTTATGTAACCATGTGGAATTCTGTATGAAAAAAATACGTAACACAGTCATTGAGTATATCCGGAGAGATGAACCAAGAAGGATATGGAAACCACAACACATTCCTATATGATGTATGAACCATTTTCATCCATGAAAATAGTGGTATAATGTACAAATTCAAAAGGTAGGTTATCAGAGTCCTACTCTATGGATAATTTGTCTTCCCGCACCAAAACTAGATTCCTTAGCTACGAAAACAAACATTAAACACATAACACTTTTCCCCAAACCAATCTCATATGACATTGATTATAATGTAGATTCGACCTACTCTGATACCACTCAATCATGAACCATATTTGTGGAGCATGTTTCGCGACTCACCAAGACTAACCCCAATTGGCTAAGGGCTGGTGACTAGCACTGAGTAGTCATATCACTATCACGGGAGGAATTTCTTTGGTACCTATACACACACAACCATTTCCCAGCCCCCAAAATGATCAAATTCAAAGAACACTAAATAATCAATGCATTTATAACACTATATCCCTAATAATAGTCTATGATAATAATGAAAAGAATATAATATACATCGATCTAGAATAAAATACCACTAAGAAGTGTTTGTAAACCTCATGTACCACCTATAAAAACTGTATTGATAATATTGTGTGTATCCATAGGAACACCCCTCAAACATATTATTCTCTAAAAGAACCATTAAATTATATTATACACTGGAATACATCAAAAGGTATCTCAACTACAAAAAACAAGACACATATTGGTGGAGCTTGTGTAGGTGTGAGTCTAACAATACGTAGTCAGACACCCCGAAACCACAAAGCAGCATAACAAAGTAATGATAAAGTCATCTCCACATAAGTATATATCTATAGTACTAATTATCCACTAAATTAGGCTAATATTAATTGTTAATATATATAATATTCATGTTATTTATTATTCATAAACACCATTTTAGTGCATTTTACACTTTGAAAACCATTTCACATTATGATTGTAATACCTTCTTAAAATGCACTATTATGTGGTACATTTTTAACATCATTTAAAGTACCCAATGATTCATCTGATTTTAATGAATCTAATTATACATATTTTAATTTGATATTTTTTTAAATTTATCTACACTTAAATATGAACATGTTTGATTCAGGGATCAATGGATAATTCGTTGAAGAAGATAGGGATATTTTGTGATGAAAAGAATCAATTCTGGAGAAGTCAGATTGGACACCATCCCACTGATGAGACTGTGGGGCCCAACATACAATCCCAATGAATCCAAAATTTCGTGGGATGCTATAAGACATGTAGAGAAACAAATAACTATGCAGGATCCAATGCTAATTCCTCCTCCATGGTGTCTATTTAGGCTTCCCATGTTAGAGATAAAATTCGGGGCCAGATTCTGCGGCCCAGTAAAATAGTACAGTAATCTAATCATATCTCTGATTAAACAACTCCAAATGGGCCAAAATTTTACAGGAGGTTGGGAGAAATCCGTGGATCCATTTAATTATTCTATTTCCCACTATGATGTGTCCATCTAGAAGGACTTACAAGAACGTTTGTTCGGTGGAAGCAAGTTGGATGCCACCTCGGGTCTAGGGTGGAAAAGTCTCCTCTCCCTTACATTCCACCACCCTATGCCTACCATAGCCAAGTGGGATCTTTTGTAATCTTGGAGGCTCAACCCAAGGCTCAAAAAATGTCTATTTAATTCAGTGGTGGTGAAGGAGTTTTTGATCATTGAGCTTTCTTTCATTGTAATGTTATGATGCGGTTTTGATGTCTCAAATTTGTCTTCCACATGTAAGTTGTTTTAATTCATTATTTTTTCTTAATAAATGTTATTCTTCTATTATTATTATGTTCTTCTCCTTATCACATTTTTATCGTTGGTTCATGGTGTGAAATTTTTCATACCAAACCTTGTGATATTATCACACAACTGTGGAGTGATTGTTAATTTATTGTGTTTTTTTACTTCTCAATTTCCTCCCACATGAGTCTACTTCCTGCTTTCATTGAAACCATAGCATCAATGGAGGGCTAACCAACTTATGGGTTGATCCAAGGGAGTATAAAGGGTCTTGATTGGATGTTATTTATCACCTCATTAATGTATAATCCCATCTTTAATTTAGATTTTTATTTTATGATTTTTAAACTCCATCGTCCATGTTGAATTTAATGCCACGCAATTCATGTGATAATACGATCCTTTACCTTGAAGTGCTAAAAACATTGATCCTTCAATTGTATAGGTGATTATTATTAAAGGTTGTAGGAATTAAACCAACAAGTGATGATGTTGTTTTATCTTCTTAAATGAATACATCTCAAATATAAGAAATTGAAATCATTGAAAATGAAATACGTCTAATCCACCCCAAGTAATATCCAAGGATCAACTCACTCATTAAAATTGAATTCACTTAAGTTTCATATAGTTAACTTAAACCCATATAAAATCCACCCATGTTGGCCACTTCATATCCAAAAATAATCCATAGAATGTACATGTCTATACGTTACTTCTTAGGTCTCTGAGGATTCGACAACCCAAACTAGACTACAAGGACTGTCCTACATTCTTCTCTTGGGTAAATTTGATCCAAAATCAAGTAAATATAATAATATCATGATATAATCTATCCAAGACATCTATTATAAAGGTAATATAAAGTTACCACATTCCAACTCCAGGGATTTAGCTCAATGATTCCATAAAGGAATCTTTCGGGAGAACACACACCTGACTGTAATAACATTGATGTAATCTATTAGAGATTGTTGAATCATTAAATTCTTATATTGCTTTGTGAAAGATAAAGGGATTGAAACCAACCAAAAATTTTCCATGATAAGGATGAAAAGAGAATCAAGCCATGTAGAAAGGAGTAGATGTCATGTAGTGGGGTCACAAGATGATTCCCTTGACCTAGAGCACGACTTGTGTACAAAACGTAGTGTCATAAAACATGTAATTTAAGAGATGGGGACATGGTATGTTGAGGGATTCACCTGTTGTGTCATTCATTCCAGGGTCCACTTGGGTACTCTCACTAAGTTCCAGTACACAATCTTACACCATGTGCTATTTCCAATGTACCAGTACATGGGGTAGTCTATGTACTTGGGTTATTCCATGTAGTGTGGAGGGGTACATAATGTGAAGGTAACCCATATAATCCACCCCATGTACCTTTATCTCCCATGATAATCTCCATTTATTTGAAGATTATCAACATGACATGTTATTAGGGTCACATTTTGTGTGATATTTACCTCTTCCCCAAAATCATAGCCACCACTCAGTAGGTCCAAAAACCATGTAACCCAAGGATACGCGTTTTGTTCATTGGAGTTTTCAAAAAATTCATATTCTTCCTCTGCGCACCTCGATATATGATCCAAATATCATTATGATCGTCTTATCACCTCGAAGAATTATATCCAGGGTTATTTCAAAATCGTTATAGAGAATCGATGTGTTTCAGGCCTCTAGTGGGATCAGTAATATATTTAGTTGCATCACACTACAAATGAATAAAGTAATGGGTTCTTCCAAACTACTTTGATTTGACTACCTCAATCATTTTCATGCCTCTCATAGGTCATCCTGCTATTTAATGTAAAATTTCCTAATGTTTTCCTATGAAATGAAGATAAAATGATCATTCATTCAAAACCAGTCAATTAATGAAGAACATGGGGAAGAAATATTGGTGGATAAAAAGAAAAAATAATGAATCTAATGAATGAAAATTTGTTGTTTTTCATTAAATCCTTGATTTTTTCCCTTATTAATGATCCACATTTACAAAAATAATCAAACCCTGTAAATCTGGCAATTAAATCCCACCCAGCAAGGCACAACCATATATTGTATCATCCTGTCATTGGTGGTTCACTTTCATCATTAAATCTATGAACGATGATAGAAATGTAAAACAATTTATCCAACCTAATAACTGGATAACTCACTATTGAAGATCAATGGACTTAGAGAAATTTTTAAATAATGATATACGTTGATCATCAATCAAAATTTCCATCATCGCTTATAGAGAAAAATATCCAGGGTTTCCTATTAGAAGTCTCTAGGGAATTAAATGGTTATGAGACTATCCCTAGTTCACTACATTAAGAATTATTTAATAAAACTCTACAATATCTTCATCACTATATAAAAAAACAAATATTTGAATGTTTACAATACATTAAAAATTCCTAAAACTACTTTTCATTATTATCCTTCACTAGATAGAGTTAGATCACTCGGCGGGAAAATATGCTTATCCGAACACAATGATTTTCTCATATTTAAGATCCCATAAACTATTTTGATTTTATTAAACACTTTTAAGAAAACATCAATTGAGTGTTATTTTAAAATTTAATATTTTTCAATAATTTATTCAAGGCACACCGGTGCCCAGAATCACATGCTTTCTCAGTGGTTGGTCTATAATATAATTAATATATAATTTAAAAACAATACATAGAAAATGCAGGACATTAAAAACACAATAAAAAGTTGTTACATCCACATAGTATCCATTTTTACAATAATTTATATCATTTCAAATTAATATTATTTTCTTGTCCGGCAAAAAATCCATGAAATTCGAATTAAATTTTTATTTTCTCGAACTCATCCAAAACACATGACATGAACATTTGAAAATTTTGAATAAGTATTAAAACAAATTATAGGATATATAAGAATTAAATCAATTAATCTATTAAAAATATTAAAACCCATAATATTTATACCATTAAAATTCATTATTTTGAGGTTATAAAATAAATCAAATCAACATGGGGAAAACGTTTTTCAACAAATAATCATGTTAAAATTTGTATTATGAGTATTGAAACTTTTATAGAAATTTCAAAAAATTATATATATGAAACCCGTGTTCACTAGTGTTAGATATATGTGGATCCGAATAAAATAAATATGATAAAATTCCTTAGGTATATCGATATATCATTCTGTTGATGATTGGGAACATTAAAAAATACATTGGAGTGTTATATTGGTCTCAACCAGCACAAAAGCTTTATGGAGATCATCCAACGTAACATCCATATTTGGAGTACTTGTTGAATAAGTTATATTTTTTTAACTAGTAAACATCTATTATTCTAATGTGTCACGTCATTTGTTTTTTTCACATTTCCATAATAAATCTCACAAAAAACACTTTTGAACTCACATGAAAAAAAATTGATATTGAAATACCCATTATTTTTAAAACCCATTCTTTCTAAACCCAATGGTTTCCAAAAAATGGAAATGTGTTTTAATTTCAAAAATGTGGAATCAACTAAAGTAAAAAATATATATTAAATAACATCAATGGTGGAAATGAAAATTTTGTAAATCAATGTATATAAAAATAGAATATTACTTTATATTTTTGTAACAAATATAAAAAATTACAATATTAAGTTTCTAAAAATATTCAATTTGAAACCATAGGAATTAATGTAAAAACTGATAAAATACATTTTAATATTTTTTAATGACATATATATCCATAATAATTTTTTTTTCATGAAGAAGAAATATTTTCAACAATTAGAATAGTGTTTCAAGTTAATGTATCCCTCAATATGATCCATATTCATCAGATAAGTTCATTATCCTCTTGAATTTTAAATTTATGTAACTAGTTGAAAAATTGCATTTACTACCCACCAAATATCACTCCTAAAGGCCTATATTGGATGCCCATCAATAGGAAAATGGTGAATACTTTTGGTATGCTTATATTTCCAATTGTGACAACCAACTGGTGGTTAGTATAGGCCTAACCAAGGAACCTAATATAGACATCAATGTTTTCCATTATAGGGTTCATTATTAAATCCTACAATGACATCCCTGTAGTAGTTAGTATAATTTTTTTATTTGTTCAAAAAATAACAGCATGATTAAAAAAATTTAATGAAACTAACATGATTAAATAAATTATTTATATGTCTCTGATGTGTAAAATCATCGATTAATAAATATATTTCTATAATCATTTATTATGCTATATCCCATTATCAAATAATACTGAATAATAAAAACTAATAAAATAATAATATTTTTCATCAAAAATAAAAACAATTATAATTTAATTCAAATTGATTATTTATTTTCAAACGTAGTACAGTAGTATAAGGTCATATGATTTTCAATATATTAATATTTTAAAATATTTTATTTTAATTTATGTCAATGTATTTGGAAAATTTAGGATGAACGCTTTTCTGATTGACATGTTCACTAAAAATAATACTCAAAAAAATATTATAAGACATTTATCCTATGATTTCATGAAAAAAGAAATAGTTTTCTATAGATATAAAATTTAAATACATTTTTCGTTAAACATAAATGTTTTTCACATCCATTCACTGAAAAAAACTCATCATATTGATATTAGATCATCTTAAGCATTTCTAAAATCACAATACAATTAATCAAAAATGATTTCATGGAATTTGACAGACATTTTGATGGTATTTAACCTTAGATTCATGTTTTAAAAGGAAGAAAAAACAATTAAAAACCACTTAATATTCCTTTCCATGCATATAAAATGTCTTCATGATGTCATGTATTATCATAATGAGAAGGATCTGGAGTAAAAAAATCCTTATCCTAATTAATCTTTTCAAAATATTTTTTTTGTAAGGAAATCGTTACAAGGAGGATTTACAAATATAGGTGGTCACATCACCCCATTAATCATCTTCAACCCAAAGAGAACATAAATATTTAAACATAAAGGACCATCTCAGACTATCCTCTTCAATTTCAATCTTTTAATGAGAATCATCAACATGATTTCCTTCTCTTTACACCTGTGTAACATAAATTCATATTTGTTCCAAAAGCCTATGTCAATTAATCCAGGATAAAACATCTTCTATGGGATATTTGTGGTTCGAGTTCAAAGTATTTCCACAATGATACTTGAATAATATTCCATCCAAAGAGCATACCAAAAATTATTGACATCATATCTAAATTACATGATCATAGCCCACAATTCAACTTCAATTAAATGAAAATTACCAATTATATTATGAAAACAGATCAGAATGAGGCCTTGATAGGTACAGAAAACAATAATTTGTATTTAAATTCTTTCTCTGGAATCCCTTTTATTTATTACACGTTAATTTAATATTTATTAAATAAAAATAGTCTTAGTACCTCCCTAGAATATCAGTAATCCAAGTGTATTTATGAAATAGCTACATTGCATATCAACATGATATTTGGATACAACAACATTATTTAAAATATCCATAACATACTTCTAAAATTTCATAAATTTTAAAAATGATTGTGGTAACTTAGGGATATACATAATAATGGTGTGATATATATATATATATATATATCCAAATAAGTGAATAATAATAATATACTTTATGTATATCATGACAGTAAATAGACATGTCAATGAGATAATTAAAAAATTGTACAATTATAATCATTGTAAAAGATACATAATTAAACATTATATTCATAAATGAAACATGGTAATGTGGATATAAAATTAAATGTTACATATTATGCATATGCCAATGTTAACAACCATGAAATATTGACATAATGTTCTTAAAATATCCTCCCATTAACCATTCATTGTATTTCATGAGACTAAAACATTACAAAATATATTGGATTGCTAACTGGGCACATCGATTCTCAATCATATCATCTACAAGAATAAGTGTTGAACATTTATCATATCAAAAATAATGTTTTCATACATGATTATAGATTGTGGTTTATATACAAGGATTCCCACAATCAATGAATTATTGGTGCAAGTAGAATAATTCCATATTACAGAAATGGGTATGGGTATATACATCAGAAATAGTTTACAAGGAAATTTAGAGAATATTTTCGACGTCATTACATGTGAATATAAA
The DNA here is from genome assembly GCA_963277665.1 of Viscum album. NCBI lineage: Eukaryota > Viridiplantae > Streptophyta > Magnoliopsida > Santalales > Viscaceae > Viscum > Viscum album. The sequence continues at coordinate 1,398,749,168 of OY728153.1, forward strand.
AGTTCATGGTTTTGGATTTGAATATATTTTTATATATATAATATGTTTTAATTTTAGTTTACAAATTAAATCTTAGACGATATATAAAATATCTTTATACAAAATGATCGTACATGGAATTATTCTAAAAGTTAGAGTGTGTAAATGGGATAAAATAAAAATATAATATGTCAGAGTGGTTAATGTTTCATTATCATTCTAAAAAAACTATTCTTAGAAAGATATGTATTGTCAAACATTATAATGTAAACAAATTGGGGAAAATATAAATGTGTAATAATGATTAAAAATATATTATATCAGTCTTATTTACCTACAAGATATATAAAAGGAAATTCTAATCATGGACCATAAGAGTTAAGGATGTGAGGAATCATAATATAAGATATCATCAATTTCAATACAAAATATAAAGGTTTATCATACCATATCATGAAATCCCAAGATATGATTACAAAAATTCTATTTTCTTCTATTCTACTAGAACCCCCAAATATAGTGGCCACCATATATCTTCCTTCCTCACCTCGAAATCCCTCAATATGATGGATTAGATTCACCCATCTTTAGACCCCCAGAGTACCTTAATCAATACTAGTATCATACATAGATAACCCAAAATAAAAACATTATAAGTAATTTATAATCCTCATATGGATACCATTGAACTATAATTCTCAATCAAATTATAAATAATTAGAATGATATGTTCAAGAAATGATAAATATAAAAAACAATAAATTTTAAATTTATTATCTCCAAGCACTTAAAATGGACTCTTATTTATAATAAAATATATAAAAGTCATGTTTCTTTGTTTTTTGGAACAAACTCAAACATTATTCACCTAAACACTCATAATGAACTAGATCGTTGACTTTATATCTAAGCATAAACTATACTTCATTGTCCGATGTAATTTTTTTGTAGCACCATCACGGTGATATTATAGATTATATACAATAGAGTAAATTATAATTAATATGATTATAAACATTTAAATTACATGTGAAATATAAAATTTCTTATCAGTCCGATGATCTGATAAATGGATAGTTAGATGGATCTATATTATTGTTAGTATAATATCTAAGACTTCAGTCCATCTATTAAATAGAAATCTTTTCTAATAACTAGTTCGAATAATTTTTTGTTTTATGTAGTGGATTCTCTGTTAGTTAGATGAATCATATTAATAAATAAATGATTATATTTGTTTTATATTTGAATTATTACTTCATTTGGTGGAAAATTCTATTTTGTACAAGTAAATTTTGAAACACTTGGGATGTATAAATTTAGTAAAATATAACATTAGTAATGATTTGGAGCTTTAAAAAACAATGGAAAAGAAATGTAGAAAGTAAAAATTTCACTAAAAAATATCCCCTATTTTGGAAAGATAGAAACACAATACATAAAATGAAAATCGATTGACATTTGAATAAAAACATTCATTTATTCTTTATTATAACAGATGATAATATTAATAGATAAATTTTTTGTTATTATATATTAGCCTCCCAATGTTTATGACATCCTTTATGATTATATTTAATATAATACTTCAAATTTCCCCCTTTATATTATTTTTAATTTATAAATACATTTCCCAATTTAGATAAAATATCACCCTCGGGATACTCCGTCCTTTTTAAAACAATCTCTCACTATTTTAGATTTTCAAAATAGAATATAGAATGTATATAATCTCATAAAATAATAGAATAAAATCATATTAAACAATTTTTATTTTATTAACTAGTCTTTCATTATATAAAATAAATAAAATTCATCCTACCGAATTAGATAACATTTATAGAAAATATATTATAGTAAAAATTCATTAGAAGTAAAATTTTCATCAAAATGATTCGAATTAAAATATGTGTCGCATAAAAATTGGTCATTAATTCTAATATAGATTTTTAAAAATCCTCTTTATCTTCATCAAGTAATTATGGTACTTAATTTTAGTAACTAATGTTTTGAGATTTATCGTCACATCCTCTAATACTGATTTCCTCCAAATCACAATTCCCAATATTTATACATATTATTCACAATAACTTATTTTTTTATTTTCCTCCTTATAGTCAAGAAGTTACCCTTCAAATGAATAGAGCCTGAAATTTTCATCCATTATATTATAAACCATTTATTTCGAAACTAATATTTATTCATTCTAAGAGTTAATAAATTTTATTGGTTTAGAAAATTTTTCTCTATCTAATAAATTAGATTACCACTTGTCAAAATAATCATCAATGTTAAGATAATGTTTCATGTATTATAATATTTGACCACTAATATCCTTGAAATAATTACCAACAAGTCCATATCCAAAGACCATAGGGATATTTCATCTCTTGGGATCCATTGATTTATGTGTACGGGATTTTATCTCTTCCTCATAATAGATAACATCCTTTGTCAAAATATTCAATGATTCTTATTTACCATTAAAAAAGTTTTGAATCTATTGAAAATATTCTCTAATGATTGTAAGGTACTTCATAAATTCAGTAAATTGTTTTAGAGATTGGAAAATGTAATCATTATTATTTTGATCCTATGTTTCTGAATAGTCGAATGACATTGATATATCCTATGAAGTATTTTGTCTTCATTTTCCTAAAACTGATTTTTATTTCTTTTAAGAGTTATTTTATTCTTCAGGAAAATCTTCAACATAAATTTCTCATTCAATATCATATTTTTCAGATGATATAACATGAGAATTTTTATCTTCCACTTCCTCATTAGATAATGGTTGAGAATATATGAAATCAAATTTTAATGGGTTTTTATCAGACAAGGATAATATAAAATGAATGATGATGATGGTTCTGATAAGCATTCACCTTCTTTTCTTTCTTCGTATGATTCTTCTTATTATTCTTCTTCTATTTATTAAATTTTTTATCTGAAATATATGTAGTTCTCATCAGTCATTTACCAAAAAATTTAATTTACTTATGCACTTCCTTATTCAAAATTGACTTCTAAATAGATTATTGTGTCATTACCAGAACTATCTTTTATACTAGGGTTTTAGATTGAGACTCAACTATAGATTATTTTCCTTTCTCATCAATATATGTTATTATTAATGAAATTAATAATATTTCAAAAATTATTAAAATAATGACTATAATTTATTTTTCATATAGTGAAATTGTTCGGGTTATAATCACTAGTTTTAATACATAAAAATGTGAAATTGATATTGGATCTTCTGATGATCATTCAACTCCAATCAACATCTATTCAAATATTTTTGATATATAAAATATGTTTATTTGTTTATTATTTTTGATGGCCTCATATATATCATCAGTTGTTTGAATCTGTATGGATAGGGAATCATCTTTTACAACTCATAAAATTGGATCTCATGGTTTCTATTGAGTCATATGTGCCATATGTTTCATGAAATCATCAACTAAAATTTGTTTCTGGTTATTTTTTACTTTAGGTGTTGATGATTAATCCTTGCTATTTTTTATTTTACTAATTACAATACCTTGACTAGTTCTACTTCATATGCTTATTTTTTATCCATGAATTATTTCAACATAAAATTAAATACCAATTCATTTAGAACGTTATTTAATCACTAATAAAAGTGTGTTTTCCTGAACTTTATATGATGGGGTTTTTATTTGGAAAAATTCTATATAGTTGAATATCATATTATTAATAAAATATGCAAATATAAAAAAATGGAATTTCATGGATTCTTTATAGAATGATTCAATAAAAAGAAAAAACAAACAAAACCATGTTGATTTGACTAATGTTGACTAAAAAGACCAAAACCAAGTTATTGAGAACATTAATACTATATCTATATCATTTTATTGGTATTTTTTACACTTTCATCCAAAGGGTTACAACTCTCACATTTGAGGTTATAAGAAAAAATGAATTAACCATTTATATGGAGGTAAAAAAATATCATTCTTCCTTAGTTTTGTCAAAACATTCATTTTTTCTGAAGATTTTGATAAGGTAAATATACTTCTCCCACTAAAGGTAATACCACTAATTTACATACTTATTTATATGAGTGTTTAAAAATGAGAATAATAATGAAAAAAACATTTCTATAACATCTTTTTAATTGAAATCAATTGATTCATAAAATATTGTAAAAATATCTAGGTAATGTTTTTCAAAGACATCTTTCTAAAAATATATTCCCTAACATCCATGAAATTTAATAAGAATTTAAATTATAGAATCATATTTTTCATACCATTCCCTTTAAATTAGACTTTCATTAATAGCATATTATATTTCAATGTCTTTGTTGGAGGGTATAATATAATCAATCGTACCAGATCTCAGACAGTATATTCTGAATAAAAAATGCCAAAGAAAATAGATTGAGAAATAATAAGGTTTTCAAGGTTTGATAACACAATATTTTAAATTAATGTAGTATATGAATACCCACCCTTATTTTTAGTCATATGGTGGTGGTTTGAATTCAATATAATATAAATATTGAGACTTAAAAACATTTCATATTTTTATTATTAATATTTAATCCCTAAATATTTTACAAATAATTTTATAAGGTGAATAGTTTTCTAGGAAAAAATCATAATGGGGTAAATTATATTCTTATTCGATAAAATTTTAGATTTTTAATGAATATATTGTTGAAATACTAAAATAATACATAAAACATGAATAGAATAAACTAATGGAGAAGTAAAAAACTAAAATATTAGAAATATATTTTTGGATTAGGTGTTTTCTTTTGGTATAATTAGTTAATTATTATTGGTTTTCGTAATAATAATTTATTATGTTATAGTTAATAATAGAATTACAGTTCGAAACAATTTTGAATAAATTTTATTTTTTGGAATAATTTTGACTATAAAATTATTTATATAAAATTGATTCTTGAATGTTTATAAATATTTTACACTAAAAATTTTATAAAATTAGCTTCTGAAATAAAATTATATAAATAAGGAAAAAATCCTTTTATAAATTTGAAAATTAGAAGAAAATTATTATTATTATTTTATTCAATATATTTTATAGAAATAAAACATATATACTACACTCTAAAAATTAATTCACTAAAATGAAGAGATGGGACATTAATAATAATATATGAATATTAATTTGGTATTGATCATTACTGGATTCTATATAATATATTCACAATTATTTGAAAAAAGTGTTTTAGTAAAAATGTCATCAATGTTTTCTAGTCTTCCGAAGAATTATAAAATGATATCTCTTTTCTGCATGATATACTAAAGGAAATGGTGTCTAATTTATGTGTTCCTAGATCATTAGTAATTTTCTAGATTTTTTATTTAATTGAGACTTATGTTTTTATAAATTATTTTAATTTAATTTATTATTAATCCATATTCGGTGAGTATGTGTTTCATTCATAAAACATGATCAAAAATTTTAGTTACCACCTATTTTTCTTCAGCATTGGAATGTTCTTATAAGTTTTTTCAGAAAATAAAAATAATCTAAAGTGACAATGAATAAATGATATATTATTGATGTACATTTCACATCAATTCTATATCAACAAATGTTTGCAACAACAAAAATAAATCAAAGTCATTTCTGGAAGTGTAAAATAGACCTACAACCTTAGTTCTATTAAGGTAAAAAAATTCGTAATAACATTAAGATGAGAAACTATAGTATTTTCATTATATCTAGAAAATAATAATATAAATAACACAAAATTAATATGACTATAAATTATGTGGTGTAAAATCACACCTCTATAGATATTTTGATATACTAGTTTCCTAGTATCATCAATATTTAATGTATTTATGGTTCTGATTGGAGTAATAACAGAATGAAAATTTCAATACATAAATTTCATATGTAGATATTCTATATACTTATATTGAGATATCAATATTGCATCAGGTTCTTGTGAAATTTAAATTATTAGAAATTATGTTCTATCACCCATCATAAAAATTTCAATCTATGATTTAAAAAGATTATTTTAGGAATATGTTATGTATTTTTATGTTCATATAAATAAAATTTCATCAACATATAATATTTTTGTTAAAATATTTTATAAAAAGTGTTGGATCACCATCCACATTAAAAATAAATTTCACATAAATATCGTTAACATATTATACCTGGATCGTAGAGAATTTTATGTCTATGTAGTTTGTTGGTATGTTTAAAATTATTTTCTTCATATTTTTGTATTTTCAAAACCTAGGGCTTATTCCAAATAATCATCCTCCATAAAATATCTATTCATGAAATCACACTTCAAGTCTTAGTTAAATAGTTTTTAATTTATGAATGATGTGTATACTAGAATTATATAAATAACCCCAATTTTATATACTAGAACATATTTCACATCAATGTATTTTTCATTTTTTGATTATAACACATCTAGATTATTCATATCTATTATACCATTTTTATAACATTTGTACCAAAAAACCTATTTTACTCTGATTATAGAAGTATCTTTAGGACATTCAACTAAATTATAGACATGATTCTATTGAATTAATTGAGTTCATCTGAAATTTCTATTATTTAATCCTCATCACCTAAAACCCTTTAGGATTCTTGTGGTTAGATTGAGATACAGAATCTACAAGTTCAATTTCAATTCTTATTGAAATAATAATTCTAAGTATTTCATCTACATCCCCAATTATATTATTACTATAATAATTCATAGGGAGAATTTAATTTCGTGTATTTTCATAACTCTTCTCTTCGACAATTGGTTGAAAATATTCTTTACATAGAACCTCATAAATATATTTTTCAGTTGTTGTCTCAGGATAATAATCTTAAAACATATGATTATATTTTTTACTTTACAATAACTCCTTTATATGTGGTTTGAGGTTGTTCGAAAGAATAATGATATATTTCACCAAAACTAAAATGTATAGTTTCTTCACAGGTACTTTTGTTTTCAATAAAAACTATAAAATCCATAATAGTTGCAGACATTCCAAAAAATAATCCTACATTTTATTTTAGTAACTATTTATAAAATTTGTATATAGTATATAGAATGAATAATTTTCATCCAAAAATGTCAAAGTAATATTATTTTAGTTTTCTTTTATCCCACAACTCAGAAGGATCTTTGTTAAAGACGAGTCTTCTTAAAACACTATTTAATATAATGTAGTAAATGTTAACTGCTTCAGTCCAAAAATGTTAAGCATTAGAGTATTCATGTATCATGGTTATAATAATATCATAATTAAATATATTTTTTCTATTCACTACACGATTCTCGTGTTGAGTTATTTGTTCTATAAAGTTATGTATAATACCATTGTTTATAATAAAATGATTAAAAGTCATTATTTTAAAATTTTCAACAAAGATCACTATAAATAGTTATTAAAAATTTGTTTTTTTCATTTTTAACATTGTATACAGAATTTTCTAATCAACATTAAGCTTATTATTTCATTTATTGAAAATAAACCCATATATATCTACTGTAATCATCAAATAAAACATATAAATATTATTTCCAACAAATACATCCAGTTTCAGTAAGACTAAATAATTATTTTTGAATTAACTATAAATAATATTATGTTCAAACTTTAGTAATAGATTTAAATCTTGAGATATGTAAATTACAAATGTGAAGGGCATCATAAAAATTATAAGTATAAAAAATATGTTCTTGTAAATCATTCAAAAGTAATTACATAGAAAACATATCCACTTTTATAAGATTATAATATCAAAATATTTTTTAAAAAAACCAATATTGTCCTTCCATTATACTAAGGGATGGTAGATAATTTATCCAAAGTCATTCCTTGTTTAAAGTTTAAACATTATCATGTTGATAGTCTACAAGAATAAATTCATATTCTGAACATCTAAAATAAACATTTCTCATTACTAGAGATCAAAATATTATCCTCATCATATTATTTTATTATAGTTGTTTTGTTTTTTAATCCTATAAGAAATAAATCATTTCATGTAATTACATTTCTATAGGGAAAAATGTTACACATACCAATTATTCCACATTGAGAATTATCTCTAAAAAATAATTTACCACCATTCATCTTTCTGATCATCAGAACAAAATATTCTTTTCAATTAGTACATATGGTTCAACCCCTATTTTCATACAAAATGTTTATATTATTTAAAACATCATTATTTTAATGAAAAAAAATTAGTTATTCATAACCCAAACCTTATTCGGTCTGATACTATCAGAACGTAAAATCATAGGTAACCACATTATTCGAAATTTATTATTTTGGGATCAAGAAATTTATTTTTGAAAAATAGGATTAGTGAGAACCTAAAGATTGAATTTTTTAATAAATATTTTTTCATCGATTATCCACCACATTTAAATTTACTGAAAATTGGATCACTTATTTGGACTAATACTTATTACTAAAAATTGTTTTATTTTTTGTAATAGCCAGTCATTAAAAATCTTGATGAGGTCTAATTTGATTATACATATTATCAAATTTCTTATTATAATAGGAAATCCTCGAAAAATGATTTTCAATAATTAAACTTATGTTTTTCAGTTAATAATTATTTTTTATCTATTAACGTATTAGTATTATAACAAATTTTTTAAAATTCACTTTGTAATATATCATTCTTAGATATAGATTCCTTAGAATCATTTAAAATTATGTCTTTTTAGAAATTATATAAATCAGTTTCATTAGATTGATATGATATCTCACTAGTTAAAGTATTAATTCATAAATTTTCTTGAATATGTTTACCATAAGAGACATAATGTTTTTTATTAAAATTATATTTTTGATTTAAAAGTAATTTTCAAAACATAGAAGCTTCATAAAAACTAGTTATAGTAGTATCCTCTTCAAATTTTTAAGATTATTTATAACTATTCTCGTAAATACAATTATGGCAGTTCACATTTAATGTACTATTTGTAAGAAATTAATCATTTTGTACCTTATCGAAGTTAAATTTTTTCACCTTTTGTATTTTTGTAAATAAAATAATATTTCTCTGTCAGGAGTCTTCTATTTTTGATGAATCTTCCGATGAACTACCTCCTCCTCTAACACTCCATGTTTTGGAGGATTTTAAAAACTTCTTTATCTCATTATTATTATATATTTAACAATTCCTCTCAAATTTACAATCTTTATTATCCATAATTTTTATTTTTTGAGAATGGTATCTTATATTTGTTTTTATCCAAAAATAATAACATATAACCTCAGAAGAATATTTTTTTTCCAGTTTTATCTATATGGATCATCTAATAACTATAATGAATTAATTTCATTCCAAAAACCATGTTTATACATTTCTCTATATTATCAAATTCAATTCCATATTACATGGAGGAAATACTATTTTAATAAGAAATAACATTATCTCTAGAATACATTAAATCATTCTTTGCAGATTGAACCTTATTAGGATCATTATGTGAGTTTGAAAAAGAGACACCTAAAATTTATTTTTTTCATATTCATTATATCAATTTTATATTTACCTTCATTCTTTATATTTTTTCTAAGATAATATAATGTTATATTTTTAATACTTCTCATATAATAAAAAATGGTATATTTTTTCCATTAATTTTTAATGATCTTGATAATTTTCCCAAGTAAAATAATATCATACAAATATTTATCCCCAATAGATTTTAAACTATTTATAATGGTCACAAACCCTTTATGCATCTTAATAATTGACTTCCTTCTTAGAAATCCAAATATTGATAATCATCTCATTACATAGTAATTCATGTTCAGATTAATTTCAAATTTTTTATGTGAATTAATTCTATCATTTTCTAAATATAATTTCCATCCACTCATGTATAAATATATCTATATATATTATGGGTCATTAAAAAAATTTATAAATTCACAATTTATTTGATATACTATCTTTTCCAAATTCCTAAAATTTGTAACATCCTTTTCAATAATCTTGTAATTAAAAATAAGTATCAACATATTATCCACTCTAGTATTGATAAAAAATCATTCATTATTTATATAAAATAAGCATAATAATCACCTTCTAGAATAGGTAGTTTACTTGGATTTAGATTTTCTGCTGTTCAAATACTTAAATGTATCATCTTCTTAAATATACAAACTCGTTTAAACAAAAAAACTTCGGGTAATAGAAATTTATAAGATATCAGTCTATCAAACAACTTAATACACTCGACCATATGGATAATGTAAAAACTCAAAATGTACAACAATATAACTTCATATGATATCAATTTATGTATCATTAGGGTTTATGGTTGGTAAATGAGGGGGTGTGTATTGTAGTTTTCAAATTTTAAAAAATAAAACTCACAAAACACATTTAGACAAATAATCATACTTGGACATTATCTGATCATCATAATGCCTAAATCAATATAGTAAACATTTTATATATTATAGTTTTCTCTTGTCTCTCAATAAGACTGATATAACTTTTATTAGAATGATATGTATAAACTAAATTTACAATGTAAAGTAGAGGGGAAAACTAAACATAATGAAATTGGTAATAAATATTATAATATGAATAATGAAATAAAATAATTATGGAAGGTAATATTAGCAATTAACATTAAAAGGAAAGGAAATATAAAGTCATGAAATACATTATCCACAGTTTAAATAGATACAAATTTTTTTTCATTCCTTAACAGTAAATCCCTTGATATGACGATTAAAATATTTCTGTCTTTTAATTCCCCAACATCCATCAAAACAATGACTGGTATGTCTTTTTTTTATCCTCATAGGATATATGTGTGATGGTCTATATTCACCCATAATCCTATCCCCATAAACACTTGATCAATAAAATTGTCAGACACCGGAAAGAAAAATAAAAATGTTCCACGTAATTTACATTTTGTACATAGATTCCATAAAACATCAACTATCTAAAAAATAATAAATCATTATAATATGATTTTCAGTAAGGTAAAAATCTCATACTTTTTGACTTGTAAATGATGTTTCTCACTGATCTTCAAATCACCTCATATTTATATGCTAATCATTAATAGGATCATTTTTTAGTTTTATTTTAAAAATAATAGATAGATTTTACTTGAAATCTCAAAATGATATGGATATTTTTATTGATTTCTAAGGATGAAATTTACGTCAAGGCCCTACTATTTTTGGTAAAACTATCATTTTGATATTATATATTCCATCCGAAAGAAGAGACTCTATCTTCTCTGATTATAAAATATGTATAGTTTGATGGAATACAATTATATTTATCAATACAATGATCTAAATAATGGTTATTCTGATGTATAGGTACTATTTTTAGTCCAATGACTTTGACTTTGGTTAGAAATATAGATAGAAAAGTTTTCTAAACACTAGTCGGATAACAATTTAGTCTGATATACCAGATGCACCATTAGTCTTACAAATCATATTAATGAATAAAAAGTTCTATTAATTATATATTAAAATAATTACTTCATTCATTAGAAAAATTATTTTTATAATAAAATTTAAAAAACATTTCATATGTATAATTTTATTAAAAAATAGTTTTATGAAATATTTATGATTTAAAAAACTAAGAAATGTGAAATTAGAAATTATAAAATTCAACTCAACAAAAGGGAAGATATAATGACATTGAAAGAGGTGTCTCATCATTGGGAAATAATAATAAAAGTAATATAAATATTTTAGAACATAATACAACATGGTAAATTTGATGTAATATTGCATATGTGAATTTGTTTTAATAAAACATTCTCAGGAAGATAACAATGACATTTCGGAATCATAAAATTATAATTATAGATTCATAAAATGGTTTAATGGGAGATAATGGATTCAATATCCATTTGTACATAAAAATTATTGTAATATGGAAGTGAAAAAATGTATCCCAAAATTAAGATTGTTTAATCAAAGACATAAAATAAAAAATGGGCCTGAATGGAATAGAATAGAGAAGATCACCTTACCTTGAAAATTATCTTCCAAAATCAGGATGGGGGAAAACAGAGGACCTTGGATACACCATGGGGACACCATAAATGATCTATAGCTATTAAAAAGTTTATAACATCTTGGAATTTGATTTTTGAGTTGAGTGGAATGGATAGTGATTGGAACAAATACTTGATGTGGGGTGGGTTTTAAAGGAATAAATAATGATTATTTAACTATATAAGCAAATCACATGTTAGATAAATAAATTCCATAAACTTTTATCTGATAATTATGAGTTTTATACATGTTTTATATTTGTAATTCCTTCCACACAAAAAACCCACACCATCTTGCATAACTGTAAAATCTATAGAATCCAAAAAAAAATTTATTTCGAAAATTCTACTTTTTTAAAAAAATATTTTAAATTGTATATTTAAATTAATATTTCCAAACTAATTTTTATACATATTATTTTATTTATAATTTAGGAAAAAAATTCATAAAATATTTAGTCATGATGTCAATATAATGATATCGTAAAATTGTAGTGCTCAAAAACTAACAAATTTTTATTTTTCACCAATCAAATCATCATTGTTATAAATACACATAAAAACATCCAATGAAAACATTGACGCACTATGTCCAGGTATGAAATTTAATTCTTCAAAACCACCCACTGGTTATGCTAATTTTATCTTTTAAATAAATTATTATTTCAATGAAAGTTTACAATTTTATATAAAATCCTCATTCTAACCTTTGAAAACATTCAAGTGGAAAATTTAAATATATTATCATTTAAATGGAATTTTATAATTATATTTCATGATATAAATAATTATTTATAACTTATTAATAAATAATATTATAATATTATACGTTTCAATTCCCTAAAAATATTAAAATTATTCTAATTAATTTTTCTTGATGATCTTTTAAATGTGTCGATATAGCTAACCACAATAATGAGAAAATGTTTTAATAACTAATGGTCATGATTCTGGTCAAATATATTAGATGAAAAAAATAATTTGAAAGATAATATATCCCACTAAATACTTCACCATTATTACTCATCATAATTCACATTATTAAAATCTTGGTGAATATTAGTTCTGAAATTAATATTTTATTACTACTTGTCCTTCATTATTATAGAATTATCCATCAGTGGGACGATTCTATGGAATTCACGTGACCCAAAGTTTCATATATTAATATATTTAACCACTATTTGTTACAATTTTGTATTATTTGGTATGATATAGTGGATTATAGTATACTGAATGTAATTTTCATAAATAGTGAAATAATGTGTTGGTAGTTTCCAATATATGTTTTCTTTTTTATATTCTAATATGAAAAGGTTTATATCAACAAATTATGTTCAATGTTTTTATGGTAACTAATAGTACTTATAAGTGTTTATAATAAAACCTTAATTATAACAAATTAATTTTATTGAGAATAGAAATTAATTTTCAAGGGGTTACATTCTTCCCCATATAATGAAATTTCACAATAAAAATTTAATTTTTTATACATTATAATACAATCAATATCACTTTTAATGTTTCAATATTGAGGATTTATTCCCCATAAATATAAATTTATTACATTCACCTAGCATTAATATTTTATTTATTCATTTTTTTGAAATGAATCATACCATACACAAGGTCTTAATTTTTGTTATCACTCATAAATATCAACTATCCAAGAATTGAAGTAGTTCTTAAGGGAATATTCAAAAAATAATTCTTGATTTCTCAAAACACAACCCTTATATATTAGATAAAATTAATGAAAATATCGTTAATAAATTTTCAATTTCATTTTTAGTATATAATTTCAAGATCTATATTAGAAAATTACTTTTATAAAATAACATTATATATTTGTCTCCTAAGGATTAAGAATTTCATTAATACATATAAAGAAATAAAACTAAAATTTTGATATGTATATTCTATGAGTAGGTCACCCACTTTCTCTGATCAATCGAAATAAATAAAAATTTATATTTATTAGTTAGTGTAATGATATCAAAAATAAGTAAATAATACCTCTCATTCATTACATGATATGAAATATATGAATATAATATTTTTTTTATAGAAACCATTATCATTTAATGAAACTAGGAATATTGGAGGTATAATATTCTTCATAAATATTATTACTGGTAATTAGATATTGAAAAAATTTCAAATTCATCTGTCCATGGTTTTAGGAATATCCTTACCAGTAGTTCTTCCCGAAGATAGGGAAGAGTTGTTCTTCATCATCCTACTTCAAACATAAAAAATCCTCTATTTTAGATAAATATAATTAATACATAAAGGTAAATACTCAACACTTTTTTACAATGAAATTATCTACATCATATTTTTAGTCTTAATAAAAATAAATATTTCTAATTATGGTTGATCAGTTATATCTAAAGATAATAATGATAATAAATTTTAAATATTCCACCGTATGAATGACTAAGGTGAGCACATTTTTCTCGACTCAACAATCATGTCAACATATATTACTTTTCTAACAATATACATTTCTTTGGGGTGGTTTTCTTATAATCTTTACCTAATTCCTTTAATTAAAGTCTTAAATCTATCATGAACATTCCAAAAAATCATTAAAAGGTGAGATCTTAAATTTTATCATATCCTTTATAAATAAAATTATATGTGATATACTATATTACATAACTTATAAATATGTATGCTTTAATCCATGTAATCGATGATTTCCTTCCTAACATAAACTCTAACAAGAATTTTATCCCTTAATAACTGTTTATAGAAAGATTTTGAATTGAGTATATCATATCCCTTAAGAGTGTAAAATTATGTTTTCATCATGTATTAATTTCTTGTACCATTTATTGATCGAGTGTTGCTTAATATGGTGTTTTTTGGGTGTTCCTCTAGGTAAATCTATGATAGATAAACATTAACTTGTAGTGTCCTAATAAGGATTTATTTTCATTGAAAACAATTAGTCAATACATTACTAATTTTTTGTGATGTATTCTGTTGTTTAGTATTAACCCTGAATCAGTTTCTAATTTTTTTTAATCCTAATTCAAAAATTACTACACATTCCATTGATAACTACTATGACAGCCCTTATTTGTTTTACACATTAAATCATGATTCATTACATAAAAATAAACTCATTAAAATTAATAAGATCTATAAGCCTAGTGTATTTTGGAATTATTTTTTCATCACATCAACATGATACATGGATAAAAATATATTTTTGAAAAATTCATTAACAAGCTTTTAAAATTCGATATCTTTTAAAACTTCATGGGGTAACCAAGGGAATATATAAGAAATGGGTATTCTCTAAATCCCAGAAAATGAATAAAAATAATAAAATGTTATAAGTATAAAATGTTATTCCATAGGATTATCAAAGAGATGTGAAAAATATGACAATCATAATCTCCAAATATGAAGATTGATATGGAATGATAATAACAAATGAAACATTCGAATATGGAAACAACATTAAACATTTAATTATTAGCAGAATTCAAGGTTAGCCACTAAGAACTCATAATTTAATTTTATTAGGTGTAATCCTCATTCACCATACATTGAATCTTGTGGTACTAAATCATTTTACAATTCATTGGAGAAATATCTCAGTGCACTCATTCAAAACCATATCATGTACAAGAAAAAGTGTTCACCATAAATCATATAACATAATATTTGTTCCTCAATTTTAATCTCATGATTATGTATTTTTGGTTATATACATGGAATAAACAAATAAATTATTTGTAGTTACATCTTGTTGGAACCCTTGAGTGTAAATAAGTGTGGGTATACTCTTCCCAAATGATTGGTGTGGAAAACTACAATACACTTTTTTCTGCATAATGGGGGCATATAATGTTTCATGGGTGGGATAAATGATTGTTAAAGGGGTATATAATCACTTATAAATGATAAGGTCTTTAATATTGATATTTAAGAACAAAATAAATTGTGAATAATTCTGAATTAAAAAGAATAATAAAAATGGTATTTGAATAAATTTTTGTCATGAAAATCAGAATAAAATTTTGCCAACATAATGACCATTCATAACGAATCATAAAATAGTTTAATTAGTCAAAAACATGTCTCTAATCATTTTAATATTTAAATTTAATAATTTTGGATTTGTGAAAACATATTCAAACATTTATAATTTCACATAAAATGCATAAAATAAATATGGTGCTTGAATGGAAAAGAAGAGGGAGATATCCCTTACCATAACGGTTTGATTCAAAAATATTTGTGCGAGAAAGGTAAGGACCTTTGATAAAACATGGTGAAACCTTGTATGATAATTATAGACGTTAAAATGTATTAAATTCTAGGATTATGATTTTTTATTGAATAGGAATGGATAATTGTTTGTATATATACTTGAAGAGTGGTGGGTTTTAATGGATTATATTTTGATTATTTTACAATATAAGCCTACCATTTGTGATATAAATAAATTAAAACCATTTTTATTTACTATAAATGAATGGGAGAGTTATTATGGATGTTAAAATACATCAAAAACCGAACCACAACTTACATAAAAATAGTAAATATGCAGATTTAAACAAACATTTTTAATTTAAAAAAAACCAATATTTTTATTATAAAAAAATATAAAATTTGATATTAAAATAGGTATCTAAAACATTAATTATATATTTACTAAATTAAATATTTATAAATAAATTGTTTTATAAAATTTTAAATCAATATGTCAAAATATTTGTGTCATAAAATCGTAGTTCTCCAAATGTGGCAATTTTTATTTTTTCCTAAAAAATAATCTTTGTCATAAAATTATCCAAAAAATATATATAAGATAATTTTTAGTTGATGACTAAAAATATAAAATAATTATCATAAAAATCATTCTAAAGGTATTAAAATATTTTATTAGGAATAATTTATTTTTTTAATGAAAGTTAACAATTTAATATAAAAATCAACATTCGTTCCATTATAAAAATTCCTTTGGGATTCACAAATATATATTATCATTTGAAAATAATTGATATGATTATTTCATGAAAAATATATTTATTGAAAACATCCACATAATTTAACTTTTAACAGAAGATTTTTCCTCTGAAAAAAATAAAAAATTTTCTCATTAAATCATTCTTGGGATAATTTAAACGTGTCAACGTAACCGAAAATAAGAATAGAAAATTATTTTATTGAATAATGATAAATATTATAACCATATTTTGTAGTTCACAAATATAAATTATGATGATATTATTTCCCCATATATACTTGGTCATTAAAATTGTTCATCATTCAATTTAGATTGAATCAAGGTTTAATATCTTTTCAAAAGAGATAATAGTTTTACTAACTATCATTTTCATTACTATATAGTAGTTCATAGGTGCGATGATTATATGAGATTAATTTAACAACCATGAACATTGTAGAATATATATATTAACCTAAATTAAAATATTAGGATTGATACAATGGGAAAAATCCTGATGGACCAATCAATTTAGTAGTTTTGGAGAACCAGATATATACATGACACCCATTATACATTGAAAATAGAAAACAAAATATAAAGCATAAAAAAATTAAAATAATTGAATCCATTAAAATACATTCATTAATTTCTTCTTTATATCCCAGTGGAAGGAAAAAAATTAGGGTCGCTCAAATTGTCTGTAATAGTTATATACAATGGAAGCTCTCATGAATCGATAATATTAATCAATATAGAAAGCTATATAAAATAAAACATATGGTTTTTGAATAAAATAACAATCATAAAATGATAAGTCATTATTAGTATGAAAATTGTGAAAAAACTGAAAAATTCATTCCATTTAATTTATAACCTTTGAATGAAATTCATCCAAATATAATATCATATAGAAAACCTAAGAGATAATAATATGAGAATTAAAATGAAGGAAATGATTATTTAATGGACATCACCCCTCATTAACATGATAACTCAACTGTCAATATCATTCAAAATACAGATTAAAAATACCAAGTTCAACCCAATAATATTTGGGTAACTAAACAACTATTGGGAAGACCCTCCACTATATAGTTTAATACTACTGGGTACAAACTCAAAGGGTTTGGGTATCATATTTTTCTCTTGAGACTGATGATTCTTTGAGGGGAAATCTATTACTAAGAAAAAATAGTGAATTCATGTCCACAGTATGCTTTATATATTTAATTATCGATTTGGTTTTTGAATAATTTTCTATTTCATCAAATATCCTTATTGACTGTAGAATACCTATTTGTCAATATTTACTCAATTATTCAAATAACATTCTAATTAAATACATTATGTAAAAATGGTAAATGATTTAAGAAATATTCTTGTCCATTTTGAATGAATTTTTATATTTATCATAAATTTAATATCATAGGAAAAAAGTTTACAACAATTGATTGTTTCAAGAGAAAAATAACAATCAAAAAATAATGTAGACTATACATTAACTTTTACTGCCCCATAACCTTTAAGTAAAAAAAATTAAACTCATGTATACCAGATTTAAACATGTTTTTATATTACACTATAACCATATAAATATTTACATTATAATATATTACCCTTTTAAACCATCTTATCACATTTCTATTAACAATATTTCATTATTTTTGTTGTTTCTAGTGTTAATTTCCTTATTTTACCATGAATGTTTTGTCGTTAATGTTCTAGTTCATATATATATTGCCTTAATTCATAATTTCCATAATAATAATAATAATAACATAATTATTATACATCAATTATAATTTTAATACCAATCATGAATGTTTTTTTTAAATGATTTTTATTACTATCATGGAGATGGTTAGTCATACATACACATAAGTTACAATTCCATCTTCCATTGATCATTATGGAAAAAGGTATGTAATTTATTATTGTCCCATTTTAATCATAATATCATTTATAAAAAAATATTTCATGAAATATACTTTTATATATCATCTCTGTGGTGTTGATATGAAAATAGAGTCACATCATTTTATACAGGTAGTAGTTCATATGTACGGGAACGATATTTTCATTTTTCCTTGAGAGAAATCCAATGAAAGAAAACGGTATATATATTATCTTATAATAATGATACAAATATAAGGAATATAATAATTATTTAATTACTAAAACATATAATTATTAACATTATCCTTATCACATTTAATTTACATCATTAGTGAAAGGAGAACCACATAGCTTCGCATGAAGATAGTCCACCATACACATTAGGAACTTCATCATTTATCCTAAAAAATGGAATGTAAAAAGGTATACATTATATAATTAGTAAAAAGTACTAATTATTTCAAAAGTACTATATTTTAATATATATATATATATATATATATATATTATGTACATCATCATTCCCATCTATGGGAGGAGGTAATGAGAAAATGAATCACATTGGTTCAGAGGGCGGTAGTCCGCTGTACACACGAATGACGTTTCTAAAACCTATTCAATTGATGTGGATACGGATTAGGTAAGGAAAATAATAGAAACAAATATTAGTATATAGAATATAACAGGTTAATTATATCATAATGGTTAAACAATAATTTATCTATTTGATGAAATAAAATAAAAACGCTTGTTGAAGAAAGATACCTCTTCTTCAAATATCCTCCCTATGTTTTCGTCAATGCCTTCCTAGGTTGGATTCTATAACAAAATAATGACCATAGAATTTGGTTATGGTTGTTTGGAAGTGATTTTTTTTGGTATTTTCAATAAAAAATTGGAGATATGGTGTGAATAATATATGATAGTGGGTATCCATTTAAAATTATGGTGAGTTTCACGCATACAATTTTTGAAAAAAATGAATTCTAATGAAATTTTTTAATGGTACAGGGATCCAATAACGAACCATTTTTAGTGTAGAATTTATAAAATAAAAATAATTAATTAAAATAATATTTATACATGTTTTAGGTTATTTTAAACCTTATCTCTTAAGATTAACCCACGATAAATCCATTTTTACTTTAATCACACTAATTATTTTTTTCTATTTTAATATTCATTTAGGTAGAAAATATATTTTAAAATATTATAAATTATAAATTATAATGATTATAAATATGTAATACATTTTTAAAAATTCAATTAACATATGTGGTAATGAAAATTTAAAATTCAATCATGCATTCATAGTGAGAAATATGGGTTTTTTTGGGGAAATGTTCAAAAAAATTACAATTTTTACATATAAATTAAATATAAAAGTTATTTAAACAAATAAAACTATATTAGTTTATATAATAATGAGTTAATTCATATCTGAAACAAATATATAAAATTATATTTTTTTATAAATAATTTAAATGAAATTTTATTTTCAAAAAAATCATGATTTTTAATTATTCTTTAAAATACAAAACATTTCATCAGTATCCAAAAAATTATTCCACTAATTATTTTGATTATCTGATTTCAAAAAAGAATTTAATTTTGAGGAATAAAATCTCAAAAAATTTAAAATTAAAATATAAAATTATTTTTTGAAAGAATGACTAAATGGTGTTGCATTAAACCTTGTGTCACATCAATCATAAGTTATCAACGAAATTAATTTTATTCTAAAAAATTATATTATAAATTATTATAGTGTTATATTATGCCCTCATTAAAAAAACTTCCTCCTAAAAAACTAATATATTCTACCTCAAAAAATATAAGGGAGGATCATCTTCATAATTTATTCTACTTCTCACATTCCTTCCAATATTTTGAAATTTCCCTATTGTACATTTACCAGTTGTGTTGACTGATTCCTCAATAATTTTTATGTCGTTTCAATAATCTAGATGGGTTATTCATAGTAATATAAATTACGATACAATTATATTTCATAATAGGTGATCACAAGTGTTTTTTAATGAATGATGTTTCATAATAAATATATTTAGAACATGCCATGTACATTTGAGATGTCATTGCCAAATTATAAGAAGAAACTCTAATTCTTACCTCACATTCATAAGGTTCGATTTACATAGGGATTGATTTTATTTTTTTACCAACCTATATAACAACTTTCCATGGAGATACATTTAATAAAACATTACCTCCCACATGTAATTCCAAATCCTTTCACCAGTTATCACCAAAACACTTTTTCCCTACATTGAATTATTATAATGTGATCATGAATAACATTTACCTTTTTTATTTTGTTATAAATTAGTTCCAGACCTAAAATAATCCTTTCAATAACATTATCCTAAAAACATTGAGTATGAAATCACATTTCATATAATTCTTCATATGGTTCTATTTCAATTCATTAATGGAAACTAATATTATAGGAAAAATCAATCAATGGTAAATGCTAATCCGACTTTTTTTGAAAGTCAAGTGAACAAGAACTCAACATATCTACCAATATTTTAGTAGTCTGTTCTGACTTTTGATGTTGTTAACCAATTCTAAAATATTGTTTAGAATCAAGATACTTCTAATTAATTTTCTATAATATTGATGAAAAATGGGGATCCAGATCTAACATAATTAAAAGAGTTTCATCATGGAGTATTAAAAATTATGTCATATAGATCTATGAAAGATTATCATGAGATAAATCTTCTCTTATCATGTGTAAATGTGAAAATATTTTTATGTGATAAATAATAATCCATATTATATCATTATTTATATGATTATATGGTATTATAGTAAAACACGTCCATAGTAATGTCATTACACTTCAACATAACAATAGTAATATGTTTATTTCCTCATCTAGGATGTTATTTTATAGCATTAACTTGTTGAAATTCCAAACATATGGGCACATAATTAATAATTTTTATCTTCATGCTATCTCAAAAAAAATGTTCCCTTAAATCAAAATACATCTTCATTCTATCATGGTGTATAAAAAAAATTGATCTAAGATCATCATCCAATAAATCCATTTGTAGATCAGTATATATGGAAAAATAATACCTAGAAAAATTTTATAATACCATCATAAGAGACTATTTATGTTAATTTCCCATCATTCATAGTTTTAATTGACTTCTAAAATTTCTCATCATCAAAATTTGAAAATTTTATTTTTTCAATTAAATATAGTTTTATACTCATTTGAAAAATTTGTGATACATCTTCTAATTTAGTAATTCATATATACATCGTTAATAAACCCATGAAAATGGTATATCTATCAACCCTCATTTGGGAATGAACTCCATGATCATTTATAAATAATTTCTATGTAACATTATTATATTTCCCTCGGTGGTAGTTTATTGAGAAATCACAATCGTTGAGTAGCCCAACCCATCACAGTTGTATCAAATTGTGATTTCCCTTTAAGAATATATATTTTAGGATTTTTTATATGTGTTTTGCCACATATTTCTCTACTTATATAATGTATCAATATATTAAAAGAAAATATTACATATTCTATATCAAGATCATGGGTTGGATATTTATATTCATGAGTCCTCAATATCCTTAATTCATAAATAATTAATTTAATCATTATTCATTAAGACACAACTAAGTCTCGTCTTTGATGAATAAATGTATATGAAAAACTAATATCTTATTTATGGTACAATCAATCATGGAAAATTGTAGAATCTCTTATCTATAACATCAAAACATTCTTCACATTCCATTATAAAAACAAATGTATCCCCTTTAAATGTAATCATATATAATGGTTTTTCTTTTCAAGGAAAAAAAATCAATGCATCAAAGATAGTGACATGGAAAACAAATGAAACTATATACCTCAATAATGTATACTATTATATACTATTTATTGATGGTATTCATCTTCATTAGATCAATTGAGATTTCATCCATGGAGAAAATATAGATAGGAAAAGAAAATTATTGTATCCAAAAATCATACCCACAAACTTTCCTATATAAATATTCCCTTCTAAGTGTTTCATGTATAAGATAAATGGGATTAGAATGGTTCTAAATTATTTTAGAATACAAAATAATATCATGAACTAATACCACAAAAAATAACAATGATATTCATTCGATAATCAATCCATTAGATCTATGAAAACATACAAGGAATTTATCAATCCAAATGGAATTTCTATGAAATAGTAATGTGTATACCTCATTCATAATGATATCATTGAAATGACTTCATTCATTATTAATAATTGATTATATCATAAATTAAGTTCAATATTTCCAAAATATTGGGATCCATGATGTTTATTATATTATTCATAAATTTTATGAATATGAAACTTTTTATTTACCATAATAGCTTTTATTTACCTATAATACAATCATGTCATTATGGATCCAACATTATTCTTATACAATAGAACACGGGATTCCAATATTGATATATTATTGTAAATAAATCCCTTATCACTGAAATCCCATATTTTTTTTCACAAACACCACTAGTTCATCACTGGACATTGTTTAGTGATCTGTTGATATTGTTCTTTTATCCAAGATTAAATCAATTCATAAATATACTTAACACTTTGGGGGTGGGGGTGTCAGGTTAATTCCTCGGGAAATTATTCAATGTATTTCTACATAATATGTATATCCTGAATTATATGTTTAAATTTTTCATCCATAGATTTTTTTATTCATCTTCCCAAAAATTCGCAATCAATTGTGATACTGGGGGTAGATATATATTTGAAATAATGATGGAGTATACTCCCAAAATATATGTAATTATTCATCTTACATAAAAATAATAATTTCATTCTTCTCCAAAAATTATTTCATCAAATATTAAAATCCTTTCCAAACTAAAGATTTTACTGATATAACTCCAAGCTATGATAATATGGGTGGTAAATAATGAATTTATATGTGTCATAATGGGGGATTAGAGAGACATTTTTCTTTTAGTGAGACTTATATAGTGATATTTTACTGAAAAATCCCTTCTTAAATTAAAGGGGTGATAACTAATTTTTATGGAAAACATGGTAGATATAAAATAGTGTGAGGATACAAAAATGAATAAAGGAATAGATAAATTTGAAAATAGGATTAATGTACCTTCTAAAACATTATAGGGAACTTCCACCTCATCTATAATGATAAACACACATTATCCTTCTCCTTGTTCCCTCTACATTAAGGGATTCCCTTAACATATTGGGAATTCATTGTATAGTACATCATATCATTAATAATGAATCATTAGATATAATTTAATTTTTTATTCTCTGTGAATTATTTTTCTTTGGAACAAATATCTCTTATATTATTTTAAACAACTTATCCATTGTAGAACATCCAACGGTTATTCATTACATAGTTCTCACAAGGTTAGAAATTCATTATTATCATATTCTTCTACCATGCATTGATTTTTTCTTTATTTTTTATTACAAATCCTTATCTTGTTTTTTCAGGAATATGTATGTTCTAAGTAATTCCTTATCAATATTTATGAAAGATAAATATAATTAATCTTATTATAAAAAAATTAAGAGACCAAGGACCTTCAGATACATGGCTTCATCCATTCAAATAAACGGTCAATTATTCACTCCATGATGTTTATCATATCCATTGTATACCTAGATAACCATGTAAAGGTAGAAACATACAATAAGACACATTAATATTTATTTTAAATTATTTTCTAGATAGTTATCTTCCTCAATGATTGATTAACATAGGTGGAATATTTTTTTGAATATTTTCTTATTAAAATCATTTTTTCGGAGTTTTTCCTCTTCTTTAATAATATTCCGGATTAACAACCATCTTTTAATAATATTACCTTTCAGAAAATACATTTTGATTTCCATATTTTACTTTTCATTTTACCGCTATGATATAAAAATATTCCAAAATACATAATATATCAATAATATATGGTTGTTATTTTATTACAACTAAATTATTATGGATTAAATTACATAACAGAATCAAAAATATGGGAATATTTATATAGAACATGTTCTCTATTATAGAAATTTTATTTACCATAAACTAATTATGATTCTATAATATAACTATGTTTTTATCCATTCCAATACCAACTATATTTGTTTCCATGGTAGGGAAATATAATCATTTTCCACAAGTCTTAATTCCATTCCTCCAACCATAATCCGTTTCTAATTAGTGGAATATATAATATTTTCTAAAAAATAATTAATTTTAAATCACAATGTGTAATTATAAATATTTTGTAACCCATGATATATATATGTTTTACAAAATATACATTTTTAATCTCTGAATCATAAACATTAATTTCATTGGGGATTTATTTATTTTCAAATCTTTCATAATAGTTTATAAATAAAATTTTATTTATCCAAATCATATCCCCCATGAGTGTCTAACAGGGTGCATACTAATTCTGATTTTAATGTACCATTAAATGATTGGGTCTATCTTGAAGCATCCATTTTAGATTAATTACCCCTTTTACTTTTTTTCCATAACATGGCCAACATGTAGTATCTAGACATGGATCTATTGAAAGAAAAAGACATATACTCTTTTCCTTACAAAAACTATATGATTTTCTTCAATACTTATCCTTAATGTATATCATTGAATAAATGTATTTAATATGAGTTTTCATTAATACAATTCTCATAGTTTCTGTAAAATATCCTCTGATATAAAAACAACTAACCTGACCCGAGAAGACCAAATCTAGTGTCTTTCTTTATTACATTGGCATAGATACAAAGTGAAAAATCACAATTGACCAATCAAATTAGTACATTTGGGGAACCTTATAGGTAAACGATGCCAAGTTTACGTTGGTAATAAAAAATAAATCATAATACATAACAAAATAAAATAAAACACATCCTTGAAAACTTATTCTAAGATTTCTTCTTCACATACTGGGAAATAAAAAAATTAAGGGTGAGCTAAAATTCCCATTAATGGATAAGTATAGTGGAAGATATTATGAATCAAAAAGAATATTAATATGGAAATGTAAATAACACAAAACACATCCCACTTAAATAAATCGACTATCATTTCATGATAAGACGTAATTTACATGTAAAGGTATGAAAACATATACGATATTCATTTAATTGATAAACTGAGAATGTAATCTATTGAGTGCAAATATCATTGTGAAATTATCATTGATAATAATAACTGAATTCTGAATGGATGAAATTATTAATTATGGAACTCATTTTTTAAAAAAATTGACACCTCTACCATCAAAACTTTTCATAATATGTTTGAAAAATATTAGGTATAAATTGATCTGGTTTTTCCACTAATACATCTAATATAAATACCAAAAACAAGGTAATTTAAAACTACAGTGTGAAAAATGATAGTTTTGGGCCCATAGATTTGTCTCATATGACATATTGACGCCTCAAGAGGATATATATTAATGATCCCCACTAGTGTCTACATGTCCACAGTGTTCCTCATATCATTAATAATCAATTAATTTTTTGAATAGTATTCTTTATCATCAAATATATGTATTGGGTAAAGGATATGGATATCTCACTATTTCACTATTCATCCAATCAACATTTAATGTAAACACCATATGTAAAAATGGAATACAGTTTAGAAAATAATCATATCAATCATGAATTAATATATATATTGTTGAAAAAATGGAATGTCCAACAGAAATTGATTACAAGAAATTGAGTTCTTTTCATGAAAATGTTAATAATAATAAAATAAAGTGAGTTTGTTGAATATATTATACCACTTTAAAAAACTAATCTAAAATACACTGTAATTAAATGATGAAATTGAAACTTAATCAATAATGAACTATTAATTAATCATGACAGTACTTGTCAATAGGATAATATATTAACCGCATAAAATGTGAATCAGTTCTTAATAACAAGTAAGTCGCAATGTAATTTAAATTTAAATAAAATCTATTACCTCATGTTTCTTTTTGATTTGAAATTCATTACCATAAAGTAAAATCATTTTAAACGTGTAATTAACTTACACTAGAACAATATTAATATTTTTAATATCATTTAAGTTTCATTTTATATCATATAATCTCTCATTTTTTGATAATCATTTATTGATTTTACAATTTCATGTATTCATTGCTATTATTTATCATCTATGTTTTGAAATTGAAGATCATATTCTTAAAAATATTACATAGTTTCATCTTTTAAAGAATAAATACCATGAAATAATTATCATATTTTGTACATAGAATCTACTTTTAAGGACTAACATGGATATTTGTTTTTATAAATGAAGTGTGTTATGATCATGGTGATGGTATGTAATATATACACATGAGTAAAGAATCCATTTACAATGATAAATATGGAATAAAGGTGAGTAACATATTATCCTTAAAAAATGTAAAAAATATCATATATACAATATTATTCCTTTGAATTTACTTATATATATTATCCATGTTTTATTGTGATGAAAATTGATTCAAATATTTTCATGAAGGTGGTAGCCCACACATACAAAAATGACGCTATCATTTTTCATTGATTGTAAAGGTACTAATGAGAATAAAAATATATTATCTTCTCAAAATGATAAATTAGTCAGGAATATAATAATTATTTCAGGAATATCACATATAATCCTTAAAATAATCCATATCTTGTTCCATGTAATGTGTTATTGAAATAAGAATCACATCACATCATGAGGTCGTTGTCCACAGTACACATAAGTGAAGTTATCTTATCCCCTAAGGAATGTATATTAAAATGTTATATATGATTTAGTGACTCCAATGGTATAATAATATTTTTTGTAACACATATATATACTACATTTTATATTTATATACATTTTATACACATAATTGATATTCTAATATTATGTGTGTATTAAAATATTAAAATATTATATTTTATTTATAATTAAATTTTATGTATTAACATTTTATAGAAATAATCGATTCATTGAATAATTATCACATCAATGATATGCTCATTGTATGTGTTTATCATCTCAAATTGACTTTTTGGGACATATGTTATGTTGTACACCTATTTATTTTTATTAGTTTTATTTACTTTCCCATTGATATGTTATAAAATGTATATCTTTAAATTGATGATATTTAATTTTTCATTCGATGGTATTTATTTCATGGGGATTACAATTCATAGGATTCCAAAATTGTAAGAGGTTTACAAATCAGTCTCATTTTATATGGGATTATTTATTCTTTAATATCCAGTGAAGAAATTTTTGTTATCATTGTCAAATTAACCACTTTCATTTTATGATCCTTTAGTTATTCATAATGTTTTTTATTAATAAAATTATTTTCACCTCCTTGATACTTAAAATGGTTCATAAAATATTTTTCATTAAATACATATTCATTTATCTCTTCAGTCATAAATATTTATTACATCCAAACCCGTGTTTTATTAAAATGTTTTCAAGAAATATTTCAATGTGATTTTTGAATGTCATTTTTACCATTAATTAAATTTTAATTTTTTGGTAAAACATTCTTCTAGTCATTTTACAAACATGGTATTTTTTCCTTTTAATTTAATAATTTCAATGCACTCTGTTTTAACGTAATTGACTTGAATGAAAAAATTATTATCGCCATCATGATGAAAAATTTTGTTGAAGCTGCCTTTGAATATTTAAAATATTAGTTTTAATGAAATTTGTTTCCACACTTTTTAAAATGATTTTTCCTTTTAAAAAGTTAATTTCAATTTAAAATGGTTGTCTTCCTAAATAAATTTTTAAAGCTATTTTTGTAATATATCTATTTATCACCAAAAAAAATTTATATAACATACAATCCACTGGGATATATTGTAATGATAGCATTAATATTATTTATCAATATGGTTTATGGTCATTTTAATTTGGGAATGTATTGAAATTATCTTTAATGATTAGTATTAAAATAATTAACATTCCCTTAAAGTATTCACATTATTTTTATCAGTGGAAATTACATTTACCATAAATATGCGTACAATTTATCTTGAATATTCTTATTTAATCGTATGTTTATCATTTCTACATATGTGGTTTGACATTGACTCTTAACGGAATAAATAGGGACTTATTAATAATACAAATTATTTATTCAATATAGACATTTATTGATAATATATATTGGTCATGAATTAAATCTATCATTCAATATATGAGGAATGATTTGTAAATTCAGTGAATGGTGAAGCCAAATATAATATACCCATTTTTTGCATCGAATGTATGATGATATGGATTTGTATGAAAGAATATAATAGGTATTTAAAAATTGTATTAAACATATTTTTGAGTGTTCATTATGGTATAAAAATCATGATGTCTCAGTTCATGAAATCAACAAATTATGAATTTCATTCATTTAGAGATTAGTTATTATTACCTGTAAGTTTATTTCATTGATATTATTCATGTATACATCTTTTTCACTAGTAATTGATAAAATGGTACATGTGTTTAGTTATTAACCTAGCCATGTTCATTACACAATATCGATTTGTGATAACGGTGCATATTATTTATTTGTATGTTTCTTAAAATATTTACTTACAATATGAATTATTCCTCATTGATTATGCATTATTTATTCATGATAACTTCCTATATATGTAAATATTATTGATCATTTTAGATCACAATTATTTTCTTTTCTTTCCATAGGACCTGAATAAGGAATCATTTAATGAGTTTAGGTATGTCAAAATTTTAGTTTCACCATGTTGTATTACATTTGTTAAAATATAATGTGAGAATTAAGTATGTATCATGTATACTAAGACTACTATACTATTCGGTGTTTTAGGATGTGGTCTCCTGTAACTATAATTAATGTAGTAATCAGAACCATCCCTCTAGGATGTTGTGTTATGTTTCATTACACATTCTATCAAATTTAACAATTCTAAAAAACATTGAATTATTTTTCATCAGATTTCAAAACATTTTAATGTCATTTCATTGGTTTTGACCCCATAACACAAGTTTTAAGGGGCTTTAAACCATTAAATTTATTTATTTGGCCATTATAGGTATAGAAGAGGTATGATATATGTGTAATAAACCTTTTTAAATTTAAAATTAAAAAATGATGTTAGTACTATTATTTCTCATCATTTAGAGGTATTTTCATATAGATTGTGCTATTAAAAGCATTTTTTTTGTTATTTTAAAACAACAAAAGTGTGTTTAAGGTAATCCCTGGAAAATTAAAACTCAGATTTACATCCATACTACTAAACCATTTCAAAATTATATTAATTGATTCTATAATATTATTTTACAAAATTCCAAGGCCATTCATTTGTTTTTTACCCCCAAACACTTTTTTATGTTCATAAAACCTTTAACCCTGTATATTAAGTTGTTTAGAGTAATCTACACATTTGAATGATGTTTTTTCTTCTTTTACACATAAAATTTGTTACAGGTTTTCTCTTTTATTGATTTAATCTCATTATCAGGTCATTTACTTAGGATATTATAATTAAATACAGGATTTTTTTAAAAAAATATTAATAGTTTATTTTTAGTCATTTAAGTAAAAAACAAGATAGGAAAAAAATCAAATCTTCTCTACCATTTCTAAAATTTAAAAAATGTTATTTAATATAATATTACAACATTTAGAGGTTGTCTGTCTTGTTTTGACTCCACAGGTGAAAGTTTTTAGTAGGATACAAACATTTAAAATCAAGACATCCATTCATTGTTGGATCATCATGGGGATGATTAAAATGTTGTCTATAATTACAAGTAAAAAATAATTTTAATATGGATTTAATATGGTTTCAATTATTTATGAGGATGTTCCCTATGTATTTGAAAACTAGACAAATGTTTGTGCGTTTTAAAATAATAGAAGTGTGTTTCAGATCATCCTAGGAAAGGAATGATTAGGTTGATTATATAACTAAAAACACATTTCTCAATTAAATATATTGTAAATTTATCTAATTTCATGAAATTTAAATGTAGATCAATTGTTTTTAACCTCCAAATGATGATTTTTAAATGGCTTCAAAACAACAAAACCCACACATTTGGTCATTATAAGACTCTCTTACATATAATTTAGCTGTATTTTGTTCTTATATGACTCAAATAATACTATGACTATTTACCTCTATTTACAAAAAATTATTAGGTTTATTTATATTTATCATATCATTTATATTCATGTTTTATAGTATTAAAAGTTTAAATATTGGGTTTGGCTAATATTGACCAACACGTACCTTAGATTCACATGCAATATACTCATCATTTCACACTTAACTATAATTTTCTCCAATGATTTAATGTAATTTTGTGGTTGTTCCATTGTATTTGACCCTCTGATGCATGTTTTTAATTAACATCATTCCATTAAAAGCATCTTATCCAGCCATTTTGGGAAGACATCAGAGATAACTGATGCGGCTTCTCTTCCTATATATAGTTTTTATAAAGACCTGGCCTTATTACATACATAATCATGAATTGAGTCATGAAAACACTTCATTTTACATTGATAATGTTTTCATGTCTTTATCTTTAGATAAAATGGACATAACCCATTCATTACATAACACATTAATAAATAGTGGTTACCATAAAGAATTACTTTTTTCTTCCAAAATAAAAACATTTCAAATAAAACATGATTTCATTGAACATTATTCAAAAATTTATCATGGATTCCTTCATTGTCCTACACGTCCTTATAACTTGTGAAATTAATTTGAAAACATGGAATGAGAACACAAAACTCTGTAAGGGATATAAAAAGAAAGAAAGAAGACCTTAGTCCATGAACACTTGAAACGAATGAAATCATTTTAAAAATAATAACCTATCACCCATATATACATACATTGTGTAACATGATATTTAAAGAAGGTCTAAACAAAACATAAGAAAAAATATATTGATAAAGGTATCTTGGGTCATTACTTACATAATATTGAAACCCTCATGACAACCTTATAATTTGTAACCCTCACAGCTACCATACAATTTGTGAAACCATCGGAGTTGCACATTGAGTAACTATACGAGTGACCTCCAACATACACACACCCAATTAATTGGTGGGAGATATTGGTACCACCATTCATAATATAAAATTTCCATGAACCCACATAAAATCATGAAGAATATCATAAATTCATTACTTTTTTATCTCATAAAACAGAATTATTAATAGAGGATTTTAAAAGTCAAAACCCTTACAAAATTCAAATAATTAAAGTGAGACTTAATAGAGTGTATAGAATATGTATGTATATAGTAAATACACATAATTAAAATAATTATAACAATACTCATCACATAAATAATTTAAATACCACATAAATAATGAAGTATAATGTTAACCCAAAGAATGGATATCAGGTTAAGAATTCCCTTACCACAGGTTTTGTCTTAATACAAACTTGTTTAAAACATTTGTATAATAATTAAAAGAGTGTTATTGTTATCTTATAGAAACATATTCATCATTATATATTTTATATGATAATTTTTTAACATCATTTATTCCTTTAATTAATATTATTTTGTTCATTAAATTGTTTAAGGTGAGTTCTTTACATAATATCCATGATCGGTTCGAGGTGGATGTTCTTGTTGATTAAAAGTGAATCTACAAAATTGTATTGAAATGATATTTAAATACTTACAGTACCATAATTATATCATTTATTGTTTTTAATTCTGACATGAGGATGATTCGTGAGTTAAAACTTTATTAATTGTTTTAGGTTATTTTGGCAATTTTTCGATTGTAAATATCTCATTTTGTTTCATAAATCAATTATATGTGTAAAAAATGATTCAATAACTATATATAAGTAATTGTACATAACTTATAATATGTTTTAACCACAAATTCTTTTCACACATAGTCTTTATGGATGTAAAATAATTTGAAATCACATCCTCCACGATCCCGGTAAATCGACATATCACAGACGGTGTTGTAATTCCTTGAATATATGGGATATAAAAAGAAGATCGATGAGTAACTTTACAAGAACATGAAAATATATAGAATATTAATGATCCTATAGATTTAATGGATTTTGAATAATATAAGTTTAGGAAATAAAAATAAATTAATGGAAATCAAAATAAATGAAGAGTTAAATAATCCCTTATTAAATTTTGATAGCCTAACAATGTCGCTTAAAATTTCATAAAATATTTTAATGAGAGAAAATGGGTCCTTATTAATTATTACATAATTTTAGAATTAAGGGGTATATGGAATAAAATATCTAATCATAAGACAAAGGAAACTAAAAATAATTACATAAAATTAAATAAAAGAAAGAAAACAAAAGAGGATGTTTAACTAATGATCTCTTCTCATTTAGATCCCACTTAAGGACTTCAGTTTTGGATTTTTTATGAAACTAGATGTATAACGCCCCGACCCTAGTTACCTAGAATTTTTTAATTATTATATATCAATGGAATGATCACAAAAGATGAAGTCTCTAAAGACTGATTATTTTAGTATCCTTGGAATTACTATATAAATTCATAATGTTTACATGACATCATAAAATGGAAAACTACAACAACATTGTTTCCATTGACAACATTGATATCCCATAGAATATACCTATAGGCCAGTCATAGTATACTCTTTTACATCCTATGAATTATAATACAAATAATGGGGTGAGATCAAATGCTCAGAAAGGATAATAATATAGCGGAAACATTCATACGTAAGCATTATCATTTAAGGTAATGTATAAAACTAAAAAAATTCCATTTCAACATAAAATTCATCATAATATGGAAACTATAAATCAAAATAATTCCATTTACATACTCACATGGATATTCTAATAGTCATATAATCACATGAAATATCAATAGCCACCTTCATAATGATGGAATCCAAAATGCCAGAATTTCATAACCACATAGTCAAGGCCTTGTTCCAAGACTACAAATAAGATTTTGTAAAGACATTATGCCAAAACATTAGATTGTCTCATGAGACCTACTGATGCATCGAGGATATATAGAGGGCTCCACCCATTATTTACTAATTCCAATTCATTCCTTATATGAGAAGGTTTAAACCTAACATAATCATTCGTATTAAAACTAGTATAAAAATGTCAATACTTTATCCAAAAAACATGAATTGTATAAAAACATGACATACATAGTCAATGCTATTAGAAAACCTTGAATAAAATATGGATGTTTTTTATCATAATATATCAACTTCAAATAATTTTAAAATCCATCAAAGGATGATGACATAGATGAAATCAAAACCTTTTTTTAGAGAAATATCTATTTCTATTTTGACATCATTTAATAGTCACATAATTTATAAAAAAATTATTTTTAAAACATTCTTATAAGCTTGTAAGGGATTCTTAGATGATGTTATAATGGATGAAAATAGTGGCACCATCCGTATAAGTAAAAAAACACATTCTTACCTTAATTTTTTCAAAAAGGTTATAAAGGACCTTGTTTGGAAAACAACAGAAATATTCCTTTATAAACATATTATAAAAAGTCAATCAAGGGTAAAAATGACTTTAACCCATAGTCTATAAAATAGTAAGAATGTTTTGATATAAATTTTTAAGAAACATGGAAGTGGATGATAAAGAGGTCCCAGTAGATACTTACATAAAAACAACCTCGGATAATAAAGAGATTGTGAATTTAAACCCTACCTTTTACTTTTCATTGGTCGAGGGTAGGTTAACCTCCTCTATAATGGTGAAATAATAATTATTAAATTATACAGTAATCATATACATTAATATGATATAATATATGATCTTTTAACATTACTTTGTTAATAATATCTTTGTATTATCGTCGTTTTAGGTGTTAACTGATTCATTTTCCTTTATATGCTTTGTTATGTAAGTAATGTTTGTTATGTATAGGATGTATATTATTCACAATCAGAATAATATTATGTATTTAAACATTATTTTTAACCATATAATT
This sequence comes from Viscum album, assembly GCA_963277665.1. NCBI lineage: Eukaryota > Viridiplantae > Streptophyta > Magnoliopsida > Santalales > Viscaceae > Viscum > Viscum album. The sequence continues at coordinate 1,398,784,165 of OY728153.1, forward strand.
AAAATTAGACTTGAATGGATACGATGGGGAATGTATCTAATCACGTTCATGGAGACGGTAATCCGTACATATGCACGAGCGACAATATCATTCCTTTGATATTAAAATAATATATAATTGGATGTTATATCATATATACAGAATAATTATCATGTTATATTTATTATATACATCAATTACACACCATTATTATATCCATCCAAATAGTAATGTATTGAATAACAATTACACCACGACGTGGAGACGGTAAGCCGTACGTACACAAGTATGGTGACATGTCATTCAAAGGAAGAATATAATAATGAATTTGGTTATACCATATATATAATAACATCACATTATATAGAAGATATTATAGTTATTATTTTAAAATGTAAAAAAAAGAAAAAGGAAGTGGAAGAAGAAAGGAACTTGAAAGAGGTGATGAAATATTAACCTCTTCTTCGGGTTCTTCCTTTTTATTTGATATAAAGGGATCTATTGGATGACTTTATGAATAAAGTACAACCCTTATGATTAAGGGAGGACATTTTCAAGGGTATTTGGGCAGGGTATGGCCGATCTAAATGGTTTTGAAGGTGGGTATTAGAGAGAAGGGGAGTGCCCTTTTATAAGAGGGGTGAGGTGCACCTTAGGAAAATCTAGAAATATTATTTTACAATTAAATCATTTTCAGTTTCTAATGGCACCAAAATAGATTATTTAAAATCTAAGGTTGGTATGGGTCAAAAACAACTCAACCAATAGGTTTTAGATAGGTTTGGGTCACTATATTAACTTTATTATTTATATTTAACTCTTAGTTAAATATTTTGACATTTTCCATTTCTCTTTGTATTTTTATATTATATGGTTAATAAAAATATTATATACTTCCAAGAGAACCCAAATTAGTTAATTAATGATATAAATATCATTATATAAGTCTTTTGTAAAATCCTTAGATTTTTAGAAATAAAATATAAATTAATAATATAATATTTGTTTTAAAAACTCTTTTATTTCAATTGTGACACTATTTGGTATTTTGTTTTTTCTAAATTCATAACAACATTATTACTTCGAAAAATTTCATAAAACAAACCCTAACAGGTCATATTAACCTAAAAAATTAGTGGAATTTTTTAAAAGTCTCAAATTACATTTATTTGGAGATTTAAAATCTCAATTATGTTAATATTTCATTAATTAGGTAATTATTACATCATCATTGTGTCATAAATAAATAAATTATATAATGTCTAAAAAATATAAATAAAATACCATTATGTAGGATATATTTTCATCTTTTTGAATAATATTTATAGTCGAGTTTACCTTCTGTTTAACCCAATATTAAAAATGTTTTAGTTATTAAAAGTAGATTTTAACACTTTTAACTCTTTATTAAATTAAATAATAATAAATGTCCTAATCTAATCCAAGTAGACCTTAATGGTTTTATTTAATTCGAAGGTTCTTTTGGTCGAATTAAACTTATCCAAAAGAATTATGACATGTGTTAGGGTAATAAATTATCACTTTAACCCTTAATTACCCTATTTACTTCTAAATGTGGTAAATAAAAGTAAAAAGATACTATTTACCAAAAATTATTTTCATCTTATTAAACCACATTTTACATAATGATATTAACTTTGTCTCTAGGATTTTTGAAATTCCCCTCACATAATTGGTAACAATATATTTAATGTGAATTTTCAAATATTCCTATGAGGTGGGTAAAAGAAGGTGAAAAGTTCAATAAAATATTTATATATCGAAAATTATTATAAACTGACTCCAATGAATTAAATTGAACTTATATATGTATTATGTATCTATTTTGACCATAAATAAATTTAAATTAAATATATAATTATTTAAATAAAATTTCGGTTTTAACCAATAACTTAGTGTTTTTCACTGTTCATTAAAAATTGTATGTTTCCAGAAAAATACCAAAATTTCACCCTAAGATAATTTTCATATTCTAAATTTGAAAATTAAGTCTATTTTTCAAATTTAAAAAAATTTAAGTTGCATAAAAAAATTTAAAATTAAATCCCGTTGTCGAAACCAAAAAGCATATGTTTAAGAAATAAAAACTATCAGAATATTGACACTTGTGTACATCTAATTTCAAAGTGAAATTAATTACAATGACCATAATTGGATTAAATAGTAAAAATATAATCTAATAATACTTGGAAAAAATTAAAATGTATAATTAAAAAATATAAATTCTTTATATTAAAAAAGTTTTTTTGAGTTAAAATATTGTGTTTTTCACTGTTCACCCAAATATGAAAGTTATCAGAAAAACACCAAATTTTTTTTGAAACTAAATTATCATGTCCCGATTCTAAATAAAAAGTTTATTTTTTTAAAATTGAATATATAAATTTTTCAAATATTTTATTTAAAAAGGTTTCTCCATTAAAAGGTTGTAAAATTTCATTTCTTCAAAAATAAATTTTTTATCTAAAAAATGCATTTGTTCTTAAATTATTTCTAAGAAACTCATAATATGGATTCTAAAATTATAAGGATTATATAAATTTTAAAATTTAGTTAATACTATTCCTAAGCGCTTTTGAATGACTAATTTGGTATGTCGTGGTGCACTTGAACTCAGTGTTGCGTGTAATGCAAGTTATTGCATTACTTTGATAAAATAACATACTATGAAATATTGGGGTGTTACATTTTTCCCTCCATCAATAAATTGCGTCCTCACAATTTGAAATTTTTCTTCGAAAATAAAAGTTTAAAAATTGAAAATACATTGGTGGGAAAACCCACATTGGAAATACAGTGAATAAAATTATCACTTTAAAAGAAAGAATGAAAAGTACAAAGGTCACCCGTGATAACCCATACTAGGATTACATGTAGGAAAACATGGATATAGAATATAAAATATGTGTCAAGTTCTGATGGTTAGGGATAGAAAACATGATCGTGAGAATGTTAACAACAAGAAAACCACAAACTTATGATGGAATGAACAGTCATTAGATTACAAGAAGGAAAAGGAAAATTACAATGTTTTTTTAAAGTTACATTTCATAAAGATGAGGAATTTTTTATGAAATTGACTAAGAACATAAATATATATACTTACTTTTTCTGTAGAGTTTCATTCATTAATAAATTTCTACCCATAACACATTTTTTTCAACCATGAGTATTCAAGATCACTTGTTCCCACCAGAAGAGCTAGAATCATCTCTTAGAGAATCACATGATCCACAAAGGATAAACTATATATTTACCTTGTCTTTAGATATTAATCAAAACCAAAATGGTTAGTACAAGATGTGATGATCCCCCCAAAGGATATTCCTTTAGAGAAAGAAACACTAATCATAATTACTAAAATTAAACTAACAATACCCCAATGTTAAATAAATACAATTCAATAAACAATTGTCCTTAAAATCCTTCAATATAATCCAATCTAATATTGAAACCCAAAACATAAAAGAATTTGGTTATGCAGTCTTCCACATTAAATTGTATATCCAAATGACGTCAACTACTCTAAAAGTAAAATACTTAATTGTAATTAACCTAATCACATATTCACTATTATAGTTTAATCATTTCTATAAATGAACCAAACCACTATAAATCCACAATAAAAACACAGATTAAAATCCACCATTAATCCTCAAATGAAATACTATATTATTATATTTTCCTTGGGTATATAGAGTTCCGAACAAAGGGAACGTCATCCAAAATAACATTTATCACTTAATCAGTAAATCATTTTACTATATAACGGGTATTCATTTTATAGGACATAAGATACCAAATCAACTTATTATTGATCCATAAAATCATTTTACTAAAAAAAAATTAGTCACACTATCCAGGGAATTCACGTAGTCCAGTGGTAAGCGATAAATCCCAATCACACTCTGGTTGTGGGTTCAATTCCCACAACATTGACTGACACGTCGGGTTGTCACATGGTCTTCATGTTGTCCATTTTCAAAAACTATATTTTATAACATTACCAAAATGATATAAATTCCTCAAAATAACCATAACATAATTTAACAACAAATTTTATCTCATACCTTACAATTTCATCCTAATATATAATAACTTGTAATTGCCTTAAACATCATGATCATATAAAACCAAATGGTTATTTATAACTATATGCACAATGGAAAAGATAATTCTTCCTTAAATATCATATTTATATGGCAACTGTAGGGTTACAAATATAAGAGAAAATTATTCCAATGTAATCCCATCAAAAAGGAGCACTAATACTTTTAAACATTTCTCAAACCATTTATTTCCACATAGCTCCTTCTTTGACCAAAACAATATCCTATAGAATAGGTCATTCACTTGGGTAATGGCCAAGGTCCCTAAATTTATGGAAAATGACTGTAAATGGTTTATTTGGATCATTTTTATTTTCTTCCATAGTACTCTTCATTTTCCCTCAACAATTCTTTACATTATTTCCTTCATTCCCACACGTAAAGCATTTATTTGTTCCATTGATACACTTTCTGGGTGTCCCCTTCCAAATTTCCAGCATGATGGAAATTAAGGATTCATTTCTCCATGGTCTCCACTATTGGAGATCTAATCATTCATCACATTTCTCTTCTTTTTTGAGTTCGGGAGTTGGTTAATATATATATATTATTGATCGTATTTTTGAAAAACTAATTTGGAATGAACACGATATCTTTAATGCCTATCAATATTACATTTTTCTGCTCATTTCCACCACCGTTTCCACCTTGTTCATCATTCTCAAAGTTACTATGACTTCATTGGAATCCAACAATTGACTAAAACTAGAAAGTATTGTGTGAGTAATAGTGGTCATAAAATCATTTAGAGAATATCGTGACACCATATTTTCAATTTGAAACACTTTAGGATTAACCATGGTCTTTTATTCTCATCTTATATTAAAATCCTTTAAATAAGTTTGTTAATAAAATGTAAATTATCCTAAGCATATCCCCAATGAGTGTCGTAACCAAGAGTTCATCAAGGACCATTATCATGCACCAGTTCCCGTTCAAGTCTAGCTCAATGCATTGTTTTCGGTATTTACCACTAGGTACATTTGTGCCCGGGTAGCCACTACCTGCTCATATCCATACATAGAAGTATTTCTTGTAAAACTCACAAATTCCCTAAAATATAAAAATCTTAGGAAGTTCTTCTATACTAATCCACAAATTCAATCTTAGGGCTATGTGCTCCAATCCGAGATTAACTAAATCTAGTTTCCAAGGTTTGTACTAAACTTTCTATGATACCAATTGTAAAACCTTGACCCAAATTACCCAGAGTCAGTGCATTATTTCTTATCATTGGCATGATCACAAAAGATAAAGTCTAAAAATACCGATTAGTTTAGTATCTATGGAATTACTAGATACATTCGTAAGGTTTACATTACATCATAAAATGGAAAACTAAAACAACATTGTTTTGTTAGAAAACATTGAGATCTCATAGACTATCTACGCGGGTCAGTCATAATATACTACTTCGCATCATGGGAAAAATAAAACATAGAAAGGGGTGAGCACATATTCTTAGTAAGGATAACAATATAGATTAATCTTTCATACATAAGCATTAACATTTGAGAAAAATTATAAAACTAAAAAAAAGCCTTTTCAACATTAACTTCATCATAATATGGAAAATAAAAATAAAAATAATGCCATTTACTTACTCACATGGATATTCTATTAGTCAAATAATCACATGAAATATTAATAGCCACATTTATAATGATGGAATGTGTAATGCCAGACTTTCATAACCACATAGTAAAGGACTACTGTCAATACTAAAAATAAGTTTTTTTCAAGGCCTTATGCCAAAACATTGGTTTGTCTCATGATACTTACTGATGCATTGAGGAGCTATAGCAGGCTCCACCTATCACCTACTAAGTCCAATGCATTCCTCATATGAAAAGGTTTAATCATGACATAAACATTCATATTAAAACTAGCATATGAAATGTCAATACTTAATCCATAAACCATGAACAATATAAAAATAACACATCCATAGTCAAACATATCACAAAACTTTCAATATAATATATAAGTTTTTTTTCATAACAAATCATCTTCAAATAAGCTTAAAATCAATCAAAGGATGTTGACATAGGTGAAATCAAAACATTTTTTTAGAGAAAAATCTCTTTCAATTTTGAAATCATTTAAGAGTCACATAATTTAAAAAGAGAACATTTATTTTGAAAATATTATTATAAGTTTTTTAGGGAATATTAGATGATGTTATAATGGTATAAAATAACTATGCATGCTGTATAAGTTAAAAAAATGCATTCTTACGTTAATTTTGTCGATAAGGTTATGAAAGAAATTGTTTGGGAAATGACAGAATGATTCCATTTAAAATATCATATAAAAATTCAAAAAATGGTATAAATGGATTTAACCCATAGTCTATAAAATAGTAATAAAGTTTTGAAATTTTTTTTTAAGAAACATGCATGTGGATGGGAAAGAGGTCTTAGTAGATACTAACATAAAAACAACCTCGGATAATAAAGACATTTTGAGATTTACCCTTACCTTGTACTTATCCTTGGTCGAGCGTAGGTTAACCTCCTATATAATGGTGAAATAATTATTTTAAAATTATACAAGTGTCATAAACATTAATATGATATCTTATATGATCTTTTAAAATTGCTTTGTTAATAATATATTACTATTATCATCATTTTGGGTTTTAACTGATTAGTTTTCCTTTATATGATTTTTTACATAACTAATGTTTTTCGATGAATAAGATGTATCTTATTCACACTCAGCATGAAATTAAATTTTTAAATATTACATTTAGTCATCTAATGAAAATTATTCTTGAATGGATATGATTGGGAATGAATCTGTTCGCGTTCATGGAGACAGTAATCCGTACGTATGCACAAGTGACAATATCATTCATTTGATATTAATATAATGTATAATTTGAGGGTATATCATATATACATAATCATTATCCTGTTATATTTATTATTTAAATCAATTACACAACATTATTATAATGACCCATAATTTACATACACTGTTAATACATCAAAATTGAAGTGCACTTATTATAACATATAACAAAACCACGAAAGGTCCTTATAGGTATAGAGTCTTTAGAATCTTGGAAACATAAACAACTGGTTCATAAAGCATCTACTTTTCCTCCCATTTATTTCATCATATCTATAATCCCTTTTGGCATATCCTACTTAATAACCTTATTCCTGACCTGGGGAAATAAAACATACAAAAGGGTGAGCTCAAATTCTCAGTAAGGGTAAACAAAAGAAATATCAATCACATAATATACATAAGAACATAACTTTTGTAAATCATAACCTGCAAAAGAAATCAGAATTTCATAACATGGGATAAATCATAGTTGTGAAATGTAATCCCAATAATCATAACATAAAACATGAAACATTGTGGAATACACACATAATCATAGATAATCATTTCTTATTAGTCAAGAATCATTTCCAAGACTATCTAAGTGGAAAAAGTCCATTTCTGAACCGAGTTCATTCCTCGTTTCTGTCCTGTTTCACTGAACTCGATTAACCTGCTGTTCCAGCCATGTCTATCTCATGAGATATAAAATCATTACCCAATGAATTAGAGGGAGATATAGGTCCCACCCATCTCATAATGAAATCATTCTTACTTGTGCCACAACATAAACATAAATCATTCATCATAACCAAAAGAATAAAATGGGTTTCATAAACATCATTCCATCATCACTTAATCCATATAAAAGGAATTGAAATAATTTCATAATAAGAAAAGTAAAACCATGTAAATCATAGAGACTTTATACTTCAACCATACACATATAATGTCATCTATGATGGAAAATGGTTTTGATAAAACACTTGAAATTAATTCTTGAGGAAAATATCCTTTCTTCTTCAAAATCAATTTCTTTTCACAAAACGTCATGAAATTTTAAAAGATAAAGATTTTATTTAAAATAATCATGAAATATTTTTGAGGAAACTTCATGAAGACATGGCTTTATAAAACTTTAAAAATCCATTCATTCTGTATAAGTTCAAAAAACATTCTTCTCGTACTTCTGTCGGAAAAGCCAAAAAGTACCTCGTACGAAAAACGACAAAAGATTCCATTCATATAATTTATTAAAAACTAACCAAAGAGTAAAATTGGATATAAACTATTGTAGAAGGATATATATATTACATATTGAGGAAACATGGATGTGGATGATAAAATACACCCCAGTATATACGAAAGTATAAACAATCTCGGGGAAAAAATGAGATTGTGATATTTCCCTTACCTTAGGTCCGTTTTGATTTGTAAGTGTCTGAACATCCTGTAAAATGATTTAAATAATGTTATTGACTTATTCCAGAATCATAATTATTTTTATTATATCATATATGGTCATATTCTTAGCTTATTATCATTAATATTTTATTACTACTTGTTTATTCGGGTGTTTATTACTTTTTGTTCTTATGCGTGTTTTGTCGAATAAATTCTTATTTTTATTTTTAGGTTATAGATACCTAAATTCCAGAATTTTATTAGTGTAATATATATCATATTCATTCATTCAATTCATTTATATAATCATTATGCAATGATGATCATGTAGAACGAGTCGCATCATATCGTGGAGATGGTATTCCGTACGTACGCACGAGCGATTATATCATTTCCCTGATCGTGTAATTTTATTCGAGTGTATGTATACTATTTCAGAATCAATATCACTTTAAAATAATCATATATAGTTGTTTATTTTCACCATTATACCCATCCATGTATGGTGGTGGTGGAAAATAGATTACACCACAGCGTGGAGACGGTATTCCGTACGCACGCACGCGCGATGATTTTGTTTTCCGTAGGATGGATAGATGGTGAAATAGGATTGTTTCATACTTATAATAACATATCAGTATATGATTGATACTGATGTTATTACTTCATAATGAAACAACTACAGAAGAAGAAGTGGAAGAAGAAATAAAGATGGAAGAATCGGTAACGGACATTACCTCTTCTTTAAAGCACTTCTTTGAGACCTCCTTTTAGGGCACTCAAATTGGTCTTTGAAGATGACCAGGACCTCTAGGATGTCTCTAGGGAAGTGGAGAGGATAAATTGGCAGGGGTTGGCTGAGCTTGAAGGCTCAAAGTGGTGTGAGGAAGAGGGGGAGGAGGTTCCCTTTTATGAGGGAGGAGAGGTGCTCCTTTGGAAAAACTAAAAATGTTATTTTATTATAAAGTCAAATTCGTGTTTAAATAGATCCAAACTGATTTATTTTGAAGCTAAGGTGGGGATGGGTGGAAATTCGCTCATCCAATAGAATTTATACATGTTTAGGTTTTTATTTTAACCTTATCATTTAGATTTAACATTAAGTTAAATAATTTTACTTTTACCGTGTCTCCTTGTGTTCTTATACTATAAGGTTAATAAAATTACTATAAGAAGCCAAAAGAACCCAAAGTTGTTTATTATTAATATATATAACCTTATCTAAGTCATTTTTCTGATCCTTATATTTTTAGGAATAAAATAACAATTAATAATATAATATTTTCTTTAAATACTATTTTATGTCAATTTTGACACTATTTAGTAATTGATTTTTGTGAAAATCATAACAGAATGATTATTTCGAAAAACATTAATTAAATTCATACTAACAAGTCATATAAACCTATAAAATTAGTGGAATTTATAAAAAGTCTAAAATTATATTTATTTGGGTATTTATAACATCAATTATGTCAATATTTCATTAATAAGATAATTACTGCAACATCTTTGTGTCATAAATAAATTAACTTATTTAAAGTATAAAAATTAAAAATAAAATATCATTATATAAGATATATTTTTTTTATTTCTAATGAATATTTATAGTCGAATTTATCTTATGTATAACCCTATATTAAAAATGATTTTCTTATTAATCTTTCATTTTAACTATTTTAAACTTTCTTTAAATAAATTAATAATAATTGTCCTAATCTAATCCAAGTGGGCCTAAATGGTCATATATTATTCCTAAAGTTTTTTTTGTCGAATTACATTTATCCAATAGAATTAGGAATGTGTTAGGTTTATAATAATATCATTTATACCCTTAATTACCCTATTTACTTTTAACCGTGGAAAAAAAAGTAAAAAGTTACTATTCACCAAAATTACATTCATCTCATTGAACCACATTTTACTTACTGATATCAACCGTGTCTCTCGAATTTTTGATATTCCACTAACAGAAGCGGTAAAATTATGTTTTATGAAAATTTCAGTTTATTAACTACCACTTAGAGGTTTCACTATTTATCAAAAATTGAAAGTTTTCAGAAAAATACCAAAATTTCACCCTAGGCTGATTTTGATATTCCAAATCAAAAAATGAAGTCCATTATGAAAAATAAAATTTATAAAATCTTAAAAAGTGGTTATTACTATTCATAACGGCTCGTTTTAATAATATTTTAAAAGCATATTGTTGTTTAGTGAAACTCGGTATTGCATACGACGCAAGCTATCGAGGAAGGTCACGATTTCGTGTAAAGAAAGCCAAGAAATTGATGTGTGTAGTGAAATATTCCTTTGATGATTTATATAACAGAAAAACAAAATATTTCTCATAAAAGACTCAGGTGATACATTCAACCCCCCTTAAAATGACTTATTCCCTTGAAATTCGTCACTTTGTAACAAACAGATGAGGATACCTCTCCCTCATCATATTCTCAAGCTCCCATGTAGCTTCTTCTAATTGGTGGTTCCTCCATAAAACATTCACCAATCGAGTGGTCTTCTTTCGTATGACTTTTTCGCTACAATCCAGAATCTCTATCGGTTGTTCTTTATAAGAAAGATCTTGCTCCAGCGGTACAACATCTGAGCTGAGTACATATGAAGGATCAGGTATGTACTTTCTCAAGAGAGATACATGGAACCCATCGTGAACTTGAGAGAGATTCGGTGGAAGTGCCAATCAGTAAGCTACCTTCCCAACAGGATCCAGTATTTTGAACGGACCAATATATCTAGGTCTCAGCTTCCCCTTCATTCCAAATCTCATGACCCTCTTCCAGGGAGAGATTTTTAAAAACACTTTATCACCCACTTAAAACTCTAGGAATTTTCTTCGGTTGTCAGCATAACTTTTCTGTCAACTCTGAGCTTCTTTTCTGTGTTGTTGAATAGTTCTGACCTTTTCTACCATTTCATCAACGAGATCAGGTCATAATAGCTTTATTTCCCCAACTTCATCCCAGCAAGTTGGATTCCTGGATTTCCTTTCATAGAGAGATTCATAAGGAGCCATCTGAATACTGGAGTTAAAGATATTATTATGAGAAATTTCCACTAAAGGTAGGTGTTGATCCCAACCACCTTTGAAATCCATAGAGCAAGCTCTCAACATATCTTCTAGAGTGTGAATTGTCCTCTCAGACTGACCGTCTGTCTGAGTATGATAAGCAGTACTGAAACTCAACTCTATATCTAGATTATGCTGAAGACTTCGCCAGAACTTTGAGGTAAACCTCGGATCCCGATCAGATATAATAGAAAGTGGTACTCCGTGGAATCTTACCACTTCCTTCACATATATCCTGGAAATCTGATCCAAAGAGAAATCCTATCTAATAGTGATGAAGTGTGCAGACTTTGTAAGACAATCAACTATGACCCAGATAGCATTATTGCCTTTGGATGTTTTAGGAAGTCCGGTGACAAAGTCTATAGTGATGTTTTCCCATTTCCATTCGGGTATGGGTAATGGTTGTAACATCCCCTTAGACATCTGTCTCTCAGCTTTAACTTGCTGACAAACCAAGAATTGAGATACATATTCAGCAACATCTATTTTCATGCCATCCCACCATAAGTACACTTTCAGGTCCCTATACATCTTCGTGCTTCATGGATAAATAGAGAATGACGAACTATGAGCCTCATCCAGCAGCTCCTTCTTTAATTCAGGGATGGGAGTAACAGAATCCCGATTCCGGAACTTTATTATCCCATCACAATCAAGGTTGAATTTAGGAACATTTCTCACCTTCTTTTGTAACTCGACATCTTCTTTCTATGCCTCTTTAATCTTCACATGCATAGATGGTTGAACATTAATTTTAGAAAGATAAGATTTTCCCCCATCCATTATAATTCCAAGATTAATACTTTGTAAATCCATAAATATTGGATCTTTTGTGATCATCATCATGGATAAACTGTCATGGTTTTGTCGACTTATTGCATCTTCCACCTTTATTTACTTTCCCAGGGTGGTAATGGATTGAGCAGTCATAATCCTTAATCATCTCCAACGATCTTCTTTGGCGCATATTCAGCTCCTTTTGTGTGAAAATATACTTTAAACATTTATGATTAGTATAAATGTCATACATTTCTCCCTAAAGATAATGCCTCCAAATCTTTAATGCAAATATTACTGCAGCTAACTCCAAATCATGAGTTGGGTAATTTTGCTCATAGATTTTCAACTGTCATAAGGCATAAGCTGTCACCATATCATTTTGCATAAGAACACACCTCAATCCCTTCTTGGATGCATCACTGTAGATCACAAACCATTCTCCACTACAAGGAAGTGTGAGCATAGGTGCACTGGATAACCTTCTTTTCAACTCCTTGAAATTATCTTCACATTCCTCCGTCCAAACAAACATAACTCCTTTCCGAGTCAACTTCATGAGTGGATTAGATAATCATGAAAAATCTTTCAAAAAACGTCGATAATATCCATCCAAACCACGAAAACTTCGGATCTCAATTACGATTTTGGGTCTCAACAATCTTTCGATAACCTCTGTTTTTACTGGATCCACAGATATCCACTCTTTCGAGATTATGTGACCCAAAAATGAAACTTTTTGCAGCCAAAATTCATACTTGGTAAATTTGGCATAAAGATTCTCTTTTCTCAGGGTCATCAATATAATTGCCAAGTGATATTCATGTTCTTCCTTGCTCTTTGATTAGAAAAGAATATCGTCTATAAAGACTACCACAAACTGATCAGGATAGTCTCTAAAGTCTCTATTCATTAGATCCATGAAGATAGAAGGGGCATTAGTAAGACCAAATGGAATCACTATAAATTCATAGTTTCCATACCTCGTATGGAAAGTCTTCTTTGGTATATCCTCCCTTTTGAATCTTAATTGATGATACCCTGAACGAAGATCAATCTTGGAAAAGTATTGAGCTCCGCGTAGTTGTTCAAATAAGCCATCAATGCGTGGGAGAGGATATTTGTTCTTGATAGTGATCTTGTTAAGTTCTCGATAATCAATGCAGAGTCTCATTGATCCATTTTTCTTCTTAAAAAACAGAACAGGTGCTCCCCAAGGTGACACACTAGGGCATATGAATCCCTTATCAAGATTTTCTTGAATTTGCTTCTTCAATTCTTGCAACTCAATTGGGGACATTCTATAAGGTGTCTTTGAAATAGGCAAAGCACCCGGTACGAGTTCTATTTAAAACTCAACTTCACGATTTGGTGGAAGACCCGGTAATTCCTCCAGAAAGACATCATCAAACTCTCATACAATGGGAATATTCTTAATCGCGATTTTCTCACCAACCATTTGAGATAAATAACCTTCATTTAGTGGAATCAAGACCCATAAGATGGAAGAAACTTCCACTGGAAGGTTATGTTCATCCTTCCATCGATAGATGATCATAGATTGATCTGGAATATGAAATGTGACTTCCCTTCTTTGGAAATTGATATGAGATCTATGTAGAGAAAGCCAATCCATGCCAAGAATCACATCAAATTCCACTGTAGGAAGGATCACAGGATTTGGAGGAAGCACTTTCCCACAAACTTCAATCGGGGAATAATGATAGACTTTTGATGCGACTGTTCTGCCATTAGGGGTTGTCACAGATAACTCAACATATAATTGTTGAGGTAATACGGTGATATCCTTAGAAAATTCTTTAGAAATAAATGAGTGGGTGGATTCAGAATCGAATAAAACATTTTCTACTTTATAGTGGATGGCAAGTGTACCTTTCACCACATCGTTATCGTACTCTACATCGCTGATAGAAATTGAATGTGACTTTCCTTTGTCTTTAGCCTTAAGAGTTTGTTGACATCGACCATCATCATCAACCCTTGGATTTGGGCATTGATTGGCATAATTCCCCATCTCCTTGCACTTGAAACATTGAAGTGTAGTAGATTCATTCTGTGTATCCCTTCCTTTGTTTGCATCATTAGACATCTTCTTTCCATCATTTCAACATTAAAATACCCAATGACCTTCCTTTCTACATTTGAAACATTTACTTGTCCCTTTAAGACAATTCCCTCCATGTTTCATTCCACACTTTGAGAATAAGGGAAAGCTCATATTCTTTTCAGTGTGATCATTAGATTTTCCATTGAATTCCATTTTCCTCTTCTTATCAAACCCATATGACTGATGGGTTACTCCAATCCCCATCTCGACTTTGAGAGCACATCGAACGATTTCTTCGTAGCTATTTAAGTCCCTTATGGATAATGCCCTTCAAAGGCTTGGTTTTAAGCCACTAAAGAATCGATCGATCTTACTCTTAGGTTGGATAATAATACCAGAAGCGTACCTTGAATGTCTTGTAAAAGTTTCTTCATAGGTACCAACAGATTCATCATCCTTTTGCTTCAGTTCAAGAAACTCTTTCTCCATCTTCGTTCGGAGAATACGAGGGATGTACTTATTGAAAAATAAGTTCTTGAACTCATTCCATTCCATGGACTCAATTTCATCCCTTCACCTCGTATTCTTACTAAGATTCCACCATTGATCAACATCACCTTCCAAACGATACACTACTAAGATGACATTATCATGTTCAGATCATTGAAGAACTAAAAATATCTTTTCAGTAGTACTAATCCATTGTTCAGCAACTAATGGATCCGTAGACCCGCTGAATGAAGGTGGACACTGCCTCATGAAGGATTCAACAGAATGTTGCTCCTTCATTTTCTCGTTTGGAAGTCCTATATGATTCATAGCTTGAGAAAGTTGTGTGACCATGGATATAAGATTTTGCATTCCATCTCCTATAATGTTTGGTTGCTTAGGGGGACAATCATTGCATTGCTTATCGCATTCCACATTAAGACGGTTCCTTCGGATTCCAGCCATTGACTAAAACCAAGAAAAATAGTGTGACAAACACTAATTATAATAGGAAAACCACATAATCAAGAATAAAATTTTACACTTAAGGTCTTATCCTAGGATATTCTTGGCCATTTCTAAAACACTAAGATTTTGTTCTACGCTTAGACTTATCCTTAGGGTTATTACTAAGGATTTCACATCCTAGTTTCCAAAGGTTGACTATTCGTTTCCTCTGATACCAACTATAACAACCCATACTTTACATACACTATTAATACATCAGAATTGAATTGCATTTATTACAACATATAACAAAACCACGAAAGGACCATATAGGTATAGAGTCTGTAGAAACTGGGAAACATAAACAACTGGTTCATAAAGTATCTACTTTGCCTCCCATTTATTTCATCATATCTAGACTCCCATTTGGCATATCCTACTTAATAAACTTCTTCCTAAACTGGGGAAATAAAACATACAAAAAGGTGAGCTCAAATGCTCAGTAAGGGTAAACAAAAGAAATATCAATCACATCATATACATAAGAACATAACTTTTGGAAATCTTAACCTGCAAAAGAAATCATATTTTCATAACATGTGATAAATCATATAAGTGAAATGTAATCCCAATAATCATAACTTAAAACATGAAACTTTTTTCCATACACACATAATCATAGATAATCATTTCTTATTAGTCAAGACTCATTTCTAAGACTATCTTAGTGGACAAAGTCCATTTCTGAACCGAGTTCATTCCCCGTTTCAGTCCTGTTTCACTAAACCGGATTATCTTGCCGTTCCAGACATGTCTATCTCATGAGATATAAAATCATTACCCAATGCATTGGAGAGAGATATAGGTCCCACCCATCTCATAATGAAATCATTCTTACTTGTGCAACAATATAAACATAAATCATTCATCATATCCCATAGAATAAAATGGGATTCATAAACATCATTTCATCATCACTTAATCCATATAAAAGAAATGGACATCATTTCATAATAAGAAATGTGAAACCATGTAAATCATAGAGACTTTATACTTGAACCATACACATATAATGACATCTTAGAAGGAAAATGTTTTTGATAAAACAATTGAAATGAATTCTTGAGGAAAATATCCTATCTTCTTTGAAATAAATTTGTTTTCACAAAACGTCATGAAATTTTAAAAGAGAAAGATTTTGTTTAAAATAATCATGACATATTTTTGAGGAAGAACCATAAAAATATGGCTTTATAAAACCGTAAAAATCCATTCATGCCGTATAAGTCAAAAAAACATTTTTCTCGTACTTTTGTCGGAAAAGCCATAAAGTACCTCGTATGAAAAACGACAAAAGATTCCTTTCATATCTTTTACTATAAACTCACCGAAGGGTAAAATTGGATATAAACTATTGTAGAAGGATATAAATATTACATATTGTTAAATCATGGTTGTGGATGATAAAATACACCCCAGTAAATATGAAAGTATAAACAATCTCAAAAAAAATGAGATTGTGATATTTCCCTTACCTTAGGTCCGATTTGCTTTGTAAGTGTCTAAACCTCCTGTATAATGATATATATAATGTTATTGACTTATTACAGAATCATAATTATTTTTATGATATCATATATGGTCATATTCTTAGCTTTTTATCAGTAATATTTCATTATTACTTGTTTATTCGGGTGTTTATTACTTTTTGTTCTTATGTGTGTTTTGTCGAATAAATTCTTATTTTTATTTTTAGGTTATATATACTCATTTATAGAATTGTATTATTGTAATATATATCATATTAATTCATCCAATTCATTTATAGAATCATCATGCAATGAAGTCCATGTAGAACTAGTCGCATCACATCGTGGAGACGGTATTCCGTACGTACGCACGAGCGATGATATCGTTCCCATGATCGTGTAATTGTATTGGAGTGTATGTACACTATTTCAGAATCAATAACACATTAAAATAATCATATATAGTTTTTTATTTGCACCATTATAACCATCCATGTATGGTGGTGGTGGAAAATAAATTACACCACGGTGTGGAGACGGTATTCTGTACGTACGCACGTGCGGTGATTTTGTTTTCCGTAGGATGGATAGATGGTGAAATAGGGTTGTTTCGTACTTATAATAACATATCAGTATATTAGTGATACTAATGTAATTACTTCATAATGAAACAACTAAACAAGAATAAGTTCAAGAAGAAATAAATTTGGAAGAATCTGTAACGAACATTACCTCTTCTTTAAAGCACTTCTTTGAGACCTCCTTTTAGGGTACTAAAATTGGTCTTTGAAGAAGACCAGGACCTCTATGATGTCTCTAGGGAAGTGGAGAGGAGAAATTGGCAGGGGTTGGCCGAGCTTCAAAGCTTAAAGTGGTGTGAGGAAGAGGGGGGGGGGGGGAGGTGCCCTTATATAAGGGAGGAGAGGGGCTCCTTTGGAAAAACGAAAAATATTATTTTATTATATAGTCAAATTCGGTTTTAAATAGATCCAAATTCATTTATTTAGAATATAAGGTGGGTATGGGTCGAAATAATCTCATCCAATAGAATTTATACAAGTTTAGGTTCCTATTTTACCTTATTATTTAGATTTAACATTATGTTATATAATTTTACTTTTACAGAGTCTTCTTGTGTTCTTATACTATATGGTTAATAAACTTACTATATGCAGCCAAAAGAACCCCAAGTTGTTTATTATTAATATATATAACCTTATCTAAGTCCTTTGGATGAACCTTAGATTTTTAGGAATAAAATAACAATTAATAATATAATATTTTCTTTAAATACTATTTTATGACAATTTTGACCCTATTTAGTAATTGATTTTTTTGAAAGTCATAACAGAATGATTATTTCGAAAAAAATTAATTATATCAATAATAATATGTCATAGTAACCTATAAAATTATTTCAATTCATAAAAAGTCTAAAATTATATTTATTTGGGTATTTATAACATCAATTATTTCAATATTTCATTAATAAGATAATTACTCCTTCATAATTGTGTCATAAATAAATTAACTTATATATTGTACAAAAATTACAAATAAAATGTCATTATGTAGGAAAGATTATTAGATTTCTAATGAATATTTATAGTCTAATTTATATTATGTATAACCCTATATTAAAAATGGTTTTCTTATTAAACTTTGATTTTAACTATTTTAACCCTTCTTTAAATAAATTAATAATAAATGTCCTAATCTAATCCAAGTGGGCCTAAATTGACATATTTTATTCCTAAGGTTGCGTTTGGTCGAATTACACTTATCCAATAGAATTAGGACATGTATTAGGGTAATAATAATATCATTTTACCCTTAATTACCCTATTTACTTTTAACCGTAGTAAAAAAAAGTTAAAAGTTACTATTCACCAAAAATTATTTTCATCTCATTGAACCACATTTTACTTAATGAAATCATATGTGTCTCTTGGATTTTTTAAATTCCACTCATAATAGCGGTAAAATTATGTATTATGAAAATTTCAGTTTTTTAACTACCACTTAGTGGTTTCACTATTCATCA
This sequence comes from Viscum album, assembly GCA_963277665.1. NCBI lineage: Eukaryota > Viridiplantae > Streptophyta > Magnoliopsida > Santalales > Viscaceae > Viscum > Viscum album. Next base: position 1,398,802,964 of record OY728153.1, read on the forward strand.
AAAATTGAAAGTTTTCAGAAAAATAACAAAATATCACCCTAGGCTAATTTCAATATTCTGAATCCAAAAATGATTTCCATTTTGAAAAATAAAATTTATAAAATTCAATAAGTGGTTATTACTATTCATAACGGCTAGTTTTAAAAATATTTTAATAGCATATCATTGTTTAGTGAAACTCGGTATTGTGTACGACGCAAGCTATCGAGGAAGGTCGCGATTTCATGTGAAGCAAGCCAATAAAGTGAGGTTTGTAGTGAAATATTCCTTAGATGATTTATATAACATAAAAACAAAATATTTCTCATAAAAGTCTCGGGTGTTATAATTATTTTAACCATCCAAATAGTAATGTATTGAGTAACAATTACACCATGACGTGGAGACAGTAAGCCGTCCGTACGCACGTATGGTAAGATGTCATTAAAAGGAAGAATAGAATAATGAAATTGGTTGTAACATATTTATAATAACAAAAAAGTATATAGAATATACCAGATTTATTATTTTAAAATGGAAACAACAAAGAAAGAGGAAGTGGAAGAAGAAAGGAACTTGAAAGAGGTGATAAAATATTTACCTCTTCTTCTGGTTATTCCTTTTGATTTGATCAAAAGGGATATTTATGTTTGCTTTATGACTAAATTAAGGCCTCTATAATTAAGGGAGGGACGTTTATAGGGTATTTGGGAAGGGTTTGGAAGAGAAAAATGGATTTTATGGTGTAACTTATAGTGAAGGGTGAGTTCCCTTTTATAAAAGGGGTGAGGGGAACCTAAGGAAAAGCTATAACTATTATTTTATAATAAACTCATTTTCGGTTTTCAGTGGCTCAAAAATAGACTATTTAAAGTATAAGGTGCGGATGGCTCTAATTATACTCAACCAATAGGTTTTATATAGATTTGGGTCACTATATCAACTTTATCCTTTTTATTTAACTCTTAGTTAAATATTTGACATTTACCATGTCTCTTTGTATTTTTAAATTATATAGTTAATAAACATAATATATAATTCCAAGATAACCCCAAGTGGTTATTTAATGATACAACTATCATTATATAAGTCTTTTGGCTGAACCATATAATTTTAGGAATAGAATATCATTTAATAATAGAATATTTGTTTTAAAAACTCTTTTTTGTCAATTCTGACACTATTTGGTATTTTGTTTTTTCTAAATTCATAACATCATTATTACTTCAACAAAAAATCATATAACGAGCCATAATAGATCATATTATCATATAAAATTAGTGGAATATACAAAAAGTTTCAAATTATATTTATTTGGATATTTATAATATCAATTATTTTAACATTTCATTAATTTGGTAATTACTGCATCATCATTGTGTCATAAATATTTAAATTATTTAATTTCTAAGAAAATATAAATAATATACCATTATGTAGGAAATATATTTTTTATTCTAATGAATATTTATAGTCTATTTTATCTAATGTTTATCCGTATATTAAAAATGGTGTGTTGTTAAACATTGATTTTAACACTTTTAACTCTTCATTGAATTAAATAATAATAATTGTCTAAATCTATTCCATGTGGACCTAAAGGATATTATTTTATTCATAAGGATGTTTTTGGTCAAATTAAAATTATCCAATAGAATTATAACATGCTTTAGGGTAATAATAATAACAATTTTACCCTAAATTACACTATTTACTTTTAACTGTGACAAATAAAAGTAAAATGTTACTATTCAGACAAAATTATTTTCATCTCATTGAACCACATTTTACATAAATATATCTACCGTGTCTCTTGGATTTTTTATATTCCACTCACAGAAATGGTAAAATTATGTTTTATGTGAATTTGCAAATTCTCCTAGGAGGTGGGTAAAAGACGGTGAAAAGATCAATAAAATTTTGATATATCTAAAATTATTATAAAATGACTCCAAGGAATTACATTAAACTTATAAAGGTATTATTTATCTATTTTTACCTAAAATAAATTTAAATAAAACAAATACTTATTTAAATAAAAAGTCGGTTTCAACCAATAACTCAGTGTTTTTCACTATTCCTCAAAAATTGAATGTTTTTAGAAATATACCAAAATTTCACCCTAAGATAATTTTGAAATTATGAATTCAAAAATTAAGTCTATTTTACCTATTTCAAAACATTGAAGTCGCATTAATTAATTTAAAATTAATTCTCGTTGTCAAAAACCAAAAAGAGTATTTTTAAGAAATAATAACTATCGAAAGATTGAAACTTGTTCACGTCCAATTACAAAGTGAAATTATGTACAATGACCATCATTGGAATAAATGGTAAAATTAAAATCTAATTATAATTCTAATCCATTAAAATGTAAAATTCAACACTATAAATTATTTTGATTAAAAAAGTTGTTTTCCGTTAAAATATAGTATTTGTCGCTATTCACCCAAATATGAAAGTTTTCAGAAAAACAACAAAAATTTATTGAAACTAAATTACTATTTTCTGATTCAAAAGAAGAATTTTATTTTGTAAAATTTAATTTATAAACGTTTCAAATATTTGATTTAAAAAGGGTTCTCCATTAAAAGGCGGTAAAATTTTTATTTTTGAAAAATAATTGTTATATATATAAAATGATTTTGTTCTTATATTATGTCTAAGAAACACAAAATATGAATTCTAAAATTATGAAGATTATATAAAGTTCAAAATTAAGTTAAAACTATTCATAACCGCTTTTTAACAGCTAGTTTGGTATGTCGTGGTGCACTTGACCTCAATGTTGTGTGTAGTGCAAGTTATTGCATTACATTGATGAAATAGCGTACTATGAAAACTTGGGGTGTTACAAAAAGCTCTAGGACTTGGGGAAGAACCATGGGAGGAGTATTGGATAAAAGATAGGTATGGATTAAATCTTGAGAGGTGTGGGAGGAAGAGTGGAACGAGGGTGGTGTTTATAGTGGATGAGAGGAGGTGTTTTACATTATTAAATTCATTATTATAATATTCATGCTCTTGACTATGAATAATATTAATTCATGTAACCACAAATAGTAATAATGGAATGTTAGTTTTAACCAAGTGGTCTTACATCATCCTTGCATCACATATTTTTCAGTGAATCAAGTATTTATCATTTATCATATTTTATCTTATTTTACTATTCATCCAAAATTATAGAATTTCATAAAATTTAGAAAAATTATCCCTAACCATTTCTCAATGTGTAGAATAAAAAAACGAACAAACTTTTTTAGAAAATAATTTTCTAAACATTATTAATTTGTTTTTTAAATAAAATCATACTTTATTTAGAAATTTTAAATTTTAAATTTATAACATCTTTTATCTAATATTGGAAAATTAAACAAGATTTAATTATCTTAATTCTTTAAGAAGATAAAATAATAACACAATATAATATTCATTAGGGTAATTTTTGTATTCAAATTATTATTCACAAGGTTATGTTACTATTTACAAAAATAAATTTAGTTCTATTGGACTCCAAATAACTTACTGGGCACAATTGTAGATGACTATTTTTTGAAATTCAAAATAAAGAAGTGGATAAATAATTTATTAAAAGCTAGTTATAAATATCTATATAAAGTAATGTTTCATGATATTAAAATTATGTTTTAATAATTGGAGTGTTACATTATCCCCAGCTTCTAGAAATTTCTTCCTCTCAATTTTAATGAATTATTTATCCAAGTGATGGTACCTTCCCCTTATAAAATTTTCAGTCACCCATATTGCTTCTTCAACCATGTGGTTTTCCAAAAAACCATTCCCTGATGTATTACCTTATTCTACAATAAAATTTCCCTTAGATTAAGAATCTGAACTGGTTTCACTTCATATGAAATGATATATCCAAACTGAACTACTTCTCGGATCATGATATGAGTTGAATATGGAACATAATTCCTCAACATCGAAACATTAAATATATTGTGTACCAGGGACAAACTCGGAGATAATGCTACTCAATATGAAACTGGTTTGGAATTATCCAAGATTTAAAAAGGACCAATAAATTGTAGACATAGATTTCCTTTCGTAAAAAAACACATTACACATTTCCAAGGAGCGATTTTAAGGAAACATAGAAACCAACCTCGAAACTGAAGTCTGCCCTTCTATTATCTGCAAAACTATTCTTCTTACTTTGATCTATCCTAATCTACTACTAGATCATCTTCATGTTCTCATACACTTCATCTACTAATTATGGACTGATAAACCTTTCTTCACTGACTTTATCCCAAAATGATGCAGTTCGACACCGCATCCCATACAATTCCTAAAATGTCTCTATCTGTATATTAGAAGGAAAACTGTTCCTGTAAATCATTTTTTTCACATTTTCAGAAGCTGGTTTAAGGGGTTGCCGGTACCCATTACACCATTTCACCAAATCCTTTTAAACACATCTCCACATCTAGATGAAATACACATTTAAAATTTCAAATTCAAATCCACCGCCAGCCGCCTCGAGCTTCGAACCAACGTCATCTTCATGCACCCACGATCGCTTCAAACCATCCAACGAATCTGGAGACAGTGCTGACATGCCTCGCGCCGCGCACAGCACGTCAATCCCTCACTATGAAACAGCCCGCACGCAAATCGAAATCCACACGACTACCCGAACACCGTAATGCGCCACACTTTCACAGGAACACTGGCGAGGTACACCGGCTCCCGTTGTTGTCTTCACCAGCGACTATCATCGTCATCCCTGGCGAGCTTCACTGATATCAAAAATTTCACCGTAGAAGAAACATCCCAACACCAGAACATCAACGTCATCACCCAAATCACCAAGAGAACATAGAAAAGGCATAAAACCTTCACCCCCCCCCATCTCGCAAAAAGGAATCAATTGCAAAAACTCTGCAATATACAGAAAAACCTCCACTCCAGCAACCATCACGAACAACAAAAATCAAATAGATCAAAATAAATTCTACCAAAAACCAAATCAAGCCGCTCTAGAAACAGCACCATAGAATCACCATGACTCGGAAAATCCGGCCGCCACCCAAACAACTGACAAAATCAGACACAGCAGGACCCCAACGAATTCAGAGGAGAAGAGATGGAACCGACAAACCGTCGACAAACGAGTGTGATCCACCAACACCGAAAAAAGCACACCATAGGGCAACTGCAAGAAGCCGAGAACAACACCAAGATCACTCCGAAGAGTATGTCGTCGATGCAGACCGGTATTACACCCGTAGATCTAAACTAGCAACCAATGAAGCCCAAAGTGAACCTTCACAACAAAAGGGAAGACCACAAACCCGCCAGACGTGACGATCACGGAGAGCCTCCACAAACCCACCGAACGCGGGGGAAACTGTCGTGTCTTCCGTAGTGAAGGATCGATGATGGAGAGAGGAAAAAAACCTCAGAAAGAAAACTTTTTTTATAATAAAACTCAAATAAATAACATGTTGATCCAAAATTCCTTAGTATTCCATTGTATAAGCTCGAACCATGTCCTCCAAAGTCTGAATCGTTCGTTCCAACTACCCATCTGATTGAAGATGAAAAGTATTACTACAATTTAATTATATGGCCAACGACCTTTGAAGTCCTTTCCAAAATTTAGAAGTGAACTAGGGATCCCAGTTAAATACAATAGAAATAGGAAATCCATGTTTATTGACAATCCCTTTGTGGTATAGTTGAGAAAGTTGAACAAAAGACATTATATCCTAAATAGAAAGAAAATGTGATGATTTTTTCATCCAGTCAACAGTAACCCAAATCGAATCTCATTGTTACCTTGATATCACATTGGTAGTCTCACCAAAAATTCTATGGATACATTCTCTAATTTCCACTCTGGCAATGGAAAAGGCATAAGTATCCCCTTTGGTAACTTTCACTCTACTTTAACCTATTGTCATGTCATGTATTTCATCGAAAAATCAGAAATATATAATTTCATTTCATCCCACCAATAATTCTTAAGATGGTCTCTGAACATCTTAGTACTTTTAGGATGAATAGATAATAGAGAATAATGAGGTTCACACAAAAATTCTTTATTCAATTGGAATCACAAGGAACATACAACCTTTTTTCAAATCATAAAACACAAACCTTATAAAGGTAAAATTATGGAAACATACACATTTTATATAATTCCCCCATTTTATGTAGCTCATGGAATTCCTTTTGATCTTGCTTAATTATATCATATAAAAATGATTATAAGGAAACCTGATAAAAAACCATGATATTTCCTGCTCAAACAACTTCTATGCCAAAATTCATCAAAACATTAATTAAGGAATCATGTTCCAATTGTATCATGGTAAATTATGCATGATGTTTTCAACTAAAAGAATCTGCCACTACGTTTTCCTTACCCCAATTATTATTGATCTGTAAATCATAATGCTTTATTAGTTCTAGACTTCTTCTCTACCTCATTGTTAATTCCTTCAGAGTGAATATGTACATTATACATCTATAGTCCCAATATATTTGGTATTTGGCTCTGTATAAATTATGCCTCCAAATTCTCAATGAATAAAACACAACTGCAAATTGAAAATCATGTGTGGGATAATTTAACTCATGAGGTTTACATTGTCTTGATGCATAGTCAATTAACTGGTCATTCTGCCTCAAAACACAACTATGTCCCTTCAAAGAAGCATCATTGTAGATGAAAAACTCTCCATTTCAGGAATGCAAGGCCCAAACATGATAATTCATCATTCTCTTCATCAATTTCTGAATTAAATCGTCACATTCTTTGTTTCTAAATAAATTTTACCACTTTTTTGTTTACATGTTTAGTTGACTAGATAATAGTTCAATGTTCTTAACAAACTATCTATAACAACATTGTAATCCTATAAAACTTTTAATATTTGTAACATTTGTGGATCATTTCCATTCATTAACCACTCTTGTTTTAGAAGGATACATATTTATTCCATTTTTATTTACAATGTACCCAGGAAAAGAAAGTAGTTGTAAAAAAATCACACTTTATGAATTTTTCATATAGATTATTTTCCTTTAAGGTTTGTAAAATATCTATTAGATATTTTTCATGATATTATTTACTCTAACGAAATACCAGGATTTCATCAATAAATACAAACTCAAATTTATTCAAGAACTCAAGAAATATTCTATTCATAAGATCCATGAATAGAACATGTGAATTAGTTTAGCCTAACGACATAAAAAAAATTCATAATTTCCTTATCTAGTATGAAAGGATGTTTTTAGGATTTCATCATGCTTCACATTCACTTGACGGTATCCTATTCATAATTCAATCTTGGAAAAGTAATATGCTCCATCGAACTAATGAAACAAGTCATCAATATGAGGGAAATGATACATTTTTAATAGTGATGTTATTCAATGACCCATAATATATTAAAAGCCTCATGAAACCATATTTATTTTTAATTTAGAATATAGGAGATCCCCATGGTGAAGTTCTAGGAAGAATAAATCCTTTACCAATAAAATCATGCAAATGAATTTTCAATTCAATGAGATCTATTTGATCCATACTATATTGTGGTTTTGTGATTAGATTAGCATCATGAACTAAGTCAATTGTGAATTCAACTTCACGATTAGGTATGACACTGTGTATCTAATCATGAAAAACATCATGCTATTCATTGACAACATGCACATAATTAATCTGAATAATTCCCTTGTTTTCAATAATATGAGAAAGATAACTATCATTTACACATTTCAGTAGTTTCTTAGCTTAATAATATGTTATCAATTATATGGGTTAGTTCTTGTATACAGACTAAAACTCTTTTGAAAAAAAAATTATTTATATATACATTCAATCTTAGAATGATAAAAAAAGAGAATCAATTCCTAGAATAACATCATACATGATTATGGGTAAAACAACAAGGTTTGTAGGTAATTTATTTCCACACACCATAGTAGGATAATTATTATAATTCCTATTTTAAATATTATTTCCCCCTTCTATTTTTACAAATTGTCTCGGTCACATGTGTTGAGGTGATATTTCCTATTTAACATAAAATTTTTCCCAAATGAAAAATGTGTAGACCCTGTATAAAACGAAACTTATTCAAAATATGAGTAAACAAACAGAGTACTGGATAAAACATCATTTGATGGCTCTCCATCTGATTACATTGTCTCAAAATATCACAGTACACCTTTATTCTTATAGTGTAGATTTTTTTAATCATTTAGATCACTTTTTGGCTTGGAATATTCATAGTGACCCATCTCACCCCATTTAACATGATTTTGAGTTTTCATATTAGGATTAGTCTTAGGATCATTTTCATTCCCATATCTGGATATATGTCCAAAATTACCACATCTAATCCACTTCCCAATTTTTCTAATACATTCCCCAGGGTGCTTCATGGTATGATTTTCACAAACTGGAGACTCGATTTTCACACCATATGATATATTTTGTTGATTCTTACCCATCACTTGCAATTTAAAACCCTTCTTCTTCTCATTTCAAAATGTAACATGATCATCATCAAATTCCACCTCCACCATATCATAATATCAAACATGTTTCTCATAACATATGAATTTGTGGGAGGAAAAAAACCCTTAGATACCATGGTTTCAGTCCCGTGTAAAAAAAAGATGATCTTTCTATCTAGATCCAGAAGAATTTTTGGTGCATACCATTCTAGTCAGGTGAAGTTATCTTCATAAACATCCACTGAATCTTCCTCATTTTGGTTCAATTAAATGAATTTCTTCTCCATCCTATGTCTCACCACCTTAGGAACTTATTTTTCAAGGAAAATACTTTTAAATTCTTCCCAATTTAAGGCGTTAATATCCTATATATCTCTGATATTATTTACCATTGACCACCCCTGATCAGATTCATCTTTAAAACTATAAATGTAAATACATACCTTTTTATTATCTAAACATCCCATAACATCAAATATCTGTTCAAGGGATTTAATCCAACCTTTATCCACTAATGGATCAGAAGATACGTCAAAAGCAGGAGGGTGTTGTCTCATAAAATTTTCCACAATTATCATATTTTTTGGGGTACATCTGGTTGATCACTTTAATGGATTAAAACACAATTAATTATCCAAATTAAATAATCCATTACTATGAAATGATGATCGGTTCCAATCCATACCAATATGGGTTGTAGATTCGGAAGGATTTTATTTAGCCGGTGCCTCTCTTCTCCATTTTCCCTGTTTCTTCTACAAAAATCCATTATTAAAAAAACATAGTAAAAGTTACATGGTAATAATTAAATGAAATATCATTTCAAATTGACCATAAAATAAAAAACCATTTATTGTAATATATTTACATCAATCTAGCCCCGAAAGTTAACTAAACCATCCTCTAATACCAAAAATAATGTCCCAACCATATTATTTACATAATATTAAATTCATTCAAGGAAACAATTCTTTTAGCATTGAGGGTATTTTCATGTTTGGAGCATTGTATAAAATGGATTTAACACATTCATGAAATTACAAATTAATACAGAGTGGTCACCATAAAAACAATACACATTTCAACCAAAAGAAAAACATTTAAAATAATACATTATTTATTTTAGAATTATTCAAACATTAAACATGGATTCCTTAATTTTTGTACACATCCTTATACCCCATTAAATTTCTTTAAAAACATGGGATGAGAACAAAAAACTTAGTATAGGATATAAAAAGAAGGAAAGAACACATTATTCTATGAACACTTAAAATATATGAAATCATTTCCAAAAGATATACTTGCCACCCAAATATAATTACTTTGTGAAATATGAGATTTATACAAAAACCAAACAAAACATAAGAATATAAATATAACCATAAAGGTACATTAGGTCATAACTTATATAATAATGTAACCCTCATGACTAACTTATAATTTGTTACCCACACTACTACCTTACAATATGTTGAACCATTGAAGTTACACATGGAGTAACCATATGACATAAATCAAACTTACACATACCCAATTAATTGGATGTAGATATAGGTCCTACAATTCATCATAAAAAATTCCCTATAACAATGAATAATTTTATAAATCAAGGATTTTTAATCTTGTAAAACAGAATTTTTAAAAAAGGATTTTAAAAGTAAGACCCCTAACAAAAGTCAAATAATTGAAGGGAGACTTAATAGAGTGGTTGGAATATGTATTTAGACATTAAGTAAACTTAATTCAACAAATTATAAACAAAACTCATAACACAAGAAATTTTAATACCTCATAAACAATGACATAGAATGCTAACCCAATGAATCAAAATCGAGTTATGAATTTCCTCATCTCGGGTTTGTATTACTTCAAAATTGTTTAACCCTCCTGTATAATGGTTAAAATAGTTTTATTATTATCTTAATGAAACATATTAATCTTTATAACATCTAATATGATAATTTTATTGTTGCGAACACTTTGTGTATAAAGATGTATTTGTTGTCAATAGTTGTCAATGAAGATCAAAATGAAGGAGATCAAGAAGTACTCTAATGAAATGGAGGAATGGAAATTAATATGATTGTTGTACTGATCATAAGTTCAAAGAGCTTGTGTCAAAGGTGACACATTATTTATAGCAGCGAAGAATGGGGAGTTATAATCCATTTGAGGATGATTAAACAAGAATGTGTATTTGATGAAGACTATGAAATTCTTCATGATTGCATGAGAACCGTGCAAGGGACTTATTTAAGAATAGGATCGTATGATTTTCATGAAGTATAGAATAAAGGTTGAAGAAGAAGATGGTGTGGAAGGGAATGGAATATTGAGATGGCCATGAACATCACATTGTGTCAAAATATGATGATTCTAATGCTGATCTATCAAAGAATAAATATCACGATAGTGGAGTTTTTGATGAATAAAGAAGAGTTCTTGAAGAAGGAAATTCAAATAAAGATGCATGAAGGTTATGGTCATAGCATATATTGAAGGTGGTACTGTTTCCCAGTGTTTGCCAAATTTTTTGGGCCTGAAAATCAGAAAATGAAGACATGGTAGTTACTAAAAGGAGGTGCACGCAAAGAGGAAGTGTAGCATGAAATCGGTGGGTTGTGTATGAAATAGGAGAGTTGTGTGGGAAAAAACAGCATGATTCACAAAATAGCGGAGCGAAGTTTTTCAGACTAGCAGTGTTTTAGAATCAAAATGTTGAAAAATGGTAATGGCATGGGCTGCAAGAAAAACCAGAGTTGTGTGGGGAAACATGTTGTGCATGGAATAGCTAGGTGAGTTTTTTGCGCAAGAAGTGTCTCGGATCGAAAATACCGAAAATCGGCAAAGGCAAGAAGCGCCCTAAAAATCGAATATGTGTACCCCATGTTGGCAAAAAATCAAACATGTTTGAGAAAAAATGGTTGTTCGCCAAATGTGGGTTTGATGTTTCACGTGCAAGAGAGGATTCAAGTTCAGAATGATGAAAAATGAAAAATTCATGCGGTGCGTGAAAAATCCAGGTGGTGTGTGAAAAATAAAAGGAAGGCCTGCGTAATCTAAAGAACTGATAGACAGTTTTATACATAGGAAGGGGTTTTACACGCAAGGTCAAAAATGCCTATAAATATGAGGTGAAACCCTTTCATTTTTGGTGGTTCAACACTTAGAAAAATATTGAGCTCTGACATGTGGAAAAATTAAGGTATAGAGTGGTGCACGAAAATAATATGTGTTATGCGAAAAAGAATGTGTTGTGCGAAAAAAGGTAGTTCTACGCGAAAAATAATAGTTGCGCGAAAATACATTGTCATGCCAAAAATATTTTTTAACGTGCAAGTTTTAAATTTTACAGTCAAGTCACCGAGAAGGGTGGAAGAAAAATTAGGGGGTCACAAAGGCCTTGGATAGGTTCTTAGCACTCTCAAATCTACTTTGCGAAGACTGAAGAATAGTGAACCATTTGGTTTTACGAAGAGAAGTAGTACCAAAGAGACATGACTGGTGTTTGAAACCCTCATTGTGCTTTGCAAAGAGAAGAAGAACGATTTGTGCATCTCAAATCAAATCTACATAGAAAGATGGAACTATAAAGATACACTCAGGTATCGTTATTCGGAATTAAATGAATAGAAGAAGTATATTTACTGCATTCAGTTATTACACTAAACTAGAAGATTGAATACAAAGTAAAATCAAATAAGGACTTTGATGCAAGCATTGTCTCATGCTGAGAAGGATACAAAGACTTCAAGGTTTATATATTTAAAAGACCTTCATGTCTATAAACTGACTGAGACTTTACTGAGGGTAGTGTGCTAGGGGGAGTCAATGGGTGTGACCTGAGGGACATAGTGGGCTATCCTTAAACATTTGTAAAGGTAGTAAGCCAGGGATAGAGTGACTATACCTGAACATTTCACTCCATATCTAGTGATGTTTAATTGATTTTAGTACGACCAGAATTCTTTTTGGCGAATTCTCCTTGGACATATCCATTAGTGGTGAACCAAATAATAGTGTTGTGTCAACTCTTTTCATGTGAACGTTCGATTGCTGATCATATCCATCATATAGGTTTTGCAAGTTCCTATCAACATGGGGACAAGATCCATCACATTAAGAGAAACATCTGACACCCTGATTCACCCCTCCACTCTCAAGGTGTCCCGGGGTACTTCAATTATAAAATCTTTCCACCCATTAATTGTTAGTATTTTGTTCCATCCATTGTTTCGAGTGTGTTCTTTACTTTATTTCAATGATTCGTTCAAGGAGGATGTTTTTTTCAATTGGATGAGAAAATCTAGAATTGGAATGGAATTGTATATAAATACTTATAGTTTCCTAAATTTTACCATTTATCATTTTTAATTTTGAAATGAGGATTAGTTGTGAGTTAAAATATTATTGATATTTGTTTAGGTTATTTGGGCGATTCTTTGATCATAATGATCTCATATTGTATCATAAATTAATAAAATGTATGAAAAATGATTCCAAAACATTACATAAGTCATAATAAATAAATAATAGACTGGTTAAACCATAAAAGTGGTTTCATAATCAGTCTGGAAGGAATTAATGGAATTTTAAATAACATCATCTATTATGTCAGTAAATCGGCACCTCACAGACGATGTTTTGAATCCTTGAATTAGTAAGAGAAGAGAAAAAGATTGATGATTAATTTTACATGAACATGAGAACATTCATAATATACATGATTTTGGATCTTGAATGCCTCTTGGATAATATTATGTGGGTAATGAAAATGAAAATAAAAAAACTCAAAATAAAAGATGAGTTAAAAAATTCCTTATGAAATTACGGCAACCTAACAACATCGGTTAAAATTTCATAATATATTTTGATGAAAAAAATGTTTATATAATAATTATTAAATAATATTTGAAGTAAGGTGGATATGGAATGACATAACCCAGTATAATCAAAAGGAAACTAAAAATAAAGACATAAAATAAATGAAAAGAATGAAAATAAAAGAGGTTTTCTACCTCTTGATCTCTTCTGTTAGTGATCCTTCTTAAGTCCTCTGGGTTTCACCTTTTGGTGAGACAAGAAGCTATATTACGTGATGAAAATCCTTGGGAGGAGAATTAGGAAGATCTTAGGTAAGGCTCATCTCTTGATAGGTGTGGGAGGAATAGAGGAATGATGGTTGTATTTATAGTGGATGATAAAAGTTATTTTTCATTATTTTAATCATTATTAATTTTTTTCCAAGAATACGGATAGTAATAATTCATGTGACACTGTAGGGTCCTGAAAAATACTCAAAGAAGAATGATAATCCCCTTTGACACAAGGGAGATTATACCCAATTTCCCCACAAAGAATTGGGGGAATGTGTGGAGAATACTCAAAGGATGGCACAAGTCTAACCGGTCTGCGAACCGGTCCAATGATAACAATATGAGGCCGGTTCCGTGAAGAACCCCCCTCGCGGACCACTGTCATTCACATAATTGAGGCGAGGATCCCCTGTGGGTGTTAAGCAGGACGGGTGCCATGCCGGTCCACCATTAAGAACCACCCCAACCACATACCGTGTCGACCGGCCCAGGCCGCATCCACTGTCATTTGCGGAATGGAGGCAGAAAACTGTGTGTCCTCGAAGCACTCCCCGAACTAGTTTTGTTTGATGGGGGGGTGTTAAATTCCCCTCGCGAGTTGAGTATTCACCAAGTCATCCGTAAACTGGGGTTTTGATCATGGGCCTCTGAAAAAGGTGTCGTATGGCCACAAATACATCTCTATCCCCAATATATAAAAATAGATCGAGGGGGAGGAGGAAAGGGGGATTGGAAGGGGAGATCGATCTGATTCAGGTGGAAGGATTTCAAAGGAAGGAGATTAGGATTTCGCAAACATCAATGTTTCAGTTCAAAAACCAGAATAGGTATGAAGTTGAAAGAGAATTAATAAGTAACCAGAAACGCATAACAACTTGGTAAACCGTGAAACTAAAATAACAAAGAAAAGAAGACTACGAACCATGGACCTTCCGTAGATGCACCCCTCGCAGACCAGGGAGTTTATGCCCCTTTTCTGATCTTTCGTACCGCGTAACACCCTCCTACGTGGGCGAAGCCCTGACCGATGAACCCCCGACCTGTGTCGCCATTTTCCGCCAATGCTCGCATGGAGCCCTCCACATACCAATCTGGTATGCGGGCCGAGCCCGAAGCCTCAATCCACCCTGGTTTACAGGATACCCACCATTCCATGGACCACCCTGGTTCGCAGACGTCTTCTCCAACCGCGTGGAACCTATCTACCCGAAGGGATCCACCAATCATACACTTGTGTGGCCCTCCAGATCCTTCGGAGTTCCCATTCCCCAAGCCAGATAAAATCCTTCCAATCTGGCCAGATTCTCCACAACCCCGTCATTGGCCCATTCATCGGCCCTGAGCCGAGGCCTCCACCAGAGCCACCAGTCACATGTGATTTAACCTTCAGGCGCATCATTGTTCCGTTTTGAGGTCACATACCCACGGTAAGGGAGAGAGAAGGGGTTGCTCTGGCCCTTGAGAGGATTCCCGAAACATTCCTGGGATCATATTCCCAAGGTAATGCGGAGACTGAGCCTGGGAGTCCCCTTTCTGCCCATCCACTTGTTAGGACTGGGGCACTTCTCCCCTCCATTGGGCATGGCGGGATACCCGTCAGAAGGAAGCCCCCATACACCTTTGTACTTCCTCACGACCACGGCCAAGGAAGGGTGTAGTGAGGAAGTGTTCTACTCCATCCTTCATTGGGACTAAGTCACTCTCCCACTGCACTTTCTCACCGTGGTCATCCATTTCGGAGTAAGCCTCGAATTTTTGGGCCGCTCTATGCATAAGCCCCACTCCACTTCCCATGGAAGCCCCTTTCGCGATGTGATCGCCTGGCCCCTACTTCCTCTTGTTTCTCTCACCGAGCATGACTCACATTGGCTTAGAGTAGGCATCGAACATGACATCCCCTTATTGGCCTCCGTAGGGTGTAATCACTAATACACACTTTGCGCCTCCTCAGGGTGTAAGCCCCAATCCACACTATGGGCCTCCTTAAAGTGTAAGCCCCAATCCACACTATGGGATTCCTCAGAGTGTAAGCCCCATCCCCATTCGAACTACATGAACTTTGATCCCTGTATCCAAGGTAGGGTACGTAGGAAGCCACCCCGAGTATCAGTCCCAACAACCGATTGATCCGACTATCTTCACGTCAGTTCACCACACCATCCTTGGGAACCCTAGAGTGTAATCCCCATACCAAACCGAACTACACGGTTTCTAATTCTTCTCATGAGGATACGTAGGAAGCCCATATCATGGGTTCGATCCAAACACCCAAGTCATTACCTGTCACCCCTAGATGACAATAAATTCAAGAGTGCCTAGTTATGAGGCTTTAAACTAGTGCTGCCTTAGTGAGTCCAGACTCCTCGGGGTCATTAATCCAACGAGGGATGGTAAAACTCAGGCACAAATGATTTGTAACCCCTACGTCCATTAGACCATTTCCAACTAAGAGTAATCTGTAGATACTATGCTTGGGTATAAACCAAAGATTCACGAACATATGAATACATCTTAAATATATAAGAGGGTCCCGAAACATGGAATAATTCCCCCCAAAAGGGTGTGATATTCCTAACTTCCCATCCTCTCGACCAATGTGAGTACTTAAGCATCGTTGGCCAAACCACCTAGCGAACGCCTACCACTGGAAAGAAGGTCCACGTATTACTAGATACGGAACCATTGGCCATTTAGAAAATGATATGAAACAAAAAATGGTGAAGACTACATGAATATTTAACCATGAATGACAGATTTAACCTAATCTCACTCTTTTACCCCTTCTACTCACAAGGTGGGCCAAGAAGGGTTGTTAATTATGCATGGGATCATGATATAATGCATCGACAGGTTTGTTGTTTGTATTTGTTAAAATATATTTTACAGGTACCACACAGAACTCCCTTTGATCCAATGGAATCACGAAGGAACTCGAAGGTGCGTGCTTCCAAAAACGCAATGAACAGATTTCTTCACCAACATTGGGCCCCATCACCTACCCAGCAACTTCAACGGTGGGTCTTGGATGCGGTGATCCAAGAGTACCACATGAACAATAATCTCCCGA
The DNA here is from genome assembly GCA_963277665.1 of Viscum album. Taxonomy (NCBI): domain Eukaryota; kingdom Viridiplantae; phylum Streptophyta; class Magnoliopsida; order Santalales; family Viscaceae; genus Viscum; species Viscum album. Next base: position 1,398,819,617 of record OY728153.1, read on the forward strand.
CGGCGGAGACAGCCATGCACGCCCTCCAATCTACCAAGACTCGATGGTCGCCTTCCCAACGGTGGCCACGAAGACAGATCCAGACGACTCCTATTATTGTCTCAATACATTTCGGGAGTCTATCCCTGGAATGGGACAATGCGTACCTCCATTATCTTAGGGAGGTAGAAGAAGTCAATATTGAAGACTTTATCCCAGCTGAACGGGGGTTCGGCTCGAAGGCCCCCACCGGAGGACGTCATTGAGGTCACGTCGAGACTCAACATCATCATGATAAGGAGGATGTCACCCTGAGGATATAGGCCCTCACTCCCCATGCTCCGGACCCTCGGACTACCCGACGATGGAGGAAAACATACAACCAGGTATCGGTAATCACCCTTGTACCTGAGGAAGAGCTCTGCCTCCCAGTCACGGAGACGTATCACGAATAGGCACATGCACATGTTCGCTCCTCCAAAGCCTGCCATCCAAGCATATTGGCATCATATCAGCAGGCGTACATCCCCGCTGGGCTCCATAAAGCTCGTGGCTCACGCAGGACGGCACCTACCCAGAAGGCACCTCTCCCTGTCCAGGGTCATGAAGCCCACCAACCTGACATGGTGGCGACCCAGCACCTACAAGACCAGTTCCTAGCAGATTCTCTTGATGCCTACCATCACGGAATGGTGGTGATCAACAAAGACTGCCATCCAGATGTGGAGGAAATTAATAGGCGGGCACGTCTCCCTGCCAATAGAGGCCACTGACTCAATACGGTGGGAAACCAACATATGCAGTTCTAGTTCCCTGTGGATGCAAGTAATTTCCACCATCCCGATGTGGCGGAAAATGGACAGATCAACCAGAATATCATGGCCCACGAGCAGATTCATTCACCAATCCCAACAGAGGATAATTTTCAGTACCCACCGACCATCGGAGGATTAGAGAAGGATATTCCAACTCCGATACCGGAATAGGCCTCCATACCCATTCCAACAAAATATGTCTCTCTGTATATCCTGAAAATGATGGAGGATCAGTATCGATACCAGATCATATCTTTCAGACTTTCTATAATGTGATTGCATCAGCTTAAACAACAAGGAATTGGGCATGTGAGCCCATCTCCCCAATTGATGTGACTCATTTAAGAGACAAAATAGACACCTCGGAGTAGATCTATATCCCTGCTCCCACCCAGGAGGGTCGACAGCCATATTCCCTGACTCAAGGGAAACATGATCGAGCAGCTTCACTCCTTCCAACTAGGGGACACCCGTCCATCAGAGTGGATAATCTAGAGAGGGAATATATTACTTCTAAAAGTCACGATGTTCATCGGCATATCCCTGAAACATGACAAGAACAATTAGATAGGGACCCAAAGGTGAAGGTCGTTGTCAACAGCAGACGGTCCTCGCTGCCTACAAGAAAGCACCCTGAACGCGCCGATGGAAGCCAGAAAATAATTAGCGAGTTCAAGACACCGCTCTGCTGGAAGATGAGGTTACTGATGCCGCTAATCATGTATCGAAGGCTCAAAGCCATTCCCACCCATTACCATATTATGGGAGTGGTAGTAACAGTTTCGAAGGACCTCCCCACAATGCCGCTACCAACAGCTCTGAAGGTCCTCCCAAGAGCACCCGTGGGGGTCTCCCCCACGGGCTTATAATGAGTGATCACGAGAGATCCTATTTTGATGTGAGTCATGGAAACACTCTATGTGACTAGAAGATAGAGTAGCAAGAAAGCCCTCCACTTATTGTGGTCCACCCAGAAGGTCCTCCCCAGGGTATACAATACAAACACTCTCCATGCATTGGGACCATAGATTATGATAGTAGTACTTGCTATCATAGTCGCAACTGTGGAGGCCCTCCCCACAGTGACGTCTCATCATGACAAGAAGGTTCTCCCCTTGTTGTGGCCTACCCTGAAGGTCCTCCCAATGGGTTACGTTGTAACGACACTCCGCGCAGTCACGAATCAGGTCACGGTGGTAGTCCTTGCCACCCTGATAACGGAGGTCCTCCCCGTAGAGATGTCAAGCAACGAGAAGGTCCTCCCCTCATTGTGGTACATTCTGATGGCCCTCTCTAGGGTGTATCCCACAGATATTCTCCCATCGGAAACAGTAATGGCAGTCCTCACCATTTCAGTAGTCGTGATGGTAGTCCTCGCCACCATGACCGCAATTGTGAAGGTCCTCCCCGCAATGGCCCTAAGCAACAAGAATGTCCTCCCCCTGTCACAGTGTGTCTTAATGGTACTCCCCAGGATGCACATCGAATGTCAAACCATGATGGTCATCCTCACAATGATGGTATTTATTGCGAAGGCCCTCCCCGTAACAACGCTACACAGACAGAAGTTCCTCCCGTTGCAACGACACGCCTGGGAGGTCCTCCCCAGGGTATGCACTGTAAAATTCCTCTACGCAGTGAGGCGTCAAGAAGTAATGGTATTCCTCTCCATTTCGGCTGCCATTTCGATGGTCCTCCCTGCAATAAAATATCATATCGACAGGAAGGTCCTCCCCCATCCAAATCAAGCACAAAAAAGCCATTGTATTTTGAGGCACTCAGAAGGATGGGATCAAGCATGTCATATTCTCAGCTAGTCCCCAACGACACCCTTCATCAATCGGGAGACGTTCCGGGGCCACATTCATCTTCTGAACCACCTCAGAATCACCGACATGATAATTTGATACCTACCGGTCCCACTGTCTCCGACCACACTATTAGCGAGCATCTCAGTTAGTCCGACTAGGTAGAGGAATTGCTCATGGAGGAGTATGCCGACATGTTTCACCTAAGGAAACAACTAGCTAGGGATGATATACCAGTTAGGTTTTGTCCCACGGCCACTTCTCAATTTGACGTACCCAGAAAGTTGTCGGATGAAAGTGTGCAGGACATCCGCTACAATATATGGACAACCCTCTTCTGGCAGAAATCAAGCTTCCTGCCCTACGATGGGTATGTAGACCACGTCAATAAAATAGGATTCCTCCTGCTTCACATTGACCTGGATGATTTTCCTTCGGCGCGGTAATAGTGACCCGAGAGGCGTAAAGGATACATGGAGATAGCCTGCCTCCATGCGCTACACCAGATGTGCCGCCTCATTGGTAATTCCCCAACGGGATTCCATATCAGAGGATGGGGAGAACATAGAGCTCTGAATTTCACTCCACTCCCCACCCAGAAAAATCCATTCGACATGGTGTCCTACAACGTCATCACATAAAGAGAGAAATCGAGTGGGGTCCCTCCTCAAGAGAAACCACACACCCAACAAAGACAAACCTTGAGAAAGTCCCTAAAGCATCCGGCCCGACAGGAACAAGCCATCCAAGAACTCCAGAATCAGGCCACCGAGAGCATACAATAGGCCTCTCTCCTAAGAGAGGCCAATCAGCAGTCATTGTCTGCCACCCCCAAAGGGGTCGATTCACAGAAGAAGTCGGCACCAAACCCAGTTCACCCCCGGATGGGGGCACACAAGATCAGGAAGGTAGGGATAGTAGCAGCCACTTCCACAATCTAGGGTCAACCCCAGACTCCAAGGCTATGGGAATTTTTAACAAAAAATTCCCCCGTAACACCAATAGAAATGGGAAGAGACTCAACGTCCAAAGAATAGATCCAATGCCAGTCCTCAGGGCTGGGGGCATTTTTACCACCTCAAAAACAACCTCCCCCATGAGAATCTGTATTCTGTCATCTACGGAGGACAGTCAGAAGGGGAGGTTCCTTCCCTATCTTGTCTTCTGAATCATCATCCCATTCATGAGGGAGGCGCACCGTAATGTTGCATAAAACAACTCTCTGTGTCACCCTTCATCAAGGAGCCCGAAAGATATCCCGAGACATAAGAGGGAATACCGTTAAAAGATGTGGGAGATCCTCTTCTTATTTGGAAGATGACATCTTCTCTTCCCCGTGATATGCATCCATCAACTCCATAGAGGCTAACCCCACGGGTAACACAGAAGATGATGCAAATCTGGATGGATCGGGAGACGATGGTTCTGGTTTGGCTATGACTCACAATGAACCACCAGGTGTGCACACCCGGAACCATAGTGCCACTCTAAATATGGTCACCCCTTCAGTTAACCCTGCACAGCAAACCCTAGGAGGTTCCAATATGGATAGAAACAAAGGACCGGTTGCGCTTAACCTTCCCCCTCTCTCAATAAAAATGAGCCACTTATGCTCAAAGAGAGGTTCACTTGATAGGAATAGGAAATTAAATAATTGATGAGGCTTAACGTCGAGCTACTCTAGATGAAACGTCTTATTGAAAGCGTCGTATCATGCATTCCCAGTAAGTGCACCTCAAAGATAAAGGTTTTCCCCATCAAACGAAGCATGGTCAGGGCTCCCACCCATTGAGGAACCTGACCAATCCAACTACCTAAATGATGATTTGGATGAATACTGAGACTTCCCCCACTCAGGAAGCAACCAGAGCGACTGTGTCTGACCCCTCTGAAGGTGTCACAAACGGCACATGCGCCCCTGGTTCCAACTGAGCTAGATTTTCAAGCAATGCCTTGGGCTAAAACTGCCTAGGACCAGGACCAATAAGATGTACACCAGGTTCTCACCAACACCATCGAGGCACTGATAGTTCGATTGGAAGAAATGGAAGGTCGACGCGCTCCGATACCACCAGAGCGGAAGCCCTACTTGGATTGGGTGAGTAACACATGACCACCACCCAATTTTGGGAGCCCTGTATTCCCTATTTTCAATGGATCAGGTTACCCGGAACAGCATTTGATGCACTACTCATCTTATTGTGACCCTATGATGGGAACTCCAAAACAACAAGAAGCAGTGAAACTTAGATGCTTCGTACGGACCTTGTAAGGATCTTCCTTCGTCTGGTATACTAGCATGTCGTCCAAGTCAATAAAAATTTGGGAAGACCTTCAGCAGAAGCTCATGTTCCACTTCAGCTCGACGTTTCCTAAAACAATAGTCAGTGACCTCATGATTTTCAAGTAGAGGGAGAATGAGAGGGTCTCAGATTTCATCGCTAGATGGAATGGTCTCACCTACTCCCTTAATAGGCCAATGCCTCAAGATGAGTTTCTTTCCATATGCATATATAATCCCCTTGATGAGCTGTGAACACCGCCCATACTAATGGAGTGCACCACTCATTTCTTTCCATCTCTAGGACATTGCCCAAAGAATTGAGGACTCCCTGCAGAGGACCAACTTGAAGTCCTGAATAGCCTCGCAGGCTCCCAAAAAGAGAGCTGTTAGTGCTGAAGCATCCTCTATCATGATTAAGCCAGCCCCTATGCCTGCTCCACCTCTCAGGCCTCTTCCAGATCATCAAGGGCCCCCTGTATATTAGTGGCCACCTCCGCCTAAGTGGGACGATCAGAAAGTATCGAAGAGGAACCAGTTTAAGGAGCGAAGACACAATGTATACTCGTTTTGTGAAGACCAAGTCCGTGGAAACTTCATCGCCGCCATGAACTGCAACATTCTCCGCCCCCTGGAGCCAAGAATACCTAAGAAGTTGGCCACGATGATAGTCCAAATTACTATCCCTTCCATCAACTGTTGGGACACAATATTCGGGAATTATTTGTCTTCAAAGACCTCCTACAAAGGATGGTAGACTTCGAGCAGGTCGAGCTGGGACCACCCACAGCACATGTGAAATATATTTACACCACCCACTTAAAAAAAGGGGAGGGGTTCCAGGAAGTCTCCAAAAAGAAGCGGCTGAAATTTGATAACTGGATGACACAGAGGACAATGAATCGAGTCCAGGTCATAATCTGAGCTCAACTACATAAGCCAATGTTTCCACCAACAACCCCTAATGTCTCACAACTGACAATATTGTCCTCAAAACCCTCCATGAGCCGGTCATTCAGGCCTAATCAAAAAGGGAGAAAACTAGTTCAAGAGGAAAAGTTTGCAACGAGGCCGAAGTTAGCCACAATATTGTCAGATTTTATGCCCCCAAACATGGCGCCATGTGCACCGACCCACCAAACATCTTGATCAAGGACAACCGGCCAGGTTGACTTGTCAGTGGATGAGGAGCCAATTTTTTGTTCCATCAACGTCATCCATCTTATGGAATCGTTCCCTGATGAAGGTTATGGTTATAAACCTGAGTTCCCGATGCAAAGTGTCGGGATGGGGAATCGTAGAGGTAGGGGAAATTAGAGGAGGTGCAGTCGAGGCCAAAATCAACCCTCGGTTGGACCTCGGCCCAAACCATTGATATCACAGAAACCCGTGAGAGAGCCCTTCATTGGACTTAGCAGGAGAAAGAATACTCCTCAACCTCCACAAGTGGCCACTCTGCCCCCGTCATTCTGTGGTACCAATCAAAGGAGGAACAAGTGTCTAACTATCTAGTGTGCGTAAACCGACCGGCCGGGCCGAATCCCCAAAACATGGGGACATCGTTTACATCCAACCCCATGGTTGGTCCCAACTCGTCTCATATTCCATCTCCCAAGCTACCCGATAAGACGCCCCCCCCCCCAATAGGGAAGTGTTGGACAATGGAACAGAAATACGACATCCTTAAGCAGCTGGCATCGGTACCAGCCAAACTGTCGATCCTGGATGCCCTGAGTTTGATAGAAGACCTCTGGGAGGCGCTTATAGAAGCCTTTCTCATCCCCCTAGAGATTCAAGCCGAGGTAGCTACCGCCGAGAGTTACTAGATGGAGAATGGTTCAGCTGGATGCGATGCGATGATTTCTTTCACTGATCAGGATGAGGATTCCATCTTCCAGTGACACATCAAACAACTATATGTCTATGTAACACTAAAGCATGTTGAGATCCACAAAGTCTTTATTGAAAATGGATCTGGAGTTAACCTCCTTCCCCTACAGACACGCCAAAAGTTGGGATACAATGAGGATGACCTAATCTCCTCATCCACAAACCTGTTGAGTTATGACAACAAAATCCAATGGGACAAATTATGCTAAAGACCCATTTTGGCGCCCTTGTGGCCTATTCAGAATTCATGGTGGTTCGGCGGAACACATCGTTCAAGGCCCGGCTGGGAAGGCCGTGGCACCATAAGCACATGCCAGTTCCTTCATCCTTCCACTAGTGTAGTAAGTACTCCATCAATGGGCCAAGTGGGACATTGCACACCGACATGGCCACTTTCGAGCTCTCCAAGTCACACTACATTGAAGTTGGGTTTTATGAGAAAAATAAGAAGAAGCATTTGGTCAATGGTGTCCACTAGATTCCCACTCCAAATGGTTTGGAAATGGTTCCTGACGATCCCCTCAAACAGCTTGGCAGGGACTATGTACTACCCATCAACCATATTGAGAGAATGGGTTCATGTTCAGACCTACACTCAGCTATCCTCATGTCATCAGCCATAACGGCCGAATGTGAAAATGCAGGAACATCCACCAACCCTCAATCTAAGGGCGAATACCTGAGTGAGGACGCCCATAATGCCTCGCCTCCAGACTACCAGGATCCTGATTCAAAGGCTCTCCCATCGTTGGATCAAGAATATGATGATTTGGGAGAAGAAGAGGAGGAATATCTCAGGGATGCACCTATTGCATTTGAGGAAGGGATCTCCATAACTGTGGAAGAGCTCAGGGAAATAAACATGGGTACCAAGGAAGACCCGATGCACACTCTCATTAGTGCAGCCATGCCCCCCAAGGAGCATGAGGTATATACCTCCTTCTTGAGACAACACCAGGATGTCTTTTCCTGGAATTATATGGAAATGCCAGGACTCGATCCCGAAGTGGCGACACATCACCTAGGTCTTCCAGAAGACCATCGGGGCTATAAACAGGCCGCCAGAAGGACAAACTCCTCACATACTACCAAAATAGAGGCTGAATTTGATATTCTCATCAAAGTAAAATTCATTCGGGAGGTCCAGTACCCAATATGGTTGGCCATAATCATCCCCATCAAGAAAAAGAATGGAAAAATCTGCGACTACATTGATTTTAGAGATCTCAATCGGCATTTTCTAAAAGATGATTTCTGGTCCTGATCACCGAGGTATTAATTGATGCAATGGCCGAGTATGAGGCTCTATCCTTCATGGATGGCTATTCTAGGTATAATCAAATCAGGATGGATAGAGAAGGCGAATAATCCACTTCCTTCAGTTCCCCTAAAGGAATATTCTGTAATAGTGTCATTCCCTTTGGTCTCAAGAACACCTGCGCCACATATCAGTGTGCCATGCATCATATCTTTAAACCATTAATGGAGAGATTCTTCGAATTCTATGTGGATGACTTGGTGGTAAAATAAATACAACGCTGATATCACCTGTCAGACCATGAAACCGTCTTCAACAAACTTCGACAGCATCGCCTGAAGATGAACCCCTTGAAATGCGCCTTCAGGGTTACCTTAGGGAAATTTTTTGGCTTCTTTGTACGCCATCATGTCATCAAATTTGACCCTGGAAAGAAAAAGGCTATCCTCGGCCTGCCACCCCCCACAATCTCACCTAGTTGAGAGAATTCCAAAGGCACCTAGCCTATAACAGGCGATTCATAGCCAACCTGGCAGGGAAATGTTTTCCCATTACCAGGACAATGAAGAAGGGAGTCACGTACCGATGGGCAAATGGATGTCAAGATGCGTTCGACAGCCTAATGAAGTATCTCTTAAGCTCATCGGTGCTTATGTCCCAGGTTGAATGAAGACCTTTCATCCTATATGTGATGACCCTAGAGTGGTCGCTGGGAGCCTTCCTCACATAGAAAAATGACACTGGCAGTGAAAAAAGTCTTTATTACCTCAACCGAACCATGATTAATGCCGAGACATGATACTCAAACATCAAGAAAAGCTATTTGGCCTTGGTCTTTGTAGTTAAAAAGATTCTACATTATTTGAAAAATCAAGAAGTCCAATTTTTCTCGTATAGTAACCCGCTCAATTACATTTTCAGCCGCCCGATTCTGACCGGACAGCTATCCCAATGGGCAGTCATACTACATCAGTTTGACATCCGATTTGTGCCTCAGAAGGCCATCAAAGGCCATGCATTAGCAGATTTTATGGCATATCACCCTTCAACAGTGACCGCCACACTAGACACTGAGATACCTAATGAAGACATCTTCTCGGTTCAAGAGGAGTTCCCAGCATAGGAAATTTACTTCGACCAATCCTCTCGAAGACCAACTGTGAAGAGGATAGAAGATCCCAAATATAACAAGGTGAGTTTGAGGATAACACTCATGTCCCCGGAAAAGGTAGTTTGTCCATATTCCTTCATCCTATCATAAGGATGTACGAACCTTGAATCGGAGTATCAAGCCCTCATTGCAGGTATGGAGCTCACACTCCATGCACAAGTATAACACCTTAAGGTAAAAGGTGACTCAGAACTGGTCATCAAGCAAGACAATGGTGGATATGCTATTTATAAGGAGCTTATTCCCCTTTTTGACCATGTCTGTGGGTTAATAGCAGAATTAACTATAGAACCAACATTGATATATATTACCCAGTCTCAGAATTCCCATGCCGAAGAATTAGCTAATACAGCCACAGACCTAGCCAACCCAGACCGAGAAGAAATAGCTATCAGTATTGCCCATCGTCAAATGGTCCTGCCGTTTGTTCAGGACATGATGGAAGAAAATAAAAAAGCCAGTCATGTCCCTGAGCCATATGATCCTACCACCGTCTGGATGACCCCCATTTCAAACTACCTCCAACAGAGAGAACTTCTACCACACTGGGATGAACGAGAGAAAATACGGAGAAGGGTAATCAACATTGTCTAATATGGCGGCACGGGTCAACAAGAGGTCCTCTACAAACGAGGCCTCAATGGAATCCTCCTCAGATGAATTTATGGAGAAGAAACCACTACCGTCATGACTATGGTACATGCTGGAATATGTTGGGTACAGCTGCCGGGGTCCATTCTTTCCCATCAGGTTCGAAGAATTGGGTACTATTGGCCCACCGTGGCACAAGATTGCGAGCGCTTTACCACAAAATTACACTCATGCCAAATTCCTGCTAAATTCACACACTAACCCCTGGATTTACTTCATCAGTCCAAGTAATTTTTCCCATTTTCTATCTAGGGAATGAACATCATGGGACCATATCCTCCCGCCACAGCCAAACAACTGAAGTATATCATCACAGCAACTGAATTCTTTTTAAAATGGGTAGAAGTTGTACCCCTTAAGGATGTTTGGACAAGAAGCATTGTCAGCATTGTGAAAACCAATATCATCACCAGATTTGGTGTCCCTCATACCATACTGGTAGATAACACCACCAAATTCTGCTCTGCTGAATTGGAGAAACTATACCAAGAATACGGTATCAAGGCTAACCACTCATTCCGCTACCATGCAGCGGCCAACAGACAAGTAGAGGCTTTAAACATGATTATGTCCAACAATTTCTATAAAATGGTGAATAGAGACAAGAAGTAATGGCTGGATAATCTTCTCCATGCATTGTGGGCTTATCGAACCACAATCTGCAGTGCAACTTGGGCCACTCCGTATTTATTAGTATACAGAACAGAAGCAATTATTCACATTGAACTCCAATTTCCCTTGCTCTGTGTTTCCATTTATGATCAGTTATCCAATGATGACCAATCAGAAATGTGGTTAGGTGAATTGGAATAGTTATACGAGAATCGGTTGCACACTATGCACCATTTGGAAGTATACCAGAGCCGAATTTCACGAGCCTTTAATAAAAAGGTCCTTCTTCGGTCTTTCATGGAATGAGAATTGGTTTTGGTACTCCGAACCCCAATGATACCCAGAAAGAAACATCCAAAGCTGGAACCCTAGTGGGAGGGACCATATTTTATACACAAGGTCTACTCCAACTGAGCATATGCCCCGATCTCCAGGGATAGGCAGTTCACCACCACTCCTACAAATGTGAGATTCTTGAAGAATTATTTTTCATAGACAACTAAAATGCACCTCATCCGAGCTGTAGGATATTAAATTTCCAAGAACCCAATGGTCCAAAATCCATGACCTAAAACTAAGAGTATTTCTTCCTTATTCTGCATAACTATAATGCCCCTCGTCTGAGCTATAGGACGTTAATCTGAAAAGAACCCAACGGTCCAAACTCCATGACCTTAAACTAAGAGTATTTCATCCTCAGCCCGTATAACTAATATTTCCCTCATCCGAGCTGTAGGACGTTAAACTGCCAAGGAACCAATGGTCCAAACTCCATGACCTTAATCTAAGAGTATTTCTTCCTCAGTTGGCATAACTAAAATGACCCTCATCCGAGCTGCATGATGTTAAACTACCAAGCACCCAACGGTCCAAACTATATGACCTTAAACTAAGATTATTTTTTCCTCACTGCAGGATGTTTAATTGGACGGATTTTTGAGAACTATTTATGGCTTGATTTATGCCCTCTAAGGATACGCAGTGATGTCAGGGTTCCCCAACTTTTCCCAACCACCCCCGGATAAAAATATTTAAAATTTCCCTTTCCCTCGTGCAGGTCCAGATCTGCACGGGGCGTATCCCTCGTCCTTACTGCATGACGTTAAACTGCATGAATAAATAATGGTTAAAAATGTCTTTCCCCCCCGTGTATGGACCAGACCATCCTGGGGTGTAATCTAAAGAGAACCATGTGTGTCATGATTCATGCCCTCACAGGATACATAGAGATTCCGAGATCCCCTATCCTTTCCTAGACACTCTCAAATAGAATAAAATTACAAAAATGTCCCCTTCCCCTGTGTATGGACTGCACAGGGTGTACTTCTTCCAGAGAACTACGTATGTCTTGATTCCTGTCATCTCTAGATATGTAGCGATGTCAGGTCTCTACATCCTGGCGAAGCCATCTCAAAAATAAAAGTTAAAAACGCATTCTCTCCTCTTGTACAGACAAGCCCTGCATAGGGTGAATTCCTCATTTTTACCAGATGACGTTAAACTCCATGGATAAGTATGAAAGAAATGGAAAATTCCCCTTCTCCCCCATGTATGGACCAAACCTGAACTGGGTGTATTTTCTTCCGGAGAACTATGTGGGGATTGATTCCTGCCCTCGTAGGATACGTAGTGACGCTAGAATTCCACACCCTAGCACATCCACCTCAAATGAAGCTAAAAATACTTCCCTTCCCCCGTACGGACCATACCCGCACAGGGTGTATTCCGAAAAAGAACTACATAAGGCTTGACTGCTATCGTCATGGGATACTTAGTGATGCCGGGATTCCCCATGCTGGCCCATACATTCCAAAAAATTCCCTTTTCCCCATGTACAAACCAACCCGGCATGGGGTGTCTTCCTCGTCCTTACTGCATGACGTTAAACTACAGGGAAAAGAAGGATTAAAAATTCCCTCTCCCCCAATGTACAGACCAGACCAGCACGGGGTGTACTCTAAAAAAACTACATACTGCTTGATTCCTACCCTTGCAGGATATGTAGTGATGCTAGGATCCGCCATCCTAGCCCAGCCACCCCCGTGTATGGACCAGATCTACACGGGGTTTATTTTTTGTCATAACCACATGATGTTAAAAATGCATGGACTTCATCCTTACTGCATGACGCTAAACTGCATGGATAAGAAAGATCGAAATTTCCTTCTTCCCCAATGTATGGGCCATCTTGAACCGGGTGTATTTCATTCAAAGAACTACTTACGGTTTGATTCTTGCCCTCACATGATACGTAGCGATGCCAGGATCCCCCATCATATCCCATCCATCCTAAAATAAAAAAAGAAAATGCCATTTCCCCCGTGTATGGACCAGACCTATAGGGGGGTATTCCTCGTCCTTACCGCACGAAGTTAAACTATATGGATAAGAATATTTAAAAAATTCCATCATTCCCCCATTCAGACTAGACTCGCACGGGGTGTATTCCCCAAAAGAACTACATAAGGCTTGATTCATTCCCTCACGGGATACGTAGTGATACCGAGATTCCCCATCCTGGCCCATCCATTCCAAAAAATGACCTTTTTCCTCGTGTACGGACCAACCCTGAATGGGGTGTCTTCCTCGTCCTTATCGCATGATGTTAAACTACAGGAAAACGAAGGAATAAAAATTCCCTATCCCCCCATGTACGGACCAGACCTACACGGGGAGAACTCCAAAAATTACTACGTACGGCTTGATTCCTTCCCTTGCAGGATACGTAGATATGCCAGGATCCCCCATCCTAGCCCAGCCACCCCCGAATGAAGATTAAAAAAATGCCAATTTCCCCCGTGTACGGACCAGACCTGCATGGGGTGTGTTCATTGTCCTTGTCGCACGACGTTAAACTACACGAATAAGGATTAAAAAATAAAAAATATGCCCCCTTCCACCCATGTAAGGACCAGACCTGCACGGGGTGTACTCCAAAAAGAACTACATGAGGATTAATTCCTGCCCTCGTGAGATACTTATCAATGATGGGATCTTATCTCTTAGCTCAGTTTCTGAGAAAATAAAACACTAGTACATTTACCTCTCTTACTTTCCACATGACGTTAAACTACTTAGATAAGGATAAAAAATATTCCCCTTCCCCCAGTGTGCTGACCAATCCTACAGGAGGTGTAATCCAAAATGAACTATGTACAGCTTGAGTCCTGCCCTTGCAGGATACGTAGCGACGCCAGGATCCCCCATCCTGGCCCAGCCACCCCCGAATGAAGATTTAAATAAAATTCCCTTTTCCCCCTTGTACGAACTAGGCCTACACGATGTGTGTTCATCTTTCTTACCACACAACTTTAAACTGCACGGATAAGGATAAAATAGTACACCCCCTTCCCCCCATGTAAGGACTAGACCTGCACGGGGTGTACTCCAAAAAGAACTACGTGTTGCTTGATTCCTACCCTGGCGGGATACGTAGAGACGTCGGGATCTTATCTCCTAGCCCAACCGCTGATAAAATAAAACATAGGCATATATACCCCTAATCCTCACCGCAGGACATTAAACTGCACAGAGTTCATCCTCACCGCACGACATTAAAGTGCAAGGATTTCATCTTCACTGCATGACGTTAAACAGAATAGACATCTTCCTCACCAGACAATGTTAAACTTCACGGACATCGTCATGACCCACCTAGGATATATGGAGAAACGAGATGAGAATACTCCCTCTGCATATGGATGCATCCTCTCCATACATCTGAATCCATGACCTGGATAATGGCAGATCGTTATACCCATTCAAGGCCATCAGAAGTGGAAAGTTATCGACCCGTGGAAACATTTGTATGACTATGAATAACATGACCTCAGCGGATCTGCATATTGATAGCCCCCGGCCCGTCTACAATAGCACGATTTCCTTAGGCAATAATCTTCTTAGATCTGTATGATTAACAGCCTCAGAGACCCCATATCATATATCGCAATCTAGAAGTTTATGGGGAATTGGTTTACAAGTTTGTCCCCATTTTCAGATCCAAATGTTTCTAGGGTATCCCTAACCGGTTAGCCTATGTATCTGCCCACGGTTCAAATGAAGACCTGCATCTACGAACATCATTCCAGGGCTAGACTACTTTGACTCAACAGACAGTTGCGGTGATGATGTTTCTTGTATTCTTGAACACCATTATCCATGCATGCCGAACTCTGTACTATGAGAATTCTCGAATTTTCATAATCATTCATGGCCATCAAAAGTGGAAATTCATCGACCCGGGGACACCTTTTCAAGACTATGCATACCATGCCTTAACGGCTCTGCATATTGATTTCCCCTGGCTCATCTACCAATGGAATGATTTCATTGGGTATAACTCTTCCTAGCTCCGTCCGATTACCGGCCTCAGAGCCCCCACACCACATCTCCTGATCCGAGAAACCTTAGAGTTATAGTTTATAACCTTCATCCCCCGCCCTGTTCATAGTATATCAGAGCATGGAAACTCAGTTATCCTTCGAGTGACTATAGAAATAGTCACCCCATTGGTCCGATCACTATGACTCCTAAACTAGGAGTAATTCACCCTTACCGCACAACGTTAAACTGCATGGAGTGGAGGTACACCCTCACGCCCCAGATAAATCAGCACAGGGAGCTCTCTAAGCATTAACAACAACATGGGCCGAATATGCCTGTCATGCAAAGATATTTTCTTACCAAATGACAGACTTTGTGGCCCAGAAAATCTAGGATCCTCATAACCATTCATGACCATCGGAAGTGGAATTTTATCAACCCATGGACACCATTGAATGACTATGCATTCTATGCCCTCACTGGCTCTGCATATTGAAGGACCCTAGCACGTCTACCAAAGGCATGATTTCCTCGGGCGGTACTATTCCTTGCTTCGTACGCTTACCGGCCTCGGATGTAGAGACCCGAAGCTTGAAGTACATGGATATTACATTGCTTTTTTCAGAATATATAATACATACCAAAAACAGACACACAAAGATCGTAATAGTTTAGAGTCTTTGGAAACATGGAATATAAACTTCTAATCATGTTGAAAGATCATCAACAACTCCCATAATGATCTTCCCATTTTTGTTTCCTTACCTAAAACCTTTGATTATTTCCTAGTTAAAACAAAACTTAAATAGGATGAGCTCAAATTATCAGTAAGGGAAAACATAGAGAACATAAAACAATCCATAAACATTTAAAATCAAAAACTTGAACATGAAATTTAAACATCAATATGATGATCAATGACATAAATCGTAGAAGTACGTAAGGCATATATCATAATGGAACATCAACCATGATAAAATATAATGGGAATAAAACATGTTATTGTGGAAACCATTCAGCACATGTTATGATTTCCATAGTAGCCAAGGCATTGCTTCCAACACCATCTTAGTGTACAAAGTCCCTTTATAAATCGAGTTCACTCCTCGTTTCAGTCCTGTAACACTGAACCAGATTAACTTACCGTTCCAGCCATGTCTATTTTATGAGATATAAATCATTACCGAATGCATTGGAGGGAGATATAGGTCCCACCCATATCATAATGAAATCATTCTTACTTTTGCCACAAAATAAACATACATCGTTCATAATAACCCAATGAATAAAATGGGTTTCATAAACATAATCTCATCATCAAATAATCCATATAAAAGAAATGGATATCATTTCATAATAAGAAAAGTGAAACCAAGTAAATAATAGAGACATGATACTTGAAACATGTAGATATGAAATAATGTCATATTAGATGAAAAATGGTTTTGATAAAACACTTGAAATGAATTCTTGAGGAAAATATCCTTTCTTCCTTAAATTAATTTTCTTTTCACAAAATGTCATGCAATTTTAAAACAAAAGGATTTTGTTGAAAATTGTCATGAAATATTTTGTAGGAAACTTCAAGATAATAAGGCTTTATAAAACCAGAAAAATTCTTTCATGTTTTATACATTAAAAAAACATTCTTCACGTACTTTTTTCGGAAAAGTCAAAAAAGTACCTTGTAGGGTAAATAAAAGAAAGATTCCTTCCATACCATGGGGTAAAAGTCAAAATGGATAAAAAGGAAATTAAATATACATGAAAAAACATTTGTAAAACATGGACATGGGTGATAGCAATAACCCCAGTAAATACTTACAAATAAGAAATCTTGGATAAAAATGAGATTTGCAAAATTATCCCTTACCTTAGGTCTGATATGCTTCGTATGGATCTGAACCTCCTCTTCTTCAACACGCCTATTTGAAACCTCCTCTTAGGGAACTAAAATTGTTCTTTGAAGAAGACCCGGACCTCAAAAATATTTATAGGGAAAGTGATAAGGGAAATGGCAGGGGTTGGCCGAGTATTAAGGCTCAGAGTTGTGTAAGGATGAGAGGGAGGAGTTTCCCATTTATAAGGGAGTAGAGGTGCACCTTTGGAAATCATAAAAATATTAATTTATAATAAATCTATCCCCACTTAAAAACCTCCAAAAATGACTCATATTCGAATATTAGATGATATAGGGTTGTAATATCATCAACCAATAAAATTTAGACATGTTAGGAATTTATTTTAAACATTATCAACTTGATTTATCCTTATTTAATCAATTTAATTTAATTTGTGGTAATAACATTCTAAATTTTAAATTATAACAAATAATTACTTATTTATTGTGAATTGTTCATAATTGGATACATTATAACATTTTAGACCATATAAATTTAAAATTATAATTTGTAAATATTTTTGTGATTTGAAACAATTTTATAATATGTTATTTTTGTAAAATAACAACAGTGTCAATTTTTACAATATTCATTTATTTGAATTTAAATAAAATATATACAGAAGATATGTTCGAAATAAAAGCTTTAATAGATTCATAAAAGGTCATATGTATCTAGAAAATTAGTGGATCACATTAAATAGTTCATATAATATTTATTTTATTATTTTTAAAACAATTTATTTGGTTTATCTCTTAATAATATAATTACTACAACATTTTTGTACAATTATTTAATATACATATTTGTTGCATAAAAATTAAAAATAAAACTCTATGAGGAAGATAAATCTATTAACATTCACAATAATACTTTTAATCAAATATATCATCTTAAAATCACTATATTTAAATTTTTATATATATTAAATTATGAAGGTGACAACTTTGGCATCATTTAAACTAAAATAATATAAGTGTCATAATCACTTTTATAAGGCTCCAAATGGTCAAATATTCGTCCATTGGATGATTATGGTTTAAATTTACATGAAAAATATGTTTCGGTAAGGGTTTTGTGCCTTTTATGGTCACTATAAGTTTAATAAAAACTATATTCTTGATTTTTCACTAGATAAACAATTTCTGCATCACTATTTTGTCACATTTAATGATAATTATTTAATCCCTAAAAATTATAACTAAATTCATATGATGTAGATAATTTTATTATCTTTCTATAGACTATTCATGATTTAATATTCATGAATGTTATCACTAAATTAAAATTAATATACTTCTAATATTTAAGAGAGTGACATGTTGTCACTTTCTTTGGTTTTAATAATAATTAAACTATTTTTATTGTAAAAAGTCCATAAAATGAATCTCATCCGACCCTTAAGTGATATGGGTCGACTTTTATACATTAAATAGAATTTTGGCAGGTTTTAGGGTAATTTAATAATCATATATTTAACCTTAATTACCCAATTTACCTTTAACTATGGTAAATAAAATTTACCGTAGTTACTATTCATAATGCCCAAAAATAAAAAAGTAGATTATTAACATAATTTTGACACATTAATTCCAAATATGGAATCCATTTTTTCCAAATTCAATACACAAAAGTTGCATAAATTAAATTAAAATTAATCTCGTTGTCGAAAGAAAACAGGTTTTTGTTTAAAACATTGCAAAAGATTGAATTGATTTAACATATGAATTCAAGGTAAAATCAATGCTAATGACATACATTATATTAAATAGTAAAAATATATTCTATTTATACTTTAAAGCAATTAAATATTATAATTTAACCATATAAATTATTATGATTTAAAAAAGTTGTTTTTAATTAAAATATATGGTGTTTTACTATTCATTAAAATATGAAAGTTATCAGAAAAGTATCAAAACTTTATCCAAATTAAAATTTTATATCCTTAATCCAAGGAAGAAATTTATTTTTTCAAATTTAACTTATAAACATGTCAAAAACTAGATTTAAAGTTGGTGCGCCATCAAAAGGCGCCAAAACTGCATTTTTTTAAAAATACTTATTTTACCCGAAAAATTTATTTTGTTCACATAACATGTTCTAGAAAATGTGTAAGATGAAATAATAATGTTATATAATTAAAAATATAGTTAATACTATTCATAACAGCTAGTTCATAATAATATTATAACCATATATTGTTGTTTAGTGAAACCCGGTATTGCGTACAACACACGCTATCAGGGAAGGTCGTGATTGCGTGTAATGCAAGCCAAGTCGGGGTTGCATGTAGTGAAAGACTCATTTGTTGTTGAGTATAACAAAATACAACCATATTTCATTTATACATTGAATATATGTATATATATACATACACACTCAATGTTTTCTAGAAAAAAAAACTATCAAACAAACTTGAAATTGTTTGTAACACGATCCAAGAACAATGATGTGTATACTGCAAGCTAATACGGTGTTCCGTATAGTGAAAGATAATCTTGGTGTATCGTACAACAAAATATATCAATGAAATTAAAAATAATATATCTTATAAAATCTCGGGTTATTACATTCTACGACCCTTAAAATTAATTATAAATGGTTTTCTACGTGAATGTTTCTTTAATTAAAACCCACATCATAAAAAGTAATACCAAAACTTATATTTAAAAACTAATGTATGAAACGTAACGGTTACCCAAATAAAATAATCACTAGGTTTCCACATAGGAGAACATAGGTAAAAATATGGATATATAAGAGAAATCTAACCATCATGTTCAGATAGATAGTGGTAGAGGACATGGCTATGAACAATCCAACAATCACAAAGCCATAAATTTGTGATGATATAAGGTACCATCTGATTCATCAGATATAATAGCACTAGGAAAACATTTTTGTTTTTCAATATTATTTCCCTAAAGATAAAAAATTGGAATTGAAGAAGAAATACTTTCCTGATTCTGGTATAATCTCACTGTTGTTCATGCTTTGAACAATTTCCACTTCATCTCTTAAGGAAATGAAGCTGAATTTGTTATTTTTGAAGTGTTAACAGGTCATGTGATAGAATGATGGGTCATTCCATTTGTTTCAAAAAAAAAGGTTAGCAAAAGTTATCAAATATACATAAGTCCATCTATGATGAGATTAATCGTATATGGTTCAAAAAATGGACTTATACATTATTTATCATACTGCTTAATAAAATTAAACTAATTTCCACTAATCAGGGAGTTCTTGTAGGCTAGTGGTAGGCGATAAAGGCTAGTCGCACTTCAGTTGTGGGTTCGATTCTCACAGCCTTGTCCGACGCGATGGGTTGTCGCCCGTCCTACAGGTTGTCCTTTTTCAAAAACTACATTACTATAACATCCAATAAATTATATAAATAAAAAGTTCTATACTTAAACAATGCTAACTTATGTCCAACATAATCCATTCCAATATTTAGTATTATCTAAAATACTTTGGTCCAAGCTCATAGTATAAAGAAAACAATTACTAGAAAGGTTATCTACCATGAATGTGAATAAAAGCATTTATCCCACATATATCATAACATATATCTTCTTGGTTGTATTCTAAAAACATGAATACCTTAGTCATATATTATCTTGAAACATAAATTACCATATAACCTTATTGAGAACATGAATACTTTCAAAAGGTAACTCTTTCCACATACCAAAATCCCAAAAAAAATCTATATAATCAAACCAAAATATCACTTAGTCCTTATATCATTCATGAGATCATGAATACAATCAAACATCTCATTATCTTCTTATCCATTCATTATGAGCATATCATCTACTTTCCAAAAATATATGAATAACCTTCCATGGTTACCAGTAC
The DNA here is from genome assembly GCA_963277665.1 of Viscum album. NCBI lineage: Eukaryota > Viridiplantae > Streptophyta > Magnoliopsida > Santalales > Viscaceae > Viscum > Viscum album. Next base: position 1,398,840,170 of record OY728153.1, read on the forward strand.
CATACAACATATAATTTCAAATACTTTATTGAAAACAATAGTGTAACAATCCTTAGATGATTCATTATTCCATTGTACCATAAATTATTCTTTATAAACATACAATCATTCCTCTAATTTCTTAAACCACAGATTGAGCTTCATCATTTCTTTCATATCATATTTCATTTTTTGTCTCTTTATCATCATCCACATAAATACTACTCATATGACCATGCTGATTCTCTTCATGAGATTTTCCCTTAGGGAATTGGTTTGCATAATGCCCATACATTCCACATTTAAAACATCTAATCATTCTTTATATCGTATAAATACTATTATCCTTGTCCATGGTGTTAACTGAACCTTTTCCTTTGCACTTATTGGCTTTGTATCCTTCGTTTCCACACCCAAATCATCTTCCAGTTGCTTTGAAACAATCTCCCTGATGCCTCTTCCCACATGATTTACATGAGGGAAATTGAACTTTCTTTCCTCTATGATCATCATGAAACTCCATCTTTATCTTATTATCTGAGTCGCGAAACATACCAAAGTTGATATTATTGATCATATTATGAGATTCCTGATTAGGCATAAAAACGATGTTTGGACTTCCAAATCCTGTTTCATTTGGTTGCTCATGAATAATATCATTCCATTGTCCGTCATATCCTCCATTATCGTGAATCTTCTTGTTTCCAGCAATTTTCTAAAACCCAAAAAGAATGGTGTGAGAGGAAAAAATAATTCTATGGAAAACAACATAGTAAAGGAGCAGTAACCTCAATATCTAACATCTTAGGTTAAATTCTACGATCGTTACTGTAGTTCTAGGACTATATCCTATACGTATACTTATCATTAGGGACATCCCTAGACATACCTTAGGAATACCTATAGGGATCTCACTAACATTTCTACATCCTAGTTTCCAAAGGTTGACTAAACCTTTCCTCTGATACCAACTGTACAGACCTGAAGCTTAACGTACATTGAAATTACATTACTTTTTCAGAATATGTAATACATAACAAAAACAGACACACAAGGATCGTAATAGTTTAGGATCTTTGGAAAATTGGAATATAAACTTCTAATCATTTTGAAAGATCTTGAACAACTCCCATAATGATCTTCCCCTTTTTGTTTCCTTACCTAAAACCTTTCTTTATTTCTTGGGGAAAATTAAAAAAAAAGGTGAACTCAAATGCTCAGTAAGGGAAAACATAGAGAACATAAAACAATCCATAAACATTTGAAAGCAAAAATGTGATCCTAAAATTTAAACATCAAAATCTTGAACAAAGACATAAATCGTTGAAGTACGTAAGGCATATATCAAAATGGAACATCAACCATGATAAAATATAACGGGAATAAAACATGTAATTGTGGAAACCATTCAGCACATGTTATGATTTCCATAGTAGCCAAGGAATTACTGCCAAGACCATCTTAGTGGACAATGTCCCTTTCTGAATCGAGTTCACTCGTCATTTCAGTCCTGTAACACTGAACCATTTAAACTTACCGTTCCAGCCATGTCTATCTCATGAGATATAAATCATTACCCAATGCATTGGAGGGAGATATAGGTCCCACCCATCTCATAATGAAATCATTCTTACTTGTGCCACAAAATAAACATACATCATTCATAATAACCCAACGAATAAAATGAGTTTCATAAACATCATCCCATCATCAAATAATCCATATAAAAGACATGGATATCATTTCATAACAAGAAAAGTGAAACCAAGTAAATCATAGAGACATGATACTTGAAAAATACACATATGAAATAATTTCATCTTAGATGAAAAATGGTTTTGATAAAACACTTTAAATGAATTCTTGAGGAAAATATACTTTCTTATTCAAAATCATTTTCTTTTCACAAATTGTCATGAAATTTTAAAAGAAATGGTTTTTTTTGAAAATAGACATGAAATATTTTGGAGGAAGCATCATGAAAATAAGGCTTTATAAAACCGTAAAAATCCTTTCATACCGTATACATTAGAAAAACATTCTTCTTGTTCTTTTTTCAGAAAAGTAAAAAAAAGTACCTTGTAGGGTAAATAAAAGAAAGATTCCTTCCATACCATGGGGTAAAAGTCAAAATGGGTTAAAATGACCTTCAATATAAATGAAAACACTTTTATAAAACATGGACATGGATGATAGAAATAACCCCAGTATGTACTTACGATCAATAAATCTATGATAAAGATGATATTTGAAAAATTATCCCTTACCTTAGGTCTAATATGCTTCGTATGGATCTGAACCGCCTCTTCTTCGACACGCCTCTTTGAAACCTCCTCTTAGGGCACTAAAATTGGTCTTTTAAAAAGACCAGGTCCTCATGAATATTTACAGGGAAGGTTATAAGGGAAATGGGAAGGGGTTGGCCGAGCTTTAAGGCTCAAATTTGTGTAAAGATGAGAGGGAGGAGGTGCCCTTTTATAAGGGAGGAAAGGGGCTCCTTGGGAAATCTTAATAATATTAATTAAAAATAAATCAAACCTCACTTAAATACCTCCAAAAATGACTCATATTCGAATATTAGATGAGATAGGGTTGTAATATCATCAACCAATAAAATTTAGACATGTTAGGAATTTATTTTAAACATTATCAACTTGATTTATCCTTATTCGATCAATTTTATTTTATTTGTGGTAATAACATTCTAAATTTTGGATTATAAAAAATAATTACTTATTTGTTGTGAATTGTCTATAATTGGATACATTATTACATTTTTGACCAATTAAATTTAAATTTATAATTTTTAAATATTTTTGTGATTTTGAAACAATTTTCTAATATGTTATTTTTATAAAATAACAATAGTGTCAATTTTGACAATATTCATTTATTTGAATTTAAATAAAATATATACAGAAAATATTTTCGAAGTAAAAGTTTTAGTACATTCATAAAAGGTCATATGTATCTATAAAATTAGTTGAACACATTAAATAGTTCATATAATATTTATTTTCTTATTTTTAAAACTATTTATTTGGTTTATCTCTTAATAAAATAATTACTAAAACATTTTAGTATAATTATTTAATATACTTATTTGTTGCATAAAAATTAAAATTAAAATCCTATGATGAATATAAATCTATTAACTTTTACAATAATAATTTCACTCAAATTTATCATCGTAAAATCACTATATTTAAATTGTTATATTTATTAAATTATGAAGGTGACAAATTTGGAATAATTTAAAATAAAATAATATAAGTGTCATAATCGCTTTTATAAGGCTCCAAATGGTCACATATTCGACCATTGGATGATTATAGTTTAAATTAACACGATCAATAAATTTTGGTCATGGTTTTGTGCCTTTTATGGTCACTATTAGTTTAAAGAAAACTATATTGTTTATTTTTCACGAGATAAACAATTTCTTCATCACTATTGTGTCACAATTACTGATAATTATTTAATCCCTAAAAATTATAAATAAATTAATATGATGTAGATAAAATTATTATATTTCTTCAGACTATTCATTTTCGAAGTTTCATGAATTTTATCACTAAATTAAAATTAATATACTTATAAGATTTAAGAGAGTGACATGTTGTCACTTTCTTTGTTCTTAATAACAATTAAATTATTTTTATTGTAAAAAGTCCATAAAATGAATCTCATCCGCCCCTTAGGTGATATGGGTCTACTTTTATCCATCCAATAGTATTTTGGCAGTTGTTAGGGTAATTTTATAATCTTATATTTACCCTTAATTACCTGATTTACCTTTAACTATGCTAAATAAAATTTACCATAGTTACTATTCATAATGCCCAAACATAAAAAGATACTTATTAACATAATTTGGACCCACTGATTCCAAATATGGAATCCATTTTTCCAATTTCAATACAAAAAAGTTGGATAAATTAAATTAAAATTAATCTCATTGTCGAAAGAGAACGGGTTTTTGTTAAAACATTGCAAATGATTGAATTGATTTAACCTACAAATTCAAGGTAAAATCAATGATAATGACATAAATTATATTAAATAGTAAAAATATATTCTATTTATACTTTAAAAACATTCAATGTTATAATTTAACCATATAAATTATTACGATGAAAAAATGTTGTTTTTAATTAAAATATAGCGTGTTTTTACTATTCATTAAAATATGAAAGTTATCAGAAAAGTATCAAAACCATATCCAAAATAAATTTTAATATACTGAATCCAATGGAAAATTTTATTTTGTCAAATTTAACCTATAAAAATGTAAAAAACAAGATTTAATTTGGTTGTGCCATCAAAAGGTGGCAAAACTGCATTTTTTAAAAAATACTTATTTTACCCAAAAAATTTATTTTGTTCACATACCATGTTCTAGAAAATTTTCAAGATGAAATAATAATGTTATATCATTCAAAATTTAGTTAATAATATTCATAACGGCTAGTTCATAATAATATTATAACTATATATTGTTGTTTAGTGAAACCCAATATAGCGTACAACACACGCTATCGAGGAAGGTCACGATTGTGTATAAGGAAAGCCAAATCAGGTTTGCGTGTAGTGAAAGACTCCTTTGTTGTTGCGTATAAAAAAATAAAACCATATTTCATTTATACATTGAATATATATATATATATATACCTACACACTCAATGTTGCATAGAATAACAACTATCAAACAAACTTGAAATTCTGTGTAACACGGTCCAAGAATAATGTTGCGTATACTGCAAGCTAATACGGTGTTGCGTATAGTGCAAGATAATCTTGGTGTATCATAAAACAGAAGATATGATAAAATTAGAAAGTATATATATTATAAAATCTTGGGTTATTACATCAGACCCCCATATCATTTCTCTTGATCCATGAAACCCTGGAACCATGATTTACACCAATCCACCCCTCTCCATGTCATGGGCATGCCGAGATTTTCATGCCCAATTACATTTTGATCAAGAGAGGCATTTTCAAATACTTTCTTACCGTGTGATGGTTAAAACTGCACAGAACATGTCTTTGCCGCTTGGAGAGAAACTGCAATGACCCAGTATAAAGCATCCAGAGAAATCCCTCCAATTGTAAGCATTTTTACTGATTTAAAAATGCTCCCCTGTGCATGTTGCATGACGTTAAACTGCACATCATCTTCAAAAATACTTACCGTCCTTGCCACATGACATTAATCTGCACAGAATTTAAAATGTCCCATGTCTTTGCTGCACAAAGTTAAAACTACACAGCATTGGCAAAAGTCCCCCCCCCCCGTCCTCACTACATGACGTTAAACTGCAAAACATCCTTTAATAATGCTCTCCATCCTTACCGAATGATGTTAAATTGCATGGTCAAACCTATCCTGGGTATAGTAATGAATGAAGGATTTTCTTTATCCTTCAGTGCACGGGTCACACCTGCAAAAATCACCATCTCACACCATCGTGAGAAGGGATGACTTCACCCATTCTCAGGAAATTTTTCCCAGATGTTTCACCCGTATCCATTCATCTTCTCCAAATAATCCACACTCTGTACTTAGAAAAATCTGATCCCTCATAAACCACCCTTGGTGGTCCTAAATCTTAAACATCCTTGAAGCTGTTTGGCTATCGGAAAAATGAAATCATTGACCTACAGACACCTTTGCATGACTATGCATACCATGCCCTCAGCGGCTCTGCATATTGATCTCCCTTGTCTCGTCTACCAAAGGCAAGATTTTTATTGGTCAATGCTTCTCTTCATACACATTTTGGCCCCTAAGCCCCCATGTCCATCCCGGGATTCGGAAACCATCTGAGATACAGTTTACCAGCCTCTTCCATGACCCTACCTAAATATGGAGTAACATCTCTGACGAGATTACCGAGAATCAAGAGAAGCCGTTCCATTCTAGATAATGTCCTAGCAGCATGACATTAAACTGTACCAAGCCCCAACCATCCTTTATAATAGATAAGTGCCTAATACAGGGGCCTTGCTTCCACACTCCTAATTAATACATATGTCCACACACCCTTCCAGATGACACACACCCTTTCTGATCTACCCTTGGTGGTTTTCATAATTCTCTAAGCCACCCATGGTGGTTTCCATAACTCGGAATTCCATGAAGTCCATAGGCCATCAGAAATGGAGATTCATTTACTTAAGGACACCGTTGCATGTATATACATACCATGACCTTAGTGGCTCTGAATATTGATTGTCCATGGCCCGTCTACCAAAGGCAATATTTCCTTAGGCGATGATCTTCCTACCTCTATACGCCGATACAGCTCCCATGCCTTGAGACATGCGCTGCATGTCGTTCAAATCTAAACATGCTCCGCCTACATGCATCTGAAGGATATCGGGATATCATTTAATCAACCTAACCTCATTGGGGACCTTGCCCCTCCATACCTGGTCAAAGATGTTCGACCGAAAACACCTGTAATGGTAGTCTTGTCGGCAGGACATTAAACCACTCTCAAAACGAGGCACGAAGCCTGTTAGGCTGAAAACCCGAAAAGGGAGACCTAAGAAAAAGTCAGGCCATACCCGTGGGGTCCACACTAAATAGGTGGAGGAAAAATTACGATATTAAATGAAAAGAAAAATTGTTTGTGGTGGCTATTCTACAAAACCCTAGAAATAATAAAACTATGCTCGCTGGATCCCATGATCTAGGAAAAAGTTAGAGTTTGTTTCTATTTTCCTGAACTATGATTAATTTTGATTCAGTGAGTTGTCATTTATGCAACAATTGTTCCAGTAATAATCTAATCTTACAATAAGGAGATATTGACAATTATTGTATTCCATTTCAACAAAAAGGGAGGATGTCCACAAGATGGGGCCTATCCCTCACAAAAAAAAGAAAAAAAGGGGGGTATGAAATATAGAGTGTACAAGAATGGCTCTGATCGTCACAAAGAAGCCTAGATCGCTCTCTCCATCATATCTGAAACCGTGCGATGAAGGTTGTTGCAAGTCTTCTCCAGCACGGTCCTCTCCCAGGCCTCGACCTCAGCCAACGAACAAGCGCTCCCCACTGTTGTTAAGAGATCATTGATTCCATTCTTGGTTGCTTGAAGGGTATACATCAGAGATGACAACTAATCCCTCAGCATCACTGCCCGTATTTCACATTCATGCAACACAGTAGATAGGGCAGCCACCTGATCTATAGTGCTCGCATCCTGTGTTGTCAGCTGATGGAGATTTATCATGGCCTCCTCCAAGCCTCGGGTCCTGCGATGAGAGGAAACGAAGTGATCATGTTTGAGATCATTAGTGGCAACTTCCTAACAGCTCATGACACCCCTACAAGAGAGAAAATGAATCTGCTGATAGTCAAATCCACCTAACCCCAAACCCTGGAAGAGTTGTCGGAGAGCTTTAATTTTAGTTCCAATCTCAGTCAGAGGAGTTTCGGTGAAAATCTAAAAAATCTAGGTCCAGGCCCACCTGTGCACTACTTTGTGGTCCTCCATGACATGAGGATCTTTGGTATCCTCACTAGATGGCATGGGTACAAAGTCTGGCATTACAATCATCACATACCTGTGCAAGCTAGAAGATGGTTCCGAAGCTGGATAGTCTGATGATTCTAACCCTAGTTCAGGATTGTGAATCAAGTTTCTAGGTCCAACATCGACCGAGAAAACATCAGGCATTGTCTTGCTGGGACCCGAGGCCACAGGGTCATCCTAATCCATGCCCAAGAGGGTGGTTTCCATCTGAACTTCGGCTGCGTAGGAGCTGGGATATGAAAAATTCCCAAAGTCTCTTTGACCGACGAGCCATCAGTCAGATGTATCTCAGAGCCGATGAGGAAGGTGCAGCAGGCACAACCGCTGCAATGACTCCTAATTTGGTAACCTACCGGATTAAATTCCCTAGGATCCCATCAGGGTAATGATTTACCTATATTATTGCATACTCCAAGGATAGGTTGGTAGCCACTTCTATGCTGGGAAAAGAAATGCTTGTGTTAGATCCCTTCTGCATCACCATCAACCACCATTGACGGAGAGTGGCCAGGAGTAGTCCTCGAGCCCGAGGAGGGGGAAAGGAAACATGGAGTTGCATACACCCAAAATAGCGGTAAAAATGATGGGGGGAATACAAATCTCACAGAGAAACCACATCAACCAGCGTGGAAAGAAACCCATCCCACAGTGAAATAATTTAAGAACACTCCTCCAGGATTCCCCAGCAGTTTTCAACCATGATGCCGGGATGGGTGTGGTAGAGAGTGAAAGAAAACTAATAGAAGTATCTCGGAAGCTTTATGACCTCATTAAAACTGAGGGACTTCATGTGAACCCCATCTATATCAAACAAGATAGGCCGAAAAGTTGGAAGCGTGATGACTGTGTTATGACAATACTCACAATAGTGCCAATGATTCGAAATCCAGCCGTATAAGAATTGAAATGGTCCACTGAGATGGTAGGGTGAACTGCCCTCCTGCATGTGGCTTAGTAGTTCATAAATACGATCCAAATTGGGCACGACCAAATTCACCCGGCGTCCCACTGCCTTCTCAACTTCCATCATCAAGGTTCAAGCCCTGACACCTGTGTTGATATCCCGAGAAGGGAATAGCCACCTGCTCAAAAACATAGCAAACAGACCTGCCAACTTGAGCATAGGTGGCACACCAAGGCACACCTGGTATCCCCATTAATGATAGTCACCCACCTCTAGAACCGCCTAGTAAGAACCTGGGATGGTTCGTGACTATTGAGAAGGATGAGTCCTGGGGCGCTTGATCTTCGACACATGACCAGTGGTGATCATAAATAACCCTATCCAGGTGTTTTAGGGGATAAGGGAGTGGGAACACAAGCCCAAACTCAATGAACACTAATCCAAAACCAGAAGATCCCTCACAAATGAAGTCACTTGTTCGATGTCGTCCCATGCGTCAGGAGTGGGCAGAAACTTGTCATACATTTCACCAATGATTGGAAGCCCTCCCAATTAGTATATTACCCATAAACTAATTCCAACTTCACCATGGGAAAAGTGGAAAGTATTAGTACTTGAACAACAGCGACTGAGCAGGTCAGGCAGGATGAAGGATGATGGGTAAACAACAAACTTGGAGGCCCACACTATGGAGCATAGATTGACTGCTTCCAGTGGCTCAAGAGATTCACGGAAATGATGGTGGACCCAGAAGGCCCAGGCCCAGTCATTCAAGAAAATCCCAACAGACTGAAGATCCCACCTAGGAATCCACCCCGCATCAGGGTCCACTAGAGCGAGGTTGATTATGGAGGGGTGACTCTTGAGGATAGATTCTTGAGAGATGTCTTGGGTGTACTGATCTCTTTGGGTCCAGACAGAGACACTCAAAATGAATGTTTCTTTCAGATGAGGACCAGAGATTATCTCCCACGATTAGGAGAGGTTCGCTTGAATGCACATCATTGATGCTTCCAAGAATTGTGATAGAAGGCCTGAGAAGGTATGGGGGATAAGGATGTCGTCTTGAAGACTAAAGCCATAAAGTGGTTGTTGATTTGATAATGGATAACCCAAAAGCTCAGAAGAGAGAAAGTCCTTCAAGACACCATAATTGTGAATGATGGACCGACTAGGATCCTCTTTGATGCTCTCCTCTCTACGAATCATAGCTAGACATCTCCCTGAACCAATTGGGAGAGGCTCGACAGTAGGCCTGGGTGTGGGGTGAGGGGGAACCATTTTTTCACCCAGAATTATAAGTACCATGTAAATGGTTAGTCCTGAATAATAAAATCTGGACAAAAATATCATGATGAGGTCCGTAATAAGGCCTCAATATGTGGTTTGTGATGACTGCATCCCGCAAACCACCCATATGCGGAAGAGGTATGCAATACTTTAGCCTGCAGAGCATTGTCTAGAAAACTGCGAACAAGGTTTCTCCACGGAATCATAATCCCGGATTTAAAAAAATTAGGTTCGGATGACTTAATAAATTTTCAATGTCTCGAAGGTTTCATACTGCGGACCATAAAAACCATGGAGCAAGTTTATATGAAGCCCATCATGAATGACTTTTTAATTAATTAAAAGTGTTACTTTGCAGCTGGAATATTTGTCTATGGGTGAAGGCGATCGTGAATGAGGAATTTTTCGTAGAAGTGGTATCTGGTTCATGGACGAGGCATTTTGTGAAGGAACGAGCACGTGGGGACAAATAAAGCAGAGAGTTCTGGTTTCGTGAACAATCTGTTAAAAGACAATGGAAGGCCCCCCATATTTATAGGCATGGTCCCATGCCAGGTCCACTCCCCTACCACATACCATCCATGTTTCAGGACCACTCTACATCGGAATGGCCTCCTCTTCGTTCCAATCAGACCCCATTCCGATGGGTGGAATTTTTTGGGTCCTAAATAATCCAAAAAGGAGAATGAGAATCCACTTTTACACAATGGATATTCTTCCCAATTTCCCCCCAAATAATTGGGGAAAAGTGTGGAGAATACTCAAAGGAAAACACAATCCAAACTAGTCTGCGAACCAGTCCAATGATAATGGTACGTGGACGGTTCCATGAAGCACCCCCCCCTCCGCGGACCGCTGTCGTTTGCGGAACGGAGGTGGGGATCCTCCGCAGGCGTGATTCAGGACATGTGCCATGTTGGTCCACAATAACGAACCACCACAGCCATGGACCGCATCAACCGGACCAGGCCGCATCCGCTGTCGTTTTTAGAATGGAGGCGGAACCTTGCGCAGGCGCGAAGCACTCCTCGAGCTAGTTTGGTTCACTGGGAGAGGTTCATTCAATGGCCCTGTGAGTTGCATATTTACCATGTCATACGTAAACTGGGATTCAAATAATGGGCCTCCGCAAAGGGTTCTGCATGGACACTGATACATCTCTTTCCCCACTCTATAAAAGGAGATAGAGGGGGAGGAGGAAAGGGGGATTGGGAGGGGAGATCGATCAGATTCGGGTGGAAGGATTTCAATGGAGGAGCTTATGATTTCAAAAATAGCGAAGTTCCAGTTCGCGAACCCGAACAATTATGAATTTGGAAGCGAATTAATAAGGAACTGAAAAATCATAACAACTTGGTGAACCACAAACCTAAATTAACTAAGAAAAGAAGACCGCAAACCGTGTCCCCTCCGCGGATGCACCCCACGTGGACTAGGGATTTTTATTCCCCTTTTCTGATCCGTCACACAACATAGCTCCCTCCTACGCAGGAGATGCCCCGACCGATGAACCTTCAATCGGTGTCACCCTTGGCTGCCAATGCTCGCATGGACCCCCCACATACCAACCTGATACGTGGTCCAAACATGAAGCCGCGATCCACCCTGGTTTGCGGATGACTTCTCCAGCCGCGTAGCACCTCCCTACCTGAAGGGCGCCACCACTCATACACCTGTGTGGCCTGCCAGATCCTTCAGAGTTCCCATTCCCCAATCCAGATAAAATCCTTCCAATCCAGTATGATCCTCTACAACCCTGTCATTGGCCAATTCATCGGCCCCGAGCCGAGGCCTCCACCAGAGCCACTGGACCTGTGTGATGTAACCTTTAGGTGCTTCAGCTCGCCATTTTGAGTTCACATACCCACAGTAAGTGAGGGCGAAGGGGTTGCTCCGGCCCTTGAGCAGATTCCCAAAGAATTCCTGGGTTTACATTCCCATGGTAATATGGAGTCCATCCCCGGGAGCCCCCTTTCTTCGGGTGTTGCTCCGTCCTTGTTTGGGGCCAAGTCCCTATCCCGCTACGCTTTGTCTCCATGGGCATCCATTTCGGAGTAAGCTCCGAATTTTTGGGCCTCTCCATGAATAAGAATCACTCCACTTCCCATGGATGCACCTTTCGCGATGTGATCGTCTGGTCCCTACTGCATCTTATTTCTCACACCGAGCATGACTGACGTGGGATTAGAGTAGGCATCAATCATGACAACCTCTTATGGGCCTCCCCAGAGTGTAAGCCCCAATCCACACTACGGGCCTCCTCAGACTGTAAGACCCAATCCACACTATGGTCCTCCTCCGAGTGTAAGTCCCAATCCAAAATATGGGCCTCCTCAGAGTGTAAGCCCCATCCCCATTCAAACTACATGGACTTTGATCTCTGTCTCCTAGGCGGGGCACGTAGGAAGCCTCCCTGAGGATCAAGACCAACAACCGGTTGATCGGACAATCTTCACGTTAGTTCACCGCACCATCCTTGGGAATCATAGAGTGTAACACCCATACCAAATTGAACTACATGGATTCTGATTCCTCTCATGAGGATACATATGAAGCCCATATCACAGGTTCTATCCAGACACCCAAGTCGTTACCTGTCACCCCTGGATAAAAATAAATTCCAGAGCACTCAATTTTGAATCTGTAAACCATTGCAGCCTCAGTGAGACTTGACTCCTCAGGGTCATTAATACAAGGAGGGATGGTAAAGCTCGTGGACAAATGATTCTGAACCCCTGTGTCTATCTGATCATTTCCAACTAGGAGTAATCTATGGATACTATGCTTGGGTATAAACCATAGATTCGCAAACATATGAATACATCTTAAATCTATAAGAGGGTCCCAGAACATGAAATAATTCCCCACAAAGGGTCATATGAGCCCGAATTCCCATTCTATCGACCAATGTGAGTTCTTAAGCATCACAGGCCAAACCACCTAGCGAACGCCTACCTTTGGAAAGCAGGTCCACGTATTACTGGATATGGAACCGTTTGGAATTTTGAAATTGATCCGAAACAGACACCAAATTGTAATAATAGAATGCGATTTCTAACAAAGTGGTTTTACATCATCCTCACATCACCTCTGAGGTAGTAAATCATGTATTTATCATTTATCATATTTTAAAATATTTTACTATTCATCGTAAATTAGAGAAAATCAAAAAATTCCTGAAAATTCAACCTAATAATTTCTCTACATGTAGAATCAAAAAAATGAACTCCATGTTTTTGAAAATAATATTCTGAATATTATTTTTTTAATTTTTTAATAAAATCATTCTTTATTTTGAAATTAAAATTTTAAAATTATAACTGCTTTTAAATCATATTCAAAAATTAATCGAGATGTCATTATCTTAAATCCTTACAGAAAAATAATAATAATACAATATATTGTTTATTAGGGTCATGTAAATATTCAAATTACTATTGACAAGGTTTTTTTACTATTCACAAAAAATCATATTGGTTCTATTAGACTCCAAATAACTTACTGAACACAATTGTGAATGACCAGTTTTCAAAATTCAAAACATAGATGTTGACATTTTTTTTACTGGTTAGTTATAAATATGTACTTAAAACAATGTTTCATTAATTTAAAATTATTTTTAAAATCATGAGGTGTTAACTTCTATTAGTTAAAATCATTTTGAGGTCACTCAATATATATCATACACTTAAAGTAACATTTTTATGTCATAAATCAATGAAAGGTCTTGTGGTTCATCCTAGATACAAAGAACCTAATATGGATGGAAAGTATACTCGACCGTACTATATTTTACTATATAAATTGTTTCTGTTTCATTTAATATTTTTTAGTGCTATTCTTCTTAGTTTTGATCCTTGACACATGTCTTTAATGGGTATCAAACCATTAAAAATCAACTTATACCATTCCAAGTAGATGAATCATCCAATTATTGTATGATTGAAATAGAATATGTTGATGCTCAATTACAATAGAGGTGAATTGTTAGTTAAAAACATTTGATTTTAACTAAAAGGAAATATTTTTCTATCCAAGTTAAACAATATAAATTAAAAAACCCTCTTTGGTTCTCAAACAAATAGACAATTGGAAGGGCCTAGATCCAATTATATTAATCCTAATATTAAATAGGTTAAACATAAGAACATATGATTAGGTGTATCATAGGATAAGATTCTACATTAATATATATGGAATCTTATTTATTACATTATACAAGTATAATAACGTAAATGAAATTAAAACAATTTTTATTAACAATATACCATGGAATTAAAACATGTATCTATGAAAGTAAACAACTAAGAAATATTTTAACCCAAATGGAAGGGTATCCAACAACCTTGGATAAAGTTCCCTTGATTTATAATTTCATGATATTCTATCTTACCCATACCACGATATTCCCTCGATAATAATTTCATAGTCATTCGCGAAATCATTATAAGTCTTTCTAATTTAAGGTAGTTGTCGCCTCTAATCTTCCTATCCCAGAAAGACCTTGAAATTTAAGTTAGTTGGTACATATTTTTTTCATATCCCTTAATGACCATTAACATTAAGTTAGTCGATACTTATATATTCCAATCCATATAAGACGTTAATTTTAGGCAGCAAAAATCAGAGTTGCACAAAGAAGGTTGAACAAGTTGATTAAATCAGAACAAAATGTTCATGAAATGCACAAGTCACGAGAGTCACTCTCTCTATATAAATCACTTAACATGGACCAAGGTCACTCATCCTAATGTTAGTTATAAATAAATTTTATGACATGATTTCACTGTAATAGAATCAGGTGGGTGGAATTAGTATCATGTCTGAAAAAACATTCTCATTCCTACAAAAAATAGAATCCGATAAAATTAGAACAAAACATTAATAAATTAAATAACTATATGGAAAAATATTAATAAGATTATGAGGGATGTGAAAAACAGAGTATAGACAAATTGATATTTGGATTCTTTTTTACAAAAATTCAGAGCCTGAATTTCAGAGAAATCATTGTCTAGATTTCATATATTTTGGAGTTCGAATTTTAGTGAATATGTAGATTTAATTATGGAGAAATTTTAGTCTGAATTTTAGATAAATTTAAGTATGAATTTTTTAGAATTCAGAGTCTAAATTTCATAGAATTCAGAGTATTATTTTTAGAGAATTATGATTCATATTTTCAATGAATTCAGTGTCTAATAAACTGTACGGTTGTCACATAGGTAAGGATCTGATATTTGATTTAAGAAAAATACGGTTAGACTTGGGTTAAGAAACATTATAAATGAAAATAAAAATCAATTGTAATGTAATGAAATTTCATAGAGATAGAATGTTTTCCATAAGAAAATAATTTTTCAAGATATATAATATTTCTTAATAATTTTTTTTTGTGATTTTAAAAACATAAATGAATATAAAATTCATAAGGAAACCTTATTGACTACAAAATCTCCCCCTTTTGGGAAATCACAAAAAACCTTTCGAAAAAGAATATAAAGAATATGGTTCTTTTTTATTGAACATTAAAATACATACTTATATCTTTCTACTTATGACTCATGATGAATTTTACTAACTCCCCCATAGGTTTTGAAATCCATAAGAATCATGTTCTAGTCATTCATAAAAAATTACTTTTTATTTTTTAATAAACTATATTTTAGGTATACTCCCCCATTCTTCATATCCCCATTCATAGGGAATTATATTCTTTTCTAATTAATATTATTTTGATCATTATTTTCTCCCACATAGTGATTTTGAAAAAGGAATGGTGGGAAAGAAAAAAATTGTTCATGAAATGTTAGAAATATAGAAGACAAAATAGTGCAATAATAATAAAATTTCAATATGATAGGATAATTTTTCACATAAAGAATACTACCAAAAATTAGTTTTTTATGAAAATAATTCATCGTTATTTTCCATCACTAGGATATTTCTTAATATTGTATTAAATTTCATCATCTCTTTGAGATCATCATCAATCCACTTGATCCACTGTAGAGACCCGAAGCTTGAAATACATGGACATTAAATTACTTTTGCGTAATACTTAATACATAACAAAAACAGACACATAAGGACCGTGATAGTTTAGTGTCTTTGGAAACTCAGAATATAAACTTCTAATCATGTTAAAATATCTTCAACAAATCCCCTGATGATCTTCCCCGTTTTGTTTCCTTACCTAAAACCATTATTTACTTCAAAGGGAAAATAAAACATAAAAAGGGTGAGCTCAAATGCTCAGTAAGGGAAAACATAGATAACATAAAACAATCCATAAACATTTGGAAGCAAAAACTTGATCATGAAATTTAAACATCAAAATCTTGAGCAAAGACATAAATCTTGGAAGTACGTAAGGAATATATCATAATAGAACATAAACCATGATAAAATGGAAATATAACATGTAATTGTGGAAACCATTCAGAACATGTCATTATTTCTATAGTATCCAAGGCATTGCTGCCAAGAACATCTTAGTGGACAAAGTCCCTTTCTGAATTGAGTTCACTCCTCCTTTCAGTCCTGTAACACTGAAATGGATTAACATACCGTTCCACCCATGTCTATCTCATGAGATATAAATCTTTACCCAATGCATTTGAGTGATATACAGGTCCTACCCAGCTCATAATGAAATCATTATTTCATTTGCCACAAAATCATAAATCATACATCATAGCATAACCCATGTAATAAAATGAGATTCTTAAACATTATGAAATCATAAAATAATCCATAAAAGTTTGATATCATTCATCATAAAAAAATTGAAGCCATTTAAATCATAGAGACATATTACTTGAAAGATACACATATGAAATAATTTCATCTTAGATGGAAAATAGTTTTGGAAAAACACTTGAAATGAAATCTTGAGGAAAATATCCTTTCTTCTTTAAAATCATTTTCTTTTCACAAAATTCCATGAAATTTTAAAAGAAAAGGGTTTTTTTTTGAAAATAATCATGCAATCTTGTAGAGGAAGCTTCTTGAAAATGAGGCATTATGAAACTATAAAAATTCATTCATGCCGTATAAGTTAAAAATAACATTATCTTCGTACTTTTGTCGGAAAAGTCAAAATGTACCTTATATGGTAACCAAAGGAAAGATTAAATTAATACAATGTGGTAAAAAGTCAATAAAGGGTAAAAATCAATTTAAACATTCATTGAAGAATAGTAAACATTTTATGAAAACATTTTTAGAAAACATTGTCATGGATGATAAACATAACCCCAGTAAATACTTACATATAAGCAATCTCGGATAACAATGAGATTGAAAATTTATCTCTTACCTTATGTCCGATATGCTTCGTATGTATCCGAACCTCTTGTATAATGATTTAAATAATGTCATTGACTTATTAAAAAATCATATTCATTGTTATGATATCATATATGGTTCAATTATGACTTTATATTACCCGTTCTATTGTAAATTCCATGTTAAAGAGCGTTTTAGGTAAAATTGATTCATTTATCGTATGTGTTTCGACTCATCGTTATTGATATTATTACTTATATAATGATTTATATAATTCCATAATGTAAAACATGATTTATATATAATATATATTCATTATATACATATATATTATAGATCGATAAAAGGAATTAAATACACCGGTCATGGAGACGGTAGGTCGTACGTACGCATGAATGCTATTTTCGTTTCCTTATTGAATTGAATTGAGTATATGACATACATAAATTTATATACATAAATCCAGTAGCATTATTATGTCATGTATTTCATTATTATTCATTATATATACTTTATAATCATACTTGAATGGTTAATCATGGAAAATGAATCTTATCACGTTCGTGGAGACGGTAGTCCGTACGTACGCACGAGCGATGATATCATTCCCATGATTGTGGAATTGTATTGGAGTGTATGTATACTATTTAAGAATAAATATCACTTCAAAATAATTATATATAGTTATTTATTTACACCATTATACCCATCCCTGTAAGGTGGTGGTGGAAAAACAGATTACACCACAGCGTGGAGACGGTATTCCGTACGTACGCACGCGTTGTGATTTCATTTTCCATAGGATGGATAGATGGTGAAATGGGGTTGTTTAATAATTATAATAACATATCAGTATATTAGTGATACTTATGGTATTACTTCATAATTAGACAACTAAAGAAGAAAAAGTGGAAGAAGAAGTAAAGTTGAAAGAATCGGTAACGGACATAACCTCTTCTTTGAAGCGCCTTTTTGAAATCTCCTCTTAGGGAAGTAATATTGGTCTTTGAAGAAGACCAGAACCTCTAGGATGTTTCTAGGGAAGTGGATAAGAGAGAAAGGCAGGGGTTGGACGAGATTTAAGGCTCAATGTGGTGTGAGGAAGAGCAGGAGGAGGTGCCCCTTTATAAGGGAGGAGAGGGGCACCTTTGGAAAAACTAAAAATATTATTTTATTATAAATTCATATTCGGTTTTAAATAGCTCCAAATTAATTTATTTAGATGCTAAGGTGGGGATGGGTATAAATCCTCTCATACAATAGAATTTAGACAAGATTAGTTTCCTATTTTAACCTTATCATTTAGATTTAACTTTAAGTTATATAATTTTACTTTTACCATGTCTTTTTGTGTTCTTACACTATAAGGTTAATAAACCATTATAACAAGGCAAAAGTACCCCAAGTTGATTATTATTAATATATATAACCCTATCTATGTCATTTGGATTAACCATATATTTTTAGGAATATAATAACAATTAATAATATAATATATTTTAAAACAATAATTTAATTTCAATTTTGACACAATTTGGTAATTTATTTTTGTGAAAATCATAACAGAATGATTAGTTCTAAAGAAGTTAATTAAATCAACCCTAACATGTCATATTAACATATAATTTTTATTAATTCATTAAAAGTCTCAAATTACATTTATTTGGGTATTTATAACATCAATTATGTCAATATTTTATTAATAAGATAATTACTGCATCATCACTGTGTCCAAAATAAATTAAATAATTTAAAGTCTAAAAATTACAAATAATATATCATTATGTAGGAAATAGTTTTATCTTTCTAATTAATATTTATAGTCTAATTTATCTTATGTATAACCCTATATTAAAAATTAATTACTAATTAAACATTGATTTTATCTATTTTAACCCTTCTTTAAATAAATTAATAATAAAAGTCCTAATCTAATCCACGTGGACCTAAATAGTCTTATTTTATTCCTAAGGTCGTTTTTGGTCGAATTAATCATATCCAATAGAATTAGGACATGTGTTAGGGTAATAATAATATCAGTTTTACCCTTAATTACCCTATTTACTTTTAACCGTGGTAAATAAAAGTAAAACGTTACTATTCACCAAAAATTATTTTCATCTCATTGAACAAAATTTTACTTAATTAAATCAACTGTGTCTCTGGGAGTTTTGAAATTCCATTCAAAAAAGCGGTAAAATTATGTTTTATGTAAATTTTCATATTCTCCTAGGAGGTGTGTAAAAGACGGTGAAAAGTTCATTAAAATTTTTATATATCTAAAATTATTAAAAAATGACTCCAATGAATTAAATTGAACATATATAGGTATTATTTATGAATTTTGAGCTAAAATAAATTTAAATAAAATAAATAATTATTTAAATAAAAAGTCGTGTTTTAAATAGTAACTCAGTGTTTTCACTATTCATCAAAAATTGAAAGTTTTCAGAAAAATACAAAAATTTCACCCTAGGCTAATTACGATATTCCGAATCCAAAAATGAAGTCCATTTTCAAAAATAAAATTTATAAAATTTCAAAAAGTCGGTATTATTATTCAAAACGTCTAGTTTTAATAATATTTTAATAGGATATCGTTGTTTAGCGAAACTCGGTATTGCGTACAACACACGCTATCGTGGAAGGTCGCGCTTGCGTGTAATGGATGCCAAGTCAGGGATGCATGTTGTGCAAGCTCCTTTTGGTGTAGCGTAAAACACAAGACATTAATGAAATTAAAAGGATTAATTTTTGTAAAATCTTGGGGTGTTACATTCTACCCCCCTTAAAATGAATTTCGCCCACGAAATTCGTCGGGGTTATAAATGGTTTACTACTTGAAATTTTCTTTAATAGAAACCCACATCGTAAAAAGGAATACCAAAACTGGGCTTTAAAAATTAACCTATGAAATGTAATGGTTACCCAAATTAACTAATCATTGGGTTTCCACATAGGAGAACATAGGTGAAAATATGGATATGGAAGAGAAATCTAACTGTCATGTTCTGATGGAGAGTGGTAGAGAACATAGCTATGAAAAATCCAAAAATCCCAAATCTATAAATTTGTGATGATCTAGGGTTCCATCTGATTCATTTCATATAAGGGCACTAGGACAACATTTTTGGTTTTCAAGATCATTTCCCTAAAGTTGAAGAATTTGAATTAGAATAAATACTTACTTTATTTTGGTACAGTCTCACTATTGTTCATGCATTGAACAATTTCCACTTCATCTCTTCAAGAAATGAAGTTGAATTTGTTATTTGTGAAGTGTTAACAGATCATGTGTTAGAATGATTGGCCATTCCATCTGTTTCAAACAAAAGGTTAGCAAAAGTTATCAAATATACATAATTCCATCTATGGTGAGGTTAATTGTATACGATTCTAAAAATTAACTTATAATTCATATATCATACCGTGTAATAAAATAAAAGTAGTTTCTACTAACCAGAGATTTCATGTAGGCCCGTGATAGGTGATAAAGGCCAGTCGCACTTCGGTTGTGGTTTCGATTCCCACAGACTTGTCCGACGCGATGGGCTGTCGCCCATCCTGCAGGTTGTCCATTTTCTAAAACTATATTACTATAACATCCCATCAATAATATCGAAAAAAGTTCTATCCTTAAACAATACTAACTTATGTTCAACATAATACATTCCGATCTTTAGGCTTATCTAAAATACTTCGGTCCAAGCTCGTATTATAATGAAAATGATTACTTGAAATGTCACATAACAATCACGTGAATGCTATCATTTATCCCCCATATATCATAAGATATATCTTATTGGACAAATTACAAACATGTGAATACTTTAATTATGTATTCTATTGAAGAATTAATACCCATTTAACCTTAGTGAAAACATTAATGCAGTTAAAAGTTAACACATTCCACATACCAAAATCCTAAAAATTCTTTGTACTCAATCCATGATATCTCTTAGTAATTATATCAATCATGAACTCATGAATACAATCAAATATCTCATTATCTTATTATCCATTAATTATGCTCATATCATCTGCTTACCAAAATTTCTCAATCACTTTCCATGGTTACCAGTACCATAAAATTATTGAAAACCACAAAAGGCCAATACATAAATATTCCAATATTCCACGATACTATATACAACATTATTTTGGAATCCCATTACATAAACACTTAATCATTCCACCACATCGTTGTCTTATTCAACATCACCAATAGTAATCGCATGTGACTTCCCTTTGTCCTTTTCCTTAAGTGGTTGCTCATGTCGATCCTCATTAAACCTTGGATTAGGGCATTGATTTTCATAATGCCCCATTTAATTTCACTTGAAGCATTGAAGTGTTGTTGGTGGTTTATCTTCAGTCTTTTCATTATTCACACCATTAGCAACCCTTTTTCCATTACTTCGACACTCATCTGCTCAATGACCTTCTTTTCCACACTTAAAATATTTTCTAGTCCCTTTAAGACAATATCCACCATGCTTCTTTCCACACTATGAGCATAAGAAAACATTCATCTTCTTTTCACCATTATTCTGTGATTTCTCCTTGAACTCCATCTCTCATTTCTTGTCAAAACCATGAGATGGATATGTAACACCAACTTCCATTTCTACCATAATAGCATAACTCACAATTTCTTCATAGCTACTGAAGTCTCTTATAGCTAATGCCCTTCGGAAATTTGGTTTTAAGCCACTAAAGAATCGATCAATTTTACTTTCAGGTTGGATGATAAAGCCAGATGCATACCTTGCAAGCCTTGTAAAATTCTCTTCGTATATACCAACAAATTCATCATCCTTTTGCTTTAGTTCAAGAAACTCCTTCTCAATCTTTGTTTGAAGAATACGAGTGAAGTACTTATTGAAAAATAAGTTCTTGAACTTGTCCCATTCCATGGACTCAATTTCATCTCTTGGCCTCATATTCTTGATAAGATACCACCATTGATCAGCTTCACCTTCCAAATGATATACTGCTAAGATGACATTATAATGTTCAGAACATTGAAGAACTGAAAATATCTTTTCAGTGGTACTGATCCATTGTTCAGCAACAAGTGGATCAGAAGACCCACTGAAAGAAGGTGGGCGTTGCTTCATGAAGGACTCAATAGAATATTGTTCCCTTCTCTGCTCATTTGGAAGTCCAGAATGATTCATAGCTTGTGTAAATATTGCAATAATATTTTTCACTCCATATCCAATAACATTTGTTTGTTCAGGAGGAAAATCATTACATTGCCCATTACATTGATCAACATGGTTCCTTCGGGTTCCAGCCATCGTCTAAAACCCAATAAGAATAGTGTTAGAGGAAGAAATCATGCTAGGGAAAACAACATAATAAAGGGGGAGGACCTTAAATATCTAACATCTTAGATTAAATTCTAATATCGTTACTGTAGTTCTAGGACTATATCTTATACGTATACTTATCCTTAGGGAATCAGTAGACATAACTTAGAAATATCTCTAGGGATCTCACTAACATTTTCACATCCTAGTTTC
The DNA here is from genome assembly GCA_963277665.1 of Viscum album. Taxonomy (NCBI): domain Eukaryota; kingdom Viridiplantae; phylum Streptophyta; class Magnoliopsida; order Santalales; family Viscaceae; genus Viscum; species Viscum album. The sequence goes on from OY728153.1 coordinate 1,398,862,708, forward strand.
CAATGGATGACTAAACCTTTCCTCTGATACCAAATGTAGATACCTGAAGCTTGACGTACATGGACATTAAATTACATTTTCAGAATACTTAACACATAATAAAAAATTACACACATGGACCATGATATTTTAGTGTCTTTGGAAACTTGGAATATAAACTTCTAATCATGTTGAAATATCTTCAACAACTCCCATAACGATCTTCCCCTTTTTGTTTCCTTACCTAAAACCTTTCTTTACATCCTGGGGAAAATAAAACATAAAAAGGGTGAGCTCAAATACTCAGTAAGGGAAAACATAGATAACATAAAACAATCCATAAACATTTGGAAGCAAAAACATGATCATGAAATTTAAACATCAAAATATTGAGCAAAGACATAAATCATGGAAGTATGTACGGAAAATATCATAATAGAACATCAACCATGATAAAATGGGAATAAAATATGTAATTGTGGAAACCATTCAGTACATGTCATGATTTCCATAGTAGCCAAGGCATTTCTGCCAAGACCATCTTATTGGACAATGTCCCTTTCTGAATCGAGTTCACTCCTCATTTTAGTCCTGTAACACTGAACCAGATCAACGTACAATTCCATCCATGTCTATCTCATGATATATAAATATTTACCCAATGAATTGGAGGGATATATTGTTCATGTCCATCTCATAATGAAATCATTCTTTCGTGTGCCACAAAATCATAAATCATACATCATAGCATAACCCATGAAATAAAATGGGATTCTTAAACATCATTCCATCATAACATAATCCATAAAAGTTTGATATCATATCATCATAAGAAAATTGAAACCATTTAAATCATATAGACATATTACTTGAAAAATAAACATATGAAATAATGTCATCTTAGATGAAAAATAGTTTGGCAAAACACTTGAAATGAATTCTTGAGGAAAATATCCTTTCTTCTTCAAATCATTTTCTTTTCACAAAATTCCATGAAATTTTAAAAGAAAAGGGTTTTGTTGAAAATAATCATGAAATTTTATAGAGGAAGATTCTTTAAAATTAGGCATTATGAAACCGTAAAAATCCGTTCACGCCGTATAAGTTAAAAATAACATTCTCCTCGTACTTTTGTCCAAAAAGTCAAAAAGTACCTTATATGGTATCCAAAGGAAAGATTCCATTCATACAATGTGGTAAAAAGACAATAAAGGGTAAAAATGACTTTAAACATTCATGGAAGAATATTAAACATTTTATTAAAACATTTTTAGAAAACATGGTCATGGATGATAAACATAACCCCAGTAAATACTTACGTATAAGCAAGCTCAGATAAAAATGAGATTGAAAATTTATCCCTTACCTTATGTCCGATATGCTTCGTATGTATCCGAAGCTAATGTATAATGATTTAAATAATGTCATTGACTTATTACAATATCATATTCATTGTTATTATATCATATATGGTTCACATATGACTTTATATTACCTGTTCTATTGTAAATTCCATGTTAAAGAGCGTTTTGGGTAAAATCGTTTCATTTATCGTATGTGTTTCGACTCGTCGTTCTTGATATTATTACTTATATCTTGATTTAAATAATTAATGATTGTAAAAAATGATTTATATATAATATATATTCATTATATACATATATATTATAGATCGATAAAAGGAATTAAATACACCGTTCATGGAGACGGTAGGCCGTACGTACGCATGAACGCTGTTTACGTTTCCTTATTGAATTGAATGGAATTATGTATATGACACACACATATATATATATACATACATAAATACAGTATCATTATTATGTCATATATTTCATTATAATTCATTATATTTATTTTATAATCATTCTTGAATGGTTAATCCTGGAAAATGAATCTCATTGCGTTCGTGGAGACGGTAGTCCGTACGTACGCACGAGCAATGATATCATTCCAACGATTGTGGAATTGTATTGGAGTGTATGTATACTATTTTAGAATAAATATCACTTCACAATAATCATATATAGTTATTTATTTACACCATTATACCAATCCAAGTAAGGTGGTGGTGGAAAAACAGATTACACTACGGCGTGGAGACGGTATTCCGTGCGTACGCACGCGTGGTGATTTCGTTTTCCATATGATGGATAGATGGTGAAATAGGGTTGTTTCATAATTATAATAAAATATTATTATATGAGTGATACTTATGTTATTACTTTATAATGAAACAAATAAAGATGAAGAAGTGGAAGAAGAAATAAAGTTGAAATAATCGGTAACGGACATTAGCTTTTCTTTGAAGTGCCCTTTTGAAACCTCCTCTTAGGGAACAAATATTGGTTTTTGAATAAGACCAGAACCTCTAGGATATTTCAAGGGAAGTGGAGAATAAAAATTATCTGGGTTTGGCTGAGTATTAAGGCTCAAAGTGGTGTGAGGAAGAGAGGGAGTAGGTGCCCTTTTATATGGGAGGAGAGGGGCACCTTTGGAAAAACTAAAAATATTATTTTATTATAAAGTAATATTCGGTTTTAAATAGCTCCAAATTGATTTATTTAGAATATAAGGTGGGGATGGGACTAAATCCTCTCATCCAATAGAATTTATACAAGTTTATGTTCTTATTTTAACCTTATCATTTATATTTAACTTTAAGTTAGATAATTTTACTTTTACCGTGTCTTTTTGTGTTCTTACACTATAAGGGTAATAAAATTACTATAACAATCCAAACAAACCCCAAGTTGTTTATTTTTAATATAAATAACCTTATATAAGTAATTCGGAGGAACCATAGATTTTTAGGAATATAATAACAATTAATAATATAATATTTTTTTTAAAAACTATTTTATGTCAATTTTGACACTATTTGGTAATTGATTTTTTTGAAACTCATAACCGAATTATTAGTTTTAACAAAGTTAATTAAATCAACATTAACATGTCATATTAACGTAGAAAGTTTTTCGAATTCATTAAAAGTTTCAAATTACATTTAGTTTGGTATTTATAACATCAATTATGTCAATATTTCATTAATAAGATAATTACTACATCATCATTGTGTCATAAATAAATTAAATTATATAAAGTCTAAAAATTACAAATAAAAAATCATTATGAAGGAAATCGTTTTCGCTTTCTAATGAATATTTATAGTAGAATTTATCTTATGTATAACCATATATTAAAAATTATTTACTTATTAAACATTGATTTTAACTATTTTGACCCTTCTTTAAATAAATTAATAATAAATGTCCTAATCTAATCCAAGTGGGCCTAAATTTTCATATTTTATTCCTAAAGTTATTTTTGGTCGAATTACATTTATCCAATAGAATTAAGACATGTTTTAGGCTAATAATAATATCATTTTTACCCTTAATTACCCTATTTACTTTTAACCGTTGTAAATGAAAGTAAATAGTTACTATTCACTAAAAATTATTTTAATCTCATTGAACAAAATTTTACTTTCTGACATCAACCATGTCTCTCAGATTTTTGAAATTCCATTCACAAAAGTGGTAAAATTATGTTTTATGTAAATTTTCAAATTCTCCTAGGAGGTGGGTAAAAGACGGTCAAAAGTTCAATAAAATTTTTATATATCTAAAATTATTAAAAAATGACTCCAATGAATTACATTGAACTTATATAGGTATTATGTATCAATTTTTACCTAAAATAAATTTAAATAAAATAAATAATTATTTAAATAAAAATTCGGGTTTTAAATTGTAACTTAATGTTTTCACTATTCATCAAAAATTGAAAGTTTCAGAAAAATACCAAAATTTCACCCTAGGCTAATTTCGATATTCCGAATCCAAAAATGAAGTCCATTTTCAAAAATAAAATTTATAAAATTTCAAAAAGTCAGTATTACTATTCATAATGGCTATTTTTAATAATATATTAATAGCATATCGTTGTTTAGCGAAACTCGCTATTGCGTACAACACATGCTATCGTGGATGGTCGTGCTTGATTGTAATGCAAGACAAGTCAGGGATGCGTGTTGTGAAAGATCATTTTGGTGTAGCGTAAAACACAAGACATTATGAAATTAAAAAGAATAATTTTCGTAAAATCTTGGGGTGTTACATCCACTGATTCTTATCCTGAATCTTCTTTTCAAGATCCCTGATACTTTATTCTTAAGACCATAGAATTTAACCTGGGACATTAAGACCACTTCTTTATTTTGAACATTTCCTCCAACTATTCCCAGAGTTCTATTTCTCTCATTAAATTTAAAGAACTAGAATTAATAATTCCCTTTAGATTGATGGCGTCTTGAATTCTGGTAACATTCTCAAGATTCAGTTTCTCTGAAAAACTTTTTGAATGTTTTTTTTATTATGTCTTCAAACATATCAATATAATCTTTTACTAAACCATGGAACTCATCCATGATATTTAAATCATTTATCATTGTCTTAGGCTATTTTATTATTTATTGAATGATCTCCTATGATAAACATAACAAATGTGGAAGGTATTAAAGTCTACTTCTATCTTAAGAAACACTACCATGAGAATATTTTTTGTGTCCGACATTCGATTGATTTATTGATGATGAAATTTCCATCTCAAGTAATGTTTTTCAAATAAGTGTACAGTATTTACATGCTTCTTCATTCCACTAAGAGTATCATCACCCATCTACATAATTTTGATGGTTTTGGGTTTTAAACTGCAAGGACTGTTAAGCGGTTAAAAACATAGAATGATTATCTTCGATAATATTTCTTGATAAAGGACTATTTGAGAATTGAGGGTTCCATTATTTATATGATTGATGGTCAGAAGTATTTACCTGATCATATTTACCTTTCTATAATTAGTCAAAATGTCTATCATTAAGATATCACACTTCTTATGAGTGTCAATATATACATTTCTCAGAATAATAAATCATTGCATCTACAATCCTGATAAATTATAATTGTTTATAATATTATTTAATTTTAGTTAATTGACTCCTTTGAGTCCAAGGGACTCAATTTCCTTTTCCTTCTCAAAACATCCTTCCTTTTCTAGAATCTTGTCAGAGAAAAATATTTCTTCAACTTTATAAGTAATACTAAGAATGTTTGACGCCATGTCAAAGAATTATAAATATGTATTTTTTTATCCCTTAAAGGAAATCATTCCCACCCCATTCTTCGTAAACACATATGGAATCAGAAAATTATATATGAATATGAAGATAAACTAGATCCTAATTCATTGGATTTTCTACAAAAAAGACTTTTCTAACTATTCTTCATTAAAACATTCAAAATTATGTAATTATACATCAGAATGAATTTTTTTTCAAGAAACCTTTCTCTGTATGTTTTTCAAAATTTTATTTCCTTGTTTATGGTCATATGATTTTGAGAGGAAAATTAATGTGACATCCAAAATGTAAGGAAAATAAGAAATCTGAATGAGGTATTTGTAGGGTGGCATATCATTAGCAAAAAACTCTTGAAAAAAAGTTGTGGGACTCGAATATGGGGAGAAATTATATAGACTTTCCAGCAATGGTTCGAGTTCCCAAAACAATTATACTATTAAGATTAGATTGATATGATCTAATGGTTCAGATGGACGCCGAAGAAGGATTTTGTAGGTTCTAATATTTTTAGGTTTTAAAAAAATTGGATAAATGAAAAGTGAATCTAACAGAGTTTTCAAAAATCATGATAGAAATACAAACAAGTAAAAAATAAATTTATGATGTTTTATGTAAGGAAACATTCCATCTAGATTTCATTAATATATATTTCAATTTTGATATGTTTTTTCATGAAAATCAAAAATTCCAAATTAATTTATTAACATAAGGATATTTTAGGTTTAGTTATTTTTTATTAAGAAAACAAATTTGGCTTCTAAAAGAAAAAAATTTTCAATATTTTTTTTATAGAATAAAAATGTTTACTCTGTATATGAAAAGAATTATCTTAATATAAATAGATGGTTTTCAGTAAAAAAATTAATATGGAATATTACCTTATGGTCATGATTCTTAATTTTTTATTAATTTATTCAAATCTATCAGTGGGTAAATATTTTATAAAAATGTCATCAAATTGATCCAACATTTTGATAAATTAAAGAATTTTATCCCCTTTAGGTGTGTGATCCCAAACAAAGTGATGTCCTATGTCTATTTTCTTTTCCCGAGAGTGATGTGTTGGGTTTTTTCTTGTTGAAATGGTTCTAGTATTGTCACACATTATTTTTTTGATAAACATTATGCCATTTTCTATGAGTGTGTCTTTAATACTCAACACTTGAACCCAACTACTTCCAAATCCTATATTTTTAGCTTCAATTGTGGAAGGTTTTAATGATTTTTTCTTCTTTCATTACAAAGAAACTAATGAATCTATTAAGAAATAAAAATTTCTCGATGTACTATTTTTATCCATTCTACATCCACCAAAATCAGCATCTCAAAAAAATTATGATAATATCATTTCAATAAGAATTGAAAATTAATAAATCTGTGGTTCAATTTATATGGGAAAAACACTTCTCAATACATTAAAATGAGATTACTTTGGATTATGTTGATATCCTTCACATAATCATACTAAAAACATTATTACCCGATGACTATTTATGAGGTATAATAAAATTGTTATCATACCCTTAAAAGATTTTTGATATACTGGTTTCCCAGCTTCATCAAGATCATGATAAATTGAGATTTCGATTGGAGTAAATATAATTTTTGTGTTTTCATATCCAAACATTTAAAGATGATCATTAATATACTTATGTTGATATATATATTTTCCTTCTAGTTTTTGAAATTTTTTAAAACCATTGATAAAAGTTATCTCCCCCATCATACTCATTTAAAACCCAGATTTCATGATATTCAAAAATGAATCAGTTAATGATTGCTATGTTGATCCGAATATAATGACTTAAATCTAAATTTAACATTGGAAAAAATTTTCATATATTTCAATTGAATAATGATGGATCATAATTTCCATTAAAATAGTTGTTTTGTAACATGAATCTTGTATTTCTGGCATACCAGGTTCTAGGGGCTTATTTATTTCCATATAAAGCATCAGTGATTTTGGGAACATGTTCATGATATTTTGTGTCATCAAAACCAGGAGGTTGTTCAACTTAAAAATCATTTATAAAATCTATTAAGTAAATCACAATTAACTCCCATTTGAAAATGAATGAAATTAAATAATGTTGCACAGGAATGTTGTATTCGAATATATTCAAGTCTTGCTTCAAGAGTGTAGGGTTTTCATGGTCTATTCCATCTTTTGGATTATTGATTTTAGAAACTAATATAGATTTATTTCAAAAAATGATTCAATTTTTATCAAATTTATTTAGAAAGACACATTTCACTTCAATTGCAGATGTTTCTATAGGTCTTTAAACATAGGTGCAAACATTATTCCATGAAAATTTATTTCGTTCATCGTACATAGCTATAATCCAATCACCATCACATAATTCATCATCATTGGATTTATATACTAATTGGGATAGAAATTCACGATCTTATACATTCATTTATTAAAGAACATATAATCCACACAGGTTCATATATATCACCAATGATATTATCATAGGGATGTTTCATATGAAACAAGTTACTTGGGTTTGGTAACACATGCTCGTCAACATAAGTTAGAAAATATTCTGGGATAAATACATTAGGAATAGTTTCTTGAGTATTTACCATATTAGAATAATATTCAATCAAATATTGATTATTAGTTTTTGACAATACATCTGAGGATATAGGTTGTGGTTGTTTAAATACAAAAGGTTCAATTTCATCAAATTTAACTTGTATCATCTCTTCGATAGTACAAGAATCTTTGTTAAAAATACTATATGCATTACAAGTTTTCGAATATCCTATGAAAATAACTTCATCATATTTGGGTGAGAATTTATGTAAGTAATCATTTGTATTCAAGATGAATAATTTTCATCCAAATACATTGACGTAAGGGACTTTAGGTCTTCTACTAGTCTATAACACATATGTTGTTTTATTAAGAAAAGTTCTATCTAAACTCATAATATTGAATAACAATATTAAGTAACCGCTTCAACCCAAAAATGTTTAGCAATATAATATTCACTCAAAAAGGTTCTAGTTATCAGATGAAGAATCTTTCTTTTTTCATATTTTAGAAACACCATTCGGTTGAGGAGTACATAGATCTAAGATGTTATGAGTAAAGTATATCTCACTACAATAAGATTCAACATATGAATTTTAAAATTATACCAGATTATCCTTATGAATAGTTATCAATGGAAGGTTTTTCTCATTTTTAACTAGGTCTCTAAAAGTAACCAAATAAGAAAAGGACTCTGATTTCATTTTTTAGAAAGTAGAACCACGTAAATGGGGTGTAATAATCAACAAGAAAAATATATAGTATTTCCCTCTAATACATCTAGTTTGGCTCAAATAAAAATAATCAATATGTAATATATATAATGCTTCAGATATTGAGACTTCTATAATTTATTTAAATATTTTCTTATATTTATTTCCATATTGAAAAAAATAACATTCTTTTCTATGAATCAAATGTATGATTCAGTAGATTCATAAAATGTCTTTTATTTGAGATTTTTTATAGGATCATAATCTTAAAGTGCCATAGTATTCTTTTCCATAACCAGGATTGATCATCCATTGCATTTAGGAAATGTAGATCATGGATCCTAATACTTTTTAGTTCAGTTTATAAAAATTCTAATGACTATGTGAAGGGAGAATAAAATCTTCCTTGAAATTTTCCACTAGAAATTAGTCATTCATAAAATTCACAAGCTAACCCTCCTCAAATTATGGGATTATTATTATGAGGTTTTTCTTATGACCATTATCAAATAAAACAATTGAAATTAATTCTCTTACAAGAAGATCAATTTAACCAATTCCAAAAATTTCTCCATGTGCATTATCTCTAAAAGATACATTTCATCCATTCATCTTTATAATATTTTCAATGATGTTTTTTATTCCAGTCATGTAACTAGAACATCCACTATCCATATACCAAGTATTACTATTGATAAATCCTTCATTTTAATTATAATAAAAGTGTTAGACTTTCAGAATACAAATTTTCTTGGATCCGGAAATTTCAGAAAGTAAAATCTTAGGTATCTACATTATCTTAGAAAGTTATGTGTTATGAAATTCTATGTATTGTGTTTTATTTTATGAGTTTTTTCCAATGTCCCCCACATTTACACATAGCGATAATGGGAACAGTTTGGGGAATAAAATAATTATTTCTAAAAATAGTTTTTTAGTCAGTATAAAAAAATTCATAATTATCCCAAAGAGAAATATGTTGTGAGGGAATTTTATCAAATTCATTCCATTTAGAACTGAAATTTGATAAATGTTACATTAAGAAAAATATTTATATTTTAGCCAAATGGATAAATTATTTTCCTCAAAATAATTAATATTAGATATTGAGTTTTTATCAAAAACATTTTGCACAGAAATAACATTTTCAATATCAGTAGAAATTTTATCCTTCTAAGAATTAAAATATTTAAGGTTTTTACGAACTTTTTGAAAATCAAGGGTATTGTAACACCCCAAGATTTCACGATACGCTTCTCTTTCAATAATGAAATAGCTTGTGTTGTACACAAGATCGAGATCCTAACACACCGCGACCAATCAATATACCAGTTATGAATAGTAATAGCCACATTTTGAAATTATATAAATTTTATATTTCAAAACTGACTTCATTTTTTTATTCGGAATATCGAAATTATCCTAAGTTGAATTTTTTGTAATTCTCTGAGAACTTCTAATTTTCTATGAATAGAGAAAATACATAAAAACAACTTCTTTAATCAAAATAATTTATAGTGATAAATTATACTATTGAGTGTATTTAATGTAAAATTAGAATATATTTTTACTATTTTATCCTATGGTTGTCATTAGAATTAATTTCTCTTTGAAATTGGACATAAACGAGTGTCAATCTTTTGATATATATTGTTTCGTAAAAACATGCTATTTGTTTTGACAACAGGAATTAATTATAAAATTAATTAATGCAACTTATATGTTTCTAATTTTTTAAAATAGACATCATTTTTGAATTCGTAATATCAATTATAGCTTAGGGTGAATTTTTGGTATTTTTTTGAAAAACATCAATTTTTGATGAATTGGAAACCACTGCGTGGTAGTTTAAAATCATATTTTTTGTGTAAATGAAACATTAGCAATTTTGTGATTTGATTTTCAAAAATCCGACATACATGTTTGTCATTAGGATGAAAAATGTGGTTTAATGAGAATAAAATAATTTTTTGGTGAATAATAACTGTTAAGTTTTATTAATCGTGATTAAATGTAATTAGTGAAATTTAATGTAAAAATGATATTATAAAAATATAAAAAATATATTGACACTTATCCTACACTTATTGGATGAGTCATGTCCGACCGAGACAATCCATGGGTCAACATGGGGACCCCATGGAGTCACTTGGGTAAGAAAATGACATTAATAACATTTTATTTAAAGTAAAAAATAAAATTGTCACACACATGTGTTTTTTAACTAAAACAATTATTACATGGGGTTATATAACTTAACATTTTGACTATAAATATTCATTGTAAAGATAAAACGATTTCCTACATCATGATATTTTTTATTTAATTTTTATACATTAAATAAATTAAAAAATTTATGACACCATGATGATGCAACAAATACCTCATTAATTAACAATTTAAATAAAATGAAAAGATAATGTAAAATCTAAGACATGAACTTGTAAAAAACCTATTGGATGAGTATATTTCAAACCCTAATCACCTTATCCTTGAAATATATCATTGTGGGACCTTTAAAGTCTGAAAATAATTTCATAATAATGTAACATTTCATGACTTTCCAAAAGTGGCCCACCTCTCCTCTTATAAAAGGCCCCCACCTCTACCACCTTATTCACACCTTCAAATCCATTTGTCTTGGCCAACCTCTGCCAAAATACTCTCTCAACTTCCCTCTATTACTCCAAAAATCCTCACTTTGGGCATAAGTCTTCCCAAGGAATCCTTTGGCTCAAATCAAAAAGAGTTACCTGATTTTAAGGTAATGTCTTCTCTTATGTTCTTCTGTTTTATTTTTCTTATCCAAACCCTTAAACTCTTTTTATTAATTTCTTTGGTAAAAACACTAGTATGTAAAATATACTAGGATGTTTTCATGAGAATGATTTTATTTACACTTACACATACCTTTGTCTAATGGTTAAAGAACATACTGTTTCTGTGGGTGGCGAATTACAGCCTCACGAAACGATGATTGTTCAATATTCTTGTAACACCTCTCATGGTTTCCATTATGATGATACTATTTTCATATATGATATATATATTATGTTTCTGTTTTACTTATGCTTCTGTATTCCTCATTTATGGAATACCTTTATGATTTCCATTATTGGTAAACGCGATAATTTCATTTTAGGATGTGCGGAATCCCACCCCCTTGAAGTGATTTTAATCGTTAATGCCATATGTGGGACATATAAAGTATGGATTAAATTATATTATATGTGATATTATACTGGAATTATAATACACATTTATATCATTATTATTTCATTCCATTAAATATTAAATATAAATGAAAGTAGTGTTCATGCGTACGTATGGCTTACCATCTCCATGAACGGTGAATTTCATTTCTTACCTCTAAATGTTACATAATTTTATGAATGAATGTATATACCAGATATATATGATATATATGATATCTACATCATGAATATAAATCTGGATATAATGGATATTTTAAAACATGAACAACTTGTAATTATAAGAAGTTTATTTTTGACTCAAGTACCAAAGATCGACCAAACGACCGTTATTTACATAAATAATTACATGATGTTCATAACATGGTAATAAGTGATATAAAAGGAATAATAAACAGGAAAAATTTTCTTAATCAATTATAAATTAACTCTAGTTTATTATTCCAGTGGTTAAAGAACGGACGAGTCATGTCGGACATGAGGTAAGGGAACTTCTTAACCAAATCTCCATTGTTTGGGTTAATCTCCTGCTTTCAAATTATGTCATGATATTATTATGTCATATCTTGTATTTATACTTTCTTTATGAGTAAATATAGTTAATACACAAAATATATACATTTTATTTAAAAAAATGATCTTTGTAAGGGACTTCGTCTCAATCTCCATTCATTGAGGCATATTTTGTTTTATACACAAATTTCTTTTATATGGTGTATAAACCCCATTGACTTTTACATTTATTCAAAAGGAATCTTTATATATGAATCATTTTACAAAACAAAAAAAGGAATGTTTTTCTTGTTGTACGTATGCAGCGACAATGACTTCTCCCCCGTCGTGACCATTAGTTGAGTTTCAGCTTCCTCAACAAGCCATAACCTTTTTTTAAATGAAAAATAAATACCAAGTTTTAATTTTCTTTTATTTTGGTATTGAAAATGGTTTTGATAATTTTTTTATTATATCAATGTGTTGTATTGATATCTTGTGATTGAAATGTGGAAATTTTATGTTTTCTTTATGCATGTTTTATGTGATACGATTATGTTATGGTTTATGATATGTTTAAACCTGTTCATATGAGAAATGAATTGGACTTAATAAGTGACAGGTGAAGCCTGATATAGCTCCTCGATGCATCAGTAGGTCTCATGAGACAATCTAGTGTCTTGGAACGAGGCCTTGACAAAATATTATTTGTAGTCTTGGCACGAGGCCTTGGATACGTGGTTATGATAGTCTGGCATTATGAATTCCATCATTATGAAAGTGGTTATTGATATTGCATGTGATTACTCGACTAGTAGAATATCAATATGAATAAGTAAATGGAATTATTTCATTTTATTTTTTTATATATTAGGATGAAGTTCAAGATTAAAATGCTTTTGTTTTAGTTATACATTGCCTTAAATGATTCTGTTTATTTATGAAAGTTTCTGCTGTATTGTTATCTTTATTGAACATCTGAGCTCACCCCTTTCAATGTTTTAATTTTTTCAGGATGTGAATAAGCATATTATGAATGACCTGCAGGGATAGTATGAGGGGATATGAAGACAAGATGTTGTTGTAGTTTTGTTTTACTTTATGATGTAATGTAAGACTTAGGAATGTATCTAGTGTTTCCAAGGATACTAAACTAAACGGTATTTCAAGACACGATCTTTTGTGATCATTCCAATGTTACGAAATAATGCACCGACTCTGGGTAAATGGGGTTGAGGTGTTACAATTGGTATCCGAGGCAGTTTAGTACTAACCTTGGAAGCTATATTTAGATAAACTCTGATTAGATCACAAATCCCAAAGATAGACTTTGAGGATTAGTATAGAATAACTTCCTAGAATTTTGGTATTATAGAGATTTTGTGAGTTTTCTGAGCAATACATCCCTGTCTGGATACGAGCAAGTAGAGGTGGCTCTGGACGAGATGTACCTAGGGGTAAAACCCAAAAACACTGCTTTGAGCTAGACTTGAAAGGGAACTCGTGCACACCAACGAGCCTTGCTGCACTCTTGGTTACGACACTCCCAGGGGATATGCTTAGGATAAATCTCATATTCTTTACAAACCATTATGAATGGTTTATAATTATATACTTCCTCAAAGAAAACATTTTTATGATTATGGATTATATCCATAAACTGTTCAATTTATGTTAAGTGTTTTACAAGTAGGGAATTATGTATTTTGATTCATAAACTAATCTAGTTTATGCCATTGTTTAGAAATGGTGCCTAGTGGAAGGAATGGAAACTGAATAAATGCACGCACTCCATGTAGGGATTTCCCTCTTACTCAATATAATTATAGTGGAGCTGGTGATTCAACTGGTTCTGATCAACATATCACCATACTGGGATAACTCACTCAGGTTATGAATAATAACCTTACTCGTATGGAGCACCTTGATCCGCAATGTGGAGGATCAATGTTATAACACTTCATGGGGAAAAAACCACCAAAATTTAATGTGGGTACAAATACATTAGTAGCTGAGCAATGGATAATCTCCTTAGAAAATATATTCCACACCTTGGGGAGTAGTGAAAGCGAGAAGGTTGTCATTGCAGTTTACCGCCTCACTAGAGATGTCGATCAATTGTGGTCTCTGATTCAAATCACAAAGGAAGATGAAGAAGTATCGATAATTGAATGGATGGAGTTTAAAGAAATTTTCTTAGAAAAATACTTTCCACAAGACCATCGAGGATATATGGAATGGAAATTTTTGAGTCTGAGGCATAAGGAAGATGAGAATGTGAAAATGTATGAGGCTAACTTTACAAGGTTAGCAAGGCATGCTGCATATTATATATATAACACAAGAAGTAATATTGATTGTATCATTGATAAGTTAAAACCATTTCACCATCGAGATTTAGTCTCACAATCATTCTCGTCATACGAAGATATTGTCTCATGTGTTATCAAGACAGAAAAGGAATTCTCTAAATCTTAGGATAATAAAGTAATGCAAGAGAATAATAGAACGGTGGAATAAGAGACAGATAAAGGGAAAAAGGGAAAGAAAGATTTTCCATTATGTGATTATTGTGGGAAGAATCACCCCAGTACTTGCCTAAAATGAATGGGATTTTGTTATAAATATGGAGAAAAAGGTCACGAGGCTCGTGATTTCAAGGGAAAGAAAGAGGCTATAAATGTTAAATGCTACAATTTTAGGGAAATGGGTCATTATGCAAATTAATGTCCAAAGTGTCAGGAAAACTTACCTCAGAAAAGGCCAAAGGATCAAGGAAAATCTTATGATGTTACTACAGTTGAATTGGAATAATTAATGTATTGGTGCTTTTGGACTCATGGAATATATTCTGGTTATAAGAATAATGTGATATATATAAGTATTTTGCTACAGTACTTGTTGTTTTCATTAAAGTTATAATATGATTAAGGTAATAATATTTTTGTATGTGGAAATAAGAGAAACTTTAATTTTTTTGAGGAATCTGATGATACAATTGATTTTGGAATTTAGAGACCTTTTAGAGAAATTATGGAAAAAGGTATTTTGGATAATATAATGGTTGGAATGGAATAATTTGAAATTTGGATAGTATTTTCTAAAGTTAAAACATTTATGAAGATTATTTTTGGAATATTATAATACTATAGTTTTAGGAAAAGTACAACCTGCAGGTTGGGGGATAACCCGTCGCATCGGAAAAAGTTGTATGAATCGAACCCACAACAGTAGTGTGATAGGCCTTTATTACCTACCACTAGCCTACATGATGTCCCTGGTTGTTACAAAATAGTTTTCATAATCTAAATGGTATGTGTTAATATTTTGTACCTTGTACGATTTGGATAAATATAATATTTTTGAGTTCTATTACCTTTTGGAGTGAAATATGGGTTTGTGGTAAAAATTTATTAATGAATGAAAGTCTACCTGACAAGTATGTATATTTCCCTACGTTCTTAGTAAATCACCAAAATAAATTCCTCAACTATATAAATGGTAGCTTAAAACAAAAACCTTATCGTTTAACTTTTCATAATGGGGAATCAATGATCGTTTAACCAATCACAAGTTTGGGATTTTCTTATAGTTAACTTTCTTTTAACCTCGTTTTCTACAACTCTCCATTAGACCTTGATGGTCTGTTTTTCCACTATATCCATATGTTCATAGAATCTTAGTATGGGCTATCTTGGGAGACCTTTGTACTTCTCTTTATTTATTTTAATGTTATATTTTAATTAACCGTATTTCCGATGTGGGTTTTCCACAAAGGTATTTTCTACTTTCAACCTTTTATTTTCGAAGAACATTTACAAATTGCGAGGATTCAATTTATTTAAGGAGGGGAGAATGTAACACCCCAAACTTTCACGATATGCTTCTCTTTAAATAATGAAATAGCTTGAATTGTATACAAGTTCTAGATTCTAACACACCGCAACTAATAAAAGTAGTAGTTATGAATTGTAATAACCACTTTTTGAAATTATATAAATTTTATATTTCAAAATGGACTTCATTTTTGTATTCGGAATATCGAAATTATCCTATGTTGATTTTTTTGTAATTCTCTGAGAACATCTAATTTTCTATGAATAGAGAAAATAATTAAAAACAATTTTTTAATAAAAATAATTTATAGTAATAAATTATACTACTGAGTGGTTTTAATGTATAATTAAAATATATTTCTACCATTTTATCCAATGGTTGTCATTATAATTAATTTTACTTTGAAATTCCACAAAAACAATTATCAATATTTTGATATATATTATTTCTTAAAAACACACTATTTATTTTGACAACAAGAATTAATTATAAAATTAATTAATTCAACTTATATGTTTGGAATTTTTTAAAATAGAAATCATTTTTGAATTCGGAATATCAATTATAGGTTATGGTGAATTTTTGGTATTTTCCTGAAAAACATCAATTTTTGATGAATAGTGAAACCACTAGGTGGTAGTTTAAAAACTAATTTTTCGTGTAAATGAAACATTACCACTTCTGTGATTTGATTTTCAAAAATATGACATATATGGTTTTCATTAAGAAGAAAAATTTGGTTCAATGGGATTAAAATAACTTTCTGGTGAATAGTAACTTTTAAGTTTTATTAATCGCGATTAAAGTTAATTAGTGAAATTTATGGTAAAAATGATATTATAAAAATATAAAAATATCTTGAAACTTGTCCTACACTTATTTTATAAGTCATTTCCGACCAATAAAATCCATGGGTAAACATGGGAACCCCATGGAGCCACTTGTGTAAGAAAATAACATTAATAGCTTTCTATTTAAGGTAAAAATAAAATTCTCACAAACATGTGTTGTTTTACTAAAAAAATTATTACATTGGGTTATATAAGTTAAAATTTCGACAAAAAAAAATTCATTGGGAAGATAAAGATATTTCCTAGATCATGATATCTTTTATATAATTTTTAGTCATTAAATAAATTTATAATTTTATGACACCATGATGATGCGGCGATTACCTCATTAATTAACAATTTAAATAAAATGATAAGATAATGTAAAATCTAAGACATAAACTTGTCAAAACCCTATTGGATTAGAATATTTAGAACCCTTATCACCTTATCCTCCAAATATATCATTGTGGGATCTTTAAAATCCGAAAACCATTTCATAATAATGTAACATCTCATGACTTTCCAAGAGTGCCCCTCCTCTCCTCTTATAAAAGGCCCCCACCTCTACCACCTTATTTACACCATAAAAGACATTTATCTCGGCCAAAATCTGCCCAAATACTCTTTCAACTTCTCTATCTTACTCCTAGAAGCCTCACTTTGGGAACAAGTTTTCCCAAGGAAGCCTTTGGCTCAAATCAAAAAGAGTTACCCGATTTTTAAGGTAAAGTCTTCTCTTATGTTCTTTTGTTTTATTTTGCTTCTCCAACCCCTTAAACTCTTTTTATTACTTTATTTTGTAACAAAACCAGTATATAAAATATACTAGGATGTTTTCATGAGATTTTTTCTATTTACACTTACACATACCTTCGTCTAATGGTTAAAGAACATACTGTTTCTGTGGGTGGCGAATTACTGCGTCACGAAACGATGATTTTTCAATATTTTTTTAACACCTTTCATGGTGTACATTATGATGACAATATTTTCATATATGATATATATATTATGTTTATTTTTTTTATGATTCTGTTTTTTTCATTTATGGCATACCTTTATGATTTCCATTATGGGTAAACCCGATAATTTCATTTTAGGAAATGCGGACTACTGCCCCCTTAAAGAGATTTGAATCGTTAATGCCATATGTGTGAAGTATAAAGGATGGAGTAAATGATATTATAAATTATATTATACTGGAATTATAATACAAATTTATATCATTATTATTTCATTCCATTAAATATGAAATATAAATGAAAGTAGTGTTCATGCGTACGTACGGCTTACCGTCTCTAGGAACAGTGCATTTCATTTCTTACCTCTAAATGTTACATAATATTATGAATGAATATATATACTGGATATATATTATATATATGATATATAAATCATGAATATAATTCTAGATATAATGGATATTTTACCACATGAACAACTTGTAATTATAAGAAGTTTATTTTTGACTAAAGTACCAAAGATCGAGAAAAATGACCGTTATTTACATTAATTATTACATAATGTTCATAACATGGTAATAAGTGATATAAAAGGAATAATAAACTTCAAAAAGGTTCTTAAAAAATTATAAATTAACTCTAGTTTATTATTCAGGAGGTTAATGAACGGTCAAGTCAAGTCGGACAGGAGGTAAGGGAACTTCTTAACCCAATTTCCATTCTTTGGGTTAATATCTTACCTTCAAATTATGTCATGATATTATTATGTCTTATCTTGTATTTATACATTCTTTATGTGTACATATAGTTAATACACATAATATATATAGTTTATTTTAAAAAATGATCTTTGTAAGGGACTTCGTCTCAATCTCCATTCATTGAGGCATATTTTGTTTTATACACAAATTTCATTTATACGGTGTATAAACCCCTTTGAATTTTACATTTATTCAAAAGGAATATTTTTATACGAATCATTTTACTAAACAATAAAAAGTAATTTTTTTCTTTATGTATGTATGCGGCGACAATGACTTCTCCGTCTTCGTGACCATTATTTGAGTTTCGGCTTCCTCAACAAGCCATAACATTTTTTAAATGAAAAATAAATACCATGTTTTAATTTTCTTTTAATTTGGTATTGAAAATGGTTTTGATAATGTTTTTATTATATCAATGTGTTGTATTGATATCTTGTGATTGAAATGTGAAAATTTTATGTTTCCTTTATAAATGTTTTATGTGATACGATTATGTTGTGGTTTATGATATGTTTACACCTGTTCATATGAGGAATGCATTGGACTTAATAAGTGACGGGTGGAGCCCGCTATAGCTCCTCGATGCATCAGTAGGTCTCATGAGAAAAACTAGTATCTTGGAATGAGGCCTTGAAAAAATCTTATTTGTATTCTTGGCACGAGGCCTTGGCTACATGGTTATGATAGTATGGCATTATGCATTTCATCATTATGAAAGTGGTTATTGATATTGCATGTGATTATTCGACTAGTAGAATATCCATGTGAATATGTAAATGGAATTATTTCATTTTATTTTTGCCATATTATGCTGAAGTTCATGTTTAATGGCCTTTTGTTTTAGTTATACATAGCCTTAAATGTTTATGTATATTTATGAAAGTTTCTGCTGTATTGTTATCCTTACGGAGCAACTGAGCTCACCCCTTTCAATGTTTTAATTTTTCCTGGACGTGAAGAAGTATATTATGAATGACCTGTAGGGATAATATGAGGGGATATGAAGACAAGATGTTTTTGTAGTTTTGTTTTAATTTATGATGTAATGTAACACTTATGAATGTATCTAGTGTTTCCAAGGATACTAAACTAATCGGTCTTTCGAGGCATGATCTTCTGTGATCATTCCCATGTTACGCAATAATGCACTGACTCTAGGTAACTAAGGTTGGGGCGTTACAGGTATTCATGATCAGGATCCTTAGAAGGATGTAAAAAAATATTTAAAAAGAAAATTCATGATTTTTCATTAACTACCAGGTTTTTTATCTTATAGTTAACTTTCTCATGTTATTTATAAAATAACGAAACTTATTCAAATAAAGGAGAAGTATTATCTTCTGATGAAGAAGATTATTCATCAAAAGATTCAGAATATTCATCATTGGGAAAATATAATATAATGAAATATTGGTTAATGATACACCATTGTGTAACTAAGTCATAAGAAAATGAATTTTTACAAGGTATTCCGGCTATAAGACCAATATTCCTCTGACCAAAAAATTCATATTCTGAATATTCATCTTAAGTGTCACCACCACTTGAAATGTGGGTGTAATTTTTCGTCATTATATTCATATACTTAGACTTGTAGTACTTCCTTGTATTTTATTTAGAAATATTTTCATTTCTATCATTAATTTTATGAATATGACAATAATGACAAATATTTAAAGACCTCTTCATTTATAACTAGTTACATATGAATATTTTTTTTTTCATTTCTATCTTTCTTCATATATCTATAGAGAAAATATTTCTTTCAAATAATATTCGTCATCTATTGAGAAAGATTGGATAATTCATTTTTATACTAATCAATGTCTATTGATTTATATATTTCAATAGATTTATTACCATTATATTTAGTTACTGTTTTAGAGGTATTAGCATTAGATTTATTAATGAAAGATAGACTTCAATTACCATTATTCCTCTTATTGAAATCAGTATATCTCTTCCTTCTTGTGTTATGTTGAAGAAGAGTTCCAAATATATCAACAAGTATAAAGATCAAAATTTATTTATTTTCATCAACAGACTACCCTTTTCAATTCCCACTTATTGGGCATGATATCAATTATCTTATCCACGAGATAATCATCATCAACTCCCTTATGTCCCATAGATTGAATAATATTAATTATAGTCATAAATAATTTTCGCACTTATCAAATAGGTTCTCCACAAGTAAATGTAAATCTGTGATATATAGAGATTAACATATCTCTTCATGTTTTTTTCATGTAAGATTCTCAAATGGAGTAACTACATGTTTCTTACAAATATAGTTTGAAGATTAATAAGAAAAAAATTTGACTATATATATTCATAGTTATTTAACAAAAAATATTATTGCATACCTTGTAGTTCTATTGATATTCTAATTTTTCTAGATTCTTGAATGTTCTGCTTTACATGAAAAAAAATATTGTATTCCCCATTAAGAATAACTATGTTATCCAATATAGTGTGTATAACCAAAGTCTTCATATTATCAATCCAGTACTCATAATCCTTGCAATGACCCAAAAATTCATTAATGACCCTTCCTCTTGGTATATTTAAATGTCCTTTTATGGTTATGTAAAACATATAAACTTATTACATCCAATGGAACAAAGGACTTCATTTTAATATGAACTTATTCAGTTTCATGTTTTTTATTTTAAAATACCGATAATAATTGTGATCGTTGCTAATATAGTTGTTGAACAGTGCTCACATGATTAGTACAAATATAGGGTTTCAAAAAATCCAATATACTCAGACAAAGGAAGCGATGGCCTCATGTAGTAGATTTACCCCATACGAATCACATTTATCGGATCTCGGAAAGGTGGTGGTGTCTTTGGGATTTGATCTTGACATAGACCAAGCATATATTAAATACATTATGCTTGAACAAAAATTCCTTTGGGTGAAGTGGAAGTTGATAGAGATTATCACTCGAGTGATGTTATCTGAGCAGCCCCAAGAGTCTGTCACCATCGCACACCTTACGCTAAGGTCATATGTAAGTGTTTTAATGGGTTATGTAACAATACCCTAGAACTATAGTTATGTACATTATTTTTGTATACAATAAATAATATACATTCATTTTATTATTGTACTTTGTAAATAGTTTTTTAACGCAAATAGTATATATTGTTAATATTCTTCTAAAAAATCTATTTTGTTGGATTAATGGATTTTTAATTAAATAATATTTAACAAAATATTATTGTTATTATTAAATTACTTTTTATTAAATATAAATTATCGTATAATTTTATGAATGTAATTGTAAATTTTATTAATGTTTGAATTCTGTTTATGTCAAAACCCATGTTTTTTCGATAAATATTTATTTTTATTTTAGAATTGAATATTCACATATTTAGAATACTATTTAGATAAAACTAATATTATTTTTGGAATTAAGAAGTTGAAATTATCTAATGGTGATTTTTTCATATTTTTCTAAGACAGTCAAATTTTTGGCTAAAAATTAAAAATAGTTTAAATATATATTGTGTTTTATGAAATCATAATGACCAAATATTGATATAATAAAATAATATAAACATTATGTTTGGAAAATAAATTATTTACCATTAATATAATGTGATTTTGGGCTTGATTTATTTTAAAATGCATTAGTGGACCCTTCAAGACTTATAAAACATTTTTACTTTAAAAATTGTATTCCTTGAGAGTGTGACTCACCTAAAAATATGCAACACTATTTTTTAAGAATTTTGGCAATTTTTAGTATAAAATATTGTTTTTAACATACCTTTGGTAAAGTCAATTGGCAAAAATGATGGTCTGGATTTTGGTTTTGATTTTTTTATTATATGGGGTCCCAAGACTAACTAATACAGAATTCCCTCTCCATTCCAATATAAACACACCCATTCTCCCACTTCCTCTTCACTAAAATACTTTTGAGTTCATCCCAAAATCAACCATAATATCTTCATAATCCACCCAAGGTTCCCTAATCTCCCAATAGGCCTCTCTAAAGCCTCTCCCCTGCTTTTGGTATCACACATCCTAGTAAGGGATTCTCACTTTCCTTATTTCTGTCAATGATACCTTATATTGTTATACCCTTTTATATTCAATTATAAATGTTGGGGTATTATTTATAACCTCCATCATACATCCTCATTCATGTGTTAATAATGATATATCCTATTTATCTCTCCTTAATTCCTCCCATGTACACCCATTACCATGCCAAAGTTTCGTAAGGAATTTTCTCTCCTCATTTACATTCAAGTATTTCTTTTGTATCAGGAATCTAAATTCCATTACAATTGTTGGGACATGTATCTATATGAACCCCTTAATTTCTATTTAATGTAAATATTATGATACACCCATTTGTCTCTCATCATCCATTTTTATGAGTTCTTATGTCACATTGTTAGGTAGCCGAAATTGTTCCACAATATTCCCATCCAATGTCATTGGGTAGTGAATACCATGCTCATTTCTATATCAAGGGTGTTGACCTTTCTGCACATTTAATTACTATTTAAAGAGTTTCTTGTATGAATTCCAAACTCCATTATCAAGGAATAAATGACTATTTTTAATGAATCCATGTTTTATGATCTATGCAGCACACTTATGCATGAAATGAAATGATTATGAGGGGTGTTCCCTGATAGTGATCTAATTCATTAAGTATAATATAATGATACATCATGTTCAATGGGTGTTGAATCATGATAATTCATGTTAAAAAAGGGTCTACTCATTCTTTATGTGTTATGAGGGTTTACTCATGCTCAATGTGTAATGGGCCTTGACTCATGCCAATTCCATGTTAAGTGTTGTTGCCACATTTCCATGTTATGATAATCATGCTTCACCATTCCTCTATGTTAATGTTTCTTTTATGCTCCATTTATATGCATATATCCTAACATGTATGTTATTCTTCATTTTATACCTTCTTTACACACTTACTAGACTTTATATCTCACCCTTTTCTTATGCATGTCCTTAGGTTGTCCCATGAAAAACTAAGTATGAGGGAATGTAGTGGTCATGTAAAAGATGATTTCAATAAAGATATTGTGTTTCATGTTTAATGTAGTTATGTAATGTTCCAAATCCCCAATTAAACAATACATCTCCTTCATCCTTGTTTCATAAAGTGATTTTTTTAAATAAATCATTTTTAAGTGTTTAATAAAGAATAGGGTTGTCATAGTTGTTATCAGTGGATAGGTTTAGTTATTTTTGGGATTAGGATTATAAAACCCTAGTAAAGCCTTAGAGAATAGAATAAGTATAATAATAACTTGGTTAATACACACCCAGGGGATATGATTTGATAAATTTATAAGCATAGTGTGAACCATGATTAAGGGAATTAAAAAAATTCCCCAAAGAATATAGGTTAGAATGTTGATCAGTAATAGCCTAGATTAAAGCCTATAAATTCATATATTAAGGAAGTAAAATTTATTTATAATTCAACCATTTTTGCCTTTAGATTACCCATTTTTGTGTTACCCCAAACATTCCTTTCATTAATGAATAATAAATCGTTATACTTCAAGTAGTTTAATATCACAATTTTACCATGTCTATAGGGTAACTCCATATTTGATATGTTTCGTCAGCTGGATAAAGTATTGTTTTGAGATATAAAATTAATCACCTCATACAACTCTCTTTTCCCTTCCTGAGGACATACTAGATATAATTATTGTGAAGTCAAGACCACATAGTATCAAAAAAATTTCCGATTTACAACTTTCTTTCATGATGCTCTACAACATATCAAACAACTCCACCATACCGCGGAATCATCAAGGATCATCGATCACATGTTATCAAATCGTAAGCTTCCAACACTCTCACCATTCTCGACAAGGAAAGTACTATCTAGATATTTTCAAATACTTCACCTTGTCTAGAGATTATGTTTCACTATTTTATTTTTGGATACCTGACGAAGAGGGAGACCTCTGAGCACCATATATGTATATAGTCTTGTCTTTCGATATTTTTGAAAACATAGGCTATATATTAAAAGAACAATATTTGGAAAATTTTAAAGATCACTATATTATATTATTTTACAATAACCTGGTACATGGTGATGTATTGAAACTATATGTTAGAAATAATAATTTTTTAAAAGTACTTCATATTTTCAATCAATACAATCTAAGTTGCACGGATTGTGTATGGACTAAGGAAGTGGAATACATTAAAAGTGTATTGAGGTAATTTATCTCTAGGTGGACCCTCGCTCTTTGTGATCGATGTGATATTGAGGGTTTGGGAATGATTAATGGTAGTGTTTATGCAACCCTGATGTAATGTTTAAATTTCCACGTTCTTTTTGTATGTATTCAAATTGCGATGATATAATTTTTTTATCGGGGACCATTATAACGAACCAAAAATTCAATAATGAAAATTCCACTTAGTCTATTTTAATGTCATCTTATGGTTATGTAAAATTTATGCATTTATTTGGATTTATGTTGTGGATTTTAATATATAGTTTTTAATTGTGACCATTTCTCATATAGCTGTTGAACAATGATCACATGATTAGTATAAATATAGCACTTTAACAAATCCAATTTACTCAAACAATAGAAGCGATGGCCTCATCTAGTAAACTTTCCACATACGAAGCCCATTTATCAGAGCTCGAAATGGATGTGGAGTAATTGGGCTTCGCTCTAGACTAAGATCAAGATGATCTTGAATATGTTAAGCTTGAGTGTAACCTCCTACGGGAGAAGTGTAAGTTCATAGAGATTACCACTCGAGAAATGTTATCCAAGCCACCCCAAGAGTCTTTCACCATCACACGTGTTACCCTAAGGTCTTATGTCAGTGTTTTAAGGGGTCATGTAACAAGAACATAGAACTATGATTATGTACATTATTTTTCTATAAAATAAATAATATACATTAATTTTATTATTGTTACATTATAAATTGTTTTTCTAAATCAAAAATATTATTTTGAGTTAATATTCAACTAATAAATATATTTTGATGAATTAATGGATTTCCGAATTAAATAAATGTTAATAAAATATTATTATTATTTTTAAATTACTTTTTATTAAATATAAATGATAGCATAATTTTATGAATTCAATTGTAATATTTATTAATGTTTCAAAGTTCTTTTGGTCAAAACAGATGATTTTTCGATAATTGTCAAATTTTATTTGAAAAGATAAAATTAACATATTAATAATATTATTTCAATGAAATGAATATTATTTTTGTAATTAGGATGTTCAAAATATCCAATGGTGAATTTTTTATAATTTTCTAAGACAGTCAAATTGTTGGGTAAAAATTAAATATTGTTTAAATATATAATGTGTTTTAAGACATCATGGTGACCCAATATTGATGTAATTAAATAATATAAATATTATGTTAGGAAAATACATGTTTTGACATTAAAATAAAGTGATTTTGGGTTTGTTTGATTTATTTTAAAAAGCATCAGTGGACCCTTCAAGACTTATAAAACATTTTGCATTTTTAAATTGTTATCATTGAGAGTGTGGCTAACCTCCACATAAGAAACCATATTATTTTTGGAATATAGGCAAGTGGAATTAAAAAATATTGTTTTCCACTTACCTTTGGAAAAAACCATGGGAAAAACCATGGTCTAGTTTATGGTTTTGATTAGTTTAATTTGTGGGGTCTCAAACCTAAATCCTAAAGAATTCTCTCTCATTTCCTATATAAACCAACCCAAGCTCCCACTTCCTCTCCACTCAAAGACTTTTTAGTTTTCCGAATGAATTCCATCCCTAATCTAGATTCCTCCCAAGGTTACCTAAGCTACCAATAGTCCTCTCTCAAACCTCTCTCATGCCTTTGGGATCACACTTCCAAGTAAGGGATTCTGACTTTCCTTATTTATGTCAAAGTATCCATATATTGTTATGCCCTTTTATTTTTAATTATTTATGTTGGTGTATGATTATTAACCTCCCCCATGGGATCCTCTTCATGTTTGAATTATGAGATATCCTCTTTCTCTCTCAGCAATTCTTCCCTTGTACACCTGTTACCGTGTAGAAATTCCATAAGGAATCTCTCGCTCCTCCTTTACATTCAAGTAATTATTTTGTATCAGCAATCTAAATTACATTAAAATTGTTGGGACATGTTTATATATGATCCCCTTATTGTCGATTTAATATTAATATGATGAGACACCCCTTTCACTCTCATCAACCATTGTTATGGGTTCTTATGTCACACCATTATGCTAACGAAATTGAACCATGATATTCCAAGACAAAGTAATTGTGTAGAGAATATCATGCCCATTTCTCTTTCAAGGTTATTAAACTATATGAAAGTTTACTTATTATTTAAATAGTTTCATATATGAATTCTAAAATCCATTAGCTTGGAATAAATGATGATTTTTAATGAATCCTTTTTTATGATCCATGTGGCATACTTATGCATGAAATGAAATGATTAAGATGGGTGTGTCATAATAGCACTCCAATGCATTGGGTAAAGTATAGTATCATGAAACGTAATGTGTAATTGGTGTTGAAATAGGATAGTTCCAGTGAAACAAGGGATTACTCGTGCTTCATTTGTAATGAGGTTTTACTCATGCTCAATGTTCCATAAGCCGTGACTCATGCTAATTCCATGTTAAGTGTGGTTTCCACATTTCCATGTTATGATA
Source organism: Viscum album (assembly GCA_963277665.1). Lineage (NCBI taxonomy): Eukaryota > Viridiplantae > Streptophyta > Magnoliopsida > Santalales > Viscaceae > Viscum > Viscum album. Next base: position 1,398,889,904 of record OY728153.1, read on the forward strand.
ATCAAGATATACCATGACTGTAGTTTCATGTTTTTTTATGCTCCATTGATATTCCTACTTCGTGACATGTATTGTATTCTTCCTGATATACTGTGTTAAATTCCTTATGTGGCTTTATAGCTCAAGATTTTTTTATGCATGTCCTCAGGTTATCCCATGCAATGCTAAGTACGAGGGAATGTAGTGGTCATGTAATGGAGGATTTTAATAAAGATATTGTGTTTCATGTTTTATGTTGTTATGTAAGTTTCATAATCTCCAATGACACTAGACATCTTTATCTTCCAAGTTGTATCAAGTGAAGAGTTTATGTAATAAATCATGTTTTTTTCTGTAATAAATAATTGGGTTATGATAATCATTACAATCAATGATTGGTGGTTTGGTAGGATTTTGGTTATCAGTAGAACCAATGTCCCTAACTTCCATTTTTATACGAATGATTATCATTTCCAAAAATAGTAGTAGTATAAAAAGTTTAAAAAGTTTAAGGAAATACCTGATTAAATAAACATTAAACAAGAACTTGAGCAAGAAAACATGAGAAGGAAAACATATATCATTTTATTGGTAATTCAACGAACTTCTTTGATCCCAATTGTTGGATAAAAATAGAATATGTAGATTTTAAATTACAATAGGTGAGGGAATTATAGTTTTACAAACATTCACTTTAACCATAATTAAATCTATGATTAAAAAATTTAATAAAGATAAATTCACAAACCCTCCTGATTCAAAAAAAAGACATAATTGGAGGGGCATAGGTCAAATTATAAGAAATCTAAACATAAAAAATAATCAATAGAGAAATTAAGTAGGTTTATCCATGAAAAATATTCTACATTAAATCATATTTAATCTTATTTATCTGAGTATACATGTAAAAGAATGCTCAATAATGTAATACATTGTATCTTTAACAAAATTTAGTTGCATGAAAACATGTAACAAAGAAAGCAAACAAGTCTAAAATCTTTTAACCCAAAGAGAGAGTTATCCAACAATGTTGGATAAACGTCTGGTGATTTATACTTCCAACCAATTATGTCTTACCAACACCATGTTATGTCCTCTATAAGAATATCGGTTTTTATATCCCCGCAAGACCACAAAAATTACTGTAGTAATAACCTCTATCTCCCTATACCTGATAGTTATTGATCATTAAGGTATTTGGTACTCCTATATTCCTATCACCAGAAGTCCTCAAACATTATAATAGTAATCCCATTTTTCTTCTTATCCCTAGAATACCTCTATTGAATAAATCAACCATCAGAGTCACATAAGGATAGGTGTACATGTTTTTCATGGATGAACATGTTGATCACTACCGAACAAGATGTTCACAAAATGAATAAGGCACGAGAGTCTTTCTCGCTCTAGAAATCACATGAAAACATGTAGTCTCTAGGATCATAGATCAATGTTGAGCTTTCTCAAATGAAATTTTATTTATAAGAATAATATTTAATGGTTGGTTCTTCCTCCAATGATAATACTTTCTCTTGAATCATAGGGTGACATGGAGAGGTGTCACTCCTCCAACGGTTTGATAGGATCAAATTGTATGACATAGATTCATTATAACGAAATCATGGGTAATTAAATTGTATTATTTTAAAAAACTAGTCATATCATTATGATATATAGGATTTGATAATGTTGGAACAATAAAATAATGAAATGAGATAACTAAACAGAAAAATTTTAATCTTTTTATGAAGGATGTAAAAAATAGAGTCTAGAAAAATTGATATTCAGATTCTATTTTATGAGGAATTGGGAGCCTAAAGTCTGATGAATTTAGATTCTGAATTATGATTAATTTGAAATTTAAATTATAAGGAATTTGGAGTCTGAATGATAAGGAATCCGGACTCTGAATTATAAGGAATTCAAAATCTTAATTCTAATGATTTCAGAAATTGAATTATGGGACTTTAGATTCTGAATTTCATAGAATTTTGAGTCTGAATTTAACATTATTTGGAGTCTGAATTCTAGAGAATTTAATGTTTGAATTTTATAGAATTTAGAGCCTAAACTTTTGAGAATTCAGATTCATGATTTCAGAGAATTTAGAGTCCGGAGTATAGTGAATTCAGAGTGTGATTTTCAGGGAATTCATAAACATAATTTCATGTAATTTGGAGTCTAGATTTCAGAGAATTGAAACTCTGAATTTAAAGGAATTCGGAGTCTGAATTTAAGATAATTTAGTGTCTCAATTTCAAAGAATTTGGATTATAAATATTAGATAATTTGGAGTCTGAATTTCATATAATTAAGATTCTGAATTTTAGAGAATTTCGAGTCTAAATCTCATAGAATTCTAATTATAATAAACTATATTGTTTTCACTTAGGTAGTGATCCGATTTTTTACTTAACAATAATATGGATGGACAAAGTTTAAGAAATAATTGAAAATAAATTGAAAAACAATGTTAAACTTAATGATGTTCGTATAGAAGAAAAATTTTCCTTTAGAAAGTAATTCATAGAGAAAATCAATTTTCCTTAAGAAAATTTGTTTGCGATTTTCAAAACATAAAGAAATTGATATGTCATAAAGAAACCTTATTGACACAAAAATATTTATATAGTATTATTTTACATATATAAAATAATTATAATATGTTTTTCAATGATTTCAACATATTCGACATCAATTTCCTTTAGTTTTAAATTTTTTTAAATTTTTTCATTATTTTATTACACTAAAATGATTTTTTATCTCGTTATGAGTAAACGTCAACTTCACTTGACGTTTCATAGGTAAAACGTTTTTCAACTCAGTCTTCAATTGTTTTTTGTTGACATCATAATATTTTAGAATCATCAATTGAGGTTCCAATATAATAGTATGATGTAGGAACTTGTTCATTATGTATTTGAGAAATTTTATATTTCAAAAATTTATTTAAATAATTCTTAAAAAATTAAAAATTAAATATTTTATATTACCACATATAGGATTTTTATAATCATATAGATCCCCAATGAACTCATGATTATTTACAATTTATTTCTTTGTAGTCTATAACATATATAAACATTTTATATTGTGAGAAAATCGGTAAAATTGAATATGATAACTAGTTAATTTCTTTTTTACCTTTGGTACCACTTGTGTACCATAAAGAAGTCATTCTGTCATCACTTCACCAATACATGATGTCATATTTTATATTCTATCATCACACTATTCGTGTTACTACTAAAATTGATCATCCCTACGAGGTTTCATAATATATATGGAAGAATCAACCTTATACAATGTTCATATACCTACATCATTGCATTCACACATAACCTCTTCTCTAATAAGTTAACGTTGTGGTACACCACTTCCATAATTTAATGAATAATATCACCCTAGGAATTGTTTAAATGTCTCATATTTCTACATAGTTCAATATCACTTCTCATCTAGAATCAATGTTATCTCAATATCAAGAAAATCCAATGTAAAATAACTACTGAATTGTTGAATTAATTTTAATAATATATATGAAATAAAATTAATTATTTACAAAAAAATCATAATATAACATTGGTTTCATTGGGATCAAACACCTCAAAGGTTCTAATCCATAAAAACATATTTTCATCATCTCACATCATTAGTGTAACTATAATAATGGTAAACTCCAAATGCATTTTTTGTAATGCCCCGACCCTAGTTACCCAGAGTTGGAGCATTATTATATAACATTGGCATGATTACAAGGAATCAAGTCCCGAAGGACCGATCGATTTAGCAGTATTGGAAAAATAGATAACATACATGAAGGTTACATTAAACTTTATAACATACAAAACAACATAAATATTCCTTTATGAACATAATTATTCCCTTGGATTAACCCCGCATATCAATCACAATACACTTCTTGGAATCCTGGGAAAATAAAACATAGAAAGGGGTGAGCTCAAACGCTCAGTAAGGGTAAGCAATACAACAGAATGTTTCATAAATAAGCATAGAAATTTATGGTAATGTATAAAACTAAAACAAAATCCTTTTAAACTTGAACGTCAACATAATATGGCATAAATAAAATGAAATAATGTCATTTTCTTATTCACATGGATATTCTACTAATCGAATAATCACATGAAGTATCAATGACCACTTTCTTAAAAATGGAATGCATAATTACAGGAAATCATAACCACGTAGCCATGGTCTTGTGCCAAGACTACAAATAAGATTTTGTCAAGGCCTTGTGCCAAGACGGTAGTTTGTCTCATGAGACATACCGATGAAATTGTTTTAGAAGATACTTACGTTTAAAATTGCTCAAATATACTCCAGTGTTTTTCTGAAAACAATATGCATGCTTTTGAAAACAAAATAAATAATTCTAAGACTGCTCAACTAATTACAGGCCTTGATGGATCCACGCACAATCCCTTCCTTTCTACCACACTCGATAGTTGGGTTTTCTGAAAACAATTTTAAGCTTGTGTTAAATACAAATACATTTGCATTGGATTTTCATATATTTGAATGAAATGCCTCTCACTTTTTTTTTGAAATCATATAAAAGTAACATAATTATAAAAGAAAACCTTTATATAGAAAATATCCTTACAATAATGAAAGGGAAGCTTCAAATGTGTACTAACGGCGGAGAATAACCGCACCTGCCGTATAAGTAAAAATAACACTCTTACCTTAGTTTTGTCAAAAAGGACCAAAAGTAACTTATACGGTAAACGAAAGAAAGATTCATTTCAAAAACGTATAAGGTCAAATAAGGATATAAATGACTTTAAACCATTTTATATTAAATAGTAAAAATGTTTTTAAAGACATTTTTATGAAACATGGATGTGGATTATAAGGATGTCCCAATAGATAATTACATATAAACAACCTCGGATAATGAAGAGATTGTGAAATAACCCTTACCAATTTGGTAACTTACGAAACATACACCCCATGACAGAGGTATCATAGTATGATTCGGTAAATACACATAAATTAAAGTTTATTACACAATTAATACAATTATGGGCAGTACATGCACCACACATAAGGTAATAGTGGCAATATGGCATGAATCTCACAGGAATAAGGAGTGAGATGAAAACCCCTTACCATGTTGTAATCAACTGAGTCATATTACCAAAAAATAATAACCACTAAATTATTCATATAATAACATGAATATAAATAGAATCATGATAATAAATATCAAATTTCAGTACACAATACACCACATTCAATAAGTTAGTGGCAAATAATGGAAAACACATAGAATTGAATGTGAGAAAAGAAAATCCCTTACCTTGCACTTTCCTTTAGTTGAGGGTACGTTTAACCTCCTGCACGAAGATCGTAGAATGTTATTAAATTATATATTAACCATATTAATATTTATGATATCATCCATGATTCATTTATGACTTTATACTACCCATTAAATAATAATTTCCATGTTAAATTAACATTTTGGGGAATAATCATTTTCTTTATCGTACGTGTTTTAACTTGTTACTCTTGATTGTATCACTTAGATCGTGATTTAAATACATCCATAATATAAAACATGATAAATATATCATAAATATTTAAAATATAAATATGTATAATATACATATATATGAAATGGAAAACACCGTTTATGGAGACGGTAGTCCGTACGTAGTCATAAACATTGTTTCTATTTTCATATTGTATTGAACGGAAGTAAGTGAATAAGATATATGTATGTACATAAATACTTATATATATAAATATATATATATCCAATAGTATTATTATGTCATATATTACATACTTATTAGTAATATATATTTTTATAATTGTCAATGAATTGTGAACTTGGAAATGAATCTCATCGCATCATGGAGATGGTAATCTGTACGTACGCACGACCGAAAATATCATTCTTTTGATATTAAAATAATATATAATTGTATGTTATATCATATAAAAATAATTATTATTATGTTATACTTATTATTTAAATGAATTATACATCATTATTATAACCGTCTAAATAATAATATATTAAATAAAAATTACACCACAACGTGGAGACGGTAGGCCATATGTACGCACGTATGGTGACATGTCAATTAAGGGATGGATAGAATAATGATTTTTTTCATTTAATAAATATAATAACATCACATTATATATAAGATTCTAGATTTATTATTTTATAATTGAAATAACAAGGAAAGAATAATTTGATGAAGAAAGGAACCTTAAAGAGGGCGGTGAAGACGTTACCTCTTCTTCAGATTCTTCCTTTTGATTTGATCAAAAGGGCTCCTTAGAATTGCTTTATGATAAAACTCAGGCCTCTAGGATGAATTTAGGAAAGATTAGATAGTATTTGGGAAGGTTTTTCCGATACAAAAGGATTTTATGGTGTGAAGAATTGGTTATAATTTAGGACATTTTAAAAGGGGGAGGAGGTGCTCTTTTAGAAAAAAATTAAATTATTAATTTATAATAAATTAATATTTGGTTTATAATGGCTCAAAAGTGTATTATTCAAAGTATAAGTTGGGTATGGGTAGAAATCATTTCATCCAATAGATTTTATATAGGCTTGGGTTATTATATTAACCTTATCGTTTAGTTTTAACTCTTAGTTAATTACATTGACATTTACCATGTCACTTTATATTATTATATTATATAGTTAATAAACTTACTATATACATCCAAGAGACCCAAAAGTGGTCAATTAAAGAATCAATAATAATTATATAAGTCCTTTGGATGAACCTTATATTTTTAGTAATAGAATATAAATTAATAATATAATATTTGTTTTAAAAACTCATTTATGTCCATTTTGATACTACTCAATAATTGATTTTTTTTAAAGTCATAATAACATTATTAATTCGAAAAAATTCATTTAAGAAATAATAAAATGGAATATTAACCAATAAAATTCTTTTATGTCATTAGAACTTTAAAATTATATTTACTTTAACAATTATAATACCAATTATTTGATTCTTTCATTAATATAGGAAATACTGCATCATTATTGTGTCATATATATTTTTAATTTTTCAAAGTCTAAAAATTATAAATAAAATACAATTATGTAGTAAATCTGTTTATCTTTCTAATTAATATTTATAATCGAAAATATAACATATATTACCCTATGTAAAAATTATTTTTCTAAAATATATAAGCTTATGTCATTTTTTTATTTAATTTAACTTAACTAATATAAAGTGTCCCTGTCACCTACAAGTGGCTCCATGGGGTCCCAAAATCAACCCAATGATTCCCATGGTCGGACATGTATCCACAACTATGTTTAGAACATGTTTTAGGGTAATTTATTATTATTAACATATTATTTTGTTTACCCTTATTTACCGGAATTACCCTTTAACCATGGTAAATAAAATATTTACCGAAATAATTATTCAAAATGTATAAAAAATAAAAGTTACCTAATTACAAAATTTGGACATCATGATTCCAAATATGGAATCCATTTTCCCAAATTCAAAACACAGAAGTGGAATAAATTAATTTAAAATTAATTCCCGCTATCAAAACAAAAAGCGTGTTTTTAAGATATAATAACTATCAAATGATTGACACTTGTTTATGTTCAGTTTAATTGTGAAATTATTTCCAATGACCAACATTGTATTAAATTATAAATATATATTTTCTGTATATAATTTAAAAACACTCAAATTCATAATTTATCACTATGAATTATTTTTATTAAAAAAGTTGTTTTTAATTAAAATTTAGTAATTTTCACTATTTTTCAAAATATAAAAGTTATCTGAAAGGTACCAAAATTTCACCCTAGGATAAATTTGATATTCTGAATCCAAAAATGAAGACCATTTTGAGAGATAAAATTTATAAAATTTCAAAAAGTAGGTATTACTATTCATAATTGCTAGTATGATTGGTTGTAGTGTGTGTTTGAACTCAAAGTTGCGTACAACACATGCTATTGTATTATTCAATGAGAATCGTACGATGGAATCTTTGGGTGTTACATTATTATATTCATGACATATGACCATATTTTTAATATATTAATGACCAATTAATTCTAAAATTACATCATGTCTAAGATGGTAGATGTGTCGAGTGTCATATCTGTAAAGCATTCCCTAGATTACCCAATTACATGATGGAAGAGAAGACTCAATCTAAATTCAATGTTTTCTTTTAATAGAAATATTAATATTTAGATTCATTTATATATTAAAATTCATAATTTTTTTATAAAAATTTCACCACATGACTAATACACAAAAAAATCAATCTACTATATTAGATGAATCCCTAGAGGGACCTCCTAAAACTTTATGAAGATCCCTTAAATAGTGTCTATTGACTTCTCAACATGATTACATTTCAATCCACCTATAACATTCTATATTTAGCAATTCATATTACCCGAAAAATATTTGTATTAGATGACCAATTATACTATTTAAAATATATTCAATTAATACAACTATAATAAAATGATCTTCATGAAAAATTCAATAGAATATATACTTAAACCACAATCCATGATGTATCAATTGTATCATATGGGAATGATGTCCAATAAATTTTTATTAGTGTAAATATATGTGGGCCACATTTTCTCTTACTGAACTAATGAATCAACACAGTCACACCGTCTCTAAATAGATGAAAGGTGTCATTAAATCACACATAAAAATTGAATCTAGTGTTATAAGATCAAACCCCTCCACCATGACCCTCGTGTCTGCTGGAAGGCACACCATATCCACGTCAAGACAAATTCTTAATGTTGTTAGAAATATCCAAATTTTTATTTTAAAATTATGAAAATAGTAAAATAACATAAAAAATTTAAAATTAATTAAATTAAAAAATTTTAAAAACTGCGTACCAACAACATTAAGTGAACTACACTAACTACCCAATGATATACCTATCGTGTAATGAAAATATAATTAAATCAATCAATTTTTAAACATATAATAAATAAATATTTTTAAAAATATTATCTTGATTCTTTTATAAAGAAATTCGAATCATAAAAGTCAATTATATCACCTTAAAATGTATTTATGGACCATTGAGTCTATTACACTCATATATCTACTTTGGTTCGGTGATGTTTTTAATAAAAAATGTGAGAACATCTGGTTTCTCTTTGTCAATCAGAAAAACCCCTCTTCAAGGTATTTTCACCATACAACTCTTATTGAAATAAACGAAGACAATGTAAACAACATCTTCAACTAATGTCAGTATAAAGGGAATGATTCTTTATTGGTTATCATTATATATATATTTTTAATGTTTACAAATGTAAATTTTAAATGGTTAATATTCATTCCACAAACCTAATTGACCCAGTGAAACACCATCAATATATGATTTAATACTAGACAATAAATATCATGAATTATATCCCTCTATAATTTATAATATTATCCTATATCAACATAAAAAAACTAACACCTTTGTTATACGTTTATTGATTCATGTCAACATCAGATATATATAATTGAAATGTGTTTTCATCTGATGTCTTTTCATGATGTGCTGTAATAAACAGTTTATTACTAAGTTGATTTTTTTCTCAATTTATTAATACATGATTCATGAATCTTCAAAATGTTATATATCCTCTAATTTATTGGATGAAGGGTTTAAAAAATAAACATTTATCATTATAAAAACACTAAATCAATTATTTAAGTATATGTATGTCTTAATCTACTAATGAAATATTTTTAAATGAGATTTTTTGGATTTGATTGTTCGTTTTAGTGGGACATTCGCATTTTTGCATATCGATTTGTATCCAAAATAAAATATATAATAAAAATTATTTTATAATTTAAATATATATGCACAAGTAATAATAGATCAATTATGAAACATATGGTATTAATGGAATAACTGATGGATTGTTGAACAACATGTTTTCATGATCTTGATCTCACTTATTATTGTCTATATCAAACATTATCACTTATACAATTGGAAATTCAATAATCTGGAAGTTTTTTTATATGATTCATGCTCATAAATATATGAATCATAGAAATTAATGTTATCATCCATAAAATATCCCATGGAAATATAATCTTTCAACTGATCTCTATTTTTCATATATCGGTTTAATGAATTTTTATATCACTCAAATTGATACAATAAACTAAATTGTACCTAACTATAAACAATGAATTAAAAAAATTAATTTCCAACCAAACTATAACGTCATAAAAAGTTTATTTAAATTGTTTCTCTATGTGGAATATAGTTTTCACAATTTTATCCATCAACATTTTCAAAATCACTCATGTGATTATTAATTTAATAGAGGTGTTAAAAAATATTATCAACTCTATTCTATAGCTAAAAAAAGGTTAGGAAAATAATCATGAATTACAATAAGAATTAGTTGATAAATATGAATATGATTATTATGATTTTTAACAACTATAATTTCATTCCCATCAAAATTAATATGCATGGAAATAATTGAGAAATATCCAGCAGTCACCTAGATGGTTTTAATAATTTAAAAAAATATTTCTTTCTATTTTATACTAATTGTGTACTATGTTGTAGGAATCTATTCTCTATTACCCCCATATAAATATAAATTTAAAGGTTTTATAATCCCATTTCATTAAAATCACTTCGAGAATTAACAAAAACCTTTTATTTTTTGTTGATGTATAAAATATCACTTAATATATTATCATATCCATTATTTGACTGTGAATTAAATCTATGTTATGTTATATAATAATATTTTTCTAATAATAAAACTCTATGAAAATTTTATAAGTACATTAATTACAATTTTTGGTATAATTTCATTTTGATCGGAAGTAAATGCAAGTAATATTAACCCAGAAAAAAGCATACACTATGTATATGTTTTTATGATCTTGTTGTAAAATAATTTTGACCAAAAAATTATTTATTATGTTATATATTACTCTATATTCGTATAAAAATACACATATAATTTCTATAACCTATGAAGCTGAGAAAGAATGCATTTTTCTCATTGTTTTTCCGAAATTCTTAATTTATTAATCCATATAGATTTCATAATATTATTAAAATAAGGGTATGTGAGTAATCTTTTTTGTACTCTATCAAGATAAATTTACATTTTTTTTGGTAATTTCTTAATTTTATATAAAAATGAATCCCAATGTATACCATTTTCATTAACTAAATAGTAAATAGTCTGTACACCATTTGGATAATATTCTGGAAACTCATTAGTCAATAGTTTCACATAAGGATAAATTTTATCACTGGGTCCTCTATGTTTATCAATAAGAGTCAAAATTAAAAAAATTGTTGTCACAAACAAAACCATGGTGAATGTTTTTATTGCACCAACACCATTGGACATGTAATATATTTAACATCAACTATTGATAGTAACATGCTACAAACATCTTATACCAAACCAAACCAACCAAACATTACCACCCACATGGGTGAATTCTATGTATCTTTGATTAAAATCATTCCAAAAAAAGAATATATCACAGATTTTGGTTTAATAACACATTTTTATCTCTATTAATTTGAACTCATAAATATACTAGTTATATCAAATATGAAGAATCTCTAAAACCATTATTTTAGTGAAAAATAATGTATCTACTGAGTTGTAACTTGTATCCCTCAATTCGTGAGCATTTTGGGAAGATTCAAATTTCCTTTGATTAACCTAATATTACTTCAACCTACATGAGTTGAAAAATGTAAAAGTTTTGGGTTGTGAAAAGTGTTTTTTAATAAAATTAGAATTATTATGAAATACACTGACAAATTTCTATATTAAACAAAGTTCATTATTCATCTTGGGTGTTTTATATTAGGACTCTATAATCATTACTCATGTAGACTAAATTCAAAATAGGTTCCAACAATATATATATTTAGTTATATTTCTTGTAATTGATCTCCTTCAGGTGTTATAATTTTATAATTATTTAAAATTTAAAAAATTTAGTGAATTAAAAAAATAACTCACTATGGTCTACATCAGGAATTTCAATGAATTTTAATTATTCTCCATCTATCGAATAATATGGATTACTTCCTCCAACATAAAAATTTTCGATATTACTATTTTTATGTTGAAACTGACACATTATATCTTAAGTAATTGTGTTCATTATGTCAATTATTCATGATTAAACATCCATATGAAAATGTTTTTTTATTTGATTTGGAATATACTCCTCCAAATGAAATTTTCATGTATTATAGTTTCTCAAAAATAATTAGGCACCATATATCCCCTATCAATATATCCTTAGAAGAGATTTATATATTCACATATTTTTTGTAGCCAACTAATCAAATCACGATGAAATCCACCAAATAAATAAATAAATTTTTTAATACCTGCATAATATTCTGTATAAAACATACATGGAATATGAATCTAGATCTTTTCCATATTATTATTTAGTTTAAAACAATGGATTCAAATATATAATTAATATTTGATCAAAAAAATATAAAACACATACATTAATATAATGATCATATTCATTTTGAAACAAAATAATACACATTCTAAATTTATTAATAAATGTGTATAATAAATTATAAAACACATTAGTGTGTTACATATATTATATGAAAATTATAATGATTAAATATTAAAACATTACATATCATTATTTTCTTAAAAACCCAAAAAAATATTACTGATTTATAAGATATTGAAATGATTTGAAATATAAAATATTTTTTATAATTAGTTTTACCAAAAAACTATCATAAAATATATAAAACCAAATATGATTAAAAATCATAAAAAATTACAAATTATTTTATTTAATAAAGGTTTCTATATTTATTCATATTATATATATTTTTATAATTAATTAAAATAAATAAAATAATAATATTTTCTTTAATATCCATAATTAATAAATATATTATAGTAGAATTATCACACACAAAATTTTGCCTAAACATATCCATGATTAGTTATTTTTTTATTAAACAAAATATTTCATAAAATGTTGGTCATTAAAATTTGACTGATTTATATATATATTTATAAATGTTATGATATGAAATATTTTACAAAACAATTATGAAAATTATATGTTTCTGAAATAAATATTTAAAATCATTATAATGAAAACAATTAAATTATTGTCATCTTAAAATATTTATCTATTGAGAAAATAAATTGCATTATTAAAACAACTAACATGTTCAAACGATGAAATTCATAAATAAAACAACAAATGTTTTTTATTTTTATTGGCATTTTGAAATAGGTGCAATGAAATTCATTCAGATGTAAGATTTTTTCCTAAAATGTTTTTGTTGGGTAATATGTATAATTGTTTAATAATATATAATTGTACTTAATATCCATATAATAACTATTTGTACATTATATTTTTATATATAAAATTTATCACCCAATAAAATGAATTAAAAATTTCATTAATCGAAAAAAACAATATAAATACAGAAGGATGAGTATTTTATAATTTTCATTGAAAAAAGTGATTCATTAATTGTTTTTATTGGAAACACTATTTGAAATAATTTATTAACAGAAATATCTAACATTCTAAATTAAATAAACATCAATATAATCAATTAGTGAATTAATGAACAAAATGGAAATTATACCAAGATAATATGGGTCAAAACTGTACTAGGGACCATGGGATATCGGGGGGAAGGGTTTTACATAATGGAGAAAGGAGTCACGGTACAGATTTGGAATTAGTGTAAGTGAGTTGGGGGAACCAATAATAACTTTTTGGGGGAGGGTCTATGATTAAGGGAGAGGGTCGGTGAAATTAGGGTTTTCCAGCAGGATATGTAAAGTTGCCTATATGGGGTCTCTACATTATTGAATGGTCGGTGTGTAGGGGGGCTCAATAGAAGGGGTTTGGTATAGGACATGAGTTCGACGAATAGGGTGATATAGAAGATAGATGATGGGGTGTCGATGGTTCGATATGATGAAACACATCCCAACACAGTGGTGTGGATGGGGGTGAAGACGTGGTGGGATGGGGGACTGGCGGTGGATATGGGATGTGGGATAAATGACATGGGGAATAATGGTCGATAATATGGAGTCTTGGTGTATCATAGGCATGGATGAGTGTGATCAATTAGAGAGGTGGGAGGTGTTTTGGATTGATGAGGGAGGGTAAAATGACCTTTAGAGTTTGATGGGCTATAAATTGAATCTTGGCAACCTATAATAGATTCAATATTTGTAACATCCCATGAAACTATAGAATAAAACATTTCATATTACTTAAAATTTATTAATTGGATTTTTACCATAAACAGACTCATTTTCTAAAAGAATACTCAAAACATAATAATGTGTTTCTATGGAATCGTATGTAGCGCACAAGACAATGTTATTCCCAAAAGATAATATAATCTTCATATAATTATTTAATATGGTAGTTATCACCTAGCTATTATAATTGTGGGATTGAATAGGTTAACGGAATTATGAAAATATATTTTACAAATTTTTATTTAAAGATTCATTTTTTACCAACATAATATTAAATGAAACTAAACACTAATTGAAAATAAATGACGTATTTTTATGGAAAAAATATTTAACTATGTATAATTGTTGTTATAAAATATTCAAATATCACTTAATGGATAATATTAAAGACATATAAATTCATTATAATGATTAAAATTAATCATATATATTTTTTAGATATTATATATGAACAAATTCAAATTTAAAGATAAAATGAGTATTTTTCTAAAATTGAAGTTTTACGCTCTTTTGATTGAGAATGAATTTAAAATAATGTTTTGGAAACTTTTATAAGTAATATTTTATGAAAAAAAAGTATTATTTGGAAGAAGGACATCGATATATACTTTGGACTAATTATTAATATATTTTCGGAGAAAATTCATAATTTAATGAATAGTGAATAATATTATATTTTTGTTCAAATGTTCATTTTAGATAATTTATTAATATTTTTAAATTATATTTTTAATTGGTTTTTATGTATAATTAAATAAATTGTTTATCATTTAATACAATTTCTATCATGTGAATCAATTTCACAATGATATTAAATATTAAAACAATTCTAACTTTTGAATGATTTACTTAAAAAACATATTTTCTTATGTCTTCATTGGGATTTATTTTTAATTATTTTCACTCAATTATATGTTTAAATTTTTAAAAAATTGATTCAATACTTGGAATCATACAGTACATATTATGTAAATAGTTCCCTTTTACTTTTTGATATTATGAATAGTATTAGTAGTAATTATTTTTCTAACAACAGCTAATGGTATATTGTATAATTAAAGGTAAAAGTAATATTTTAATATTTTAATACAACACTAAAACATGTCATAATTTAATTAGATGAGTGTATTCCAACCATGGTCAACCATGAGAAGACTTTAGGTCCACTTGGAGACACATGGATGAGTTTAAATAATTTCGAATATTATATTTAATGAGTAGTCATTTTTTTGTTACACTTTTGTTTTTAAAATGTAATATATTTTAAAATGGATTTAAACATAGTCTATCTTAGACTACAAATAATCACAAGAAATATTACGATATTACGTACATAATTATAATATATTTATTAATTTTATGAATCCAATAATTAAATTTAATTATGACACAAAGATGATGTATTAATATCTTTATTAATTAAATAATTAGTTTAATATAATTAATAATATTAAATAAATATAATTTGAAATATTTGAATCCATATTTAGTTTTTTCAGAAAACTACGTAATTAAAGAAATTTTTTAGTGTAGTTTTTTCAAATGAATCATTTTGTATGATATTTTAAAATATTTATGTAATGAATAGTTTCAAAATTGACAAAATGTATTATTCAAATTAAAAAATATGTAATTAGATTATATATAATTCCCAAAAATATAAGTCACAACCAAAAAGATTACATAATATAAAAAATTCATTAATGACTCATTCATTGGTCATTCAATAAGATTTAGAAATTACTTTAACCCACAAATTGTAAATTACATGATATCATGGTATGATTAACTAGGGTAAAAGAAGAGTTAAAACAAAAAGATAAGGATTAAAAATTACAAAAACTTGTCTAATATAAATTTTATTAAATTTATTCTACCAAAAATATTATTATATAAGAAATAAATTAGTCTTGGAACATATTTAACCAACATAGAATTTATATTTATTAAATAATTATAATAATTCCATGGATTCCACTCCACGCTATTATAAAAAGTCACCCATTCCTATCTAATAATCACACTTTTAAACCTGTTTTTCTAGGAATTATCTTCCCAAATCATTTCCTAGAATCCCTCCCCAAATTCATGAAGACTTATATTAGGCAGATAACTTTTATTTGAGGTGTTATGGTGTTATGGATGGGGATCATCCGAAGTAAATGTAATGCATTTATTTTAATGTTTCTTTTTTATTTAATCTTACACTAACATAAAATTATCTTTACCCATGATAAAATAATTAATTAGGTAGTTTAAAATATAATTTGATTTCATTATGTTAATATCAACACCTCAATGCATCTCCCCATCCACAAAATTGGAAAGTAATTAATCATTCGTGTGTTGTTGTCAACTATCACGTCCATAAACCGATCAAATTCAGTTTCCATAATCATGTCCCATGAATGGTCATAATGATATAATTAATGATTTTATATTATTTTAATGACATATTTTTCATTATAAGAGAATAATATTTCAATTGGGTTGTTAGTTTTCAGACACATAAAAATTATAACATCGTTCATCCGTACAAGTGAACTATCCCATCCGCAAAGTAATGTGTCTCATTTTTAATCACCAAATCACATGTATAATATATATGTATATATAAATTATTAATATGATATTAATATTGTAATAATCATTTCTAAAGATAAACTATGTCTTACCATATTTCCATAATGATCAAGGGAAAATTAAAATGTTAATAATGCATACGTATGGCCTATCATCTTCATTATTTTAATGTTGTTCATTTTTCATACCATAAATTAATGGTTTAATTTATAAAGAATAATTGGTGTATAAAATTTATTATATTTTCATGAATTTAATTATAAATATGATAGACTTATGACCACATGATCTATTAACGTCAATCAATCATTATTGTCGACTCAAGTATCAAATATTGATTGAACATCTGCTGTGAAATTAAATTATTATGTAAGTCATGTAACATGGTAATAAATGATATAAAATGAATAATTAACTAAAAAATGTTCTAAAAACATATAAATTAATCTATGTTTATTATTTCGGAATATAAAAATTGTACATGATGATTCATACTTATGGTACAAGACGTTGTCTCAATATCCTTTCATTGAGGCATTTCCAGATAATATTAAACTTTATTATTTTATATGGGGTATATATAGGTAGTAATGCCTTTTTCAGCCATATTTTAGCTATTATAATTTTATTTAACAGTTTGTTAAATGTTTTAATTAATTGTGATTAATATTTAAATGTTCAATGTGGTATGGGACACCTTGAATGTTTAATGATTTAATTATCTATTCTTTTTCATCATGATATTAATTTACATCTTAATTTATATGTATATAAAATGATTATATATGAAATTTTATATAAATCAGGAATTTTAATCTATTTTTTCAAAAGTATTATTTTTATATGAAGCATTACACATTCATTAAAAAAATGTTTCTCTTGTATATGGTGACAACGACTTATTCTTTGTCGTAACCGTTATTTCATATTGGAAATAATTTATAGGCCTTAATGTCATTAAAAAAGAAAAAAATCCCTTATTACATTTTTTGGGTATATTGTTATTAAATATGGGTTCTTAATTGAAAATGGTATTTTTTTACAAAAATGTATATATTATGGTATTAGAAGAGAATTTCAAAAAGGTTTTATAATGAATGTGTTTTATATATGAAATGTAACATGATAATCATATAAAATGCGTGATTCTAATGTAGCATATATGATGGGTTGATCCCCATTCTACCTCATTTATGAGCCCAAAATATCTTATAAGAAGGGTTGATGCCACTTATATCTCATAGTGGAGACCGATAAAGCTTATATAGTTTGTTCAGCCCATTATAGCTCATAGGTAATCGTGATATAGTTTATAAGAAGGGTGATCCCCATAATGGATCTATATTTCATTGGGTAATAATAATATTGTAATTCTACCCTATAGTATTTTCCATTGAAATTTTTTCTAACGGGTTTTATGTATGTGATTCACTAAGTCGCCTAAAAGAGGATTAATTTCTTGATATTGGATTTAGTTTTTTTCATTGTGCAAAAAACATGAGTCTTATACATGTGAAAATGATTTTTTTTTCATATTCTCAATGAAAAAAAATACTTCCATATGTTTTTCATCATAGGAGAGAGAAATAGTTCTTCGAATTAATGAAATAGTATCTAAATTTAGTTTCTATTTATAAAGAGAACATCATAATATTATCTAGGTATGTTATAGATTAAATTGAAGAAATTTACTATACAATTAATAGATTTTATGTAGGATTGAATCCATGGCTAAAAATATATATGGGCTCTTATGGATTTAAATTTTATAAAGAAGCTATTCGTTGTTCTGAGATTGATGAAATATAGATTACCGACACATACATTCTATGTGATTATTAGAGTAAGAATTGGTCACGATGGCATGAAATGGAGATGAGAAAATCATATAATTATATGGGTATGCCTAAAACACATTCCATGTGTGGTAAAATATATTTTAGTTAATGAATGATAGGATTTGGAAAGTATTACCACTATTGTATGTTTGGTCACATGGTTTGTGAGTTCAAGGAAAATAGTCATGAAAAGTCAAACAATGATATAACATATAGCTAGTCTATAGAAATATTATATTACTAAAATGAGATGGGACATTATAAAAATATGTGTTTGAAGAAAATTAATGTGTGAGGAAATCATTATGATTGTAAAGAAAAATGATTGGGAAAAGTTTTGTATCATACTATAGTAGATTTTGAGTCATCCAGTGCAGTTATGGACACTACGAAGAGATCGATAGTTTTTATAAAGTTAACCATAATTTTAAGGTGTTAAAAACACCTTATGTGCTTTTATTTGATATGATAATAAGTTAATAAGGTCCTTCTAGGGATATGATTTGTGGGGTTAGGTTTATGTAAGGGTGGTGTTAAATATGGAAGTATTCATTTACTTTTGGACCTATGTTTTGGGATAATGATATTCATTAGTTTTTGTTTGATCGTTGATGCATAAGATTATTCTTACGTATGTACATCATAATTATTGGAATATTATTAGGATGAAATTATTCATATAAAATATAAATACTTCAATTATGTATGTTTCCTTATGATTTTTTCTAAGATATAAATGAATTCATCAAGTTTATCAAAATGTCTGTTTAACAAATACATTATCCATTCAGTTTTTGAATGTTCTTTTGACCATTATAATATTTATTGTTTTTTATGGATATCTTTATAATTACTATGTTCTATATCACACTTTATTACTCAATGAGAGTTAGTTTTATCATCCATGTCCATGTTTTCAAATATGGAACCCTAGTTAATGATATCTTAGGTGGCCAATTTACTTGACTTTCATTATTTTAAAGAAGTTGTTTTGATGACTTTTTTTCTGATGTGTGATTTAAATGAAGTAATTTTTAAAATTAAAACATTAGTTACCATTCCCAAAATTAAAATTATGGGAAAGAAATTTCCAACATGGGGGAAGGATGTGACATCTAGGTAACTATATAACAAGACCTTTCATATATATTAATATTTATGAATTAATTTTTCACATTAAAGGAACTCTATTTCAGATAGCGTATCTAACACGAAAAAATTAGTTTCACCAAAATCATATACTGCACATAAGAATAAGTAATACTAAACAATAATATATTCTTAATATTATTATTTATTATTTTTGTTATCAACAATAAATTATAATTGAGGGAATGAATAGAGATAACTGAATTATGACAATATGGTCTATAATTATTTATATAATTCTTCATTAGTTACAAAATTTACGTGAAATGAAAAAAAAACCCAATTCATTCTAAAGGATGGTTTTTATGAAAAACATCGAAAATGTGAATAATTCTTTCTATAAAATAAAAAAAATCACACATGTTAGAATATATTATTGAAATATAATTTTCAATATAATTTTCAATATATAACCTATTTATTTTTCTTTAAATGATATAAGAACAAAATCATTTTTATAGATAAATGAGTATTTTTCTAAAAATGTAGTTTTACTTCCATTTGATCGCGAACACATATTAATTCAGTTTTCTGACTATTATATAAGTGATATTTGAAAAAATATAATTCATATTTAGATTCAGGTCATTAAAATTTAATCTGGTTGATATTCTTGTATTTTCTTAATAAAATTCATATTTTAATTAATAGTGAAAAATACTTCATCTTAATTCAAAACATCCTTTTCATTTAATTTATTTACATAGTTAAATTATGAATTTAATTGGATTTAAGGTTTAATTAAATAATTTATTTATAATTTAATACAATTTATGCCATTTCAATCAATTTCACATTGAAATTTAGTATAAAAACATTGTGAACATTAGAACGTTTTGCATGAAAAACTTGTTTTCTTATTATTTCAATGGGATTAATTTTTAATTATTTTCTATGAATTCTATGTTTTTAATTTGAAAAAAAGGATTCCATATTTGGAAACATAGGTTTAAAATTATGTAAATATGTCCCTTTTATTTTTGGACATTATGAATAATCACTTTAGTAATTATTATAATTACCACGATTAATGGTAAAGAAGATAATTCAATGAAGAAATAACATTATAATAATATAGAACTACATTAACACTTGGCCAAATTTTACTATATGAGTGTATAACGACCAATAGTGTCCTTGTGCAAATGTTTTCCCATATGTATCCCCTTGGATGAATATAATGCATTTATAATATTATATTCAATGAATATTCATTGTTGTTACACTTTTACTCTTAAATTTGTAGAGTATATTAATATGGATTTATCAAAGGGATATAATCGAAAAAAAATTTTATTTTGAAATATAATTTTTTTTTATGTCATCATAATTTATTTATAATTTTTAGATATTATATAATTAAATTTAATATGACCAAGAAATGATGTTGAAATGGACTTATTAAAGAATGAATTAGATAAATGATATTAATAATATAAAATAAAAATAATTAGGAAAATAAGATTCCTTTAAAAAAGATTCGATGACTATAAAATGTTAGGATTTATTCAATTTATGTTTTTTTCTAAATAATCAACCTATTATGATATTTTATAAAATTCAAGTAATGAATAGTGTCAAAATAGTCATTATTCATACATTAAAATGTAAAATATTTCATTAAATGATATAAAATTTCTAAAAATATCTGATTACACAAAAAAAAAATATGTATTAATAAAACTATAATTAATATATAATTAATTGGTATTTTGGAATGATTTGGAAACTATTTTAACCCACAATTTGTAAAAAACATTATATCACAGTATGAATAAAAAGAGTAAAATATTGGTAAAAACAAAATTTTAGGGTTAACAAATATTCAAAACATGTATAATTTTAATTTCATAATTATTATTCATACCAGAATCATATAATAATATAAATAAATTAGTTTGGGACCATTTGGAATTGATCTTTAATTTATGTTTATTTAACACATCTTATAATTAAAGGGTTCCCCTCCACACTCTAATAAAAAGACACCCATTCATATATATTAAACCAAATTTAAAGACCATTTTTTTCCAATCTTTACCCAATCCCATTAATCAAAACCCTCCACACATTATTGATACCTTAAATTATGAAGAACACCCTTCTAAGGGGTTTTAATATATTATGAAATGTGATAATATTTAGGAGAGGAAATGTTTTTATTTATGTGTTTCTATATTATTTCTTCTTCCACTATATTCAAATAATATACACAAATTATTAAATAATAACTCTATTTTCTTTTTTTTTTGCAATTTTATTATGTTAATGGATTCCACAAAATCTATCTCCACTTCTATTAAATGGGAAAGGAATTAATCTTTCATTCATACGGGTGATCTATCACCTCCAGGAACTGATCAAATTTTTTTTCCATAACAATATCTCTAGAATGGTCATAATGATGGAATTAATATTTTGATATTATTTAAATTACCTATTTCTCATTATAATATAATAGTATAACAATTATTTTTATACATTACATGAAAATAAAAAAAATTAAGTTCAGTCATGAGTTCGTGTGAACTATCACCTCCACGAAGTGATGTGATTCATTTTTAATCACCACGTAACATAGAAAATATATTTTACTATATTTAAATTAATAATATGATATTTATTATTTTGATGATAATTATGGAATGGTGAAATTCTTCATACCTTATATCCATAATGATCGATAAAAAATGTTACTCATGCATTCGTACAACCTAACATATCCATTATTATAACGTTGTTCATTTTTCATACCATAAATAAATGGTTTTATTTAAAAAGAGTAATTTTTGTATAAAATTTATATTTATTTCATTATTTTCATTCTGTAGATGGTGAAATTATGACAATATGGACAATTAACATCAGTCCATGTTCATTTTCAACTCAAGTATCGAATATCAACTGAATTTCTGAAATGAACATAATTGATTATGTAATTCATAAAACATGGTAATAACTGATATAAAATAATAATAAAAATGAAAATAGGATATAAAGAAATTATATATTTACATAACATTATTATTCTGGAATATAAATATTGTATGTGATGGGTTAGATTCAAAGTAAGGGACTTTGTCTTTATCTCCTTTCATTTATGGAATTTCCAAATATTATGCACCTTAATTCTATTATATGGTGAATATATATCCCCAAAGACAATTATTTTACATATTCTAGCTATAATAATTTTATTTACTATTTTCATAAATGTATTAATTCCTTTCTATTAAGATTCATATGATAAATGATTTATGGGACACCTATAATGTTTAAGGATTTAATTATCAAATCTTTTTAATCTTGATAATAATTTATATATTTATTTATATGGATATAAAAAAATTACACATAATTTTATGACTATCTTGAACTTAATTAAATTTTTTCAAAAGGAATATTTTTATACTAATCATTTTAATTCTTTACAATATGAGAAAAATAATTGTTATCTTCTATACGGGGAAAAAAATTCTCTTCTGGAATAAATGTTAATTAATATATTGTCTCCCATATAAGCCTTAATGTATTTTAAAAGGAAAATAATCCATTATTACTTTTTTGGATATCTTGGTTTTGTAAATATTTACTTTAATGGAAATTTTATTTTATTACGAGTTTTGTTTCAAATGGTATTAGAAGATATTTTCAAAAGGGTTTTATAATGCACGTGTTTTATTCATGAAATTTTACTTAAGAATTATATGAAACAGGTGAGCATGATATAGATTATAAGAAGGGCTCTTCCCCAGTATAGCTTAGTGTTGTTCCTGACATATCATATATTAAGGTTTGATCACAATTTTACCTTACAGGTGAGTCTGTTATTGCTTAAATAAAGTGATAAAACCTATTATAGTTCACTGGTGTGCCCGATATTACTTATATGTTCCCTAATCCCTGTTATAAGTTGCCAATTAATTGTATAGTAATTATATTTGATGTCATCCATATGCTTATTCCAATTGATTGGGGTTTGAAATGGTTTTATGTATATAGTGATCTAAGTAACCAAAAGGAGTTATTCTTTAATTCATTTGGAATTACTATTTTTCTTTGTGAAAAAATATATTTTTAATTTAGGGATAAATGCTTGTTTCTTACTCTCAAATAACATTAATTGGGGTACCATGTTCTAACTAGACTAGCGGGTTTCATTTTTTTGGCCCCTTACTAAGATTTTTGTGCTCATCCAATGTTTTTTAAATGTTTTCAAATTATTTAAGTTAGAATATAGTCAATGATGGAATGAATGAAATGTTATGATTAATAAACATAAATAATCATTTTCTTTTTTAAATGTTTTTGTGTTATTGTAGAAATGGATACTATAAGAAGATTTTACATTGTATTTCAAAGGTTTATTACGTAATATTTATGGATTAATTATATAAATTTCTAAAAACAAAAAGATCCTCAATGAGAATTGTTGACATAACTCGAGATTATATAATATTTATGGTTTGTGCCATATAATATTGACCTCCAAATCAAGGTCTGTTGAATCCATGTGGAATATTACAATTATTCTAGTGTGTTAATTATTTAATTTCTTAATAATCATTTTAATGTTAATTATTTTAAACTAACAAGAAA
This sequence comes from Viscum album, assembly GCA_963277665.1. NCBI lineage: Eukaryota > Viridiplantae > Streptophyta > Magnoliopsida > Santalales > Viscaceae > Viscum > Viscum album. Next base: position 1,398,914,369 of record OY728153.1, read on the forward strand.
TTTATCAATGGAGTTTCTTTTCTAATTATATTAATGTCTCATATTTAGTGAAGGACATACCCCATATGGTTAACAAAACAAAATTTTGTTATTTTTTTCAACCTTAAATTTATTAAATAAATATGGCGATATGAATTTAAAATATTATCAAGAGATAAAAACATAAATTTAAATAACAAAAATATGAAATTTTTGATTAAATCAATTCACCCTAATTATTTTAACCGAAAATAACCGTAATAAAATGATTTAGAAAATTAGTAATCCTAAGTGAATTTACAAAATAAAAGTAAAACATTTTAATTGAAAGTAGAATTGAATGAACATTGAATGAAATGTGATGTATTTATCGATTGTAGGGACCACATATACCCATCACAAATACGAATTTGGGAATAGTAATCAGACTATTTGACAAGCAATCTAACTATTATAAATAAAATTCTAACATTTAAGAATATTAACATTAATATTGTTATAGTCTTTTCAAGTATTAAAATGTAAAATAATATTAATGAAATATATAAAACCAAATATCATATATTTACACCATTATATAATTAAATAAATGTTTTTAAAAAATATTAATAAAGTGAATATGTTTTTGTAAAACAAAAATTATCAAAATAAACTATTATAATAAATAAAATCACATAAGATAAATTTTTATTTTATAAAATTGATTTATAAATTATTATTTTGTTTTCTTATAAAGATAAAATAATTTCTTTAGACCATATATAATTTTTCAACAGTTATAAAAATTGACAATGATATTAAAATTTTAAATTTTCATAATATTGAAGATTTTATTTAAAAATTAAATTTCACATATTTACAATGGTAATTTCATAAAATGGGAATCATTTTTAGAATCTAAATGTTGAATAATAGTTAGGGTTAATTTTATTTAGTATTCCAAAATAGTTTATTTCATGGTGAAAAGTAAAATATGATAAAATGTAATATATTACAATAAAATGTCAATGAAATAATATTCAAGTAATGAATATTGTAAGTATCCATTTCTTAGAACTAAAATGTACCATTTACGTTATATATCCACAAGAATAAATATTTATTGTTGTATTGATCTAATTTAATATGCAAATGAATATAATATTAAAAAACAGCATCTTTACATCTTATAAATACCACCCTTCCAAACCTATTATCCTCAAAACATCTATGCATTATATAATGAAATTTTGTTTGCCTAATTACAAGAAAAATCTTCTAACCAACATCATAATGATTATTGTATCTTCAAAAGTCCATTCCGATGTTATTTAATTGGAATCCCATGTCGATACATACAATGTTGAATATAATTCCCTCAACTGATTAATTTAATTTTTCTTTCTCCTCGACCTTGAAATAATTTTTATCCAATATGTATTAAAAACTATATTATATTATATGTAATAAAATTTTATTTTTAATAGAATATCTATCACGAATCCTTTTAAATTTCCTTAATTTATTCTAAAATTAAATTTTTTTTACAATATGGCTGGTTCACAATTCTATCCCACATCATAATGATTATTGTATCTCCAAAATACTATTCCGATGTTATTTAATTAGAATACCATGTTGATACATCCAATGTTGAATATAATTCCCTCAACTGATTAATTTAAATTTTCTTTCTCCTCGGCCTTGAAATAATTTTTATCCAATATGTATTAAAAACTATATTGTATTATATATAATTAAATTAAATTTTTAATAGAATATGTATCACCAATACTTTTAAATTTCCTTAATTTATTCAAAAATTAATTTTTCTTTACAATATGGTTGGTTCACAATCTACATAAACAATGTAATTCATTTTTCACCATTACCATCAAGTATGGTAATAAAATTATTATAATATATGATTGAGATAATAGTTAGTATATTTTAACTTATTTCATGTTCAGTAAACAATTTTTAAACATGATATTATATAAAAATAAACTACTTCATAATTGTCATTAAAAATAGATAAATGAATTAACTACACAAAACTATGATTTATACTAAGTGAAATATCCCTATAATAAAACATAAAATGATAATATGGAACACTAAAAACACTATATGGAAAATGACATCATTTCATTCCACTTATATATTTTTAAACTCATTTAATAAGAAAATTTACAATTATCCACAAATAATATAACCTTGTAACAATGAAACAAAAACCCTTAGATTTAAAAAATAATACTGTGAGTCCCATTTAAATGGTTATAATTTAACATAAAAATATAATAATAAATAAAATATAAATTTAATAATGTTATTAATTAATTAATTATTTAATTCAATATGATTGTATATGATTTTAAGGGGAATTAGAAAATGATTATGGAAATTATGATAGGGGAATATCCAAACACGCTACATTCATTTAGGTTATGATTACTCTCTCTTAACATAATTTATCACAATAACTATTAGATTTAATTATTATAAATTGTTTATATTCTACCCTACACTTATATATGTACCTTAATTAATCACTCCTTTATGAGATTATGTTTTTTTAAATGGTCTGCTATTCAATTTCCCCCAATAACCAAACCTGACTAAGGTGGACATCAATTTTTTCATACCCATTGACTGTACCACACTATAAAATTTTTTTAATCCTATAATGTTTTCTAAAACTTTTCATTTTCTCTTAGAAATAAATTATAGTCAATTTTTTTCATGAAATTATTATTCCCTTGACCTATAAAATAATCATTTCTCAATTTCCTAAATCCATTCTTAATATTCTTATTTAAAATGGATTTATGTTCCAGTTTTCATATATTCACTTAATATGTACTTAATTTCTCTTGGAAAATTATTATTAGCATCCAAAAAATTTTATTTCCCTTATTTCATTGAAACCATTTTGATATCCATCTAGTTATTCTTTGATACATGGTTATGAAACACATTTCATTAAAAAGATAATCCTTAGGCATACACCATACATTTGATTAACTAATGTTAAAAAAAATAAATGTGTAAATGAATGGATGGTTGTTCTGAAATAGATATCTATATCATTGTGTAATTTTTCTCTCATGAGATGTTATGTATGGTATTATGGAGTAATCCTAGACAATGATCGGACTATGTCTATCAAGTGATGTTGTCTCGGTAGTTAGTATTGACTTCTATTTAGTTAACGTTATATGTTTCTTTGACATGCCTATGTTTACATGATCATACGATACCATGAAATTTATGTTATTATATTATATGTTAATTCATGAACCATATATTTTATGACATCATTTTATTCCATTTGAAATTTGTTTATTATTCATTATAATGTCTATTATCTTACCCGGATTTTGAGCTCCCAATTTTTTTAGTTAATTATGTGTGTAATATGATATAGTTTATGAGCTCAAATGGTGTTAAGATATTGCTATGAATATTAAAATATTTTTTTTGTTTTTTTATCTTCCAATATCTACTAGCCGTAGAATATTTGGAATTTATTTTTTGATATATTTATATAAAAAATAATGTTATAAATGTGTTGAATGATTTTGTTAGAAGGGTCTGTAGCAATGAAATTTATTGTCATATTTGGGGATTAATACTATAATAGTATAGTCATAACCCTATTAAAATGAATATTTATAAGAAAATAAACTAAAATTTTTGTGGAGTATAAAGTTATTTTTTTTCCAAGAAATGAAATCTATGTCTAGATACAGTTAGTGGATGTGGCTAAGGTATACTTGTATCTAGGTGTAATAACCTTGAAATGGTGAATTGGGAAATATCACGATTTTCACATTGTGTATGATTACGAGGCCTTAATTTACACCAGTTAATAAAATCTTGTAGGATATTCATTTGAAACCTCACAAAAATATTAATGAACAATTATATGTTACATGAATGGATTGTCTGGTTAGAAACAATAATGGGTGAATTATCACGGATAACCTATATTAGAACCTAGATACTCATTATTTTTTATTTGTGTGTAATTTATATGTAATTCAATCAATTTTTTAGTTTCCATTTTTCTATGATTTTTAGTTTAATTATTATCATCCTTATGTTTATATTTGGATATCGTAATTGATAAAACCAAAATGAAATTGTGAAATATTTAGTCATTATATATAAAAGAGAATAAAAAATCCATATAGGGTTACAACTACACCCATTATATCACATAATTAATTGTTTTTCATAGATGTTCAAAGAGATACTCAAAACATTAAGTATAAGTGTACAATTAGAATTGAAAATAGAGTAATTATTATATCCAGGTTATATTACTGCTAATAGGTCACTGTTTTTTGAATGTAACTACCAAAAAATATTCACCTAAAACTTTTAGAATATTTTTATTCAATGTTGGGAATTAATTGGTTGTCGATATATAAATCTAATATCAAATCTTGAGAGAGGGTGGCCTCTCCTCACATACAAGGTTGAATTATGAATTTGTATATGTGTACGGTGGTGCATGAATTTCCATTAAAATATTTGTCTCTTCTGTTTATATTAATTCATATTGAAAAAGTATATCTTGATCAAATTATAAGGAGAAATGAAATAATAATTCTCAATGGCATGCCAATATTGAGTGATTATATAGAATTATATCTGAATGTATTTCTTGATATTCCCCTTGATTGAGAGGTTGAGTTCATAATTAAACAAATATTTAGACATGAAACTATATCAAATAATCCATATATAACAGACACCATTGAATTGGAAGAACTAAATTATGACATAAATGTTAATTCGGAAAAGTCTTTTATGTGCCCGAGTGCTTCCCTACATGTTGATCCAGAACTCTTCATTAATAATAATGATGGGGAAATGTTTTTATGCATTCATTATCATGAACTAATATAAATCATGATAAATAAAATGTAGAATCTACCATTAAATTATGAATTATTTGATCATCTAGGTGGGGCCCACTATTTCCTTATGATGTAACTTCGTTCAGAATATAACTAATTAATGTTTACAATGGATCATATTCCCATGAATTCCTATTGAATAAGCTATAGACACTATGAGTTCATTATGAATCCCTTTAGACTCACTAATACTCAATAAATAATTATTATGTTAATGAATGCGGTTTTTAGATATTACATGGAAAATTGACTAGTAGTCATTATAGATTATAGCATGATATACCCCAAAATAATAGACTGGCCTAAAAAATAATTTATTTTTTTTACAAGATACATCATGAAATTATATGTTATATGAAAAGTTCATAAAATGTGAATGTTTCATTAAGAATATTCCCTTATCTGTGTATGTTATGACCAGAAAAAGAATATTTATATACCCTTTTATGATGAATTAAATTCGGGAGTGGCCTAAAATAAATTCTCTAATAGAGATATGTTGTTTACCTGGACCATCTGAATGTTACATTTAATTTATGAGAAACATTTCATAATATTAAAACATTATTATCATGACGACTCTAATGGGAGTAATGTTTATGTAGTAAAATGAATGTTCAGATTTCTTCAAGGAATTGAAAAAATTTACTTACCAATACATTCTTCTAAATTCACTAAAATTAGAAACATTTAATTGTATATATTATTTATTCAATGAAATACGTTGGATTTTTAAAAATGAGGACTCGCAAATTGTTGTCTTATAAAAATAGGATATTGATAGTTCTTGAGAAATACTATCATACACCTAATCTATAGTTGGTTATAGAGAAATTTCAATAGAAAATTGGGAGGTGTTTTCTCTATGGGTAGAGTGGCCCGCACTCTTAATATATATATATACCAAATCTTAATAGGTTAGTATTAAACAAATATCTAATTAATCCACTTTGATATCATATATTTTTTTTTTCTTTTTATTATTGGAAACATAAAAAATGGTTCATAAGGGAACAAAATCATTTACCCCTATATTCTTCATAAATAGGACCTCTCTGAGACATTTCATACATAATACCTATCCTCTCCACTTGGGAAAGGAAAACATTAGAAAGTTTGATATAAGATTCATATTAAGGGTAAACATGAGAGATATCAATATAACATGAGAATATGGGTACAAGAAAACTACAATAACATTTGATACCCATAAATGTATATCAAAAACAAAAAAAAATTGTATAATGTAATAAATCTTGGTTGTTTATAAGACATTAATCCAAAATTTATAATGGAATATCAAGAACGGTTTGAAAAAAATGCATAACACGTCAAATTGTGTAATAGGAAGGAACATAGAAAATAATTTTTATAATAATACAGACCCTTTTGCAATATTACCACAGTTGATTCAGTTCACTCCGCAGTACATCATAGAAATAAAGTTTCATTTCACAAACTATCATATAGGATTATGATATCCTATCAAACCATTATTGTAATCATAGTTCACTCCCATGATGTGATAAAAATTTAATTTTCCAGAGGAAATTTTCATATATATATTTATATATAATGAATTAATTTAAAAAGTCTACCAGCATAATATTCTAATGACTTGGATTGGATTAATAATAAAAAAATATTACTATTTTTGTTAATTTTTTTAGAAATGATGAATCATTTAAAATTATTTAAATGAAAGATATGTTTTTTATAAAATTGGTCATTTTTATATATTCACTAGAAAATTATGCTTGTAATAAATACTCTAAATTTCACCCATAGATAATTTCGAAATTATGATTCCAAAAAATAATAATTTTCTCATAAATATTTATTAAAAGTGACAAAAAATAAATTTATTATTACATAAAAATAAAACAATAAAATTCATTTTTTTAGAAATAATGTATTTTCGATGCAAATAAGTAAATTACTAAAAAATTACTACTTATTTTTAAATATATATTATTTATATAAAATACTTTTTATTAATTTTAACAATATTTTTATTGTTAGTTTTATCACTAAAATTGAAGGAAATTTAATAATTTTCATGTTTAAAGAATAGTAGTAGTTTTATGTTTTGGTTTGTAAAGACTCAATGTTCCTTATAACTCAAGTTATTGATGAATTTAAATTTATTTGAATAAAATTATTTTAACAAATATCAGGTTTGTATATTATACCCCTTTAAAATCAGCATATACCATGAAATTAAGTCAATATTATATTAAAAAGTGTGCATAATTTAGACTCTTTATATCCTCAAGATCCCATGTAGCTTCTCAAGTTGGTGGTTTCACAAAAAAATATTGTCCAAGTAAGTGTTATTGTCTTTTAGCATGAAGTCTATAAGATATAGAATCTCTAATAGATTTCTACGTAAGTGATTTCATACTATACTAATATTTCATCTGATTTTAGTTTATTTGAAGGATCATGAATATACTTCCTCTGGAGGGATATATCAAACTCATAATATACTTGAATTAGGTTTAGTGGAAGCACCATGAAATTAACTACTACTCTATCAAGAATAATGAATCATGAAATATATGTATTTCCAATTACTCCATTATTTTATAATATCATAAAAATTATTCCATGAATAAATTAATGGATAATTATTCTCACTGAATTTAAATATAAAATCATTTCAACGATTATGAGAATAAGTTTTCAATTGACTTTGAAAATCCATTATGTTCTACTGAATATATCTTTCCTTATGTGAAATTTTGTTAGCTGGATCTAGTACCAATATCGTTATTTTTCCATATTCATCCAAACATGTTGGATTTATACACTTTCTACATATAATAAATCATATTGATCCATATAAATTCACTAGTGAATGATATTGTTATATGAAAATTCAAAAAGAGGAAGGCGTTAATCCCCAGAACCATTTTAATTCAAAGAATAATATATCATCATATAATCTAGGGTATTGATTTTTATCTTATGAAAAACATCTATCTGAGGAAAATATATTGTGATTAAAAATAAAAACGTTATCATGAACATTGTATAGTATTTCACAAATCATCGAGGTAAACCTCATATCCAGATCAGATAAAATAATGTATGGTACTCCATGGATCCTTACCATACACATAATTTATACCTTGGAGATATATTATTTATATAAATCTTCTCTAATAATTATTTAATTTTCAAACTATTTATACCAATAAACTACAACTCAAATATCACTATGCCATTCGGATATTTTGGGGATTCAAATGACATAATTTTGGGTGATGTTTTTCTACTTCGTTTATAGTATGGGTATTGTTTGTTAAATACCCGTCGATGTTTTTTTCATACACATAATATTTGAATATACCAAGCCCCAAGGTATTAACTCTTAATATCTCTCTTTATTCCACCGCACCGGAAATAATTATTCAAAATTTTATACATATATATACGTAATAAAATAATAGTTAATATAGAATCATAAGCTTCCTCAAACAACACCTTATTCAAATATGGTATAGATGAGACATATATATGGTTCCAAAAACATTCAATTGAATCATAATCAAGGATAAAAATGGGAATTCTTCTCACATTCTTATGTTTCTCTAAATCATCATTTTACATCTCATTAATATTCATATAAATTGATGGTTGAACACTAATTTATGTAAGATACTATTTTAAAAAATTATCAATGATTTCTTGATCCATCATTTTTAATCTAAGAAATATTAGATCCTTTTATCCTCATCATAGTTATTTAATAATGATCATTTCAAATGAAATCATTGTCTATGTTGTTATAAAACTGTGGGTGGTGATTAATTGAGAATTAATAAACCTTAATAATCTTAAATCATATTTTCTTTTTCATGATCAAATATTTCTTTGATAACATAAGTACATTAAACTCTTATTGTAAATATATATATATATCACCCTATTCACTATAATATTAATTTCCCTGTATGAATAATGAATAAATTACATAGTTATCTCTAAATTAAAAACTGGGTAATTTAAATCATAAAACATCAATTTCTATGGGGAATAGGTTACCACTATATCATTCTACCTAATAATTCATCCCATTCCCTTTATCAATGACTCACCTTTTAATGAAAACCCATATGTATTTCAATGTAATGTAAGTATAGGATTGATGACTAACCTTCTCTTTAGTTCCATGAAATTTTCCCTACATTTATCCATCCATATGATATTATCTATTTTTTAGTAAACATAGTGAGTAAACTAGATATCCATTAGAAATGTTCCAAAAATGAATAATAATATCTATCCAAACCATGAACAAAAAATGATCTTTATCAATATGGTTGGGCTATGACAATGTTTAATAGGCTCCTCATTTTATGGATCCTCTAAAATACCCTCTCATAAGATTATATTTCCCAAAAAACAAACATTTTGTTTCCAAAAATCATACTTTTTAAATATCAAATATATTTTACATTTATTTATGTTCTTCAAAAAGATACTCAAATGATTAAAATTTTATTCCTTTCACTTTAATTATATGAGATTATAATTTATATATACTAGCTCAAAACCATTTTGGTAATATATAGAATCTCAATTCCATTAATTTATCTATATAGAAAAAAAATTAGTTAGACCGTATAGAATCACTATATACTCATAGTGTCAATAAATTTTATGGAATAATCTATAGGATATATCATCCATATTTATCCTAAATTGATGATATCTAGAATGAATTTAATTATTTTAAATGTTTTGAGCTCCCTATGGTTGATCAAAAATGATAACAATACATGGTAGGTGGTACTTTTTCATGATTTTGATCTTACACACTTGTTGATAATAAATTAAAAGTTTCATTTAGCTATCATTGTTATTAATAAAAAAGACCGAGTGAAACCCATTGTGAAAGACATATCTATATAAATACCTTATCAAGATTCTTCTACAATTTATTATTTAATTCAGTTAACTCAACTTTTTCCATTATATTGGGAGTCAATAAAATATTAGTAGATCTAAATATGAGTTCTATTAAGAATGAGGCATTATGATTTAGTGGAATTATATTTAACTCTTCTGAAAATACATTAGGAAAATCCCACGTTATAAGAATATCATCAATGTTTATTTTCTCCCCAACAACCTAAGATAAATAGTCATTTTGAATAGAAATCAAGAACCATACAATGGGTATGATATCTATTGTATGTTCATATTTATCATCCCACTGATAGGTGGTCATATGATGGTTTTAAATATTTAACATTACAACCCTATCATATCAATTGATTTGAAAATTAGTAGATAAATAAAATCCATTCCTAAGATAACATAAACATCAAATAGAGTTAGATTTAAAATATTAGAAGGAATCATATTCCCAAAAACTACAAATGGAGAAGAATAAAAGACTTGATAAGAAATATTATCAACAATAGGGGTTTTTATTACTAATAAAACATATAATAGTTGGGTTAAATCATTATTCACTTACAAAATTATTCAGATATAAAATAATTAGTAGGTCTGAAACCAAATATCAAATTTGCAGTTGTAGAGGGAATGGTAAATGTATCATTTGACATATCATTATCATAAAACTTATTATAAGTAGATATCACATGAGATTTAACTTTTTATATCTTCTTAAAAGGTTTTTAACATTGATTATTCCCAGTAACCTCCATATTTGTGAACAGGTTTTCATAATGCTCTTACACCATAAATGTGACACTTTTAATTAGTTGGTTCATTTATTTTAACATTATCCTTATTAGAATAACTATTAATCTTCTTACCATAGATTCATCATTCCAAATACTGATGATATTTTCTTTCACACTTAAAAAATTTCACATTTCCCATAGGATAATTTCTAATATATATACTTGCACACTTCAAGTATATAGAAATACTCATATTCATCTCTCCTTATATATATATTATAAATTCAATTAAATTAGATATTTTTCCTCATGTTGAATCCATGTTATTTATGGAAAATTAAAAAAATAATTACCAAATTTAGATCACATTTAATGGTTTATTTATTACTATTAATGTCCCTTATAGATAATTACCTTAATAGACATGGTTTTTGGCTTCTAAATATTTGATCAATCATATATTCAGGTTTGATTATAATACCACACGTGTAGGTCACATTTATGGTGAACATTACCTCACATGTACTAATATATTTATCATCCATTGACATAATATAAACTATTAATTTCTATATTTTTATATAAATAATATGAGTAAATTAATTAAAGAGAAATATGATCTAAACATTATTACACTTCATGGATTAAATTTCATCTTGTTGACTCCAATTCTTAATAAGAGTCCAATATTGATCTGCTTCGCAATTAAAATAATAGGCAAATGAAATGGCTTTTCAATTTTCCAAACACTATAGAAGAGAAAATATCTTTTAAGTGGTACATATACACTACTAAAAAACTACTATATCCATATACCCACTAAACTAAGTTGGTTGTTTCCTGAAGGAAGACATGATAGAACATTATTCCAACCTCTTCTCATTTGTAATATCAGTAATATTATGAGCTCGAAAAATTTATGTGATCATAGAAATGATATTTAGTATTCATGTTCCTATAGAATTTGGTTCTTTAAGACAAAAATCATTTTATATTCCATTATAATCTTCACAAAAATTATTCCTTTGGATTATATCCATTAATTAAGAAAAAACCTATAGTGTGGAAAATAATTATATAGTGGGATATATTAATCATGAATATATTATTTAATGTTTTTTAAATCATGAAAAATTCTATTTAATGTATCTCATAATTAGAGTAACCTAAGAAATTCATGGTAATTATTCAAATCCTTCACGATTCTTTGTAATGATTTTGGGAATTTCCAAAAGAAATCCTCTAAGATTGTTGAACAAGATATTCCTTAAGGTCTATTTAAATACACTAGGTGATAATTAAGTCTAGGTCAATGTACCTTTTTCATATTTATAAACCCTATGTATAATTTTTCCAGATCCATATCCACTTGTATTTTCAATTAAATGATGAAATTTCTAAAAACCTTCTCCCATTTTCCATAAACAAAAATTACGGAATATTTTCTTCTACATAGACATATTCTTATAGTTCTAACTAATTTTTATCATCTTAGTTTCCAAAGGTCAACAATACCTTGAAGTGATACCAACTATAGTGACCCACATATTTAATACGGAGGTGTCAAATTTAATAAGATTAATATTAAATATATAACATAATGAATCCATGTAATAATTGAATAGTTAATTCACATTTTTATATAAAGATATTTAAACATCCTATTCATGAATAAACTACATCAAATCCTAATATGTTCTTTGAAAATAGACACAATGTTTGAAATATCATATATATTACCTTTTATCACAATCTAGGGAAATGAAACTTAAGAAATGGTTTTTTTGAAGCTCTGTAAGATTAAAATAGGGATATATCAACATAAAATATTCATAGGGGTATGATAACATTAGAATGAAATTTATAAACAAAATCTTGAGTAGCATTGTCCATAAATATGATTTATGGAAGAAATCATGGTAGTTTTTAAGACATGATTAAAAATGGAATCAACAAAAATAATCCGTGGATGCATAACACTAGAATAGAACATTGGATTATTGAATAAACATATACATAGAAAATCATTTTCATATTATTCAATACTCAATGAAAATAATATCATATTAGACTGGTTTCAGTCCCCAAAATCGTTATATTATTCACTGTTTTCCCTCATGGCTATTGTATTGGATTGTGTTGACTCACCAAATATTTGTAGTTGTAAATTTTCACTTCAATGAATATCATATTTGAAACATTCACTAATAAAAATTAGTTTATTATACATTCTTAGCATGTTTATCTCGTGTAATATAAATCCTCAATCAATGCATTGGAGGCAAAACATGGCCCCACCCATGACATATTGAAAATCATATAAAAGTGTTCCAACTGAATATAAAATATTGATCATATTAGACAACATGAAAATAAATCAGATATATTAATCTTCCATCATTACATAACTCATGGAAAAGAAATATTTTTCATCAGCTTTCCATTATTTCATCATAGCATAACCCACAGTAAGGTAATATATTTCATTAATATCTTTTCATCATAATTATAAAACAATTATAGTATGAATTGATATCATTTCATTGGATAATATCCACAGTAAATCTTATATAGCTTCAAAGGATGTTATCTTAGTTGGAAAATGATTTTTAAAGATACATAGATAATGTCTTGAGGAAGATATCTATTCCACTTAAAAATATCTTATTTCTAATAAAAAAATATTCCAAATATTAAATAGAAAATTTTCAAATAAAAATATACTTGGAAACAATTAAAATGACAATTAAATCAATAATAGTTAATAAAAATGTCATTACATATCATGACATACAAATTAAAATGACAATTCTATTAACATTTTGGATAAATATTCAAAATATTATTATTCAAAAACCCACTAAAAGATTATTTTTTTAAAAAAATTATTTTATTATATCGTGTTAAAATATTTTTAAAAAATATTTTTTACAATTTTAAATGATTTTTTTAATATATGTTTAGAAAAAATGGACATGGAATAATAAATGCATTTCAAGTGAATAGAGAAATAATGATGGTTTTCCTTGAAACAATATATCCTATAACTAAATAAATAGTGAAAAACGATGGGAAAACATATAATTTTCAGAATAATATATTTTTATAACAAAATATATTATGTTCAAGAGAGGTATTTAAAAATACATCAACATCAGAATCTTAATAATATATAATATTAAAACATAATTAGTTTGTAATATAAAACATTTACGGCTTTGTGACATTTGAATCATAAACCCATTAAATAATGAAATTTGATGAATATTTTTCACCAATAATTTTATTTTGTTGAGTCATAAAATCATATCCATGGAGGTTTTTACACCGTAAGAAAAGAAACAAGTGGTTAATATGATATGTCTTCCATCGAAATAAAAGTGAGAGGAAAAACCCTTACCAAATGTTTGGAATTTCATCAAACATGTTAGAAATTTAAAAAGGATCAATATTGGATTATTATACATATAATAAATAACAATAGATATTCATGTCATACCATATATTATTTACTTATGACAATTTATTACACTTTTATTGACAATTCCTTGTTATTACAACACTTTGGGAAATAAAAACTTTCTTTTTCTTATATGATTTCATTTTATAGATTCAATTCAATTACATTGATCATGGTTCTATCATTTGTATAATGTTAAACACAGTATAAATATTATATATACTCATTATACATGTATTTAGGTAAATCCATTAATGTCAGAGATAAAAAATGGATAACACCATTATTGTAGATGGTTGGTAGAATGTTCAAATGAATATTGTCACTATTTTCTAGAAACATGGAAAAAAGAAATGTAATGATTATATAAAATATCAATAATTTTTTGATCACATGTTTCATATATATTTATCAAATATAACCTCATTTCCATCCATGTAATACAAAAATGAGAAACTTACACCATTTTGTTGAGGATGATGTAGTCAATATGTACAAATGAGAGACGTTATGATTTTCCAATGGATGGGAAGGTAAGAATTTAGATGTGATATTTTAATTAAAAAAATTATTATTTTAAAAATACCATATGTTATTCTAAATCCATAAAAATATAAAATCATGATTGGTGTGGATGGAATATAATTACATCAGTTCGGGATGCGTTAGTTCATCACACAAATGATTGACAATTTCTCAATTGATAGAACATTCTATGGATATATATTATAAAAAAAACATAATAAAATAAAAATTTAAAAGAGATAATATTTTCATAATATAATCTCAATTAAATTAAATTCTATTAATGGGAAATAATAAATAAAATAAACAATATCATTTAAGAACGATGCCACTTTATTGCACAACCTAGATTGTTTAGAAAAAAACCATCATAAGAGGGTTTCCTTGTAAAGACCTGTAAAATTCAAGGAAAATTTATTCTTAATTTTATTTGGGATTTTACAAGAATGTAGTTTTTGACGGAACCTAATTCCGAGGCCCGGTGTTCCCAGAATCATTTTCCGAAGTTTAGCTCGGGTACGTTCTGTGAACGAACGAGCGTGTTTTTCTAACATTTGAACCGGTGCTCGGAATTGAAATCCGAGGGCACCGATGGAATCGCAGGGCTGGTAATTTCTTAAGAACAACTTTTCCAGAGTTGCTTTTGCTTGGGTGGAGTTTTACTTAATTGGGTTAACTAAAGAATAAAATAAAATACTGTGCAACAGATTTTATTTTTATTCAAGGAAGTGTTAACCTAAGCTAAGTGGTTGAGTGGGACCCACATCATAACTAATCCACTGGGTAGGATATTAGTGGGGTGGTTCCCACACGAGCCCCACACTTTTTACTTCCTCAGCCTATTTTATATAAAAGTAATGGACCTGCACCCCCTATTAAATGAAGTCAACTCGTGCATTTAATTAAATATTAAACGCCTCTATTAATTGGGTAGTTTAAAATGTTGCAATTAATTGAGTTAATTGTTTTATTCAATTTTGAATTTCAAACTGAATGCTTGATTAATAAAATAAAAAGGTGTCGTATTTTATTATTTTTGTTTCTTGGGTTGTGCGGGAGGATTTTGGAGAGAAAAACTCAACGTCTTGAAGTTCTTCGTTCTTCATCGAAGAATGCGAAGAACTCGAAGAACGCCGACCTTCGACGAAGGTCGAAAAGAACGCTGGATCCTCCAAGATCGATGACTCAACACCGACGAATCTTTTCTCCATGACGCGATGATCCCCCTTCCGCGACACCTTCTTCCGCGACGTGCAATTCTGCGACGAGCCTTCGTTCGACTACGCTCGATATAGGGGTTAATTTTGTGTATGTTTATATTCCTGTGGTTCCTTCCTTTTAAAAAAAAGAACTCAGATCAACTCATCCTCATGTTGATTCGCGAATGATTTCTTTTGCGGGTTGGGAATATTTATTTGTGGGAAAAACTGTTTGGGTTGATTTCTTTTCTTCGTGGAAAATCCTTGTTGTTCTTCGTCGTTAGGGCCACTTGTTACCAGCATAATAGGAGGAGGTCGGACCGCATGGAGACAGACGACTCTCCTACCCCTTTGTTGTTTTGATTCGTTGCGGCACGAACAAATGCGGCACTGTGCAACGGCACCGCGTGGACACGAGAAATAATGCGACAAAGAAGTGTGGCACTGTTGAGGCCGAACGAATCGCGGCCGGAGTCGGGGTCGCGGAGGCGATTGAAGAATCCACTGGTTGATCGTTGTGCGCGGATTAAAAAGTGAAGAAATATGCCCCAAGGGTGTCTTGAAACCTTTACAGTAAACTGTGGATCCCGGGAGAACCGCCAGCGTAGACAGAGGGCAAAACGGACCACCGGAGCGCGTCTGGTGGTCCGCGGAAGGTGCTACCGGCGTGCCCCGCCGGCGCGGCGGCGCCGGCGGCCGGCACCGGCACCCCGGCGCGCCGCCGCGGCTGAAGCGGCGGTGGCGGCGGGATGACCGGATCCCACGGCCGCACATGATCTGGGGAAGACACGACGGCATGTGCCGCGTCCGGTGAAAAGGGCCGGGGGCAGTGCACCCCCGCGTCCGCTCAACGCGTGTGGCACCCGGTGAGCCGGGCCGCCCGCGCCGAGCCGGGCCACGCTGTCTGGGCCGGGCCACGCCGGTTGTGTCGGGCCGCTCCATCCGGGCCGGGCCGCGCCCTGATGGTTAGGACTCGGACCAGGGTCGGGTCGACCCGGTTCGGGCCGACCGAGGGGGGTTGGGCTACGCCAGGCCGGGCCAAGACCCCCATTTCTGACTGTTTTCAGTCTTTTGCCCATATCTTGGGCCACGAACCTACGATAGACACACCGTCAGTTTCATAGCGATCCTTGGATCGAGGCGGTCATTTCAGTATATTACACTCAAGGTTTCAGATAAATTTGAGTATGGCCGGGTTGGTTCGGATAGAAAACCAACCGGACCCTAGGAGCGGAAACGCTTATATCATGAGTTTCGGACGTCCGATTCACGTGCCATTGACTTTGTTGGATCCCTCTTGATGAGACGGAACTTTTGGAATACTTAAAATATGATTTGGATGTAGTTGGATAGCGGCCGGGGTGGATTGTTCGTGAAATCCAACCGGGCCCCTAGAACGGAAAAGATGATAATTTTCAGACCAGACGTCCGTTTGACGAACCATCAGCAGCGTTAGTGATCTTGTGGAGAAACGGTCTCTATGAGTATACCCTATGAGAGTTTGGGGTACAGTTGAGATACGGCCGGGTTGGTTCGCACACGAAACCAACCGGGCCCCGGGGACGAAAATGCTAATAACTCACAGACCGGGCATCCGATTGACGCGCCGTCTGTTGCGTTGAGACCCCTATGACAAGGCAGTCCTTTGAGATACTTATTCATGGTACTTTGAGGTACTTGTAGTATCGACCTGCGGCTCATGGAGTGGACCCTCTCAAAGATGAGCGTGCAGAGTACGGAGACCATGTAGCCAACTGAGACCTGACGACTACTTGACCGACTCGACATGTAGTGAGTCGACTAGCCCAGTGGACGGAGAACTACTTGTTTGGGTGAAGACCCATGGCGGACGAAGCACTACCTTTGTGACAGTGCAGACCCACGGAGCTCGTCCGGAGAGTACCTCTACAGGAAATTAGGGGGTGTGCACTACTGTGTTTGGTTGGAAGATCCCGGTAGGAAGCACTACTGTGTTTGGGTGGCTGGACCACAGTACTCGACAGGAGAAGTACCTTAGCAGTCTTAGGTTAGTGAGCAGTATCTCGGAGTCATGACGGGACCACTATACACTCCAGAGATGAGGCTCTTCAACATTTATGATTTCGATAATCAAAATCCTGGTTTGATCTGAGTCTATGATCTTTGTGTTTACCTCATTATTGAGATGGGTCACTTTGTAACGTAGGTATATGTATGGGCATATACCTAGGTAGTGGTTATCCGTTGATTTCATAAACTTTGTGTTTCCTCATGATTGAGATGGGTTACTTGATAACATAGGTATACGTATGGTCATGTACCTAATTAGAGGTTATATATTGAGATCTTATTTGTGGTTATCCTTGTTGGTTTTAGTAAGACCTTTAGGGTCTCGGGGTCCCTATTGAGTATCGTATACTCACCCCTTCATGGGCTATGCCCACACCTTGTTGTGCTGGTTGCAGACGACGGGAAACCCTGACAGAGTCCGAGTGTTCGAGGACTAGACTGTACCCATAGGTGGGCCACACGACGAGTCAGTATCCGGAGGTGGACTTCACGGCGAGACAACAGTCAGAGGAGGTTGAAGAGGGAGAGCATTTGGAGGAAATCTGTACCTACCATTCAAGTAGGATTTGTGGTGGACAATCCAAGAGCTGCGCTATCTGTACCTACCCTTCAGGTTGTATCTGTGGTGGATGATCCAGGAGCTGCGCTATCTGTACCTATCCTTCAGGTGGGATCCGAGGAGGACTATCCAGGATTTGCGCTATCTATACCTACCCTTCAGGTAGGATCTGTGGTGGACGATCTAGGAGCTGCGCTATCTTTACCTACCCTTCAGGTAGGATCTGTGGTGGACGATCTAGGAGTTGCGCTATCTTTACCTACACTTCAGGTAGGATCCGAGGAGGATGACCCTGGAGCTGCTTCCTTTCATCCAGTTTTTTGTCATTTTTTGTACATTCGTTCAGTTGTAGCTGTACTTTCAGTTGGGTTTGTATTCTGGCCCATTTACTTATCATCACATTCTTTTATACATAGTGTCTTACTTCCAATTTTACTCTGTGGTGTTTTGTTTACATTTATAAAGTCAATTCCTTCCCAGTTATTGAGATTTATGCCTTTGGTACTAATTGCTAGCCCCTGGCCTACGGAAGGAGGACTTTGGGTAGTCACTGCAAAGGCCCCAAGGACAGGTCGTGAAAATTTGGTATCAGAGGAGTCGGTTCTACTGCAGAAATTATAACTCTGATATTTTCTTTCTGTGAAGAAATAGTGTTAATTGTACCGAGTGTGGTCTTCAGTTCAGGGAGTCCAGTGTTGGCGCGGGTGGTCGACGTATCCATACACCAGGACCCTGACAAATGATTTCTGACTTTGTGCACGAAAACACTGATTGCGTGTGTGTTTCCAGAAGTTTTTTTTTAAAAAGTCAGCTCAAACCAGGTCAGCTCACCATGTATAATCATTTAACCGTGTCACATTTTTTCATTTAGGATGCCTTTCCACGGACGCCCAGCTAGAGCCCAGAGGGATGTGCGTACTGACAGCCTGCCGGGCGACGACGCTTCGGTACATGGCCCTCTTGCAGTTGAGGCACCAGTGGAGGAACTAGCGGTACTACCATACGTTGGGCCACCGATGCCACCAGCCCCAGTAGTAGGCGAAGCACGCCGCTTGAGTGTGCTACACGAGTTCCAGCACCAGAGGCCACCCAGGTTTCGGGGAGAGATGGACCCACATGCGGCTGAGGATTGGTTGGAGGCTGTGGTGAGAGTCTTTAGGTTAGTGGGGACGCCAGAAGACTTTATGGTGATCTTTGCTGCCAGCCTCCTTCAGGAAGCTGCAGGCAGGTGGTGCAGTCGCATTTTCCAGTTTTGTGATGGGATGACCTTCCCATGGGGAGACATAGAGACCTTCTTCAGGGTGGAGTTTGTACCAGTAGATCTGCACCCCTAGCGTGTTCAGGAGTTGCTACCTTTGCCGCATGGTTTTACATCAGTAGCCTAGTCATCTGTAGGCAGTAGACAGATGATCCAAGGTCTGAGATGACCAGAGCCGACGGTACAAGGAGTAAGAAGTGTTATGAATGCGGCAGGAAGGGTCACCTAGCACGTGACTGTCTGACCCCCCCGCACAATTGATCCACGGGTGTTGGAGGAGCCACCGAGGTAGAAGCAGCGGCGGGTGATTGAGCAACAGCCGAGCGGTGGACAAGGCAGTAGTGCTCTGGGAACAGGTGGACAGGAGTAGAACTAGTGGATTACTTTCATTCATGGTACTTCTAGTTCCATGTTGCTTTTGTATTCGTGTCGTTGTACTATGAGCTTCAATAAAAAAGACACACATCTTTGTTATGTATTCTTTCCTTTCATTTTGTTTGGATGATACTGAGTGGTACCGATTAAAAACGGTTAACTTGACCCTCACTTTCGAGATTTCTATTCGAGGAGACCCAATGACCTCACACTAATGCCAGTTGGATCTCTTGGTAGTTACGTCGAAGCCTTACGACGTCATCCATGGCATGAATGCATCATTCATGATTGGATTGACTGTATTAGGAAATGGTTGTGGTTCATCTAGGGGATGCGACTGAGTTTCTCTTTTCCGCAAAGGATAAATTCTTAGCAGCTCTTACAGATCGTAGGCAAAGAAGGTGCAGATCATCCAGGAGTGGATGAAGACTGCATAGTGCTGTAGAAATGGGGAACTGGTGTCAATCTCGGAGACTTGGGCGTGCGAATGTTTCAAATGGAGGAAATATTAAGGACAAATAAATCTGCAGTGCAGCAGACGTGGATATAGAGCTAGGAGAGCAGCATGAGGTGGTGTACATTTCAACATTCTACAACCACCCGCCTTAGCTGTCCCCACCAGGCTCAGGGAGCTAGAGGGAAGGGGGAAGATTGCAGCTGCATGCGGTCAAGGAGTGTGACCAAATGGTTCCAAAAAATGATTCAAGGGACAGTCTGTGTCCACTACTAGCTTTCATAGTAACAGACATTGATATGAATCATTCCTTCCTTCCACGAATCTTGTCATAGACCGAGAGTTTCCGGTAAGCCATAGACTTGACCCTCACGTCTGGAGATACCTTGGGAGGGGACTCGATAATCACACTTATGCCGAAAGTGTGGTTAGACCCACGATGTGAGAGTTTCAGTTGAAATCTCTTGGTGGCGGTGTCGGGGCCTTACGACGTTGGTTTGAGTATGGACTGGGCAATCACAGTTCATACACAAATTGACGGTGTTAGGAAACAAGGTTGTGGTTTAACAATGACGTCGGGATGGGTTTTCCTTGGTCGGCGAAAAGGAAACCCCTGGCAGAACAGGATAAACTCATGCACAAGAGGGTGTGACCGATCACTCTTGAGTCGGTCAACCTTACCCTCATGGAAGCAGCCATTTTGAGTTTCAGTTATAACAGGAATTCGATACCTCTAGAGTTTGAGGATGACGATCACGTCTTTATATGGGTCTCACCTCAATGAGGTTTACGGGGATGTGGCCGAGGTGAAAAGTTATCTCAGAGGTCCAACAGACCGTTCTAGGTCCTCATCTAGGCAGGCGAAGTGGTTCACCGCTTGACCCATACACCTCAGTTGCACCAGGTGCAAGACGACTTCCACGTATATCAACTGAGGAGATATGTGCATGATCCTTCACACATCATTGACCTCAGGGAGTTGAACGTCGGTGATAGGGCGACACATGCAGAGATTCCAGTGGGGATCGAGGATCGACAGGAGTGGATCCTACGATGACGGTCGATTCCTCGAGCGTGCTTTCACTAGCAGTACGAGAACCTCCAGGTAAGCACATGGAGGCAGAAGGCTCAGATGCGTGCTCAATACCACTTTTTTATCCCTAGTTTGTGTTAAATCTTTACGAGGACGTAAATCCCTGAGGTGGGAGTAATGTAAAGACCCATAAAATTCAAGGGAAATTTTTTCTTAATTTTCTTTGGGATATTACAAGAACGCAGTTTCTCACGGAACCTGATTCTGAGGCCTGGTGTGCCCGGAATCATTTTCCAAATTTTAGCACGAGTACGTTCAGTGAACGAATGACCGGGTTTTTCTAACTTTAGAACCGGTGCTCGGAATTGTAATCTGAGGGCACCGATGGAATCGCAGGGCCGATAATTGCTTAAAACACCTTTTCCGGAGTTGTGTTTGCTCTCGTGGAGTTTTACTTAATTGGGTTAACTATAGAATAAAATAAAATACGATGCAACAGATTTTAATTTTATTCAAGGAAGTGTTAACCTAAGCTAAGTGGTTTAGTGGGACCCACATCCTAACTAATCCTCTACATAGGATATTAGTTTGGTGGGGCCCACACTAGCCCACCCTTTCAAATTCCTCAACCCCTTTTTGATTAAAGTAACGCACCTGTACCCCCTATTAAACGAAGTCAACTCGTGCATTTAATTAAATATTAAACGCCTCTATAAATTGGGAGGTTTAAAATGTTGCAATTATTTGAGTTAATTGTTTGATTCCATTTTGAATTTCAAACTGAATTCTTGAGTAATAAAATAAGAAGGTGTCTTATTTTATTATTTTTGTGGCTTGGGTTGTGCGAGAGGATTTTGGAGAGAACGACTCAACGTCTCGAAGTTCTTCGTTCTTCGTCAACGACCGCGAAGAACGCAATGAACACCGACCTCCGACGAAGGTCGACAAGAACACCGGATCCTTGAAGATTGATGATGCGACACCAACGAATATTTTCTCCGAGACGCGATGATCCCCCTTCCATGAAGCCTTCTTCAGTAACGTGCAATTCTGTGACGAGCTTTCGTTCGACTACACTCGAGGTAGGACCGCACAAACACTGCCGATCCACCTCCCCTTTTTCTTGTTGATCACCATTGATGTTTGAGGTGAAGGCGGCACAGTGTTGTTGCATCACGCGGGGACAAAGAAGACCGCGGTCGGAGCAGGCCGCGGCGGTGGTGCGCAGCACCGTCGCGTGACACTGGTGAGGCCGAAGGAGGACCATGACAGGAGCAGGCTACGCCGGAGAAGCCGAGGGAGGCCTCGACCGGAACGGGCTGTGGTGGAGGGCCGCCGCCCCATCGTGCCGCGCTGGTCGATCAAGAGCCGCGACCTTAGGCTGCGGCGGTCCAGCAGAGGCGGCCGGCTATGCCGGCTGCCGGTGTCTCCAGGAGGCGGTACCCTAAAGGGTCCCGTGGCGGCTCAACCGGCCGAACATTAAGGCCAGTCGTTTTCCAGAAAACCGGGGTGTCATAACCGCCCCACAGAATTTTAGGGCAGACCCCACAGGGTACGCCGTTTCCGCAAACAGGCGGCGGTGACCCCTTTGCGCCCCGCTCGACCAGCATCAATCCGCGGCCGGCTTCTGAGCCAGGACACAGGACGCATGTTCTGGGCCGGCCGCGCCTAGCCGGGCCGTGCCAGCCGGTCTAGACAGCACCCAATTTCGGCCTACCCAGGGGGTATTGGGCCGGGTCGGAACGGGCCCAGACCCCCTCTTTTTGGACTAGGTTCATTCAAAAGCCCATATCATGGGCTACGGACCTATGATATACTCTCCGTCAGTTGTGTAGGGATCCCATGAATGTGGAGGTCCTTTCGATATATTACACGTGAGGTTTCAGTGATGTTTGGGTATGTCCAGGTTGGTGCAAACCTGAAACCAACCAGGCCCCTTGAGCGGAAACACTTATAACTTAAGGACCGGACGCCCGTTTGATGTGCCATCAATTAAGTTGAATTACTCTTAGTGAGACAGTTATTTTGGTTGATCCACATGAAGATTGGATGCAGCTGGAGTACGGTCGGGTTAGTTTTATCTTAAAAACTAACTGGGCCCCTAGGACCGAAAAGACAATATCTCTCAGACCGGGCGTCTGATTGACGTGTCGTCTGTTATGTTGAGTTCCTTTTGACAAGACGGAACATCGGGATACAGCATCTCTAGACTTTGAGACAGTTGATGTATCGACCCTCTTCCCTCGTGGAGAGGACCCTTCGAGAATCGTGCGTACTGTGTGCGGGAACCCTAGAGCCGGCTGCGGCTGCAATGACGATGATGATTGTACTTATATCCTACATGGGTTCAGCAATGAGGACGACTGTACATGGATCCTACGAGGGTTCATTAGCGAGGATGACTGTACTTAGATCCTAAGTGGGTTCGGTAGTGAGGACGACTGTAGTTGGATCCTACGTGGGTTCGGTAGCAATGATTACTATACTAGGATCCTAAGTAGGTTCGGCAGGGACGACTTCTGTTCTTGGATCCTATGTGGGTTCGGCAGGGGAGATGATTCAGAGGCTACATCTATCAACCCCACCCTTCTTCGTGAGTAGTATACCTATGTGATCTAAGTCTTGAATTTCAATTAATATCATCGATATGATTGACTTCCCTTCATATGTGGATTGGGTTGTGCTTTCCTGTGTGGACTGGGTTGTACTTGAGCTCGTGAGTTGGAGCTAAACTAGAATTCATAACTTAGGTATATGTATGGTCATATACCTAATTAGAGTTGGTTGATAATTTTTGTTTTTATCTTTCTTTTTTTGTTTATCCTTTGTGGATTCTGGGAGACCTTCGGGGGTCTCGGGGTCCATAGTGAGTATTTTATACTCACCCCTGCACGGGCTATGCCCACACTATGTGGTGTTGGTTGCAGACAACGAACAATGCTGATCATGGTAGAGGCTTGGGGAGTGGGACGGTATCCGGAGGTGGACTATTAGGAGGGACGTACATGGAGCGGACATCAGGACCCGAGGTGCTGAGGAGACCATATGTACCCACCCTTTAGGTGGGATAACCGGAGGATGACTTGGTGGTTGCTGATTTACTTTACTGCTATTGTACTTTCTTTTCAGTTGTACTGTACTTTTAGTTGTGTTTGTATTCTGGCTCATTTACTATTCAGAACTTACTTTTTTACTCAGTTTAGTTAGTGTTTACATCATCTGGAATTCTCTATTGTGTTGTTTACTTATATAAAGGCAATGACTTCCCTTTTATCGGGATTTACACCTTTCGTGCTAGTCGCCAACCCTTGGACTATGGAAGACGGGTTTGTGGTAGTCACGACATGGGCCCCGAGGACGGGTCGTGATAGTTGAAATTTTGGAGGACGTCCTAGTAGATCAACATGTATGGATATATACTACTGAAGTGGGGAAGATTCATGCAACCCCATTATAAATTATAGTTTATCAAATTCTATGATCAACATCCTTTTTAGGGATGAGAATTCAACATAATGTAAGAATTAACTACCGACTTATTATGACTTATCACCCCAAAATTTAAGGCTAATCTATAAGGGATAATTAGATACCTGAGAACATTTTGAGGGAATACTCAAAAAAAATCAACAGATGATGGGATCAAAATCATCTTCCGGTAGAGTTATTTTATAACAATAGTTTCAGCTAAACAATAAAAATTGATCCATACGGGGAACATAGGGGGATATATATAGAACAAAATAATTTTGAAATGATATTAATTAATTGAACCGTTGGGACCATAAATGGTTAGGAAAATAGTTTAAACTTCCATGACCATTTAGCTATGAAAATAGGCTGCAAACAGTCTACAGAAGATGTATGAATGCCATCATTGATGAGAAAAATAGGTCAATGTTGAATATAAATTATATTTCTACATATCCCTATGGATGTGTGTCGTGTAATTTGAGAGTAAGGGAATGATAAGTTTTATGTGCTTTATCCCCTTTGAGAATATCGATTGTAATGAAGTTATGGTGTGACACACTAACAATCTAAATTAAGAACCTTGTATTTGATAGTATGTATGCCATGATAAACAAAGAGTATAAGGTAATATAATATTTAGATAATTTATAATATAAATACCATTTAAAATATATTCTATATATTTTAATGTATGAAACATCGAGTTAGATTGTGTATCACATTAGAGAGACCTTCCTCGATAGCTTAAATTACATATAGAACTATGTTTCACCAATTAAATTTTTTTTATTAAAATATTATTCATTAATATAGTATGATATATCATAGATTTTACCCTAGTGGTTATGAATAGTATTAACCAACATATAAATGATTATGGTTTAAATAAATTGGAAATTAATTCACTAGTTACCAACTAATGAAAAAAATAAAAAATAACCGATTGGACATTAAAATTAAGATTATAATATTCAGACACCCAATGAAATTTTGTTTTCGTAAGAAAAATTAATAACAACTAGTGAATTTATTTAATTAAATCTATATTATATTAATCTATTTGCTTCAATTGTCACCAACTCAATATGGTCGCCATAAAACAGACACCAATTCCGGCCTATGGTAGGGACCAAAGGGAGTTCCCTATCCCCACCAGCTGTAAAAAGTGACCAGATATGTTAAATAAGGATTGGGGAACGATTTACTAGATTTTAGAATAATTTAACTACAACTAAATCAATAAAAAATCTGAAAATTACACAGAAAATTAGGAAATAATTAAAATTGATAATTGAATACATAACTATAAACTTTACAGAAGAAGTCAAAAAATATATAAAAATAGAAGAAAAACAACCCATGAAACCCACCATGATTAGGGTTCATCACCCACAAGCTATCTCCACAACACCACACCAAGGAAGAAAACTAATAGTCTGAAATATCGGCACCCAATGCTTTGCCCATAAATCTGTGATACATTATCATGTTTACATAGACTCAAAGGAACTGAGTTGTGTTTATGAATAATATCAATAGTATACCCACCAAACAATTCTATATAGTAGTCATTAAAAAATAAAAAACATGCATGTTTTTATAAACAAGAAGTGGTGGAACAATTTATAATGAATGAAACATTTAAAAGTAATCAATTTTCAAAAGGGTAATTTCAAATAATGAACACATATGAACAAAACAAGTAAGATACTCTCTTTTACAGAAAGACACACCATAAGACAATGATAAATTCTGAATAATCTATGAGACCTAGTTTTTAGAACACCGAAAGGAACTAGTTAGTTTTGGGCACCATGTAACTTGTATATCCGTGTAATGTAACAATAACAATACCGTTTATAGTGGATAAGCCACTAGTAGGTAAAATACCGTCAACCAAGTGGTCACCAGTCTTGATCATTATTGTTTTGTAGTGTTTTCAATTTCAAACATGATAAGTGAAATAGGGACAAAACCACTCTGTATCACTAGCATAATAGTACATGTCCCCCCAATAAGATACTCGAGTTTACCACATTCTGCTCAAACAATTTCCAAATGTTAACAAATTCCATTTGTAGATGAAAACCTAAATTCTTGTCACACACCTTAAAAAATTAGCTACACATGAATTTCCCAATTAATATAACTTAATACACCATTAATAATTTCCAAAAAAACATTTCAAGGAATACAAAAAACATAGCACTAGAAATACATTTAAAATTCCACCTTGGAAACCAAATTCACAACAACATTAACTCATAATATAGTTGGAATCAGAAAACCATATTAATAAAACCCTTTAATGAATTATAAAACAACCCCTAATGGAATGAAAATAATCGTTTATGTGTATGCTGAACTACCAACTCACAAAATAGTGTTGTTTATTTTTCCTTTAACACCTTTCATGGTTGGAAATTATGATGGAAACTCTAATTATAGATTATAAATATGATATTTATAACTTATTTACTATTTTTTTAATTATTTAATAACACGATAAATTTTTCAATATATTTTATGGAAATATGATAATGTTTTTTTTGGAAGTGTGCACTACCGCCCACTCAAATTGGTGCGATTACTTCACGCCTTACATGGAATGTTTAAAAGTTGATTTTATTAAATTTATGTAGAATAAATGAAAATTAAATGATATTTTAATTATAAATTAACAATAAATATATAAATATATCATTCAATTTTCCCTCTTTTCATATAACAAATAAATGAAAGTAGTGTACATGTATACGTAAAACCTACTATCTCCATGAATGGAGCATTTAATTTCATACATACAAACAATATATATTATTATAAAAACATATATAATGATTGTATATGAAAATTAAGTCATGGTTGATATTGTTAAGTCAAAAGTCTTCTTTTGACTTCTATATCATGTTTTGGAAATCACAAATGCATTCTATTATATTTTAGAAATTACAATTGTCTTTTATCATGTTTATCGTATTGTACGATGTTGATCGTACCGACCAAATCGTATCGTACTGACTCTGTCAATCGTATCGTACTGACTCTATCAATCGTATCGTATTGACTCTGTCAATCGTATCGTACTGACTCTGTCAATCATATCGTACTGACTCTGCTATTCAGATGATCATTATTTGTTTTGGTACTTTTTCAAAAACTCTCTCTGCATATGAATCGTACTCATGTTTTTCATTTCTATATATCTCTTGTCCTAACAAAATGATGTCGTTGAGTAAGTTACAAACTAATCAAAACGATGTCGTGCTTTCTGTTTCAATATGACCGTTGGAGGCAATATGACCGTTGGAACCCGAGGCCTATAAATAGGAGGTCATTTGAAGCTGAGATAACAACGATGAACAAAGAGAAAGAATGAAGAGACTCTGTGAACTACCAAGATTATAGAGAGATACACTGTGACTTCTCTCATCTTCCTTGTGCATCTGATCATCGTATCGAGGGCTTTCAAGTAATTGATAGACAGAGGTGCCGATTACCTGCAAAATCGAGGGCTGTCGGGGATAGGTAGACAGACGAGCCGATCATCGTATCGAGGGCTGCCGGGGATAGGCAGACAGACGTGCCGATCATCGTATCGAGGGCTACCGGGGATAGGCAGACAGACGTTCCGATCATCGTATCGAGGGCTCACCAAGGTATTGGTGAGACAGACCTTTTATCCTAGGTTAAAGGATAACCCTTCTCTTTGGGTTAAAATAATTGTAATACTTTTACATTTCTGCTATTACTTGTAATAGAAAGGGATTTGTATTGTTTCCTTTTTTCTTTACATATTCAATTTTAATTGTTTCAATTACAATAATTCTATTACTTTTTGTATTGATTGATTCTATACGCTTTAAGGTAGAATCATTCATCTTTGTATTACTCTAATCATTTTGTTCACCTTGAATACAATTGTTTTACATTACATTAGTATTACAATACATCATACCTTTTATATTCAATACAATTGTGGGTGTTTGTATTTGTATTAGTTTAAGATCATTTAAACTAATCTCTTTGTTGCTAAAACTCAAAGGTTTTGAAACCTACAATTCACCCCCCCCCCCCCTTTGTATTGTTCCATCTAATAGACATACATATCTACTTATTCGATCCAACAATTGGTATCAAAGGATGTTTTCCACTGATTAGTATTACTAGCTTTAATTCTTTCTTATTATTATATTTACTACACTAACGTGTGGAGTGTAAAAGTTGTTTTTGTTGTATTAGATGGCAGGAATGAATATCAGATCAATAGACAATCTGAATCCTTCTAGACCACCAATCTTTGATGGGAATGATTATGAGTATTGTAGAGATCGTATGAAGACTTTCGTTATCAATACTAGTGTAGACAATTTTATTATGCTTACTGGGGGTTACAAAATTCCTGACAAAGAAGTTAGTACTTTCACCAACCAAGAGAAGCAAGAATATCAACTGAATTACAAGGTACGCAATACTTTATTATTCTCTATGACCAGGAATATATATAGTCAGATATCTTCATGTGAAGCAGCCAACTGTATTTGGAAGAAATTAGAAGTTACTCATTTTGGTACATCCAAGGTTATAGAAACAAGGGGAGCAATGCTTCGAGCAGAGTATCATGGATTTGTTTTTCCTTATGGAGAGCCAGTATGTAATGTGAAACAAAGGTTTATGAAAATTGTCAACAGCTTACAATCTATGGGAGAAAAAGGTCTTGATGATGAAGCTCTTTTTGATAAGATTATATATATTATGCCAAATGAATGGGAGTCAAAAAGGACAGCTATTGATGAAAATAGAAAAGTCTCCCAGATTACTCTTGATGAACTCTTTGGAACTCTTCTACAGCATGAGACAAGAATGAAGAGAGATGCTGATTTCAATAAGAAGAAGAATGGGAATGGAAGTGTAGCTTTCGCATCTAAAGCTAAAACACCTGAAAGAATTACAAGGTCTAAATCCAAGAAAGTTGTTATATCTGATTCAAGTGATTGTAATCATTCGGATAATGAGTTAGCCAATCTTGATCGAAGGATGAACAAGATTGTGGGAAAGAAATATTTTCAATATAGATTCAATAAGAAAGACAGGAAAGATAGGAAAGATTCAGAGGTAACTTGTTATGAATGCAAGAAAGCCGGACATATAAGGCATGACTGTCCTTTACTGAAGAGGAAATATAGAAAAGAGAAACACTCTGAAAGAAACAAGAAAAGGTTTTATAAGACAAAGAAAGTCTTGAAAGAAAATTATACGTGGAGTGAAAGTGGTAGTGATTCCTCAGATGATTCTTCTGAATATGAGACATCAGGACAAAGAAATATTGGACTTCTATCCAGACTACCAATTGAAGATCATTGTCTAATGGCTAAGGTACATAATGCTGAAACTGTTACAAATGTCTCTTTAAATGAAAATTATATTGATAATAGATATTATGAATCTTCAAATGATGAATCCTCATCATCATAGGATGATACATTACCTTCTTTTGAAGAGGTCTCTAGATTTGCTATGTTACATGAAAATGAAAATTCTAAACTCAAAAAGAGATTTGAGAAAGCAAATTCTAGAATTTAAATTTTGACTAAAGAAGTATCAGATCATTCTAAAGATCTTGAAGTGAAAACTTCTGATTTTTAAAGTATTTTAAAAAACCTTGAGAAAGTTAAATCTGATAAGGATAAACTTTCTAAGGATCTTGAAACTGTAATTACAATGAAAAATATTTTAGAGTCTAACTCTAGTTCAAATTCAAATGTTTTAGAAAATAAGAATTTGGTTTTAAAACTAAAGTCAGAGATTCTATCCTTGAAAAAGTGTTTGTCAAATTTTACTCATGGAAAAGAAAACATTGATAGGATGTATTCCCAAATTAGACCTTTGAGAAGTCGTTCTGGTCTTGGTTATACTTATTCCAAACCTGTTTTTAAAAATCACTATTTTGTTCCTCAAAAAACCATTTTCTGTTCTACGTGTCAATGTGGTGGACATTGGAGAAGAGATTTTTCTCTTAACAAAACTCAATCTTTAGGATTTCATAAATCTCATTTTGCAAAACAAATGTGGATTCCTAAAATCCTTTTATCTAACCCTTCTGGATCCAAACAAGTTTGGATTCCGAAAATCTAATTGTTTCTTTTTCAGGAAACGAGAAGTGTATCAATAAGAACATTTGGTACATGGATAGTGGTTGTTCTCGACATATGACTGGAAACAAATATTTCTTTGAAAAGGTTATCAAAACAAAAGGAGGAAAAGTTACCTTCGGAGATAATGCTCAAGGAATGATTGTTGGTATATGTAGTATTGTTTTTTTTAAAAGGAGATATTATTTTACAATTCATCGGAACGCAAGAACAACATGTTGACATTTTTACAAAACCTTTACCTTCCGATAGATTTGAATTTATAAAACAGAAGCTAGGAATGATTACATTAAAGTAATCATTCATATCTACTTCCTGTTTTACATCTCTCCTTATAGTAAGAAACTCCTTGTAGAAAGGGGGAGGACATTTCTTTCTATGCATTTATGTTTCTTTTTATCCTTTGATCTTTAACTATTTACTCTTTGGATTTTTTCCCCCTTCTGTTTATCGTATTGACAGTTTTTATCGAATCATTCATTTTTCCTCCTGTTTATCGTATTGACAGTTTTATCGTTTCGTTCATTCTTCCCGTTTATCATATTGACAGTTTTATAGTATCATTTACAATCGATCGATGATGGTATTGAATTTCTTTTCCATCGTATCATTAGTATTGTATCGACCGATGATGGTATTGAATTTCTTTTCCATCGTATCAATAGTATTGTATCGACCGATGATGGTATTGAATTTCTTTTCCATCATATCATTAGTATTGTATCGACCGATGATGGTATTAAATTTCTTTTCCATCGTATCATTATTATTGTATCGACCGATGCTGGTAATGTTTTTCTTTTCTATTGAATCAACCGATTATGGTATTGAGATTGTTTTCCATCGTAATGTCAGTTCATGGTAACAAGATTGTTTTCCATCGTATTGTCAGTTCATGGAAACAAGATTTCTTTCTATCATACGGTCAGTTCATAGTAATGACTTTGTTTTCCATCGGCATGTTTTTTTTAATTTCCTTATGATTGTATTTTCTTTTGATTGATATCAAAACCAACAATTACTTTATGTTCTCTGACAGGTATCTTTTTCAATTTTTTTAAAATTTTCTTTCTTTGTTTTAATCCTAACCATTGATCTGGTTTTATCTAATCTTGACCGTAGAAGATCTACGATCACCCTTTTTTGACCGTAGAAGATCAACGGTCACCTCTTTATCGCCTATAAATAGCCCCCATCCCCTCCCCAAACCCACATTGATTTTCCAGGAATTGAGACGAAGCTCTACTCCACCAGCTATAAAACATCGTACGATATTCTCATCGGTAGAACCTTTATGTCTCAATCCTCTGCTAATACTCCTGCCGAAATGTCTTCAAATACTTTTACAGAGAATGACTTTAACAGAGAAAGGTTAGTATCTCGAGATTTTTTCGATACGTACGATTCTACAATCAGGAGAATCATTTTGTTTCAAGGATGGGAACATCTGTGTGTTGAAAAGCCTGATTCTCAAGATCCGGTTCTTTTTGATGAAGTTTTTCAGTTTTACAAAACCGTTTCTTTCGACAAAGACATGACTATAAACTTTGCTGTGTATGATAGAAAATTGTCTATGTCTGTGAAACAAGCGGCACATTTTCTGAATGTTTCTGTAGAAGGGGATTCTTTCTGTACATCGCACAAACTACCAGAGGAAGTTGGTACATTTAATAGAGAAAGTCCTGAAAATTCTTTGTTTGTTATTAATGAGGAAAAGATAAAAGTGTCTCATCTTTCACCGGACAATCGTTTTGTAACTTTATGGATGCAAGGTTTTCTTATCCCAAGGAAAGGGGATAGAGAAACTCTGAAAGTTTCTGATATCTTTATGCTCGACTATCTTGTGAATATGAGGAATGTAAATCTCATGGGATATGTTTTTGAAACCATTAAGAATGTCAAGACAGGAGGGATTAAGTCCCAGATGATTATGTATCCAGCTATCCTTACGAAATTCATTCCTGAGAGTATGATGTTTTGTAACATTCCTTTGAAAGGAAAACCCATGGATTTGAGGCCATCAGGGATTAGTAAGAGTACGATGAAAAAGCTGAATGTTTTTTTTTTATCCGAATTCAAAACTTTTTGTCAGAGATGTAGAAGCTGAATTGGCTCAGAATCAATCGGCACCTATGCCAGCCAAAGACATTCAATCTACCGGTGTTACTCAAAAGTCTGATCCGCAGACTAGTTCAAAGCCGAAGAAGAATCCAAGGTACAGTAAGGAGGTTGTATCCAAATGGAGAAAGGATAAGGAACAAAGAAAAGAAGGTGATCCAAAGTTCGGTCTTGACCCTGCTGAGGCTTTTGCAGAAAGAATAAGGGTAGAAGAAACCCTTCAGGCTGAAAAGAAGAAGAAGGCTCTTTTGAAAATAAAGGCACAGGACTTTGATGTCTATAATGTCTTGAATGCGGTTGAGGATGCCAGTGCCCAATTAACAGAAGAAGTGCATCAAGAGCCCATTGTACAGAGTCTCCCTGAGGAAGGAAAACAAAAACAAGTGATGGAAGAGATAGAAGAAGTGGATGAAGAAGAAGGAGACTTTCTTTTAGAATTTCTTCAATGTTCAAAGAAGAGTAGAGAGGAATCGGTTCAAAAGATGAGTGAAGGCGTTCAACAAACTCCTCATACCGATCAGGAACGATATCCGGACAAAATGTCATCTCAAGAAAAGCAAGGTACTCAATCCTCTCATTCTGATAAAGTTGTTTTCATTAGTGACAATGTGGAAGAAGAGAGAAAGCACAAAGAAAAAGCAAAAGGGAAACAGCCAGTTGTTGATTCAAGCAGATCGTATGAACTAGCATCGTACGATGAAGATACTGATTCAGAGCATACAATCTCTCTCAAGAAAAGTGATTACATTTTTCATGTTTTGAGAAGGGTTTAGAAGACCATTCCTTATTTCCCGAGGCTGGAAGGGAAGATTGATTTTATCACTGACAATCAAAAGAAGAAGTTTGGATCTCTGATAGAATTAAGGAAGAAAGTTTTGTCAGCAGAATCCGATTTGAAAGTTCTTTCAGAAAGCTCAGTTGCTCATAAGAAGGCTTGAAATAAGATTACCAAGTGGTCGTACAAAATAGAGAGTTCAATCAATGATCATGAAATTGCTATTGAAGATATAAGAAGGTTATCAAATGAGCTTGCAATTTCTTTCAACAAGCTTGACAGAGAAACGGTTGAAATATTGAATCTTTTGTCTTCTCAAAGAGCCGATGTTCCTTCAGTGAAAGATTTGCAAGAGAGAATGAATGTTTTTCAATCTGAAATCTCGATGGTTTCATCTTTCAAAGATGAAATGGTTTTGCTGAAGAATCAAAATTCTGTGTTATCCAAAGAAAACAAGAATTTGCAAAACAGAATTGATACCCTTGAAGAATTAATCAGAGTCCATGAGGAGACCATCGGAAATCAAGATCAGATTTTTGCTGATCAACATGAGCTTCTCAAAACTCAGGGTGAATCAATTTCTGAAGACAAGAAGGAGATCAAGAAGATGAAAGTTGTTCTTCATGAGCTTATAAAGAAGGAGAAGGAAAGAGAAAACAAATTATTGTTGTATTTGTTTCTTTTGGAACTTGTCTTTGCTTTGTAATAACTCTTATGATCCTTTTCTTTTATCCTTTGTCTTGTATTGCTTTACAAACTCTTTAAGACAATTCAAGATTACACCTTTCTTTTTTTAAATCACAAAGGGGGAGAATATTTACAAAGCAAAGATTGTTTTACAAATGGGGAGAATGCTTTACAATGCTCTTAAGAATAATCTACGAATACAATCCTTATGAAAGTCCATACCTAAGGGGGAGATTAGTTGTATTCAATTTCTTATTCAGAAGAGTTTTCAATAACTCAGGGGGAGATAAGTATTTCTTGTTACATTTACTTTGTGGGTTGTGCTTTCCAAAAAGGGGGAGATTGTTAAGTCAAAAGTCTTCTTTTGACTTCTATATCATGTTTTGGAAATCAAAAATGCATTCTATTATATTTTAGAAATTACAATTGTCTTTTATCATGTTT
Source organism: Viscum album (assembly GCA_963277665.1). NCBI lineage: Eukaryota > Viridiplantae > Streptophyta > Magnoliopsida > Santalales > Viscaceae > Viscum > Viscum album. Next base: position 1,398,949,483 of record OY728153.1, read on the forward strand.
ATCGTATCGTACGATGTTGATCGTACCGACCAAATCGTATCGTACTGACTCTGTCAATCGTATCGTACTGACTCTGTCAATAGTATCGTATTGACTCTGTCAATCGTATCGTACTGACTCTGTCAATCGTATCGTACTGACTCTTCTATTCAGATGATCATTTTTTGTTTTGGTACTTTGTCAAAAACTCTCTCTGTATATGAATCGTACTCATGTTTTTCATTTCTATATATCTCTTGTCCTAACAAAATGATGTCGTTGAGTTAGTTACAAACTAATCAAAACGATGTCGTGCTTTCTGTTTCAATATGACCATTGGAGGCAATATGACCGTTGGAAGCCGAGGCCTATAAATGGGAGGTCATTTGAAGCTGATATAACAAGGATGAACAAAGAGAACGAATGAAGAGACTCTGTGAACTACCATGATTCTAGAGAGAGACACTGTGACTTCTCTCATCTGCCTTGTGTGTCCGATCATTGTATCGAGGGCTTTCAAGTAATTGAAAGACAGAGGTGCTGATTACCTGCAAAATCGAGGGCTGCCGGGGATAGGCAGATAGACGAGCCGATCATCGTATCGAGGGCTGCCGGGGATAGGCAGACAAACGTGCCGATCATCGTATCGAGGGCTGCCGGGAATAGGCAGACAGATGTGCCGATCATCGTATCGAGGGCTCACCAAGGTATTGGTGAGACAGACCTATTATCCTAGGTTAAAGGATAACCCTTCTCTTTGGGTTAAAAGAATTGTAATACTTTTACATTTCCAATGTTACTTGTATTAGAAAGGGATTTGTATTGTTTCCTTTTTTCTTTACATATTCAATTGTAATTTTTTCAATTACAATCATTCTATTACTTTTTATATTGATTGATTCTATACGCTTTAAGGTAGAATCATTCATCTTTGTATTACTCTGATCATTGTGTTCACCTTGATTACAATTGTTTTACATTACATTAGTATTACAATACATCATACCTTTTATATTCAATACAATTGTGGGTGTTTGTATTTGTATTAGTTTAAGATCATTTAAACTAATCTCTTTGTTGCTAAAACTCAAAGGTTTTTAAACCTACAATTCACCCCCCTCTTGTATTGTTCCCTCTAATAGACATACATATCTACTTATTCGATCCAACCGATATTGTGGTTATTATTAAACTAGGATAGATGTAAGAAGAACAGAAAGTAATAGGACAATACTACAGCATAGATTAAGAAATTAACACATGAAATAGTGAACATAAAGTGTAATTGTTATCTAATAGGTAATAAGAAATGATAAACATTAATATGGTTATGTATTAACCTAGAAACTATTTTAAAATCATTATATAGGATAATAATATATATTCACCCGAATGGAAACATAATGCTAGGGATTTTCATCTAAATTTTATACATATGTGAGATAAATGTAATATTCAACACATAATTATTTAATATGTCATTTATAATACATTTTTACATGTTATATCATGAATGTAATTATACCCATGATATTATTAGTTTAATTTATATTATTACATTATTGATATTATGAATCAACTATTTCAATGTGGTATGGGACACATTGTAATGTATAAAGATAAATCTTTGTTTTCATTGATTCTCTTTGCAATCTCACATCATTTTTTTGACTGTTATAATTTTTTTAAAAACAAAATCATTAATTTTTTGAAACTAATATCTTATATATAGTTCATATAATCCCACATTAATATATAATATCATGATTTTTTCATTTTTATGATATTTTTAGATCCAAATATAATTATTTTATCTAAGGGGATTTTTCTTAAATGTTACCATGTAGAAATGAGTTTGATACCCCAAATTATTTTAATTGGATTATACTAAAAACTCATTCTTATTAATATTTTATGATTAATTTATACATAATTTTACAATCAATTTATTTATATCAATTATTTATTTGGATTTATATTTGATACCAAAATCCTACTCAATGATTGTTTCTCACTTCAATATTATAATATTATCGATCTTTTACATTAAAATTTAATTATGTTTGTGATTTTTGTACACAAGAATTTCTATTAGAAGTAACTATTAGATAAATTTTTAGTAAAATAGGTCATTTTATTCTATTATGTTTATTCATGATCAGATTCAATATATAATACAATTTTTTTTACTATTTTTGACTCAAAATATTTTATAAAAGGTATTTAATAAAACTCAACATCATTTATATCTTTAGTCAGTGAACCTATTTTCTTTTAAAATCCATTAATTGTAACAAATTTATAATATAAATTTTTTAAACTTCTCCAAATTTATTTATTAATAATATTATTACCCTTTTTTCTTTAACCAATTTTTTCAAAGGATTCATCTTGTATCTTAAAAAAACATTTTTAAAAACTTTTTATCAAGAAAAAGGATTGTTCTTTATACCGCACCTGGAATGTAAGAATTTACCCTCCATAATTTCTTTAAATCTTACTTTTAGTGTTTAGAAATTTAATTTTATAAGAAATTATCTTCTATTGTGACTTTAAAAGAATGTTTCTTCCAAAATGTTTTTCAAAAAAAAAAATTATATTTTCTCCAAAAATTATTTTAAAATATATTTTTAATAATTTATTATTCATAAACAAAAAACCCATAATTTTTACTCCATGGGATATGATATATTGATAACATATTTACTATTCCTATTGATGGTTTATGATTTACCGGTGTAAGTATTTTATTCACATTAACTTTCTTGATTCCTTTTACTCCCCTTTAAATTTTAAATTTCCTTTGAACATTTTTAATTGAATTTCCCATAAATATATATATAATTTTTTATGGATATGATTATGGAATAAATTTTATTCCATTTTTCATATGGTTTTTAATTTGAAATTTATTTGATTATTTGGCGAAATATTGAAAAATATATATCCTTTATTTAATAAAAAAATTTGATAATACGTAGTTCTTATTTGATATGAGGAATGATTGAAAGATTGAAAAATAGGTTGGTAAAAATTTATGGTAAAACCTCTGTGTTTGGGATTAGTAAAAAATCTATTATATGCAATATTAGTATCATGAGATGAGAATATTTGGGAAAAATCATTCACATTTTTTTATAAGAATTATAAATAGATTTTTACCAATAATTTTAATATTTCAAAAGGATATATAGTGAAATTAGAGGCTTTAATTTTCGTTAGATAGGACATCCAATAATAAATAATTTCATTCATTTTGATTCAGCTATTATTCATCCATAATATTTTTCATCGACATATCAATGGATATATTTCTTTCTCAATTAATTGATTAAAAGTAATGTGACTCAATTTCATACCTTTAAATATTTATTATTCTTTATCATTTAATTTTAATGAAATGTATTTCTAATAATTAGCTTTTTATATTTTATATATTCATACTTCTCAATTTTTTTTATCACATGCATTGTGTGTTCATTTATTTTCCATTCAATTATTATTATTGTCATTCATTCATTAATTCCACATTTATACCTTACCCTTTCTGAGAATTTTTTCACACCTCTATTTGGTTAAATTTCCCTAAGAATCAATGATGTGTAATATGAATGATATGAAATGATATACTATATTGAATCAATTTATCCTTCATATAATTAAAATTGTGTTTTAATTTGTGCATTCATTTTTAATACATGACATATCAATGTATCTGGTCTACCAATACCACTTAACTGTTCAGTCATTATGGATTTGATTCCTTGTAATCATGAACATTTAATGATTTTAGACATTTATTTCACGATATCTAGGGTTAGGGAAGTATAGTTTTTGTCATATTAATTTTAGTAGAAACCTTTGGAAGTAGATTTAAAAAAAATTATTTGGGAACATAACCCAAATGTAGTCTCTAAGGATTTTCAGAGAAGAAAATCCTAGGATTTTTATGAGGTTAAAAATATGGACCTTTTAATAACAATACATCCATGTCCTGATACTATATGTTTACATGGTCCTGTAAGATATTTACCATGTGTTAACAAATCCAACAAGTTGCATTAGTCCTAATTTTGTATAACATGGTACATAAAATTTGGCCTTACTGTGCACCTAAATTGAGAATCCAACTGTATATGATTAAAATAATGGAGGTTTTATTTTCAAAATTTTTTGATGTTTTTCAATAGAAATCAAAAATGAATTACATACATTATTCCATAGTCTATGGGAGGAACTATGTTGAAATAATATTGTTCAAGTATTTATGTATTGGGGTTGTGTTGAAAACATTGAGAAAAAGTCTATTTGGTGACTAACCTTATTTTTGGATGTCAATAATAATTATTTTGGAAATTATATTAACATGGTTTTAGAAAATGAATTCTTTTACTTCAGGGTACAACCCATCAAATCTGGTAAGGCCGTGGGACTTGAACTCATGATCGAAGGATGATATGAGTGTCAATCCAACCATTATCCTATATAATATCCTAGATAATTTTATATTTATTTTGATAAAATATTTCATGTATAAATATTAATGATGATCCATTGGTGTTAATTTTTTATAAATTGATTAATGTCTTATCGATATTAATTTTTTAGAAGATTTATAGACAAATATAAAGACCATTATCCCTTTTATGGGTCGTATGATCTATTACGTTTTTATTTTATTGCCTCATGGATCAATGTTATTTTTTGGATTCCCATTTCTTAAAGTATGATATGAATTATAATTTTTTTAAAGCACAACCAATAATTTAATTTTTCCTGTGAAATTAAAATTTATCATGACAGTAAATTTCATTATATTCATAGGTATTAAAAGAATTTCTCAACAAGAGTAAAAGGATAATAAAAAAATGTTTTCCAAATACCTTGATGTTTTTAACCTGTGTCCTTCAAAATCATTAAACATTTATGAATTTGAGGTCCTTATCATTATATTTATAATCACTTTTTTTATTGATTACCTCAATCAATCCATATAAATATTTACTATTTCCTTCAAAGTATGTATCTCTACATTCCACTAATTTTCTCTCACTTAGGGACCAATGCATATGTTACTCCACATAACCTTTGTACATCCCAATCTATCCTTTCTATAAGATTTTGTTTTGAAATTATTCTCATGATGTGTCATTTCAAAACTATGAAATATAAAATAATAAATCTCTATGATTGAGTTTAAAAAGTAAGGATTCAATTTAATTATAGTGGGGTGGCATGTCATTCCCTAAAAATATAATGTATGAATATTATATTCCCTAAAATGTATAAAATGAAAAACCAAGAAAATAATGAATTATAATATCTTGAGAATTTATAATATTATCTCTATTTTAAATAAATTCAATATATTTTATATCTTTCAATACATGCAATTATATGTTTTATTTTACCGTATGCAACAATCACTTTCTTTGACAACATTCATTGCCAAACAATAAAAAGGTATAATTAAATATAATAAGGCTTAAAATAGACTGAAAAATAGTATATATAAAAGTATTAACTTATGAAAATATATTTTTTACAAAAAATATAAAATGAACTCATAGGATACATATTAATTAAAAAAGAAAATATAAAAACAAATTTAAAATAAAAGATTTATTTTTATTTTTATCCTCCAAAAGGTGGCTTGTCTTACTAAATAAAAGAAATTAAAATTATTGGGTAATAATAATGTAATTTATATTTTATATTTTCAATAAAATATTTTTTTATTTTCATCCATTATATTTTATAAGCATAAAATAATAACTAACAAAATTTTACACCTTGAAACCAATATTTTTATTAATTTGTTTTTAGATCCTTTTATTTGAAAAATATTTTAAGTAAAATTTTTGGAAAATTTATAAATTACATATATATAAACATTATTTATATTTTAAATCATAAAATAAAAATAAGGTTAGGTTGATTTTTTTTAATTTTTTTTATAGTTTCATCATTTTATGAATAGTAAAAAATACTAAATTTTAATTTGATAATTTCATTCTAATATGGTTTATTTATCTAGTTAAATTATAACTTTTAATGGTTTTGAAGTTTAATTATATTAATAATTTGATAATTAATACAATTTATGTTATTTCAATCAATTCAATATTTAAATTAAATATAAAAAAATTTCAATCTATTAAATGTTTCTACTTTAAAAACCTATATTCTCGTACTGTCTGTGAGATTAAATTTAAATTAATTTCTCCTTGGTATGTGATTTAAAATTGAAAAAAAAAGAATTTAATACTTTTAATAATAATTATTTTATGTCACACTTAGGTAAATATAGTATTTAAAATTTTTTTTTTGAATGTAATTAAATTGTTTACAACGATTTATGTAAAATTCAGCTTAATGGGGGACGAAACCCTAAACTTAAGTCCTTAAATTACAGAGAAACTAGTAAAAAATGACATTATATGGAAATATTTAATCCTAATAATATATTTAATAGAAATTATTCTATTATGGATTCCACATTAAATTGAAAAACCATGGGTGGAATTCCCATTGCCAAATTAATAAGACTTCACCTCTGCTTCCTTTATAAAAGGAACTCAATCCTCCCACTTCATCAAATATCTCAAAACACATTTTATTGAAAAATATATTACCAAATAAATTTTCAAATCCCTCAACTAATAAAAATATGCCTCACCCTTTTCAATTATCCATCTAATGAATCTATTTGGTGAAACCCAAAAAGATTTACCTGATTAAGTGTTATTTCCCTTCCTCAATATCTGTAGTTTTATTTTATTCTCCACTAATTCCGTTATTAAAATTCAATTATTAATTAAAAAAATAATATGATATTTTTTTGTTAATTTTTCGACCTATAATTACACACACATTAATCTAATGAGTAACAAACATACTTTTTATATGTACTGTGAGCTACTGCCTCATGAAACGATGTTATCCATTTTTCCATTACTGTCTCTCATGGTTGGGAGTTATGATGGAATATATTTTTATATATTATATCGATTATATTTATAATTTATTTATTCATATTTAATTATTTTATAACTCATTCATTTAGGCACACCATCTTTTGGGTATATGATAACATGGTTTGTGTAAATTGTGGACTACCACCCCCTCAAAGTAATGTGATTTGTTCACACTATACATGGAATATATAAGGGATGGTATAAATAAATCCATGTAAAATAAATAAAATATATGTGATACATTAAATATAAAACTCATATTCATATATTCATATATACCATTTTCTTTTCATTTTTTGAATATAGAAAATAATTGAAATTAGAGTTCATTCATACGTACAATCTACCATATCCATGAATAGTGCATTTAATTTATTATTTCTAAACACAATAAATTTTTATGAAAATATATATAATGACAACATATTATAATTAAAACATGTTTTACATTATGTATATGAAGAAACAATGATCTTTTTATGAAGAACAATAATTAATAAGACAAAAAAGAATCAAAAGACTAGGAAATTAACACCAGAAATAGTGAAAATAATAAATGATTTTTATCTAAAGGGTAATAAGATATTATAATAAAGAAAATAGTAATAAAATAGTTTTTCAAAACTATTAAATCCATTATACTGATATTATATGATTTTAACACAAATGGAAAGACACACTATGGGATTTGCTTCTCACTTTTTACATATGTGAGAAAATTTCCACATTTACAACATAATTATTTAATATGGTGTATATACTACCATTTGAAATGATATAACATGAATATCATGAATATAATTATATTAAACCTTTTATTTGATGTTATTACTTAATGTATACTATTATACAAATGGTTTAAAGTGGTATGGGTCATATAGGAATGATTAAATATTATTCACCTATTGAATGATTTTAATGATTATATTAGTATTCCAGTTAATTTTTTTAATCAATTTGTCAAAATAATTTAATTACAATTTTCCAAATTATTTCTTATATATGGTTTAAAAATGTTATATTGTTATATAATATCATTATTCATTCATTATTCAGGATATATTAAGTTTCAATCTGAATTATTTCATCTAAGGGGATTCGATTTGAAAGTAAACAATTGGAAAAAAATAACATAACTCAATTTATTTTCATTGGGGTATATGAATACAAACTTTTAATCAATATTTTATTTTAATGTGATTAATTACATTTACTTTCCATTAATGTATTTCCACTTCATTATGTGTATTTGTAGTTGATACAGATTATCTACTCATTGATTGATTCTCACAAAACCCCCTTAATATTTTCAAGATGGTGCATTACAGTCCAATTTTGTTTGGAATGGATTACACATGAATTTATAACAGAGTAAATTATATGATTAATGTTTAAAAATACCCCTAATTTTTTTATCCCATGGCAATTAATGATCCTTTTAAATTATTTGTACAATTTTTCACTCTCTTTAGTACTTAATATGATATAGAAAATGTTTTAAAGACAATCCAACTTCATGTATCCATTTAGTAAAAGAACAGGTTTTATTCTAAAAAATAAATATTTTTAAAATAATTAATTTTCTTTACATTTCCATGAATATTTAATGAAGGAATTTGTACCCATTTTATCATTTACAAATTTTTTCAAAGGAATCGTCTAATCACATTCCAAAAAAAATGAAATTTTCAAAAAAAAATATTGTTAAAAAATAAAGTTATATTTACATCATATTGAATTAATATTTTTACCCACATTAATTTATATAAAGCCTCATTTCCATTTTATGGATAAATTTTTTAAATATATTCTTTTTTAAAATTCATTTTCAATGAATTTTTTTAAATGGTATTTTAAAAAAAGTATTTTATTTCAATAATGTTTTTAACATATATTTTCATAGTATTTATATTCAACATTGAAAAAATAATTTATTTTTAAGCTTCATAACATATTATTTTGTGATACCATAATTATTCTTCTTATAAATAGTTAATTATTCATTTTCCCTAAGATAGCATTCATATTCTCTTCCTTGGTTATTTTTAACCCACATTAAATATTCAACTTCTTATGATCATTTGACATTGAATTTCTCTTAAATATGCATATAATTATTTATGTATATGATTATTTCTGGGACCATGTACCATTTTTATATGGTGTTTAATTTGATAGTTATTTGATTATATTGCTAAATATTGAGAAATATGTATTATATATTTAATATGGATATTTAATAAGCATATTTTTTATTCAATATAAAGAATTCTTGGAAAATAATGACATGGGTTTTTAATCACTTAATGTTAGCCCTGTAGTTAGGGGATGTTTAAATTAAATCCCCAAGTATCATAAGTAGTCTCATGAGGTGAAATTAGTTGGCAAAAACCCTTATAGTTTTTTTTTCAAAGAATAATATATGGGTTTCTACCCCTAGTTTTAACTCATTCGAAGGATACATACTGAAAGTTGAGTTTTTCATATTCCTTAGACATGACATCCAATATTTATAAATTTTCTTTCAAGTTTATTCAGTTATTATTTATCTATGATTATTCATGTTGACATATCTATAGATTCATTTTATTTTTATATAATTGACTAAATTAAATGTGTTTAAGTTTATTTCCTTTCCATAATGATATTTCCATAACTAGTTATTTGAATGGAATGTGTTTCTAGTTAATACCCTCCCATATTGTTTATTCACTTAATTACCCAATTTTTTATTTTATGGATTGTGTGTTAAGTTATTTAAAATTTTAGAATTATTATTCTCATTAATTAATTGTTTCTTCAATTATACATTACCCTTACTGAGATTTGGTGTTAATAATTATTTTTTTTAATTTCTCAATGGATAAAAAAATCATACTACTAAATACATACAGGGAAATACTATATGGAAAAAATTTATATTCAAAATAATTTTTTTGGTAATTAGTATAAAAATTTGTAATATAAGATTATGTATGTGTCTAGTTTATGAAGACTGCTAATATGATTAGTCCTTTAAAATTTTATTCCTTGTAATGATTCCAATTTATTATTAATAGTCATATTCTCTTGTCTCTCTAGGGTCGGGGTGATATAAAATTTACCTCATTACAAAATTATAAAAAATAAATCCCATATATTGAATATTTTTTCTAAGATAAATTTTCATAAGGTATTAAAAATTTATTTTAAATCATACATATATATCACAACAAAAAGAATTAGGATAATTCCCTTTTAAATAATAAAATTTATATTGTTAAAAAATAATTCATAATATTGATTCAAATGTAATTAATTTTTTTATTATTAATGAAATGAGACATATTTGAGATTTTCAACCAAACCAATTTGTTAAAAAATAATCTGAATACTTAATTTAAAATTGATAACCAAAAAGTGTATTTATTTTTGATAGAATTTCTATAGTTTTCCAATATGACATGCATTTATTTCCATGTTCAATATTTTTTCCTTAAGCACATTATATTGATTTTTAAAAGCATATTTTTTCTATAAAATATTTTTCTTAAATATTCATCTAATTCTTATATATTGATAATGTAACAAGAATAAAATAATTTATAATGTTAAAATTTTTCACTATTTAGAAAAAAATATAATATTTTACGAATATTAAAAAATAATTATAATTATCATGTTTTAGATACTTAGGAAAAACATAAATTCCATTTTATCAATTCAAAATTATTTAATCAATAAAATAAATATTATGCACTACATTGAAAATAATTTATTTAAATAAAACGGGTATATTATTTATTTAATATTATGAAAAATATGTATATAACTCTCATGAATATGTATTATTAAAATTAATACATATACATAATAAAAATTATTTATTTATAAGATTACATGGATTATCACAATAGTTTTGTCAAAAAATTTACTAAAGTAGAATTTTTTTATAAATTTAATAGTGAAAGAATTATTCTTAATATTTCCCCACAAATATCAATTTTATAAAATAATACTCTATTAAATAAGTGGAATACAATTCCTAAAAAGGGATTAATTTTTTATAAAAAAATAAAAATAAAAAAAAACAACATCGTTCTTGTAAAAGATAAAACCATCATATCTAAATGACGTTCTCCTCATCCTCCCCTGGAATTCTATATTAATTATATCCAAAGTTATTTTATTTTAATGAAATATTCCTCTATAACTATATTAATTTTCATATTATTAAAATTTATCTTTTTAAAAAAATGCAGTTATATTTTCACCAAGATATATTATTTATAGTTTGGATGAAATTTGAATGTTAAAAACCTCCCTGATCATAAAACATGTTCATCCAAATTATTGGTATGTTTTAGTTGTCAATTATCGTCATTTGTTTTCTCTTAATATCCATGTTTAATTTTTTTAAAAATTAAAAATAATTTGAAACAATCTCACCATGTTGAAATATAATGTGTTATGATTTAGTTCCCAAATATATATAAATCTAGATATGAAATGGGATAATAAATATCCATTTTATAAAATAAAAATATTAAAAGATTTTTAAAAAATATATGATTAACACATTATGGTGGGTCCACAATCATTATGGGTTTTTATATATTCCAAACCCTTTCTACATGTCATGAGATACATGATACATTATCCATCCATACAACTCATATGGAATGTTAATCATCATTAAAAAATCATGGGTCCCATTAAAACTTGAATATATGTTAGTAATTTATATTCCTATCACCACTTTTTGTGATTCACTTCTCTAATACAAATCATGATGCTCAATTTTACCTTTATAGTGTGATAAACACATTTTTATTTCAATAAAATCAATAGAATATATTATAAACACTATACATGTAAAAGTATACAACATTCAAACTGTAATATCAATTTTTTTTAAAAAAATATACAATGTCATAATGTATAACTCAATATGGACTAATAAATTAATTCTATAAAAACCCCACTATGTATTCTGATAGACTATTTAAAATATCATAAATTCAATTCAAAATCACCTTATGGATATTTTTGTAGTATTAAATCTATCAATTGAGAAAACAAATAATAAAACATTTCCATAAATTTTTCTTAACAATACCCCCTCTATAATTGTTGATAGCATGGTACAAGACCCAAAATTTCACAAATAATTGTAAAAAATCTTTTCATATATGAACCATTCTATAATTTTTCTCTTAAACAATGTATATAAAAAAATATATAATTTGGGACTGCATGATTCATTATAAACATGATAAATAAGAGTTGAATGAAAATACTATCAACAATACAGTTTATTAGCCTAATTATTTAATATCTATTATCATCCCCTGACATTAAACTATATGTCAACTCTATATATTCCCCCACAATAAAGAAATAATAAATATTATATAACCTTTCTCCCCCTAAGAGTATTCTTATAATCCAAATAGAGAATCATGTAGGAAAATTCATATACCTTTCGATTCATAATATTAAAAATCAATTTCTCTACCCATATTATCCAATGATTTTATGATATTTTCCCTACTAAAAAACAAGAGTATTTTTCACCCTTGATAGATAATACCTAATTAATATTTATTTGAGGTCACAATAAGGAACTAATAACTCAATCAATAAACTCATTGAATATAGAAATATATGATATAGAACACTAAATTATAATTGAGGAAATTTATAAAATTTTTAGTTAGTGATAAAAAATGATTAAAAAATAAATTAATAATTAACATTAGAAGAGTTATGGTCTATTCTCTAAATAATTATGTATTTAGTGAAGGTTGAAATCCATGAAAAACCGAATGACTCTAAAACATTTGTTTAGGATGAGTATCAATCATGATAGTTATAATTTATTCATTTATGGAAACATAGTTCAATTTCAATTTCTGACAATAAAATTTATCCATTATAAAATTTAATATAATCCTAATTTGAATCATCATTCAATGAAAAAATATATTTTTCATATGATTTTTTATAAATGAATTGTTATATTTATTAAAATTATAATAACATAACTGATCTCCAACATATTCAAAAATTCATTTCATCTATTAAATTAATGTCCAATGATTTATAATATTGACCATCTCCCCATCATTTAAATTGAAAAAAATCATTATATTATTATTATTTTTCCACATAGCTTCTCTATATTCCATGAAATATATGCCCAAAAGGTTTTTAATATTTTTTTTTGAAATATAATTACCATTAATTGGTTATATCATATTAGACCAATGAAAAATAACAAATCATAAATCATAAATATTTGGAACATGCTTGGAATTAAAAAAACAGTATTTAAATTAATTTTATTCTCTGATGATTATTTCATTTATAAAAATAAATATTATAATGTTTTGATGATTTTTTTGTAAAATATATATTTCTTCAAATAGACCATGTTGATATACAAAAAATTATGTAATGACGAGGAAAAAATATCAATCACCTCTAACTTAATAAATTCCATAAAAAGTTTTGGCCCACAAAAAAGAATTATCTAATATTCATGAAAGGTAAAATAATCAATATATAAATTATAAACTAATAATTTAAGATCATTCTTGTGAAATTAAAGCTTCATGTAAATTTGGAATTACTATATTTTAATTAACACAAAATTCAAAAAAAAATATTTAAATAATTTGGAACACTTCAATAGATGAAAATGAATCATCCTTATAAAATCATTAAATTTGAATTCTACATTTCCCATAAGTCAAAATTTATTTTAGAATAAATATGGAATCTATATTTTTCACACTAGAGGCAACCCTAAAAGATCAAAATATATTTTTATACTTTGATCTTGATAAATATCATATGTTTGGTTTTTTCTGTCTTCTTTTAAGATCATCATCCATTCCCTTGATCAAAATATAATATTTAGTACCCTCTATGAACCATTTATGATCTATATAATATGAATGATAATTTGGTCATAATGACATCACTCTATTAGATTATACCAAATATCTCATGACTTTACTAATGTCATTTTAATTAATTAGACACCTTATCCTTTTATTTTTTATTTTTTATAATCTTTTCTTATATCCTAATAAGTTTTTCCTTAATAAAAATAAACATTATCCCCTTACAATATAATTTCCTACATTTTCGTCAAATTTTCAATCCATTTTTAGAATAATTAAAGTGGCTTGCTCTTTTACATGTATTTATGAAACATTCTTCTATCCCAAAATTATTTAATATTAAATGGTTATTTTATTTATTTAGAATAAATCATTAAATTCATTATATATATATATGTGTGTGTGTTTTATTTTTTACTAATATCCATTATATAATTTTTTGGGGTTTTCTACTCATAATTATATAACATGGCCCTATTGATAATGTTAGAATGTGTCATGAAATCTCCAATAAAAAATTCATGTCATATTTTATTTTTAATTGGAATCATTTTCTACATGTTATTTACTAATTTTTTATCCACCATTATAAAATATTTATATGTTTTCCATAAAATAAGCATTTGATAAATTTTACTTTATGTTAACTTACTTGAATTATATATATGTAAAATTTGTAGTATTATGAGTTTAAAATATTATATTAATTTAGAATTTATTTGTTATTTCATTTTTATTATATTATATTATATAATTACACATCTCAAATTCAAAATCTATCATAGGTAACCAATAAATATTGTATAAATCATCAATATAATATTTATATTACATCCTTCCATGTATAACCCCTTGTAATATTGGTCTACTAGAATCAACATGAATAAACTAAAAGAACCATATTAAAAAACAAATATTAGGTAATACGTGTCATTTAAATTATATTTATATTTTTCTGATAATCATACATCCGAGTATGATCATAATTAATTGTAGATTTGTTATGAGAACATTTATGATTAAGTAGATCATCTAAGGATAATTTTCTAAATTATCTAATATATTTTCACTAAAAATTTGATTCCCCCTTAGATAGAAAAAAATATCTTATTAGCCACTTATATGATAATGATTCCAATTTAAATTGTTCCCTTGAATCACGATTTAACTATATCATCCATTTATTGTACAATACATCATGGTAATTATAATTTAATTTATTCATTTATAACATTGGATTTTTTATACATTGCGACCAATAACTTCAAAATAATGAGGATTTTAATTCTCTCTTATTTCAACCTATATTAGTATTAATATATCTTATGCCACTATTCTTTAATCATAACCAATATCTATGACTCCATATATGTTATATTTTATACCATATTCATATTATTATGTCATATAATATTAGAAGTACATATAATTTAAATAATCCACATTTAGGTTATATTATCTCCATTAAAAAATATTCCTCCGACAACAACCTTTTTTATATCTCTTCTTAACCAAATATTGTATCTTCATATTTTCTTATTGTTGATGTACTTGATCCTTATCTAGATATTATGGTTCTTATTTATCCTCAAAATCTCAAACCACTTTTTTATATTTAAATTAATTGAGGAATTTTCTATTATTTTGTATTTCTATATCAATTCTTATATGGAATACACATTTACATCGTACATGAGAAATGTATTGGTTTTATTCTATATAATTAATTTTATGAAATGTAGTCATTAAAAACTGACCATCTATATTTAAATTTTCACCCCTGTCATTTATTATATTATCCCTCTATGGAATTAATTTTAATATATTTCATGAATTTTTTATTCCCATTATTTCCACTAAAATATCACCTAATTTTAGGTTTATTATTTCATGTACATATTCTTTTTATATTAGAATTAATTAATTATATATATATATTTGTATATTTTTCTATAGAATGGTAACATGATTTGGTTCATCAACCATTCCATAATTTTATTTATTTCCATTTCCTATGAAAAGGTTTCCACTATTATAAAATTCTTATTTTGAATGAATTTTATTAATTCTTTTTTTATATACATTTAATTTATTTATATTTTACACATATCAGATAATACATATTCCTAGTGTCATTATTGGAGTTATATATACCCTATGTTCATCTAATGTTTTATTTATTTTGATGACTTATCTAAAATTTGAATCAATTAATTTGCAACATAAATTCTTCATATTTTTATATTTTAATTTTTAAATCTCCACATATAACTCACCAGTATGTCATAATTTTCCAATAAATATTGTATAATTACACATTTCATATGATTAGGATTATTTTAATTTTCCATATAAAGAACAATTTCATCATGTGTATCCTCTAATTCCACTTTGAGGTCAAAATGAAACATAACATTAGAAATGTCACAATCATATTTATTATTATTTTTTTGGTTTTGAAATTTTTTAACACTTATATCCTTAAAAATTAAATAAAACCCTTAAACTCATAAATTTTAAACAAAATTATTGTCCCAATTTTAAATAATGTTTTTCATATTAATTAAATGTTTCGTGGTCATTTTCATTCCATTGGTATCTACAAGAGATTTCATTTTCAGTAGGTCATCATTTTCATCGTCTACAAATTGTTTGGGACACATAATAGTCTCATGTAGAACCTTTATACATTCAAATAATAGATATTGAATCTCAAATTAAATTATCTATATTTAATGAGTGAACTAATATAACCACATTAATATCATTTTTCATTAGATAAAAACAAATGTTAATATGTTTTTATAAAAAATTGAATGAATCTTCTTAAGATGCATATTTTTTAATATGTATTTTATTTTTAGTTATCACGGAATAACAAATAATTATTCTATTAAAATCACCCTATTATCTATCATTTGAGGTTAATATTAAGTTTATGTTTTAATATTTTACATTTATTATGTTGGTCTCTATTATACTTTATTTTCCTATAAAACAATGCTTGTATTTTTTTGTATAATAATCTCTATTATAAAAAAGAATACACCATGGTTGAAACCACATAAATTTTTAGAACTCATAACTCTCTCTCTCAAGAAGATAATAATACCCATCAAAAAGATTGATTTCTATACAAAATTATAAATAAAATAGTTTCACCTCTATTCATCTATCTACACACACCAACATATCTATAATTATTTCTTCTATTTCTTTTTGATCATTTTCTATCAATGAGATATATATTTCTATTATTTTTTCAAATGATCAATTTGGAATCCTATTTTTCATACAATCTTTTAAAAATATCTTTATTCAATACTACATGATTTTCAAATAAATTATTTTGAACTATATTTTTTTTGAAAGCCTCTATGTACATGAAAACATGATTACATAACAATTATTATATAGTTATAGTTTTCCATTTAGATCATTTTGGTTTTCCTTGAATCATTACTTGAAAATCATTAACAATTTATTTCAAAGTCCTCATAAATTGATGAATCAAGATCATCTATTCAATACAATGTACTATAAATGATCATCCCAAGAATAATTATACAAAAAAATATTTTTCAAAAAATCACATGATAAATAATGATGTGAATATCTACAGAAAATTCAAAAAATTGACAACATTAACTAAGATAATAACTTTCAAAATAATTCCTGAAATACTATTATTTGATTATAATGTCCATTATAACATCCCATTTTAGAAAATACCATAAAAAATTATGTCCTTCAAATAAATAACATGGAACAAATATCCTAACCACATTAGCCACCATTTAATGAATAATATTACAGTGTAATTTAAAACTGCATGTAGTGCATTATTTTTTTGAGAAATATATCACTTTATACTTTTAAACTCCATGAAAGTACAAATTTATATTTTATAATGATTTATATATTGTTATAGAAATATTTTTCCCAAAATTTATTGGTAGATTTATTCAAAAAACAAATTAATATTCATTTTTATACAGGTCTGTGTATAATAATTTTATTGAATAAATTAAAATAATATTTAGATTTCAAGGTATAAAACATAATACTTAATTCCTAATATAGAATAATTAAGTATTTTCTTATAATTGAATTATTATTCATCAGAAAAGAATTGAAGAAAATAAAATGGTAATAATAAAATATTCGCATGACTTATATATAGTTAATAGGGGTGGAATGATAAGATTTCATTTTTATGATATATATATATATATAATTAGTGACACATTTTATATATTGATTTATCTACTATGTTTTTTATGAATATAACTAAACTATATTTTTTATATATTATGAGATAATAAAATTTATAATTATGATGATAATGTTTATATTTTGTTATTTCATTACCAAGTTTTATATCATAAATTGAGTTCTATAGAATGAAAAAAATATCATAGAATGATTAATATTTTCATTTAAATAAAATAATCATCTCTCTGGTATGAAATTTTTTTTATATTCCTGCAATCATTTTTTTCATTTTCTGAAAATTGGTTTATGGGTGTCTGTTACCCATTAAAAATCTTGAGGCAGGTTGAACTATGGCCAAAATTCAAAACATCATCGCCTTCCAAAATCATTACAAAATTCAAAATCAAATAACCTGTCATATGCCAGCTGTGAAATACACCCACCTTGAGCCGTGCACCCATCCATCAATCATCACTGCCGTAGCATCACTCCAGCGAGACGACCAGTGAGACTGACCACCGGGCTGTCAAGACTAACACTAGAACCAACACACGCAACAACGTCTCCGATAAACTCAACCATAACCGGAATCTTCAGTTCAAATGTTCATCCATCCACAAAACCAAAATGATCACACATAACCATAAACCCTCCACAAAGATCACAAACAGATCCATCCATGTCATTGCCACCACCATATTCATCACCTCACAGTAGGCACCAAAAGTCACAAAAAACGATTGAGAATAAATGGCATCATAGAGCCTTTACAAATCGCAAATAGTTTTAGATGATCATTGAATGAATAATTTTAGCTGATTATTATTTTTAATCATTTATCATAAAATGAAAAAAAATTATATGACCACATTTTAAAAGAATTCATTTTTATCTTAAAATCATTGATAAAAACCATAAAAAATTT
The DNA here is from genome assembly GCA_963277665.1 of Viscum album. Lineage (NCBI taxonomy): Eukaryota > Viridiplantae > Streptophyta > Magnoliopsida > Santalales > Viscaceae > Viscum > Viscum album. The sequence continues at coordinate 1,398,968,469 of OY728153.1, forward strand.
AAAATTCAATTTTTATTACTCTATGGATGTTTGTATATAATTTTTTTCACCTTAAAAATTTTCCAATACAACCATGTGGGGATCAAATGAAGTTTATAGGGTGATGGAATTCCAAAAGAGATGAATTTTTTCACTAGGAATATTAGAACCATATTATGGGATTAGAATATTATGATTTAATTATATTTATGAAATTGTATATAATATCTTACTGTTAATAATAGCATTAAATATATCTTCCTAATTCGATTGATTGTTTCATGAGATTACATATAATATGATATATTTTAATGGAAATCACAATTTCCAAAATAATATAATAATCACTCAGATGAAAAAAATTTAATGAGATTTATTTAAAAATCAACACCAATAACTCATTTTATGGATTATATATATCAGATAGAGTAATAGATTATGTAAAATAATTTCTCATTTCACTATATTTTAAACTAGTAGTAATTAATTAATCCGCTGAAATGTACCATAATACTGAGTTCCGTTATTGTAATATTTTTATTGAATTTTTTTTAAATATATCCAAAAATTTATGTATAATTTTAGTTTTTATTTTTTTTTTCTTTTTATCTTTTTACTCAAATGAAAAACAATTTTGTTTGAAAACTCTTTCAATCACACTAAATATAATTATTTCAGGACTAGAGATGATTATAATATTATTTATGCATTTCGAATTATTGATTATCAAGTGAATTATATTATTATGAAACTCTAATTTATATAACTCACTTATATAAATGTTTTTTATATTTCATATTATAATTATAGATAAAAATTCAATCATTTAATTACATTTTTTTTGATACCTTGTTTAGTTTAGAGTATACATATAAATCAATTTTATTTTATACATTTTTTCATTGTAATTTAATATCATCTATGTGATAAAATCTTATATTATAATCTTGAAAAATCTCAAAAAATATAACTCTCTTAGTTCTCATGCCACAAATAAATTGTTATTTTTTCAAAATTCTTTAAAGAGATGATGTTGGGGCATTAATGGATACTTAACAAGGTTTTCTATGATTTATAAAATTGTTACAATCATTCAATTAACTATTAAAAATATTTTTTTCAAAATATGTTGTTCCATTTGTTTTAATGATAACATAGGTAGATATGTAACAATTAGTGGTTGTGATATTCACACACATATAAATTTTCACTTAACTATATAGTAATAACCGTGAATGGATCACACAATATTCATTCCACAATTTGTTTTATTGAAATAAATAATAAATAATAAGGTCACTCCCAAATGTCTGATCATTATGTAATATTTTTTTTATAATTATGATTAATTAATTTTTTTGTATTTTTATTTAATGATTTGGAGATTTTTTTAATGTTATTGAACGTTTTTTAGTTTTTGAAACTAAGAAAATTTTACATGGGTTACTGTGAAAGAGTTAAAATCCATTTTAGTTTATTTTTCATGGTTAGATCAGGATTCTAGAAATGTCGGGTCATACTTGGTAGATGAACTCATTTATTTCTTCTATGTATCATATTGTTTAAAAAGGATTCTAAAATATTTTATCAGAATAAAGTGTGATGCCAATGTGATGTAGTGTGTTTTACATATTTAGCACATGGTTTGGTGACTTGTGTAGAGAAACCATTCAACCAACCTAGGATTTAACTCTTTGAATTATTAGAACTACACCTATCAAATGAAAATGCATTTATGGTAAAATTCAATTCATATTCATGTAATGAATATGTGTATTCCCAAAAGGTAACTTCCCAATAATCCACATCGGATTTTTGGGCCACATATTCTATATTTAGAAAATAGCATTAAGGTTAACCCCTTATTTGATCTTAATTCTCTTCTTCTTCTCTCAATTTTAGTTACTCATCCATTCCCATACTAATAATCTAGGATATAAAATCTTGAAGAATGTTTGTTCTATATATAGAATGTCATAAGTGAAATTATTCAAGGAATGATCATAACTACCCTAATCCGACCTCAATATGCTAGGGGTGATGACAAGCATCAAAGGGAAATTAAACATGGGGTTTCCTTTTCCCAAAAAACTATACACATGCATACATCCAAATTAAAGAATAGGTGTATTTATAAATAAGAAAAGATTAAACAATTCTATAAATTAATCCAAGAATTCATTAACATATATATAACACCATGATATAGTATAGTATAGTGAAAAATAAAGGGTTAATTGACACACCCAACCAAAAATGAGTCCCGAACTATCTAAAAACCAGAAATAAACCTATGTTGATCTTGGTTGATCATGGCCATTATCGAGTGTTGTGTTAATTGGTTCCTATCTAGGTTAATTCCACATCATATCAAGAAATCCCCAACTAATGGAATCATAGAATTATACATGTAAAAAAACTCTAAATATGATACTCCCTACCAAAAATCCATGTTCATATAGAGAAATACATAACATTGATGTATCATAAAAAAACAAAAAAGGGGGTACACGGTGAATGAGGGGACGCACAATGTATGTGACCCCACATCATTTAATTTCCGTGTACATATCCATTACAGGGATCTTAGTCTTTTTAGTTTTAAACTCCTTGTAGGAGGGCTGCACAATGTGTCAAGGCATGCTTTGGTCAAGCCATGTCTATTTTAGCCATGTCTGTGTACTAGAGTACACAACCATATACCAGACCATGTATTCATCAATAGGGGTTCCCGCCCATATGAACCATCACAGATGTTTCCAATAGGGTAGGGGATATACAATTTATATTAGAGACTATACGTCATGTCACCCCTATTATTTACAAAACCCCAGTGAACAATGTGAGAGAGGCTGCATGTCATGTGTCCCTCACTAAATAAGGCATGTAGGCTAGTTTTCACCAGAAATCCCAAATCCAAAATTCTACATCCACTCTATCCCTGAAACCATTTATTTTGGTTCTACCTATAGTTTTAAATATTAAATCTATCTTTAAATCATGGATCCTGGAATTTTCTCAGTATAAAATTGTGTATGGTCACAGTCGATGATTCAGTCGCTGGTTTCACACTCTACAATTGCTTCAATGTTTGATTTCAAGATATTAAACCAAAAAAGGAAATCATTTCCTTTCAATGATAAATGATCTTTTATTTTCTGATCGATCCATTATTGTTTCATCTAGACACTTCAAATCTTGGTATCTCATCAGTCATGGTATATTCTGATGATTTCAAAACCAGGACCGTGGGGTTCAATTTTTGAAGAACATGAAGCAATCAGTTAGTAAATCCACATGAACATAATGATTTAACCACATTGTGCAATAATTATTGAATATAAATCAAGATCATGCATACTAGGGTTTGAAAATTGATTAAAATAATTTAAATCTCGAATATTGGCTCGAGTAAAGGCCACAAGAGGGTGAAGATCATGGAATGATAAACAATATAGCCAATGAATTTACTTAAAAGGTCAGAAAAACCACATATAATGAATCCTAAAAATTATGGATAGATTTTTTATAAAGTTCATTTTCACCATTAATTATAGTTGATCTATCTCATTTTAGACCTCCTGATCTTTTCATATCTAGATTTTCATTATCATTCATCTAGATTCCCCAATTGTGGAGTAATAGAGATCTCGAAGGTGGAATAAAGATTATACGGTAGTCCAATGAAAATTAGATATAACATTGAATTTATAGACTCTTAATACTTTTCAATTTGAATTAATTTTTTAATTTAGTAAATAATTATTTCATTGATCGCACCTCCAACAAGCGATCGGTCTGAAAATCACAAAACAAATCATTTTATTTCACTCGTAGGGGAAACACCATATTTTAGAGACATCTATGGTCTCTTGTTTCTGATCCCTTCCACCACTTAATAGTTTTCCATCATTTTTTATGATAAAATGTGTACACAATATAAATAATAATTATTTATTTTATAAAATTAATTTTGGTCACACTAGGCGTCAAAATCGAATTTCATCTTAGTGTCTAGATCGATATATATATATATATATATATATATATATTTCAATGTCTTATTAAAAAACCATATATATGAATTATTCATTCCTATAATATTTTCTCCTTCAAATGAGAAACTATGAAAAGAACTCAGGGTACTGAGCCTCCACATGCCTCTCCCACTCCCAATAACTCTTCTACATGTTTCTGTGGTGCCAAAGAATAAAACCCAAGGAGTTGATTTTTCCACATGGTGTCCACTCCTTCTAGTCTATTATCTCCATCAGATTCTATACAAAGGTGGGTCCATCTCCAATTTCTAGATCACCCTAATCAATAACGTGCATAGTCTCAGGAAAATATATTCTCATCTGGGACACAGGGAAGATTTCGTGCACCTACTCCATCAGTGTGGGTAGGGCATGGTGGAATGAAACCTCACAAAAACTCATCAAGATATTGATTGATCTGATGAACCATGGGGATAGCATTCCTCCATAGTCCAAACATCAAAATTCTCATCATGTGAGACTCTCAAAAAAATGTGGTCTCCCTACCACTACTGGAAACAACACTTATACCAATGGTTTGGAACCATTGGTATAGGTCAAAAAACAAATGGTATAGGATATACCAGTAGTTTGGGTTAGAGTGGGCTATTGTGGTGTCAGTATAAACATTTACCAATGGTTATGGGAAAATATTAGTATAGGTAGATATAATGATTGTTTTGAATTCATTTTTATATGTGATATAGATTACATATGCCACTATGTAATTAACTTATACCCACAGCTTGGTACAAGATATTATTCCATGATTAGACTCGAGAACATGGAACAAATAGTGTGGAGGACCAGATCATCCTAAATAGTGGTGATTCTTAACATTTGATGGGAACAGTCACATGGAATGAGGATTCCCAACCATTTAGGCTACGCAGTACTAGAAAACAGTAGATGGACTTCCATAATGGAGGAAACACTAAGACAAGGGATCTCCTAAGAGAAAACAAGGTGGTCCCGATGGTATAGGATCTTGTAGATGATAAGTTGGATATATAAGTGGGGTATCAGACTATGATATCCTTGCACCACATGCACCAGGATCCCACGCCAGGCATAAGGAGTTGACAACTTTGGCGGTGGGCAACAATAGGCTATGGAGTCGTGTAACACCAATGCACACAAGATAAGAAGTAGTATGATCATTGTGTTTTCTAATATTTCCTCAGTATTAGTTTAAACATTTTCATGTAATTTATTTGCCACTATAAATATATTCATATATCTAGAGTACCCAGTTGAGGAACTATCATAACTGCTTCATCTTAATGTTCCAAAAGGGAACATTTCCTATGTATCTTATATTTTTGACAATGCAAACTTCCGCTTTGTGGAGAGAGTATCACATGAAACCATTTATTCATCTTGATGGATCAGGATGATGTAATATTTGGAATGTACTAGATATCTATGTTCCAAATATAGATTTACTATCAATGTAAGAATATCAAGTTTCCCTCTAATTTATATCACTAGTGACTTTTATTACACCCAATCAGAATTGTGGATACACCAGGTTTCTATGTTAGCTTAGTTCTCTCTATGGAGGCCCTACTCTAATTTCTATGCTCAGATGTAGTCATCCTAGTCCATTTCAGATGAGTGATGTGTAAGGTATGTGATCCTTTCTACATACTGAGCCACAATAATACATTCCTTGTGTATCTCTATAATATCCTATATCCAAATGGATTGTATGAAGGAGAGTGTCACGACCTGTCTCCCGGGGCCCATGTCGTGACTACTCCAAACCCGCCTTCCATAGGCTAGGGGCTGGTGACTAGCACTGAAAAAGAGTATCCCTATATCCGGAAGGCAATTCTTTTAAACCTATACAAACATATATACAAAGAACACAACAAGTATCCACCAAAAAAACGGTTATAGTGACAAGTGAACTGAATGTAAAGGGTCTAGAATACAAGCCCAATTGAAAAGAACAAGTACAACTGAAAAGTGAAAAATGGCTCTTGGATCATCCACTGAGGATCCTACTTGAAGGGTAGGTACAGCTAGCGATTAGTATTAACTACATCATGTCACATAAAGGGTCCACCAATGAGCACCATCCAGTATTAGCTCCCTCAGCCTCGATCAATGTTGTTAGTCATCTACACAGAACATAACAAGGTACGATTGTAGCCCATGTAGGGGTTATTATAATGATACTCTGTAGAGACCCAGAGACCCTTGAAAGTCTCCCATAGTCCAAAAAAGGAAAAACACAAATCAAGACCTCAACCACAAATAAAGGAGAAATCAATAACTCTACATAGGTATATCCCCATACATATAACTAAGTTATCAAGAAACTCCACTCATACATGAGGGAAGAATACCACAAAGGTAACACCATGAAGGTTAAATTACCACAAAGGTAAAAACACGAAGTTAAAATTACCACAAAGGTAACACCATGAAGGTAGAACCAAAAAATAAAAAGTACCACACCCGTAACACCACAAAGCTAAAAGTACCCGACAGGTAACACCGTTATGATAACATCTTAAAGGTATAATAATCAGCTCACTCCAGGTATATATGTAAATCACATAAGTACACATGCTTATTTGAGAAGCTATATCATCATACTCTATCGAGAGGCACTACTGCTGATTATACAGAGTCTGACCCACACAGGATCGATAGATACTAACCCCTGTAAGGACTAGAATAGGATATGACCCACTTTGGATCAATATGCGCTGACCAACAAAGGATCTCTAAGCATTGGACCACAATGGAGCAAGCCCACACAGGATCATTGAGCATTGACCCACATAGGAACTAACCCACATAGGATAGGTAAGTGATGACCCACACATGATCACTTGGTACTAACATTTTTATGATCTATCTCTAACCTCCACTGTATAGCCAGCCCCTAGATTCCCGCTCATCAAATGCCTGATTCTAGGAGAAAATATCCCAAATCCATCATTTGTATCTCAACCACCACGATGCTCTATGAAAACTTATCTCAAAGGGAAACCATTTCGAAAGAGATCCAATGCAAGAGACCACACATCAATCGGAAGGCTGGTCTATGACTTATAAGAATTTTAGTTCTGAGGGCCTGGTTGGATTCGATTTTGATCCAAGTTGGCCACACTCCAACATTATCCATACTCATGTAGATTATACCAAAATTATTACCTCTTTTTAAGGGTTATGATGTAGTAGTTGGTTCATCAAACGGATGCTCTGTCTATTAGTTACACCACATTCTATGAAACATGGGTGATCACACATTAGTCTCTCCCAGCTCAGCTTGGACCACTGGAATATGCCAAAAGGACCAATTCCTAAAATGGATCTCAAAACCACTGATGGCATGTGGAACATACACCATGTTCGTCATTTAAAGATGTTTCATTATTTCCAGACTGGTTGGGTCTGGGCACGGTATGACATGGTCATGTTGGCACGATGCAACGGGTATGGTGGTCAACCTGACCTTGGTTGTGTCCAACACTCTATGTGTTGGCCTAGTTTACTGGGTCCCGCCTATTGGGTCGGCCTGCTTCGGTTCATGGGCATGATTCATGTTTGGCCCGACCCGTCGGATGGGGCTCGACCAACCCTCGTTGAACCCCTGTGTCGCGGGATCATCCTGGCCCGCTGGGTGGGTCTAACCTGCGGGTTGGGTCTGGTCTTCTCGGTGGGCCTGCTTCCGGCCCTGTCCCCCAGAAGGTGGAGTGGCCATACCAACTGGACCCGTGGGTGCGGGGTCTTTTCAGCCAGTTGGTGGGGTGATGCCCCACCATGTAATGATCAGTTTTTTTGGTCGACCGAGGGTCCTCCAACCCAACGTGGAATGGGTTCTCACTACTCTCTACCTGCCATAGCAAGATGGCCACTGCTGTAGCCACCAGTCATGCATGGGAGCCGCACTCCTTGTCCCACACGACCTTCTCAGGCCAGCCACCTATGGTCTCTGTGACGCGCTATCATCCGCCTCCCTCCACCACTCGCAACCGGTTTTTGTGGGTCTCATTTAGCCACCGTTGGCTGCCAACGACTTGGCGTGCTAGCGGTTCTGCGGTTACTTCCACATTATCATTGTCTTCTCATTGTAGTCACCTTGTAGAAGAAATCTATAAAAAACACAACTTAAACAGAGCGGTGGGGGGTCCAGGCCTTGTTATTTTGTCCTGAACCATCCAAGTTAATATGATAATGAACAGAAACAAGGAAAAAATCAATGTTAAAGTTTAAAAAAACCCATAACTAAGGATCTATTTATAATGCTCACGATTGGGGAAGAGTCGATGTTTTTCATCCCCAAAACAAGTCGCCAATTTTTCTTCTAAAACATCATACTTTGGTTTGTCATTCGGTGTCGGTGGTCACCACCCATAAGAACCAACTCCATCCCTTACCTGATTTTTGTCATGACACATTATCAGAACATTGTCTCTTGGTGAAGTCATTCAAATACCTCTCCACATGATCCTTATAAAAAATATAGGGGGAGGGTGAGAAACACCTATTGAATTAATGGGGGTCCATTTAATATAGAGTTTCCTAATTCCAATGGCATTGTTACAAATTATTTGATGAGTCAAGACACATAATGGCTTGACACGACATTGGTCCCGCCACATCCATTTTCCATTGAAGGAAAATAAAGAAAGAAAAAAATACCAAATTTATTTTATTATTCTTTTAAAAATTCCCAAATCTAACTTTCTCGCCAAACTTATTACGGGTGAAGTGAATCCTCCCTTATGTGAATCTCAGCACAGTGGATTCAATGATGCCCTCATATTTTTAATCCAAGCACTGGTTCAAAAGATAGAAAACACAAACTGTATGTTTACTGAATATACCTTGAAAAAATATTCAGAAATACATTTTAGGAGCACCGGGTCTTAGAATTAGGAGAATTCAATTTTTGATGACTTCTAATAATTGCATATAATTTTAAAAAAGGTTTACAAGTAGAATCATGTAGTTTATATTCATCCAACTTAGTATTTTTCATCCCTAAAATCCCCAACATAGAATAAATAAACAAATGGGTGTTCTAAATAGAAATATGATCCTCCCTATCCCATATAATCAACTGGAGGATTCCTTACATCCAGAGAACATGCACTGGATATATCGATCATCCATGATGGGCCTACTCCTGTCAATCCTCAATATCCACTGGAAGCTATGTAAAGGTCACCCAATCATTATTGTCTAGCTCGCAATGGTCAATGATGTGATATGGGTAATGAATGTATCTCCTCAGCTGGGATACATGGAAGATTCCGTGCACCATCTCCAACTGTGGTGGTATGTCAAAGCCGTATGCTACCTCTTCCATCCTCCAATGTATCTAAAATGGTCCAATAAACCTCGGTGAAATTTTTCTGCCTCAGCCATATCTTCGAAATCCTCATCGAGGTGAGACTAGTAGGATGATGTGGTCTACCACCTCTTACTCGAAGTGTCTCCGTATGCTATTTCTGCTCTATGTCATCATCATCCGCTCTTGGATGATCTGCACCTTCTCCGTGGAATCCTATACCAACTCTCAAACCATAAGCTTTGAATCCCCTGGGTCTGTCCAACATAGTGGTGATCTACAATGTCGACTATATAAGGCCTTTAATGGTTCCATACTGATGGTGGAGTGATTTTTGTTGTTGTATGAGAGCTAAAAAAATGGAAAGTGATCCTACAACTATGAACAAAATATAGGATGCAAGAACATAGCATGCTCTGCAATATCTGAATGGTCTGCATCATCTGACCATCCGTCTGTGGATGAATGGTGGTGCTCAAATGTAGCTAAGTCTCGAATGCCTCTTCTAAACCCTTCCACAACCATGATGTAGAACATCCTTCACAGTTAGAGATGATCATCTATGGAACCCCATGAGGTTGTGAAATCTCTTATAGTTAGAGCATTCCAAAGACTGATACTGATCCCTTCTCTCGGATGGGTAGGAAGTTGTCTGACTTGGGGAGTCAGTAAATGATCACCCAGATGGAATCACATCCACTAGACGTATGTGAAAATCCCATCACCAATTCCTTGAAGATACCATCCCACATCCACTTCGGCACCTCTAGTGGATGCACAAATCCTAGTGGATCGTGGTGCTCAGCCTTCACATGCTGACATGTGAGGCATCGTGAAAAAAACCTGGCCACTACTTTCGTTATCCTAGGCCACCAGTACTGAAGCCAGAGGTCCTAGTAAATATTCTCCACACCAGGATGTACCGCTAGAGGGGACGTATGGAACTCCCTCAACACCTCCACCCGTAGCACCAATGGTACCATGGTGAATCCTATAAAAAGTATGGCGTTCTCCCACCCTTTATAAAAACCATCTGGTTTGTTTCCTGAGGATATCTGAGCACGTCGAGATTCACATTCAAAATCCCCAAGTTGTGCCTCTTAAAGTCACTGAAGAAGTGGTGTAGTGAAATTCATACACTAGAGGTATGCTACTCTATATCTATCCACAATGGATATATGCATCGTGGGTAGCTGTTATATCCCCACACATAGCATCTATAAACCAGACCTCCTGCGGAGTTCATATACCACTACCTTCTCCTTCCCATGAGTACAGACTATCTCAAAGTCATAGTCTTGGGTGAAAAGTATCTAGTGTCATTGTCATAGGTTCATGTCATTTTGTGAGAAGATATACCGGAGGATCTTGTGATATGAGTAGACTGTAAAACGTTCTGCCATCAAGTATTGTATCCACAACTTGAAGGAGAAGACCACTACTGCTAAATCAAGGTCTTGGGTGGCTTAGTTCTTCAAATGTTTTATCAGTTGTCAAAAACCATAATAAATCAGAACTCGCTCCTACATCAGGACTCATCCATGTTTGGTCCCTAATGCATCGTAGTAGAGTACATACCCAATACCCTTTTCCGATATCCTTAATAAGTTGGCACTCATCAGTCTCTCCCTATGCTCCTGAAAACATTGTTGGAAACTCCGCACCCCCAAAAATGCATTTCTATTCATCATCGGTGCTTATAAGGGTGCCGCTACACAAGAGAAGTCGGGTACGAATCTCTATTAGTACCCAACCAACCCCAAGATACTCCACACCCAGGTCACACTAATGGGTGGGTCCCAAGCTAGCAGAGCCTCTATCTTTGGAGGATCCACTACCACTCCAGCCTCCGAGATAACGTTTCCCAGAATATGGACCTCCCATATCTAGAATTGGATATTCATGATCTTACCATAAAGCTGGTTCTCATAGAGTGTATCCAGAAAAATCTTCATATGATAGACACGATAATCCTCCGTAACTGAGTACACAATGATGTTGTCATGGAGACCACCATAATGAGATTGAGGTATGGATTCAAGATCCTATTCATGAGTCCCATGAAAACTACATGGGCGTTGGTCACGCCGAAAGGAATAACCAAGAACACATAGTGGCCATACCGACATATAATGGTCCTCTTCTGCTTATCCTCATCTCATACCCTGAGATGATGATTCCATGATCTAAGGTATAACTTTGAAAACCATCGAACACCCTTCAACTGATCAAAGAGATCATCAATCCTTCATAGTGGATTATTGTTCTTGAAAATCAGCTGGTTTAGGTGACGATAGACTATATAGAGTCTCAAACATCCATCTTCCTTTATGGTGAACAAAATCAGGGATGCCGATGGAGAAACATTGTTCCATATGAACCACTTCATTTGCAAGTCCTCCAGCTATATCTGTATCTCACGAAGCTCTACAATAGCTATCTGATATACTGGTGTAGATATTATTGAGTCAATAAGGTTTTCCTTTTGACTTCTCCATTCCTTCTTGTTTTGAAAATCACAAACACCATATACTTAAGAAAATATTGTTTTTACCCCCATAAGGAAAGTTTAATTATTTAAGGAAATTTACCTTAAGTTAGATTTTTTTATACATAGCAATATTATTCTTAAAACCAAAAACCTGATTTATAACTAAATATCCGGAGTCATATAATGAAAAGGATTGGATCATTCTTTTTTTAGAATCTAAATTCTGGATTTGACCTGTAATGAAGTTTTAAACTGAATTCTAGACTCCGAACTCTCAAGTAGTTCGACTCCGAACTCTTAACATATTCGACTCCGAACTCTGAAGCAGTTCGACTCTGAACTCTTAAGAAGTTCGACTCCGAACTCTTAAGAAGTTCTACTCTGAACTCTGAAGAAGTTCGACTCCTAACTCACATGTTGTTAGACTCCAAACTCTTTAACAGTTCGACTCCGAACTTATTAAGTTGTTCGGCTCCAAACTCTGCAAGTTCAGAATCCGATCTCTGGTGAAATCAAACTCTGAATTACTAAAACAGAATATGAATATTTCATAACATAGACTCTGATCTTATTATTTTTCTTACAGTCTGAACTATTGATTAGCTTTTTCTTACATATGATATGTTTCAAAACTATGTCATTCATTCAGTTTTACATGGTTTGTTTTAAAACGATGTCATCTCTTCTGTTTCTAATTAACTGTTGGTTGAGTTACACGTGTACAGGTCCCTCTGTGTTTCATGGAAAATATGACCATTGGAGGAGGGAGCCGACCGTTGGAAATTTTCCTATAAATAGGAGCTCATTTGAAGGAGCTCATAATAACTTTTTCGACGTTGTTCACACTTCCTGTTGAAGTGATTTCTAGAGAGAGAGGCTCTTATTAACTCTCATCTTCGTTCAGAAAGTTTGAACTTCTTGTTCAAACCTTGCCTTGTGTAGATTTTCTTCGTGCAACTTCGAATGTTGGTGATTACATTCGAGGACTTCTGGGGATAGGAAGACAGAGGTTTCCAACACCTTGAAGTTGAGGGCTTCCTTGTTGAGGGAGACATAGGATCTTACTACCATGAAGTTGAGGGCTTGCGGGGATAGCAAGACAGTGATTCTGATATTCATATCGATGGATTAACCTGGTGTGGGTAAAACAGACTTTCATGAATGTATAAATCAAGGGACCTTTATCCAATGTTGTTAGATACCCTTCTCTTTGGGTTAAAAGACTTATATCCTGTTTCTTGTAGTTTTTACTACTTGTTTGTTTCCGCTGTATATTGTATTATAAGAAAAGTATAACTTTCTTATACTTCCTTATACTCTGATAAATTTAGATTCTATACGCTTTAAGGTAGAATCTCATATTGTAATCTTTAGTTAAGATTCAATTTCCAGATTCTTATTTCCAGAACCTACTTTTAGAATCTCTTTCCAGTGTAAATCAAGTACATAGAACATGTAGTTTATAATTTCATTCCTTATTCCATTTTTTCAATTGGTGTTAGAGGTGTTGTAAATTTTCTTATTTTAACTTTGTTAAAATTAGCTCTTTCTTTTGTTTAAGTAAATTTTTTAAGGTGTACAATTCACCCCACTCTTGTATATTGAGCATCTACATCATTATTTCAATCCTAAAATTGGTATCAAAGAAGGTATATGAAATACTTATACTCGTGTATAAGTTTTTCTTTTCCATTCTAAATTTTTTCATTCCGAACACTGTCATTCTGAACATTGTCATTCCCAACATTTCCATTCCGAACATTGCCATTCCGAACTTTGTCATTCTGAAATTTGTCATTCCTAACTATTTCATTCCGAACTTTTTCATTCCGAACTTTTTATACTAACAAGTTTGTGTGCTGAAGTTTTTAGTATGGTAGGAATCAATGTTGTCTCTATTGATAATCTAAACCCTACAAGACCGTCAATCTTTGATGGTAATGACTATGAGTACTGGAGAGATCGAATGAATACTATTATTATCAACACTGGAGTAGACAACTTTGTTATGCTTACTGGTGATTATAATATTCCTGACAAGGATGTTAGAACTTACACTAAATAGGAAAAGCAATAGTATTAACTCAATTATAAAGTATGCAATACTTTACATTGTTCAATGACCAGAAATATATATGGCCAGATTTCTTCTTTTGAAGCAGCTAATTGTATCTGGATGAAGTTAGAAGTTACACACTTTGGAACTTCTAATGTAATTGAGACTAGGAGTGCTATGCTTAGAGCTGAATACCATGGCTTCAATTTTCCTTATGGTGAACCGATTTGCAAAGTTCAATAGTGATTTATGACTATAGTGAATAGCTTATAGTCTATGGGAGAGAAAGGATTAGATGATGAAGCTCTTGTGGAAAAGATAATTGATATTATGCCCAATGAGTTGGAATCAAAGAGAACCGATATAGAAGAGAATAGGAAAGTCACAGAAATTTCTCTTGATGAGCTATTTGGAACTCTTCTCCAACTTGAAACCAGAATGAAGAGAGATGCTGACAACATCAAGAAGAAGAACGGAAATGGTACTGTTGGTTTTACAACAACATTAAATCGGATGAAATCTAATACTCTTGAGAGAGTAACCAGATCCATATCTAAGAAAGTTATTTTCCAATCCGAATCTAGTGAGAGTGAAGTCTTTGAAAATGAGTTAGAAAATCTTTCTCGAAGGATGAAGAAGATAGCTAGCCAAAGAAGTTTCCAATCCAAGTATAAGAATAAGGAAAGGAAAGATAGGAAAGATGGAGAAGTCACGTGTTATGAATGCAAGAGAGCTGGAAATATTAGACCAGATTTCCCTATGCTTAAAAAGAAATAAAGGAATGAAAGGAATTCAGACAGGAATAGAAATAAGTATTATAAATCCAAACCTAAGAAAGTTCTAAAAGAAAATTATACTTGGAGTGACTGTGGTGGTGACTCTTCAGATGAATCTTCTGATTATGAATCTTTAGGACAGAAGAATCTTGGGCTTATAGCCAAACTACCTATTGACAATCATTGTTTTATGGCTAAGGTAAAAAATGATGAATCATTGACCAATGTATCTTTAAATTCTAATGATAGTAAGTACTATAACTCGTCTGATGAAGCATATTCTTCTGATGAAGATAATACTTTACCTACTTATGAAGAAGTTTCTAGGTTTCCTGAACTTCTTGGAATTGAGAACTCTAAACTCAATAAGAAAATTGATAAGGAAAACTCTATAAATTATATTCTTATAAAAGAGATATTAGATCTTTCTAAATATCTTGATAAGAAAGATGCTGATTTTTAAAGTATTTCAAAAAATCTTGAGGAAGTAAATTCTGAAAAGAACAAACTTTCTAAATAATTAGAAAATGTAATTTCTAAGAAATTTTTTTTCCAGCCTAGCTCTAGTTCTAAATCTAATTATTTTGAAGATAAAAACATGGTTATAAAACTCAAGTCCGAAATTTTTTCCATAAAGAAGTGTGTATCAAACTTTACCCATGGTAAAGAATATTTTGATAAAATGCATTCCTAAATATGACCTTTATGAAATAAATCTGGATTTGGTTATACCCATGAAAAACCAACTTTTAGTAATAATTATTTTGTTCCTAAAAGTGCCCCATTCTGCACCAAGTGTCAATGTGGTGGTCACTGGGAAAATAATTGTTCCTTAAACAAAACCCAATCTCTATGATTTCAAAAAGCCTATTTCTCTAAAAATATGTGGGTTCCTAAAATTTTGTTATCTGGAAATCTCGGATCCAAACAAGTTTGGATTGAGAATGTCTAGTTCTTTTCTTGATTTTAGGAAAATAAAGAGAGTACCAGTAACAATACATGGTACATGGATAGTGGATGTTCCTAGCACATGACTGGTAACAAAATATATTTTGAAAATATTATCAAAACGAGAGGAGGAAAGGTAACGTTCGGAGATAATGCTAAGGGAGAAATTGTTGTTATAGGTAATATTGTCCTTCTTGGTAAAACCTTGATTTCAAATGTCTTTTTTGCTAATGGTCTTAAGCACAACCTCATTAGCATAATTCGGTTATGTGCTGAAGGATACCTTGTGAATTTTAGGAATGATAAGTGCTTAGTTCACAATTCCAAGGATGAATTTATTCTCTCCGCCAATAGGAATGAGAATGTTTACACTTTGAAACTATAAGACCTCAGGAGCCAAGATTTACCTTTCCTAAGTGAAATATGAAATCATTCCTGGTTATGGCATAGAAGACTAGGTCACTGTAACCTTATGAACTTATGCAAACTCTCTAAAAAAACTAGTTAAGGATGTACCAGCGCATAGATTTGATTCTTCTAATGTTTGTGATCCTTGTCAATATGGAAAGCAACATAAATCTAGTTTTAAATCAATTGGTGAAGTCTCAAAAAATGATGTATTACAGTTAGTTCACATGGATCTTTTTGGTCCAACACAAATTGGAATTATTGGAGGAAAATATTATGTGTTTGTTCTAGTTGATGATTACACTAGATTTACTTGGGTCTATTTTCTAGCAAAGAAGTCTAAAACTTTTTCTTATTTCAATAGTTTTAGAGCTCAAGTTAAAAATGAGAAAAACATTCCATTTAAAACTATTCATAGTGATCATAGAGGAGAATTTCAAAATTCAGATTTTGAAACTTTTTGTAGTAGAAAAGGCATTACTCAAAATTTTTCAGCTCCTGGAACTCCTCAACAGAATGGTGTAGTCGAAAGAAGAAATATAATTCTTAAAGATATAACTAGAACCATGTTGAGTGAATATTATATAGCTAAACATTTATGGGCTGAAACCATAAGTACTGCTTGCTATACTATAAATCGAGTTTTGATTAAAACTTTTCTTAATAAAACTCCTTATGAGTTATGGAACGGTAGAAAACCAAGACATTCCTACTTCAACGTTTTTGGTTTCAAAGTATTCATTCTGAATACTAATGATAACATACATAAATTCACACCAAAATCTAATGAAGGTATTTTTTTAGGCCACTCCACAACTTATAAGGCATATAGTGTTTTCAATAAAAATACTTGTACTGTTGAAGAAACAGTGCATGAAAATTTGATGAGTTAGATCCTTTTGTTTTAAAACCATCCCAACCTACATCCTCAGATGTGTTTCCAAAAACTAATTTTCAACCTTTGATAGAAGAACCTTCTAATAAGGAAAATGTTCAAGAAGATACTTCTGAAACATTTACCTTAGAATACTTTCTACCCTATGTTGATGAACATGTTTTACAAAACCCAAATCAGGTGTTTCTTAAGAATCATCCCAGTGATAATATCATTGGTGATGTAAATCAACCTGTAAGAACTAGAAGTTCCTTATGAAATGAAATATAAAATCTAGCATTTCTTTCCCAATTAGAACCAAAAATCACTAATGAAGCTTTAGGTGATGATGATTGGATCAAAGCTATGCAAGATGAACAAAATGAATTCGAAAGGAACAAAGACTGGATCTTGGTTGAAATACCTAAGGAAACATCTGTTATTGGAGTAATGTAGGTCTTCAGAAAAAAAATGTGATGAAAATGGAGTCATATTAAGAAATAAATCTAGACTTGTTGCTAAAGGCTATAATCAGCAAGAGGGAATAGACTATAAAGAAACCTATGCTCCAGTATCTAGACTTGAATCTATTCGTATTCTACTTTCCTTTGCAGCATTCATTAATTTCAAACATTTCCAAATGGATGTAAAATGTGTTTTTCTTTACAGTTATGTTCAAGAGGAAGTTTTTGATGAACATCCTCATGGATTTGAAGATACAAAACATCCATATAATGTTTTTAGACTTACCAAAGCTTTGTATGGTCTTAAACAAGCCCCACGAGCCTGGTATGATAGACTCACTGGATTTTTGCTTCAAAATAACTATGTTAAGGGAAATCCAGATCCAACACTTTTTATTAAGAAAGATAAGAAAAATGTTCTGATTGTACAAATTTATGTTGATGAAATAATTTTTGGTTCAACTCAGCAATCTTTAACTGACTCTTTTGCAAGTCTAATGAAATCTGAGTTTGAAATGAGTATGATGGGTGAGTTATCTTTTTTCCTTGGTTTTCAAATTTCTCAAAAATCAGAAGGAACCTATATATCTCAACATAAGTATATTAATGATCTTCTCAAAAAGTATGGTTATGACAACACTAAAAGTATAAGTACTCCCATTGGTACCTCAAATTCTTTAGATCTCGATGAAGCTGGGAAACCAGTAGATCAACCATCTTTTAGAGGTATTATAGGAAGTTTACTTTACTTGACAGCTAGTCGGCCAGACTTAATGATCTCAGTATTCTTATGTGCAAGATATCAATCCAATCCTAAAGAATCTCACCTAAAGGCTTTGAAAATAATTTTTCGCTACCTTAAGGGAACTATGGAACTGAGATTATTTTATACTTGTGGAAATGATTTTGTTCTAAAAAACTTTTCTGATGCTGACTTTGGTGGATGTAGAATGGATAGAAAAATCACATCCAGAACTTGTCATTTCTTAGAAGAATCACTAGTTTCTGGTTTATGCAAGAAGCCACATTCTATAGCACTTTCCACTGTTGAAGCCGAATATGTAGCAGCTGGAGGCTGTTGTGAACAAGTGTTGTGGATGCAACACACACTCACAGAATATGGCTTGAGTTTTACTAAAACTCAAATGTTATGTGATAACACAAGTTCCATTGCACTAAGAAAGAACCCTACACATCACTATCATGCAAAACCCATATATATTAGGTATCACTTTCTTAGGTATCACACAAAAAAGGAGATATTATTCTTCAGTTTATCAGAACACAAGTTCAACTTGATGATATCTTCATAAAATCATTACCCTCCGATATATTTGAATATATTAAACAAAAGTTAGGAATGATACCCGTAAGGTAATCATTCTTCATTGACTTCTTGTTGAACAATTCTCCTAACAGTAATAAACTCCTTTTCATAGGGGGAGTACATTTTTTTCCGAAGATATTTTTTTAAACTTTTCATAACTAAAATTTCGGGAATGGAAATTTCTGGAACTGAAATTTTCCGAAATGGAAATTTTTGTATTTAAAACCTCCGGAATAGAAGTCTTTGTACTGAAAACTTCTGGAATGGATTTTTTGTACTAATAAGTGTTCGTAACGAGGTTTTCAGACTCAAGTTTTCATTACGAGGTTTTTGGACTTAAGTTTTTGGAAGAATATTACCAATTACGAATAACATTTCTTGATAATCCATAAGTTATGATTTTCTTACTTATAGTTTCTTAATCAAACGTTGTTTACTAGTATGTTCCTTGTTTTTAAAAATTCGGAATCTAGTTTTACCTAAAATATGATTGTTTTCTTTAAAAAGAACTTCAAAAGATAGGAGTCAAATTTTCATTGCGGGATTTTTCTCAACCGTCAGATGAGATCAAAGTATTTTCGACCGTAGGATGGATTTTGCAAGACCAATGGTCAAATTCTTTTCATATAAAAAGGGGATCCCAAGACTCTTCCCACATCGTATTTTCCAAGCTTCTGCGTCTCGAAGCTCTACTGATCTTCTTAAGGTCAGTTCCGAACTTTGTGAAACTAATCTGAATCATACAGTTTACTTCATTCTGAATGTCTGTTGAAGCAACCTCTCAAGATATTTCAACTATGAAACCAATTTCAAAGTGGTTAGTTTATAGGTAATGGTTAGTTCATCCAGATTTTTATAAGATTGATTCACTTATTTAGAAGAATATTAGACTAAATGGATGGGATGATGTATGCATAGAAAAACTTGAGAAACATGATTCGGTTTATACTGATTTGTTGATAGATTTTTATGAGTCTATTTCCTTCCTGGTGAAAGATGGTAGAGAACGGTTTTCTTTCAAGTATTATGGGAAGACTTATAAAATTTCCAACACTAAGGCAGCAACCCTGGTTGGTTTATCATATGAGGGAGAAGCAGAATTCAATTCTCACAAACTTCCCAATGTGTAAGGGAGTTTCAATAAGAAGAAGGAACTGAAGTGTCTTGGGCTTAAGGATGATTCAACAACTAAGATTTCTCAGCTCACTCCGAACAATAGAATACATCAACTATAGGTGCAAGGTTTTCTGGTTCCGAGAAGAGGAGATAAATACAATCTGAAGAAGAGTGATATCTATGTCTTAGATTTTTTGGTAAATCTAACAAAGATAAATCTGATAAGGCATGTCATTGTTACGATCAAGAATATCAAAGAAGGAAATCATAGAGCTCAGATTATTATGTTTCCTACCTTATTTTCTAAGTTGATAGTTTGATGCTTATAATCTTTCAATGTTTCCTGCAAATCAAAGATCCGAAATTGTAATCTCATGCTTGTTAGTGATGACACGCTTAAGAGAACGAAGATGGGATTTTCTAGTGAATCCGGAGAATTTTACCCCTAACTATTGAGGAGTTTGAAGCAGCTGAAAAATAAATACAATCTCTGGAACCTTCAAAAAATAAAAGGAAGAAAAGAAAGGCTAAGGAAGTGGTTACTGATGATGAAGTTCCTCATCCTAAGGAAACTGAATCTGCACCTCCGAAGCCGAAGAAGTAGAAAACCTATAAAGATGAAGTAGCAGCAATATGGAGGAAAGATAAAGAACTATCGAAGGAAGGGGATCCTCAATTAGGACTGGACCCTGCTAAGGCTAAGGCATTAAAAGAAAAAGCTGATGAGGAGCTAGAAATACAGGCAAAGGAAAAGAAGTTGAGAAAGAAGATGTTTGAAACTGAACTAGTGCGATCTTTGCTAAAAGATACAGAGTTGTCTTCCGAAAGACATCCAGTTCCGGAAACATTCGGTGTTGAATCTTCTTTACCAGAAACTCAAGCGAAAAACTATGTCACTCCAGAAAAGGACAAGGGAAATGAATGTGTTGTAGAAGCTGAGAATGAGGTTGCTGATGTAGTTGAGGAAGAAGCTGAAGATAAATAAGAAGAAGAAGAAAAGAGTGAAGATCTGGATACCTTGATCAAGTAAGTTCAGAAATATAATGATAAGGCTGAATCCATAAAAATAGTATCTCCATGGAAGGTAGATGAGGAATCCAGCAAGAAACATGAAGAAGAAGAAGATAAGAATGTGTTGTTTGATGAAGAAGAATCCTATGATAGAAACTTTCTTGAGGAAGGACAATAAAGACAGAAACCAGATGAAGATCAGACTGTTCATGTTTATGAATCTGAGGAAGTATCTCCTAAATTGAAATCTATTCCGAAATCTGATTAAAGGAAAAAAACATTAATGGAGACACCCATTAAATATATAATCAGTAGGAAAGAGTTTGGTGGTAACTCTAGAAGTAAGCTAGTGTCAGATTAAGAAAAGGAATCTCAAAAAGAAGATTCTGATTCGGAATCGTCATCTCACGGGCATGATTTTGTTGTTCAGTCTTTGAAGAATTTGGTGGACGTCGTTCCAATTTTTCCCACCATTGACTCCAGATGTCAAATGCTTCAGAAAACTCAAAATCAAAAATCAGAGACACTCTCCATGTTAATGGAAAAGTGTGTGAAGGTAGAAGAGGAATAGAAGAGTTTTCTTATTGATTATGATGTGCATCGGAAATCCTACAGCAAGGTAACCAAGTGGTCTAAGAGAGGTGATGAAGATTTAGTTCACTTTGAAAATTTTCAGAATGAAATTCATAATTCCTTTCAAATGGAGGATAAAACGATTAATGAGATTTCTGAGAAATTGTCCTAGGAAAAAAATTTCCGGAATCAATAGGTCAGGGATCTTAATGGGAAACTTAACTCAGTATCTCAAAACAAGAAAACCGAAAGAGATTTCTGGATTGAGTTTCAACAGAAGATGGAAAAGCATGATGTGTTGTTGAAGTTGTAGAAAAAAGCTTTGGAGGCTCAGGAAGAGGCTTTAAAAGTTCAAGAAGAAAAGGTAAAAGTCTTGGAGAGGCAATGAGAGGAAGATCAAAGAGGCTTGAAGAAACTCAAAGCCTTGTTAAATTAGCTCATTCTGATGGAAAAGGAAGAAAAATGAACCCACTCCGATCTTTTTTTATAGTTGTCTTTCCTTGTAAATTTGTGTTCCCTCAACTCTAATGAAATAGTTATCTAGTTGGTTTTTATATTGTTATATACTAATGTTTCAGGTACCATACTTTTTTTTCATTCCCTTCAATTCTTTTTGAAAATCACAAAGGGGGAGAAGGAAAAATAACTACTCCTAAGGAGGAGAAAGGGAAAAATTTCTATGATAAATATCCTTAATGAAAGGGGGAGTTTCCCACTATGAAGTTTTTCATTCTTATATTATTGAAAAATCCACTCCGAAAACACAAAATACAATCATTAGAGTTTCAATGCCTATGGGGGAGTTAGTTGTATTCATTCCTATCCATGAACAAAGGGAGATAAGATTTATTTTTCAAAGTCTAATAAAATTTATCAAGATCCTTATATGATTTTTCGTAAGGATGTTTGTGCTTTCCAAAAAGGGGGAGATTGATGAGTCAATAAGGATTTCCTTATGACTTCTCCATTCAGTCTTGTTTTGAAAATCACAAACACCTTATACTTAAGCAAATAGTATTCTTAACCCCATAAGGAATGTTTACTTCTTTATGGAAATTTACGTTAACCTAGATATTCTTATACATAGAAATATTATTCTTAAAAAAAACTGGATTCATAACTAAATATCTGGATTCATATAATGAAAATGTTTGGATCATTATATTTTTAGGATCTGAATTCTGGATGTGACTTGTAATGAAGTTTTAATCCGAATTATGGACTTTGAAATCTCAAGTAGTTCGACTCCAAACTCTTAAGATGTTCGACTCCAAACTCTGAAGGAGTTCAACTCCGAACTCTTAAGAAGTTCGACTCCGAACTCTTCAGAAGTTCGACTCTGAACACTGAAGAAGTTCGACTTCGAACTCACATGTAGTTAGACTCTGAACTCATTAATAGTTCGACTCTGAACTCCTTAAGTGGTTCGGCTCCAAACTCAACAAGTTCATATTCCAATCTATGGTGAAATCAGACTCCGAATTCCTAAAACAGAATCTGAATATTTCTTAACATAGACTCTGAACTTATTATTTTGCTTACACTCTGAAATATTGATTAGCTTTTACTTACATATGCTTTGTTTCAAAATGCTGTCTTGCATTCAGTTTTACATGGTTTGTTTCAAAATGATGTCTTATTTTCTATTTATAATTAACCGTTGGTTGGATTACACATGTACAGGTCCCTCCATGTTTCATGGAAAATATGACCGTTGGAGGAGGGAGCTGACCTTTGGACATTTGCCTATAAATAGGATCTCATTTTAAAGATCTCAAAATAACTTTTTCGACATTGTTCACACTTGCTGTTGAAGTGATTTCTTGAGAGAGATGCTCTTATTAACTCTCAGCTTCGTGCAGAAAGTTCGAACTGCTTGTTCAAACATTGCCTTGTATAGATTTTCTCCGTGCGACTCCGAATGTTGGTGATTACATTCGAGGACTTCTGGGGATAGGAAGACAGAGGTTTCCAACACCTTGAAGTTGAAGTCTTCCTTGCTGAGGGATATAGAGGTTCCAACTACCTTGAATTTTAGGGCTTGTGGGTATAGAAAGATAGAGATTCTGATCTTCGTATCGAGGTATTACCCTGGTGTGGGTAATAGAGACTTTTTGAAAGTATAAATCAAGGGACCTTTATCCAAGGTTTTTGGATACCCTTCTCTTTGGGTTAAAAGACTTATATCCTATTTCTTGTAGTTTTTACTACTTGTTTGTTTCCGCTACATATTTTATTGTAAGAAAAGTATAACTTTCTTATATATCCTTATACTCTGATAAATTTACATTCTATACACTTTAAGGTAGAATATCATATTGTAATCTTTAGTTAAGTTTCAATTTCCGGATTCTTATTTTCAGAACCTACTTTCAGAATCTCTTTCTAGTTTAAAGCATGTACATAGAACTTGTAGTTTATAATTTTATTCCTTATTACATTTTTCCAATTGGTGTTAGAGGTGTTGTGAATTTGCATAGTTTATCTTTTTTAAACTTACCTCTTTCCTTTGATTAAGTAAATTTTTAAAAGTGTAAAATTCACCCCGCTCCTGTATATTGAGCATCTACGTCATTATTTCGATCCTACAGATATCAGTGTCATCCTAGGGTACAGGTTGATGTAAAATTCTACCTCTCTACATGGAAGTAGTCCTAGAACATCATTATGAAATACATCAGCTTATCGGTCCACAACTAAAGGATAGCTTGGACTCTCAACATAAACTACACTAAGGGTAAGGCTGTAAAACTAACGTGTGATCGTATTCACCCTCCTCTTGGTATGTCCATCACATGCTATAAAGGTTCCCTTCTCGTCAGTGAATGAAAACTATGACAAATGTGTTCTTTATTTCACACTAAAACAAAATTTATTACATAAAATTCACTTGATACAACATAGAATATGGAGAGTTATAGTGTCTTTGGGGAATAGGATAATTACATAACAACTTAAAACATGAAATACAACATCTTTATTGAAATATTCTTTTACATGACCACTACATTCCTTCGTACTTAGCATTGCATATGATAACCTGAGGACATGCTTATAAAAAGGGTGAGGTATGTAGCCCAGTAAGGGAATAATCATTGAATAAAATGAGGAATATAGTACAAGTTATACAATAGGAATATCAATGTATTACAAGATAAAAATTAACATAATGGCATGATAAAGCATGATAATCATAACATGGAAATGTGGAAACAACATTTACCAGGATATTAGCATGATCCAAGGCACATTGCACATGAAGCATGAGTAAACCCTAATTTCACATAAAGAAAGAGTAAACCCTTATTGAACATGAATTATCATGATTCGGCACACAATGCACATAATTTATCATTATAATATAGTTTACCCAATGCATTGGAGCACTATTAGGGAGCACCCTTCGTAAACATTGCATTTCATGCTTAAGTGTGCCACATGGATAATATAACATGGAACCAATCAACATAAATTTTATTCCAATATTAATTAATGTGGAAAAAATACATTAAAGTTCCATTAAATATTTATACATGCATAATATTAAATACCCTTGATAGAGATATGGGTATGGTATTCAGTACACAATGTTCTGGGATTGAAAAAATGCAGTGTAGTTATGGCTGCATAACAGTGTGACATGAAGATTAATGAATGTGGTTGATAATAGGGAAATGGGTTTCTCATAATATTTACATTTAATGGAATGTAAGGTGGTCATATATATACATGTCCTAACAAATGTAGTGTAAATTAGATGCATAATACAAAATAAATGCTTGGATGCAAAAGAGGAGAGAGTAATCCCTCACAGAATTTCAGTATAGTAATGGGTCTACTTGGGAGGCATTAATGAGAGACAAAGGGGTATCCCATCATCCTAACATAAATAGGGAAGTATGGGTGAGGTGATAAATCATACCCCAACATGTTTCATTAGAAATAAAAGGCAATAACAACTTAATGAAAATTAGACAAAAACGAGAAAAAGAAGAAATCCCTTACATGGAACTATGATTCCAAAAGCCTAGGAGAGGCTTTAGAGTGGATTCATGGGAGCTTGGGGATATTTAGGAGGACTATAGAAAGGGTAGGTCAAGGTTTGGACGAACTACAAATGAATTGATTGAAGATTAAGTTGGAGATTGTGTGGGTTTATATTAGAAAGGAGAGAGAATTCTTTATTATTTAAGTTTGGTACACCTCCCATTAATCTAATCAAAACCACAAACCAGACCTTGGTTTTTGCCAATTTTTTTTTCCAAAGGGTATTGTAATTTTTTTTGATATGTCAAATGGATTAACATCTTCAAATAAATTGGTTTCCCATGTGGAGGCAAGTAACACTCTCATGGAAAAATATTCAAAAAGACAAAATGTTTTATAATCTTTGAAGGGTCCTCTAAAGCTTTGTAAAATAAATCTAAAAAACCCAAAATCACATTATTTTAATGGTAAAACATATATTGGATTACCATAATGATTATAGTTTTTTATTACATCACTATTGGATCATTATGATGTCATAAAACATATTTTATTTATAAACGATATTAAATTTTTACACAAAAAATCGACGGTCTCCAAAAATAATTAAAAACTCAACATTTGACAATATGGACATCCAGAATCCAAAAATAGTATTCATTTTTTCTAAATAATTTTCTAAATATTTTAAATTTAACTTTTAAAATAAAAAATGATATATTTCGAAAAATCATGGGTTTTGACCAAAACAGGTTTCAAACCATAATAAAAATTAAAATTTCATTAATAAAATTTTACGATTATTTGTATATAATAAAAAATAAATTAATTATAATAATAATAATTTATTAAAATATTAATTAATTAAAAAATCCATTAATTCATCAAAATATATTTCTTAGTTGAATATTATCTAAAAATACTATAAGTGCATTAAAAACTATTTACAGAGTTACAATAATAAAATAGGTTTATATTCATTATTATATACCAAATAATGAAAATAATAATAGTTCTTGGTAATTTTTACATAATACCTTAAAACAGATTAATTAGACCATGGGGAAAGGTTCTCGACGGTGACAGACTCTTGGGGTGGCTCGGATAACATCGCTCGAGTGGTAATCTCTATCAACATTCACTTCTCTTGTAAGAAGTTCCGGTTGATCTTGAAGTATTCATGCTCGTCTTGGGCTTGGTTAAAGAGAATCCAAATTTTTCCACCTCCATTCAATGCTCTAACAATTGGGCTTTGTACAAGGAAAGTCTACTAGATGAGGCCATCACATCCTTTTTCCGAGTAAATTGGATTTGATAAAGCCCTATATTTAAACTAATCATGTGATCACTATTCACCGAATATATTAGAAACTGTCAGAATTCCTAACAGTATTTTAAAATCCAAAACATAAAACCAAATTAGTGCATATGTTTTACATAACCATAAGAATACTTTTAAATAAGCCATGATTAATTTTCATTAATATATTTTTGGGTAGTTGTAATATTCCCCCCTTAAGAAATTTCTCCCTTGAAATTTCCTTTTCCCACAATAAAATAGATGTGGGTAACTTTTCATCATCACTTCCTCTGATTCCCACATTCCGTCCTCAATTTTTGGTTTTTTCACAACACCTTGATGAGGGGCATTGTCTTATATCGTAGAACTTTTTCTCTATGATCTAATATCTTCAATATTTTCTCCTCATAAGAAAGATCATCCTATAAATGTAATACTTCTAAAGAGAGTATATGTTAAGGGTCTAGTATGTACATCATTAAGAGGGATTCATGAAATACATCATGTAATTTGGCTATGGTAGGTGGAAGTGGTAGTTAATAGAACATTTCCCAGACAAGATCAAGAATCTCAAAAGGGCCAATGTACCTAGGACTTAACTTCCCTTTATTTCCCAGACTCATGACCTTATTCCATGGAGATATATGTAGAAAAACCATGTCTCCAACTTTAATATCAAGGTCTTGTCGACGTTTATCTACATAACTCTTCTCTCTACTCTAGCCTTCCTTGAAATGTAGCTGAATGGTTTTCACCTTCTATACTATTTCTTTAAACATTTCAGGTCCTTATAGCTTACGCTCAATGACTTCATCCCAACATGCCAGTATACTAAAACTCTACCCAAAAAATTATTTGGAATGTTCCATTCAGACACTTGAGTAGAAACTGATATTGTAGAACAATTCAACCAGTTGAAGATGTTGGTCCCACCCTCCTTTAAAGCCCATAGAACTTGATCTTAACATATCTTTTGTCTCTGAATAGATTTCTCAGATTGGCCATAAGTTTGGAGATGATAGACCTTAATGATGATCAATTCTGTATCCATATAATTTTTATGACTCTTCAAATACATAGATGTGAATTTTTGATCTCGATCAGATACAATATATAGTGGTATTCCATATAGCCTTACCACTTCTCTGATATATATCCATGGAAGTTGATCTAATTAGAAATCCACCGAAATTTCAATGAAGTGTTCAGACCATGTAAGATGATACACAACAAACTAGATTGCATTGTTGCCTTTGGATGTCTTCAGAAGTCTGGTGAAAAAAATCTATAGTGATGTTCTCCCATTTCCATGCTAGTATGGGAAATGATTTCATCATCGCCTTAGATTTCTGCCTCTCTTCTTTCACTTAATGACACACCAAACACTTTGATGTATACTCAGTTATCTGCATATACATATTATCCCACCAATAATGCTCTCATAGATCTTAAAACATCTTGGTGTTTAATGGGTGAATAGAGAAATTTGGACTATGGGCATTATCCCAATGTTCATTATTCAGCTACGGACTTTATGGAACACAAAATATTCTCCCTAATCTCAAAATTAATTCTTCATTAACATTGATCTAGGAGGATTTCCCTTTTCTGATAGCTTCCACATTCATCCGAATTCCCACATCATCCTTTTGATAATCCTTTAACATTTCCAAAAGAGACTGTTGAGCAATTATTTGTGGAAGGATTGATGATGTTACCTTTTTTATGATTCTCATGTCCATGTATATTTTAAAAAAGAGACAGTTGAGCAATATATATTTTGGAATTTTGTGGTCCATATATATTTTACACTTCTCCACAAAGTGATTATGCTGCCAAATTTTTAAAGTGAAAGTCATCGCAACCAACTCCAAATCATGTGTTGGATAATTATACTCACAAACGTTCAATTACCTTGAAGCATAGGCAATGACATTTCCATTTTTCATCAACACACATCACATGAACTTCTTCGAAGCATCACTGAATACCACAAAAAGATCTCCTCTTATGGGTAATGTGATCACGGGCACAATGATAATCCCATTTCTCTACTCCTTAATGGTTTCTTCTCATTCATCTCTCCATGAAAGCTTTACTCCCTTCCGAGTTAGCATGGGAAAAGGGTTGGAAAATCATGAGAAATTTCTCACAAATCGTCGATAAGATTCAGCAAAAATCCAAGAAGCTAGGGATATCTATTACCAATGTTTTCCTTAGCCATCCCTCTACTGCAGTTGTCTTGGAGGGATCCACAAATATCTCATTGCTTGGGATGATATGCCCCAAGAAAGAGACCTCCTTTAACCAGAACTCACAGTTGTACTTTTCATAGAGATTCTCATTTCAAAAGGTCTCTAGTACAGTTCTTAGATGCTCCTCATGATCCTCCTTGCCTTTAGAGTATATTAGAATATCATCTATGAAGACTACCACAAATTTGTTGATGTGTTCTCTAAAGACTCTATTCATCAAGTCCATGTATATTTTTTGAGAATTAGTGAGTCTCAAAGGAAATACTATGAATTCATAATGCCCATACCATAGACGAAAAGAAGTCTTGGGAATATCATCCTTCTTCATCATTATTTTATAATATCCTGATCGAAAATCTACCTTGGAAAAGTATTGTTCTCCATGTATCTAATCGAATAAGTAATAAATTCATGGGAGAAGATACTTGTTCTTTATAGTGATTTCGTTAATCTCATGATAATCAATGCAATGTCATGTAGAACCATCCTTCTTCTTGACGAAGAGGATTGGTGCACCCCATGGTGAAGCACTTGGTTGTAAAAAACCTTTATCCAGATTCTCTTGTAGTTTTTTCTTTAGCTCCTCAAGCTCCACAACAACCATTTTATACGTAGTCATTGATATTGGTAAATCCCCATGTATAGGGTCAATTGAGAATTCAAAATCTTGTCTAGGAGGAAGACCAGTCAATACCTCGGGAAGAACATTAGTGAATTCCCTCACATTAGGAATATCTTCAAGGATGTTTTCCTTTGTAGACTCAATCATCTTATCCAGATACGGGTGCTCATAGCGTTGTAATATCTATGCTTGAGATGTTGGAGCTACAGAAGATTCATCTTCCTCCTTTCACTTGTACAGTATTGGGGGTTGATTCTCCACATGGAGAGTGATTTCCCTCTCAGGGAATTTTATATTGTCTCTATATAGGGAAAGCTAATCCTTGCTAATAATTGCATCAAATTCCACCAAAGGGAGTATGATGAGGATCTCTAGGAAGCTCCACCAAACTATTATGATAGGGCAGGAGTTATATTCATGGGATCCAATGATTGACCCATTTCTCGTACTCATCGACGTCTCTACTCACATGAATTTTGGTGGTATTTCAATTGATCTAATAATCTTTTAGGATGTAAACGAATGCATAGAACTAAAATCATAAAGTACATTCACTATTCAAGAATGAATTATTAGTGTACCTGTCACCACTTCATTATTTGGGTTCACCTTGGAAGTAGTGATGGAAAAATCCCGCCCTTGCTGCATTGGAGGTTGTTGGCTGCCTCAAAAAACCTATGCCTTTGGGAACTGATTTGAATGATGCACAGGTTATTTGCAATTGATGCAATGAACAACAAGTTGAGAGTCGAATAGATTGTTCCTATCCTCTGTCACTGTCATGGGGTTTTCTTGTCTATAGTTAACAGTTATGTGTCTTTCTCTTCCACACCTAAATCATTTCCTCAGCCCCTTCTGGAAATTTCCGAAGTGCTTCTCTCAGAACCTTTGGCAAGTGGGGTGATGGATTTTCTATGAATTTTTGGATTTATCCATCAGACCTCTAGAATTGAATTCCACCTTATGGTTCTTATCCCCATGATACACATGAGGTTCTCTTATCTCTATTTCATCCTTGAGGGAACATCAGAAATTTCCACATAGATGTCGAAGTCGTGGATCTCCAAGGAATTCTACATGCTATGTTTCAACCCACCAAAGAAGCAGTCAACTGTGCATTCAGGGGTAATGACAATGCCAAAACCTTATCGTGCATGCTTTTTTACATTTTCCTTGCATGCTCATACAGATTTGTCATCTTTTTTCTTTAGGGAATGTAATTCTCTTTCCATCTTATGTCGGAGGGTGCCTCCTCATGCTTCATATTATTGTTCAATATCCAGCATTGATCGTATTCACCCTCCGTATGATAATAATCCATAAAAACCTTCTTTTTTTGGAACATTGAAGGATGTAGATGATCTTTTAAATGGAGTAGATCCATTGTTCGGTGGTTTAGGGATCATATGATCCATTAAAAGTATGAGGCCTTTCTCTCATGAAGCTCTCAATAGCGATTAGTTCTTTCTTGGGGTGGGCGGGGGGGGGGGGGTTATTGTTACTCTAGACCCATGATTTTATTCAAATCATGTGTTAACAGAGAGAGAATCGTGAAAATGTTCATGATTACCTCTCCCATTAGATTGGGAATCTCATTAGCACAATCATCACAATGATCTTCACATCAGTTGGTAGCCAGAGTCCTCTTATTATCAGTCATTGGTTGGAATAACAAGAAAGTTAAAGGTAACACGTAATGGGTAACCCAAGGAAAAAACATATGACCTATGAATAGGTTTTATTTCTTTAACTTATGAACCTATAGGCTTCAATCTATGTTATCCAATATATATTCTCGGGGGATTTTTTATTAATACCCTTAATAATGGATAATAATAAGCTTGTGAACAATCCAATGCATATCATACGGGAGTGTGGAAACAAATATTGAATCAAGGCCCATTTTTGTGTACCAGGATAACCCAGGTGAAGCTCAAAACACCATGTCTGGGTTTTCGCACCTTAGTACATATGTGTCAGAGCTTCCTCTACCTGCTCGTATCTAAATATAGATGTATTTTCTTGATAAACCACTTACTCGATACCCACCAAAACATAGGGATGTTATAAGTATACTTATTCTTGTCTCTATGTATTCAATAGGTTTTTCTTATCATAATCCAAAAAATAACTAATCATATCATATGATACCAACTATGACATCTCGGTTCGTTATTAAACACTAAAACATGATTTATTACATAAAATTCACTTGATACAACATTGATGATTGAGAGTTCTAGTGTCTTTGGGGATAAGGATCATTAAATAACAACATAAACCATGAAATATAACATCATTATTGAAAACATCCTTCACATGACCACTACATTCCATTATACTTAGCATTGCATAGTATAACCTGAGGACATGCATACAAATTGGTTGAGCTATAAAGCCCAGTAAGGGAATAATCATGGAATAAAATGGGGAATATTTTACATGTTAAATAATAGGAATATTAATCGATATCAAGAGAAACATGAAAATAAAGGCATTATAAAGTATGATAATCATAACATGGAAATGTGCCAATAAATTTTAACATGATATTACCATGAGCCAACTCTCATTGCACATGGATCATGAGTAAACCCTCATTGCACATGAAGCAAGAGTAAACCATCATTGTACTTGAATTATTATGTGTAAACACCCATTGCACATGATTTATCATGATAATATACTTTACCCGATGCATTGGAGAGCTATCATGGTGCACCCTTCTTAAACATTTCATTTCATGCATAAGTGTGCCACATGGATCATATAAAATTAATTCAATCAACATAATAAGTTACTCCATGATTAAGTAATGTGAAATAAATACAAGAAAGTACCTTTCGATATGTATTTTTTCCTAAAGGTGAATACTTTTGAACGATACGTGGGTATTGTTTTCAATACACAATGATTTTGTTTTGGAAAAGTGTGGTGCAATTTCTGTTGCATAATGGAATGACATAATGATTAATGAAAATGGTTGATGAGAGAAAAGTTGGTGTATTGCCAAATTTAGCTGAAATGGATAGTAATGGGGTCATATAGAAACAATTTCCAACCAATGTAATTAAATTTAGATGCACAATACAAAAGAATTACTTGGATGTAAAATAGGATAAAGAAATCCCTCACTGAATTTTGGCATGGTAACAATTGTACATGGGATGCATTAATGAGAGAGAAAGGGGTATACCATCATCCAAAAATAAATATGTCCATATGGGGGATTTTAAAAATAATAACCCAACATTTTTAATAGAAATCAATAGGTCATAACAGCTTAATGAAAATTGGGAAAACACGAGAAATAAAGAAATCAATTACTTGGAAGTGTGATCCCAAAAGCTTTGTAGAGGCTTGAGAGAGGATTCTTGGGACACTGGGGAACCATTGGAGGATTCTATATAATATATGGTAGGGGTGGTTCAAACTATAAATTATTTGAGTGATGAGAATGTGGGATCTTGGCTGGGATTATATAGGGAAGGAGGGGGAATTATTTATTATTTAGGTTTGGGACACCTCACATTAAACTAAACAAAATCACAAACCAGTACATGGTTTTTGCACATGGTTTTCACCAAAGGGGAGAGAAAAAAATATATTTTATAATTAAAATGGCAGAAATTTTTTAAATAATAGTGTTGCTTATGTGGAGGTGAGTCACACTCTCATGGAAAGCAATTTAAAAAGACAAAACGTTTATAAGTAAAGAAGGGTCCACTAAATCATTGTAAAATAAATCAAACAAACCCAAAATCACATTACATTAATGGAAAAACATATATTGTCCGACCATAATTTTTAAATTATTTTTTTACATCATTATTGGGTCATTATGATGTCATAAAACAAATTATATATTTAAACGGTATTTAATTTTTACCCCAAAATTGAACTATCTCAGAAAATTATGAAAATTTCACCATTTGATAATTTCGACATCCTAAGTCCAAAAATAATATTCATTTTATCTAATTAATTTTCTATATACGTGAATTTTTAATTTTTAAATAGATACCGATATTTATCAAAAAATCTTGGATTCAGACAAAAAGAGATTCCAAACCTTAATAAAAATTATAATTGCATTTGTAAAAATATATGATCATTTATATTTAATAAAACCGAATTTCATAATAATAACAATTTATTAAAATATTATTTAATTAAAAATTACACCTAATTCATCAACATATATTTCTTAGTTTAATATTAACTAAAAATACTACATGTTATGTAAAAACCATTTACCAAGTTACAATAATAAATTGAATATATATTCATTATTATATAATAAAATAATGCACATAATCATAGTTATAGTGTCCTATTAAATAACCCCATAAACACCAACATAAGACCTTTGGGAAGGTGCGTGATTGTGACACTCTCTTGGGGTGACTGAAATAACATAGCACGAGTGGTAATCTCTATCAACTTCCACTTATCTCGTAGGCGGTTTCACATGAGATTAATGTATTCTAATTTAGATTGACCTTGGTCACCAGCGGAGACCAATGATGCCTCCTCTGTTCTGAGCTCCTACAAATGGGCTTCGTATGGGGAAATTCTAATGGATGACACCATCACTTCATCTATCTAAGTAAATTGGATTTGTTAAAGCCTTAAATTTTATACTAATCATGTGATCACTGTTCAACATATATTTTTGCAACAATCACAATTCATAATTTTATTTTAAAATACAAATCATAAAACCAAATATGTGCATACATTTTAAATAACTATAATAAGACATTTAAATAGACCAAGAGGCATTTTAATTAATGAATTTTTTAGTCCTAAGAAAAATTCGGTCCCAACCTCGCAGACACACTGAACATTGTAACAAATACATTCAATCTGAGTATTGATTTTGGATAACCTAGACATACCCCAGATAACATCATAAGGCCTCGACACTTCTACTATAAGATCCCATCCAAACCTCTCACATCCAAGAGTAAGCTCACACTACCATCAACTATGTGTAATCATCAAGTTCCCTCCCATAGATTTCTGTAGCTGTAAGGATCGAGTCAATGGTTATTTCGGAATCTGTGAGCACCAAATAAGGGCCGTTCCAAAAAACAGTGACTTGATCCTATTTCTATAAGTACAAAATCATTAGTGTAACTGAAACATATCATGACTCTAATCATCTATGAATCACTTTTTTCATAGTCCTCACGGGCCTAGAGCTGAGATCATCCTTTTTCTTCTTCTCGATATGGTCTGGGTAGACCTCCTGGAGGTGGTGGGGGTAGAACCTGGAATCTCCACCAAATTCCTAATATACGGCTAGCTCGTCTTCTATGTTTGGCGCCCTCTAGACCTCATCGCTCAAAACACTAACTTTGCATCGACGATCCCTCTACCGTCGACTGGTCGTCTGTACAACGAGTCAAGAATTCGTGAGCAGTGTGACCCTGCTCCCCGCATGAGTAGAACTTCGTGATCCTCAACTGTCCCCCTCTATCCAATGATCCCCTCACCACTAAACCTATATCCTGAGGTCGCTAACTAGATGGTCTGGCTCGCTTGGTCCCCTGTGTCATCCGTCTATGGCCTACTGTGGATGAATCTTCTATATGACGTCTGGTAGTGGCTCTCGCTATCAGTGTCTGCTCATCTAGGAAGCTCCCCATTAGAACTGCTCGCGCTAGCACCCCATCCTATGTGGGTATGCTAATCGATATCATGAATGCTCTGATCTCCCATTGGAGAACCTACTCAAATGTCTGGTCCCTGGAGAAAGGGTCTTGTACCATGTTGGTGGAGTATCAGGAGAGATCATTTGACCTCACCAAGTACTATCCCATAATCATTATTCCCTACTGTAACTATAGTAGCTCCTGTATACGCATAGAGCATAGAGTCATTTGGATGAACTATGCGTTGAAAAGGTCCTCGAAGTCCACCCAGTTGAGGGTTACCTCGGTGTGTAACAGGATTTTCAGACTCCATCATCTCAAAGCTGCTCCCTGGAAGAGACAAAAAGATAGGATCACCATCAGATCAGTTGGTGTCCCAACTAAGTGAAAAACTATTGGCATAGCTTCCACTCACTCCTCAGCCGCCTGAAGATCTGTCTCGCCTCAGAACCTCTGTTCTCACTTCTGCTGAAACTCATGCAATGCACTTAGTCGAGGTGAACCCTCTACTAGTGGGAAAGTGGCATATTCTTCCCAAAGAGTGGTGGTGATATTGGGGAACCACTTGATGTTTCGATTTCAGTTAGAGGGACCTAAACCAAGGCCACATTGCTCGGTGGGTCTTCATCGTGTACTCTATTGGTAATCTTGTATATCTATCTACAAGGTAGCATCCTGAAAGATAACAAGTGTTTCATGGTCAATAAGGTATACCTAGTGAGCTTACTCATTAGATAAAAATTAAAAAAACTTCTAAAACTCACACAATCAGGTTTTTTTTTCATTGAGTCGGAAATCCAAATTTAGGGTTTTGGTGTATGGATACATCATCAACCGTACCAACAGTGGAATCCCCAAACTAAATACCATAACCATAACACTAAACAATATTTTCAATTAGAATAGATTAGAGTCCTATTTCTTTGGATGAACCGATAACTTTAATACCACTTTGTCTGGCCCCATCCCCTGAGGCCCATGGCTTGACTACCCCAAGCCCTCCTTCCACAGGCCATGGTCTAGAAAATAGCCAAGAAACGGTGAATCCCTATAATGGGAAGGAATTTATTTTAAACCTATAATATCACAAAATCAGAGAACATAATTAGAAGAGACTGTAATGTAAACTACTGTAGTTAAAAGTGTGGAGAATTTAAAGGGGCAGGAATACAAGACCAATTGAATAGTACAAGTACAACTGGAATGTGAAACCCAACTCATGGATCATCCAACAATGATCATACATGAAGGGTAGGTACAACTCACAATTAGTAGTCACTACAGCACATCCCCTCAAGGGTTCACCTCCAAGAAATGTCCAGTCCTGGCTCTCTCAGCCTTGAACAATGTTGTTTTTTATCTGAAAAAGACAAAATAAGGAGTGGGTATATCCCATGTAGGGGTTAGTATAATGATACTCATTAGGGACCCTGAGACCCCTGAAGGTCTCCCAGAGTTCCCAAAAGAAAAAACCACAATGCAAGACCTCAACCACAATGAATAGATTAATCAACAACTCTACATAGGTATATGCTCATATATATTCCAAAGTTATCAAGATACACTCATATAATAAATGAGGAAAAAATACCACAAAGATAACACCATGAAGGTAGATGTACCACAATGGTCACACAATAAAGGTAAATATACCCCAAAGGTTACACTAGGAAGGTAAAAGTACCACACAGGTAACACCACGAAGGTAAAAACACCCTACAAGTAACACCCCGAAGATAACCCCAAGAAAGTAAAAGTCCTGACTCATACCATGTATATAAATAAAGAATAGAATTAAAAATGATTATTCGTGAAGCTAGATCAAATTACTCTGTCGAGTGGAAGTGCTGCAGATTATACGGAGTTTGACCCACACAGGATCGATAGGTACTATCCCCCATAATGAGACACACAGGATCTAACCCACATAATATCTGTATGCGCTGGCCCACACAGGATCGCTGAGTGTTGACCCATAAAGGATATGACGCACACAAGATCAGTATTCACCAACCCAAACTGGATCACTGAGAACTATCCCATAGAAGATCAGTAAGTGTTGACCCACACAAGATATCCCAGTACTAGCCTCCATATGATCTGTCTCCAAACTCCGCCTCACCACCAGCCACTAGATTCTAGCTCATAGAACGCCTGATTCTAAGATAATTTCTCCTCATTCCATTGTTTGTACTTCTACCACCATTATAATCATTGAAGAAGTAGCCCAATGGACCATCATGTCATAAGGGTTCCAAAACAATAGGTGGCACATCAATCAGACGCCTGGTTTGAGACTCATACGAATTTTATTTTCGAGGGCCCGGTTGGATTCGGGTTTGATTAAACCGAGACATAAACCAACATTCTCTACAACTAAAGTGAAGTATTCCAAAACAACCTCCTCGTTCTATGTGTTCTGTCATTGTAGACTGCTCATCAAACAAATTCCTTTTCTGTTAGTTACACCCCTTTCTGTGAAAGGGGGGTGATCACACCTTGGTCCGGCCCAGCTCATTCAGGCCTGCCAGAATACATCAAAAGAACCGCTTCCAAAAAGGGATCGTAATTCCACTAACAATATGTTGAATGGAAACGTGTTTCTTCAGTAATGGTTGTTTCTTTATTTCAAAATCAGTTGGATCTGTGCATAGTCTGATTGGATTAAGCTAGCCCGATGTAATGGGTCACAGAGTCTACCAAACCCCACTCAGGTCTGGAACACTGAGGGTTGGCCTAGTTTAGTAGGTCTGGACCTTTGGAGTTTTCCATGTTCTATTCCCAATCCTTGTTCGTGGTTGGTCCATCCCGTCGGGTGGGGCTCGGCCCACCCACGTTGGCCCAATGGACCATGTGTTCGACCTGTGCCACTAGCAGGTATGGACTGCTGGGCCACGGGCTTAGCCCAACTCACTGGACGGGGTCTAGTCTACTATGTGGTTCTATTTAGCTCGACCGGCCAGCTTCAAGCCCATGTCATCCAGATGGCAGATCGGTCTTCCTAGCAGGCCTCGCAGGTGCAGGGCCACTTCATCTAGCCAGTGGGGGGTTTAACCTCCATGTAATGGTCATCCATTTTGGATGACCGGGGGGTATTCCAACCAATCACGGTGTGGGGTTTCCCAACTCCCAACCTGCTGCGGCCCGCAGGCCACGACTATAGCCACTAGCATCGCCTAGGGGACTACCCCTTGTCCATTGCTGCTGGATTGAGCCAGATGCCTCAGAACTCCTTGGTGCGCCATAGCGAGCCTCTCTCCTCCTCCCGTGGTGGGTTGTCATGGGTGCCCACAAAAAACTGCCAGCCGTTGTCCACTTAGCACCGATGGTTCTGTAGTTTCATTCGTGTTGTCATCGTCTTCTCGATGTCGCCACCCTATGGAAAACATCACCAAATAATGAAACTTAGACGGAGTGGCAGGGGGGTCGGAACCTTGTTTGTTTGGACCACACCCACCATGTTAATTTGATAATGATCAAAATCATGGAAAAGATCTAAGATGAAAATTAATGAAAAACGATACCTCAATATCATTGGAGAACATCTTGCGATTGTGTAACAGTCGGTGTTCGTCCTCCCCACAACATGCCGCCAATGTTTTCCCTCAAACGCCGTACTTCGATTCATGATTTGGTGTCACTCATCACCATCTGTTGGAACCGGCTCTATCTTTTTATTGATTGGCGTCATGTAACATTTTCAAAACTTCATTTCATGGTGAAGCTAGGATGATACGTCCCCCTGAGCTTCATATTAATAAGAGTGGGGGAGGTTGAGAAATGCAGATGGAATTAATGGGGGTTCATTAAATAGAAACCTTCCTAATTCCAATAGCGATGTTACAAAGGATATTAGAAGTCAATCCACTTAATGGCTTGACGCGTTATTGGTTCTGCAATAGACTCTTTTTTGTTTGTAAAAAAATAATGAATGAAATAAAATAACAAAGTTATTTTATTATTCTTTTAAAAATTAGGAAATCTATATTTTTCTCTACACTTACTGTGGTCGA
Source organism: Viscum album (assembly GCA_963277665.1). Classification (NCBI taxonomy): domain Eukaryota; kingdom Viridiplantae; phylum Streptophyta; class Magnoliopsida; order Santalales; family Viscaceae; genus Viscum; species Viscum album. Next base: position 1,399,007,680 of record OY728153.1, read on the forward strand.
TGCAAATCCTCCCTTAAGAGAATCCCAGTGCTGTGGATTCATTAGTACCCTCATATTTTTAATCTAATCACTTGGTCAAATAATAGAAAATGCTACCTGAGCATTTACAGAACGTACGTTAAAAAAAGTCATAAAATTCTTTCCGAGCACACCGGGCCTCATAATCACGCGTCATCAATTTTCATAGACTCGGAATAACCTCAAAAAATTTAAAAAAAATACATGTAAATTCCAGGTCTTTACAGAGGGATATTACACCTCAAAAAACTACAATTGTATTCTTGTCCACGATATATTCAAATCGTTGTGCATCTACATAACACACATCCACCAATACCTAGATACTCCACAAAAGTGGATAACTACAAATGAATCCATTTGATCCATCATTTTATGAATAATAATGATTATATGGGCCACCGAATCCTAAGAATACTTTTCCTTCTAAGGATCAAGATCACCATGGAAGCTCAATGGTCTTTGACGATGGAACTCAAAAATCATTCTAAGACTCCAGGAATCCTTACCGTAATATTCTGGGATGATCTGCTACTTGAGATGGGGTTTAACTATTACCTTCCCACCTATGGTATGGGGGGTTATAATATAGACCATGATCTGAGGCCTTGTCACTCATATGGTTGACGTAATGATCTAATACTATTATCCTCATAGGCTGTAATCTTGGAGGCATCCAAAAAATTATAAGGGTCTACCATAGTCACAAGAGTGTGTGTGTATATATATATATCCAAGATAATGCTGATATAACTTAATAAGGACAGTGGAATAATCAATCCTATATGCTACTTGTACCAGTTTTTCCTCAACAAAATCTCTTAGAATGCTGAGAAGATAAGTAGGTAGTCTATGTCCTTGTGAATGGATACATTATCCAACGTATCATAACTAGGATATTTGGCCAGAGAACTGTACTTGATTCACTTTGAGACTATTTCCCTATATTCCAACCAAATCATCTTAAGGATAAATTTATGAACAATGTGTCAAATAATGTACTTTCTCTGATAGCAATCAATCATGACCAAAACCAATTATGGTCTTGAGCTACAACTAACCTATCCTACCCCCATATGTTTGGGGTGGAAATATGCACTGAAGTTATAACTAACATTGGGAGTCAATTTCCTAAAAACCTGTACACTTGCATACAACCAACTCATAGTAAAAGTGAGTATGGGAAGAGGAAATGATGTAACACATATATAATGCATACCAAGAAAGAATGAACCTATATACAGTACAAAATTTAGGTCGTGTATACTTAAAAGTAAATGGTAAATATACCCAGTAACCCATAAATGTTTCCCATCCTGACATAAAACTCGATCGAGTAAACATCTAAGATATTACAGCTCCTAAATCTCATGAGATATCCACTGTATGTGGTCCAAGAACCTAGTGTCCCTATGATTCTATGTAGTCATAGTCTACCTATTTATCATCTATATAAGACTCAACATATGTGAGAAAATCCCATGTAGGGGTGATTATAAAAACACCTAGTTGGTAACCCCAAAATCTGAAGGGGACCTAGTAAGGGATACAAGAGAATATGAAAATAGTAGATAGAGTAATATTCACATAATGTGTATAGATCAACCCCAAAAGATGGAATGTAAAACCATACAAACCCAAGGGTCTAAATAAGGTGAATATATGAACTTCCCATTGATTCTTCACCACCTATAGTAGGGGAATAGACTCATCCAAGCATGATAAGATAGACACTGAAATCATGTGAAATACCTCAATCTTATAATCCTCTCATAAAATAAGAGTAACAAAATCCAAGTTGTGGATAGAGAAGAAGGATATGTTTATACTCAGTCTGATGAATCAAAATGCTAAGAGTAAGGGGATCTCCATATCACATATCATTCCATGAAGAAGAGTATCATATTGATAAAAATGACCAAAAATGATACCCAACATCTTAGAAGTCTTCCATGATTCAAGAATTGTAATGAAATCAATTGGAACATCTTGTGACTATTCTATTTAGGATGTTTTAACTTTCATGTATGGTTTTAGACATTTATCAAAAAAGTATCTCTGAGGGGAAGCATCCTGATACTCATGAGTCCAAAGTTCTGTCAAACCATTTATCATTACTATGATGCAAAATCGAGTGGAGAAAATTTCCAAGTAGATGACCCATGCCCTGGTATAATAGGAGGGTTCCACTATGGTGGATGAGGAATCATTTCCATGCCAACTTGAGAGTTCCACTCTAATATATTAAGGATCCATACACTACACCGTAGGAGGGTTCCTCTCAGAAATTTATGGACTCATGTCTAACTTAATAAGAGTTTTCCAATATGGGTAATCAAGGACACATTCCTTACCCCTCATGATGGTTACACTTAGAACATCGACGAACCATTCCCTTCCATGCTATAGGGTTATACTCTAGGAAATCATGGACCAATTCCCTATCCTGAGGTAGAGTTCCACTTATATAGAAAACATCCATGATCTCCAAAATCATGATCTTTGTTGAGCATAATCAAAGTAGGTGTCATTCCAAAATAATTATACATAATTTCATTAAATCCAAAACTGAGATAACCATCATGTTCATTGTGGAAAAATAGTCCTGATATGATACTCATAGGCCATAATCCGTGTTCAAATAGAGTAGATTCATATCATTTATGTTTCCTTAAATAGAACCTAGGTGGCCCACAACATGTTAGGGGAACCACAATATATGATCCCACATCCAAGCCCGACCATGTCCTCAGATAGTACACAAATACCTATATGTGCAGTAGTGCACACCGTGTTAATCGACTAGACGTTGTTTCTAGACTAACTAGGACTGACCCATGTCTCTGATGGTTATGCTCGTGTACTAGAGTACACAGCCATGTAATAGAGTAATCATCAGGGTATGACACCCCATGTACATCTACATGGGTTCCCATCTATATCACCCATCACAAATGTTGTATTAATAGGAAAGGGATACATGAAATGATGGAGAGAATTATGTTATGTCATCCTAAATTTTTTCTAAATCATAACTGCCACCTCGAAAGGGGATACATTCCATGTGTTCTTCTCTAAATGTGTCATGTAGTCATATTTTTTTCTAGAAATCCAATATTCAAAAATATTCCTAGAATCGATCCATGTTATCTATAATTTCATCTTCTCTCTAGTTGAAAATGGCTGATTTGTCCATAGATCATGTATCACAGTCTTCCTTCATTGGAAAGATGCATCTAGTCACCATTGAGGGTTTCTCTTCTCATTCTCTACATCTACAAGTATTCAATGTCGGATTTTTTGATCATAATCCTACAAAAAGATCATATTTTCCTTGAAACATAAATGGATCTATACTTTTCTCATTGATCCATTTTTTTTCATCGATCCTATATGAATTTGGGGGGTCTAAAATAGATCATTACATTCTATAAATTATCGTACCCTTACCAAGTGGTTTAATTAGGGAATAAAGTTAAGAAAGAAGAGATAAAATCACATAATAAACCAGTTTTTTAATCATCGTTTTCCATGTTTTTAGACAATGATCAACAATGGGCATACTGGGGTTTGAAAAATGATTAAGAAAATTGAAATATGGTATAGAAGCTCTTGAAAAGGCCAAAAAATGGTGTGGGATCAAGAATAATGAATTATCTACTCAATTAATTACATTATATGGGAGGAAACCACATAAAATGATTCCTATATAAATTACAGATCATGGGTCGATGAAGAATATTTATTCCAACAATTTGTATGGACCTATTTATTATCCTGCATCATGATCTTATCTGCTATAGAGTTCCATCCATGTTCATCCTGATCTGTCAACAGTGGTGGAAGAGAGTTCAGAGTGGTGATTTCAAGATTACGAGGAAATCCATGGAAATGTCTCCATAATGGTTAATTTATAAAATCTTATATTTTTAATTTTAAATTAATTAATTAATTTGATAATTGGTTATTTCACAAATTGTACAGCCATTGAGGGAGGGATCTAAACATACCACACAGACCCATTTCATCTCTTGTGTAGGATAAACACAATGTTCAAGACTCAACCATGATCTCAAATTTCTAATCTGATCACCCTTTTACAAGTTATATTTTCTAATATGCTGAAGACACTCAATATTAAAAATATTTTATATTTTTATAAAATACATTCTTGGAACACTGGGGCTCAAAAGTGCATTTCATATTAGCGCATCACTCTAAATATATATATATATATATATTTCAATGACTTACAATGAACAAAAACTTATTATATGCATCAAAATTAAACATTTAATGTGTGTGTGGACTTATTTCCTAATATGCTTCTCATCTTATTGGATGATTTGATTATATTCCAAAGTGGCAAACCAAAGAGATTCCATGCAGTCTCATTTTTCTAAACCAAACTTTTTTCTTTTTAGTTTTTTATTCATATTTCCCTTCTAAGTTATTTCTTTAAGGGTCATTGAAAAATTATGAATTCATTACCAATACATTATGATTCCTCGCTCATATTAATCTAGTACATCCATATTGAATCTATGGATTCACATAGAATCATCAATGTTTTGGATATGGTATTGACATCGATAGATCTAACCTTTCGTGGTGCCTCTCTTTTATCAAATAGTGTTTATATAGAGATTCCTTGTCAATCATTCATTTCTTACTAATTATCACCTTCTTGGGATTCCTCGATATTTTAGCAATATATTTTTATCTTGTTTTTAATTTTGCATTGTTTTTTTCCATATCAAACTTATTTACACTTCATCAAAGACACTTAATTTATCAACCTTTTCTTCCTGTTGAGTGTGGCATCATTATCTTCATCTCCCATTTTAAATTTTAAATTTTTGATATATCTAATGAACAAACAATGGCTGGATTTTATCTATTTCAATAGACTCGTATTATATTCGTGGGGGTCCTAATTAATTATATTAGTGGTATTTTATCATAGAGTGACATTGTATCATACAACATTTCACATTAACAGATAAATACATTGACTTATATAAAATTAAATATAATTTGATATTGTTTTTTTGATATATTTTTAGCAATGTTAGGTGGGTTGTATATGAAGGTGATATATATTCTATACTATAATCTATTTGGTTTGTGGTTCCATATTGGATTGGCGTTATTTATATTATTGATCCAATAGAATTATGAATTATCGGTTAATCAATCAAGGAAATTTTTAGGAATATAATTAAATGATGATTATATTTTTTCATGAAGAAGAGCCACATAAAATTCACTATATTTTCCCAATGAAGCACTTAAATATGATATATATTTTCTTTCCTTAAAAATGGAAACTTTTTGAGGAATTAGTTACTAAATTATGGAACACGTTCTATAATTCATTATGTTATCATTTTGAAGTTTAATATTTTTAATCTTTAAATGTAATTTTTAATTAAATCTAGATTCCATGAAAGTTGATGTAATCGCTATATAGTGGTTGTATATTTATTTGTTCTAATGTTCTCTTATATCATAAATATTGGGTAATTTTCCCTCTATGTCAAATTTCACTATGTAGGGATCCTCTTTGGAAATGTTAATTTTTTATATTTTGTGGGGATGATCTCTGGTATTATGGAAAAATGTTTCCCCCATAATAATAATTTAGGTTTCTTAAAAAATGATAATAAATGAAGTTTGATTGATTATATATAAAAAAATCTATACATCATTATGTTTACTAAAATATATAAGAGGAATATTGAAAATGAATTGTAATTAAATTTAAAATTTTAAAACCTTTATTAAATTCATATAAGATATGTTATTAGGTTGGAATGATTTTCGTGTTATTGAATAAGTATATTAATCAATCAAAAATTTAGAATTTAAATTTCTTTATAAATTACAAAATTACCTATTTTCAAATGTGTTTATTGAAAACACAAGAACATATTTGATTATTTTTACTGTTATAAGTTATATTGAATTTATTTTTCAAGACCATTAAGTATCATAAATGATGAAAAAATTCACATTTTAAAGTGACCATTAAGATTAATATATTATAATGATAATGATAAATCAAATTTACATAGATGAAAGAGATTATGGCCCTTACCAATGGGATAATACACAGTAATGTCGATTTATCAAGGATTTTGAGCAATAAGGAATCATTAAGAATTTTACTTCACTAATACCAACCCATGTGAAAATAACATAAGCAAGAATGATACAATTTAGGGTGAGAAATCAAGCACAACATCCATCACCTCCTCATTACATTGAAATGAGGTGATGTACCTCTAGGTCATAGGTAACAACCACAAGACACCAAATAGTGGAAATAAATTCTATGGGCCTAATGGAAATTTAGGGATGATTTTACCTTTAAATGATAAGTAAATCAACTAAAATAAAAAATAAAAATTCAATCCTATATATTAAGAATGAGAAAAATTAAAATCTCAATTATTTCCAATAATAAATTAAAATAACATAGTTACAATAAAAAGTGGATGAAATAATGCAAAAAACCACAATACTCAGGACATCATGAAAACCATCTCCAAAATATCTCCAAACACTATCTCTATAAGTCACACCCCTAATATAAATAAGAATCTCTAAATAAATAATATAAATTTACTACACTTGTGTCTTGATTGATGAAATATTAAAATACACATTAGTTACCAATCAAGGGGAGAGAATAATCATAGAAAGAATTCTCTAATGGGATCCCAAATCATGCCTCTTTTTCTAAAAGTGTTATCAATAATTAAATAAAACATTTTTAAGGAAAAATAGTTTATATAAAATTTGTAAAAATATCGAATGAAATAAAAAAATTCCTTTAAACCATTTCTATATTGATTTAAAATATTCCATTTTATTTAAACATATATCCACACACACATGCACAAAATCGTTGTGTTACCATTTATTGTGTATCTTCATGTACATACTCTATCCTTTTTGATGGTTTTACTTTTTGAACATTATCTATCACATTCAAATCACTGCAACCGATTTATAATTAAATAATTCCAATAAATTTTGAAAAAAACATTTCATTCATCAAAAATATTTGAAAAAAAATTACATGAATGAAACGTAAAAATAATATTAAAATTATTATTTTATAATTATAAAAAAATTACATTTTTGCAAAATATATGAACTTTCCACAATTTCCGGGGTAAATTGAAAATGATATATTCAACATGAATAAAAATAGATTTAACAATAATTTCCTGAAAACCATTTAATTAAAACTAATAATTTATGTTTTAAATCTATTAGATTATATACTTAATCCACCTACCTCACAATGGTATGAAAAATGATGAACAACATATCAAAACATCAATATTAAATCACAAGCCATTTTCACTTCACTACATCAAACATGATTTAAACACAAAACCATTAAAAAACAAATATCTATCCACAATGGATTATATATATATATATACATTTATTTGATAGAGTGAGAGATATAATCAACTTGGATCTAAAATAATGAGGAAGAACATGTACTTACCAATAAATCTAGACATCCAAAACACTTTGATTTTCTTAAGAATTGATTTCGGATTAAAATGGATCAACTCACATGCCTATGGAGAAAAAGTAATTCATTATATTAATATTTTATGGGAAAATTATTATTAAAGAGGTTAATTTAGATTATATCCCTAATTCAAGGAGGGCCAAATACACGTTGCATGGTTACGAAGGAAATTTCGGAAAACTATTCACCAACTGTGTGGTGCTACTGTCTTTAGCCCATACCTCACAATGTTGGCTCAAAAGGTTAAAAAACCATGAACCCACTATACTCATCCCTCTATTTCAAGAATCTTATTTTTTCTAAATAATTTTCTTAGTTGATCCAAAACATGTTTCAATAGTTTACCTGCGCTCTACACACTGTCATCCATTTAACTATTTCCTAGAGATGCATTACAACTTCTAATAATCATTAACAAATCATATAACTTTTTAAAAGCCTACAAAACATTCAAAAAAACCTCAGAACCATCTGAATCAGAACCTAGAAATTATATAGACTCAAAATAAACGAATGAAGTGTCATGCACATAATATCGGGGTGTTATATGCTTCCCCCTATTAGAATTTCCATCCTCTAAAATTTTATGAGCCTTATTTTCCGAAAGGATTTTGGAACATTTCTCTAAAATTTCCTTCCACGATCCAATGTTTGATTCTAAATCTTACCATGCCTCCAAAAAGTCCACACAAGGCAGATTTTCTATCATGAAATATATCTGGATTATTATCCATAACTCTATACTGGATAACGAATCAACATAGAAACTATCTCTATATAAATATGATCAAAACATACCACATATGAAATATCATGTTTATACATCATTAATTAATACACAAGAAACATATTGTGCACTAAAATAATCTTTTGTGAGAATGAAAACTGATATTACACCTCATCAACTCATTAAATTATCTCAACATGGCCTATGTATCGAGGAGATAACTTCCCTTCCAACCAAATTTATAATTATGAAGACTTGGATACATTCTGAAGAACACCTGGTCACCATCCTAAAATGAAAACAGTCATTAATGATGATCATCATACGATTTCAAATGAATCTTAGACAAATAAATTTTCTATCTGATCAACTAAATCATTATGGATGTATTTATCACAAGGTTGGGTCCAATTACTGATGTCTCACCTGTCTAAACCCAAAAAAATTAATGAATTATAAGGAAATTCAAATAATGATTTAATAAGAGATATATATATATCAATACTCGATAACTTATATTGTATGGGAACTCCAATAAAGAAAAATTCTCTTCCCATGATCCATCAAAATCAATTACCCAATCCTTAAGAATGTCCTCCAATGTTTTCACTTCCCATTTTTATTGGCCATTCATTCGTGTATGATAATCTATTGAGAAATTTTAGTATGATCAAAGGTCATGACTTAAGGATTTACAAAAAAGTGACATAAACATGGGGTCACTATTTAGTATAATAATCACTGGTTAATTGTCCATATTAATAATTTCCCAAATATATATTTTTGAAAATACTTATACCGAATTTTTTTCATGAAGTCGAATGAAGTGGTCTAACATGGTGAGTCGATCCACATCCATATTATTTTTTTTCTAAAACCATCCATGGTATAATTACTATAAAATCCATGCCTATATGTTATAACTTCTACAATGAAATTCAGTAAGGACTAGATCATACCATCTTGATATTTGTACACTTCCTTGACCTATACTGTTACCAACACACCAAAACTATGATTTCAATGATTTATACATATTAATTATCTGATAATAAAACCATATTTATATTAGTTTTAGATACTATAATTGCTTCCATAATAATACCAAAGTATGACCATAAAATCTTTATACCATTACATTGAACTCCCGCCTAGTATTCATCCACTTATGGTCTTCCTATAATTGAAATTTTACCTCTTAAGAATACATTTAGAGTTATATTTATGAGACTTTCTATCTTAGTCAACCAAATAATGAGTAAAGAATACTAGAAAGAAAATTACCACATCACCATGGTCTTGGAAATCCAGTTTCATATCCACTATAACTTATATTAGTGACCAATGTGTTGAATCCTCTTTAACCAGACGAACATTTTAATTCCAAGTCAATGCATCTACCACATAGTTTACTTTACATTGTTTATGTATAAAGTCAATGTAAAAAATTTAATGATACTCCGCCCATGTATATTTCCTTAAATTAATATCTTACAGTGATACAATTTGTTTGAAACCCCTATGATCCATAAACAATGTCAATTTTTCCCCAAATAGGTAATGAATACAAGTATTCCAAACCTGGACAAAAACATATAAATCAAAATTTTGAGTTGATTATTTCTTCACACGAAACCATATTATTTTTGAATCATATGAAACAACAGGAACACCCTACATGAGTCCACATGCCAACCTTGATCTCAATTCGTCACAAAAGACAACATGTCCCCATTAAGTCTATGTGAACATATGGAATAGTGTTGATGTATGTATAACCATACATTGTTGAAATGATTTATTACATATGTCATTAAATTTAAAAGGAACTCCTTTTATAATCAAAATTATCATCGGTGATTCCAAATGTGAAAATTCAACAACAAAACATCTATAGTATCTTGATATGCCAGGGAATCTATGTATCTCAAAGACATTATTCTATCATTTTCAAGAGATATAAACTTATTTAATTTTTTGGATGTATAAAAAAACATTTTCCTAAAATTAAATAGGCATATTGTTTCAACAAATCAATCATTGATTACATGGAATAAAACAGGTGTTACCACAAGATACCCAACACTATACCCAAATCTTTCTCATGCTCTTAGAATACTGCATTATTTCATCAACAAAACACCAAAAACATAATCCATATATCTATTAAAATATTTTATTAATCAATGTAACATACACAAAAATTTCATTAATGTTACATAAAGTCATAATAAATTATTTTAAAATCCCATGTCTACATCTGGAAACCATTTTCTTAATATCACCTTCCAAAATAAAAAATGTTGATACCCAAAATTTTAGAAAATTTTGGACATTTAATGGTATCCCCTAAATTGAGAACGCATAACAATAATTGATGGATGATTTTATATATTAATTATCATATCTTGGTTTAGATTCTGATAATCCAAAAAATATACAAGTTATATCCACCTACATCAGAAATTGAACTAGTGTTCCCTATAAAAAATTATTAGTCGAATGAATCATATATGTTCCATATATTTTGAAAAAACAATAAAATTTATCAATTATTTTGTTTCTATCCATTATGATGGAATTAAAATCAATATGGGGCCCGATAGGCGATCATTTATAAATTTCACATCTGTATTGGGTGGAAGAAATGATAAAATACAAAGTGAAACATCAAATAATTAGAAAACAGAAGTTCGATAATATATACTACCAATATAATCCATATAATACAATTTTAGTGACACTTAATAATATAAGATACATCCAACCATCAGTTTCAAAAGTCCCACTATACAAGCCTTTGTGTCCCAAACTCATCTAAAGTTATTCCTAGCTCAATCCAAAGATGTAAAATAAACCATTGAAGTATAACAATCAATATTGGCCTTGAATAAAATCACGGAATCCATACCAAAAGTCATTTCATAGAAATCTATCGAAATAATAGTTAAATTCCAAAGAAACTCATCCCCATTAATAGCTATATAAAAAATTTATATATAATGGATTGACAATCAATTTTTCCAAGAGGAGTTGGATGATTTAAAATTTTTTGTGTCATCTCAATTTGAAAACCAATATTATAAAGAACATGAGATGTAATAAAAATATAGTATGAGCCAATGTTATAAAAATATTACATATGGGTATAATTTATAAATAATAGTACTAATAACCATTAATTGACAATATTTATTATCCATGATCATTTTATTAGTTCCATACAATTTCTTACCTACGTAAATATTCGTTTTGGTATACTATTGATATTGAACAAGTTGAGGATTTATAGTAATCCAAGAATCACATATCCTCGCTTTATTTTAATGATGAGATTTATTCATCTAAACCCAATCTGTCAAAGAATATCATTCCTGGAAAACATGAATGTTGTCTCAAATGCTTGACAATGGTGCCCAATGAAAATATCACTAAAGATGTACCATCTTATTGAAATTTCAACATTCTCTATAAGGTGTTATAAAATATCACCAGATGTGATCTAGTGAACGACACTGGGAACATATAGACATACTTTTCCATCAAGGTGGATTGTTTTCCAATATCATGGATTTATTTTGAGGTGTACCACCACAATAGAATTTGTCGTCACTTGTCATCATGATCTTATAATTAAATTTCCCATTTGTTTCCATTAGAATGAATGTTATACCCACAAACATGATCCATAAGGCATCTATTTCATCTATTTATTTACTATTTATGATTTCTACATAGTTTATTACACACCGAATGAAAATATTTGAGTGAATGTCATGCCTACAAACAAACTCAAAAATCAATTCATTCAAGGATTCACTTGGAATAGATTGTTTGGAAATGAAAAATAATTCATAAATTTATCCACATACTCTTTCAATGATAGACTCTCTTCCTTAAAATTGATGAATCCTATTGTTCTAAAATTCTGAATGTTTTAATGATATAATTACTTATAAAAAAATTCCTCAAATTTATATCAGGCCATATCATATTCCAATTTATCATGAACTGGTAATTTCCACCATTGGAATTCCAAATATACAATAATATATTTCTCCAAAATTATTCTCAACTTTACTATAGTCTTAAAGGAATCAAATATTCTCTTTATCCTATTCAACCAAGAATCTTCTTTTTCTGACATAGAATCCCCCCAAATTATGGGTGGATTATTCGTTTAGAAATTAACTGAATAGTCGACATTCAGAGTTTCACCATTCTTATTACCAATATTCACAGCCTGAAAATCAGTCTCAATAATTTAATCTAGTTGTTGGTTCACCCATAACATTGGTAAATCGATATTCTTTGTATCCTTTGATGGTTTTTTTCATCAATTCCCATATGGTTATACTCAATATGACTATAAAAGAGAAACTATTTAGTCACACAAATTAGAGACTAATGGATTAAAAAGTGAAATTTACCAAATAAACACATATTACAACAAATAATTCCATAATTCAAGCATCATAAAAAATTATATTAATTTTGAAAATAATAAAACTTCTGTTATAAAAACAACCATTCTAACTATAATTCCAAAGTCTACAATTTTTTCAAATTAATAAACAAATATTCTAAGAATTAAAAATGAGATACTATTGATAATTATTACTATCAATGTCTGTTAGCAAGATCTTATCTGTTAAACCCATCATAATGGTGTGAAAACACACCAAGAAGGGGATTAATATATTCATGTACACCAAAGAAACTAGAAACATGATGTTTAATATAATGGTATTACCAACACTTTTTTACACTCTAAATTTCATGTTCTTAAAATAATAATCCTTCATACCATATCAAGAGGTAAATTGAAACTATTAATAATTCTAAGACCAAAAAAACTAAATTAGTTTCGTGTGTATTGGACTTAAAAATGTCATAAAATTTCTCCCATAATGAAACATGGACCATCTATGACTAATACCATTTTTTACATCCTTTCCCTCTCAAGTGGACTGAGAAGGGTAAAAGTTATACTGGGCCATTGGTGAAATCTCTTAGACCCCAAAGGCTAGTAATAAATTTCACGAGCCTAAATAATGTTTGGGGTGATATTTTCTTCAAAATATAAACCAATTGAACATCGGAAACAATAAAAAAGAAATCACATGTATTATATGAGAATAAAATTCAACTATGTGCATGAAAAAAAATTAACCTAAATATCATAGTTATAATGGAAATGGGAATTCATAATCTTGAAACCAAAATGTCTCAAGACATCAAGGAACCAAACTGTTGAATAACACCATCCAACCACTCCACATTCCATGCCCATTGTATCGTGATGCGTAATAAATAACTATCATACCTTTCCTAGATCTATGTCTCGATAGATAAAAACTAAAAACGAACAATAGTTCCCATGGAAGGGGTGACTCTAAACTCAATAGTATTTCCCCAATAACTTCCTAACTCATTACCATATGAATAAATTTATTAGGAAAATTTATAGAAATCATTTTTTAAACTAAAAAATGCTTATATAAAACCCATGAATTGTTTTTGAAGGAAATAAAAATTAAATCATTTAAATTTTTTAAAATTTGAAAATGCTTATTCCTTTCCTTGTCTAGACAGATAACTATAGGGAAACATTATTGTTGTTGAAATTGATAGTGTAATTTCATGTTTGTAATCCATCCAATTTTGATAGTGGTACTTCACAAAAATTTTCCATCCCATTCAACTCATGCCATATCATTTATAAAAAAAATAAAGCCATGTATTTTCAATAAAAACAATTAATTAATTAATGAATATCATAAAAATATTATATTCATCAAACTAATAAAAAAATTTAAAATAATAATTTTAAAAATATAAATAAAGGGTATTCATTAAAACCAATTATCGTCGATTAATTTCTAATCCAATATCAAACTGAGATTTTCATCAATATTGTCAAATAGAAATCACATCCATTAAATTAGAATAATTTAATTAAAAAAATCTTTCACATTATTAGTCATGTGGTGCAGAGAGAAAATCCAACTTCCACCAAGATTGGTGGAATAAAAAATTTCACAAAAAAAACATAAAAATTTGATCAGTTCCAAAATTCTCATCACTAGATAACACAACATTACATCATAATAACATTCACAACACATTGATATATTCATAACGTACTATATCAATGGTTTTGAGAGGGAGATAAATCGATATATACAAACCATAAATCAATGAAAAACGTGGAATACTGGGTAATTATAGATGAATATGAGACTCTAACACAATTTTATTCACATTTTAATTTACCTTAAAAAAGGAGATCATCACTAAATCCTAGGGAGAAAATTGAATTCGGGATATTACGACATTAAGGGAAAACAAGGGTTAAATTGATTAATTCTGATTAGATGCACAATTTAAAAAGGGAGAATTTTATTCTTCACAATTAGGCAACAAAGTTTTGTTAAATCAAATGACAATCATGCAACTATACTATCATAAGGCCATACATTTTAGGGTTGTTTCACACAGTTTGACAAGCCTTACTACAGACATGTTTTTATATCTAATTAAATATTAATGTGTTCTCATAAAAATTTTATGGTCTGGAAAAACCATGCACCGACCCTATGCCGACCTAGATCCCACTGTCTTTCCATGTATGGTTTCCTATAGATGTTTTATGGTTTTTACTAACAATAGATAGAACAAGTGACATCTTAAAAGCCTCTAAAACATGTAAAACACCCTTTAAAACTACTGAATCAGAACCCAAATATAATATAGAGTCAACATAAATGAATAAAAGTTAATGTACATTAAATTGCGGTGGTGTAATATCAATTTTTTTAGGATTACCACCCCAAATTTCCTCATCGGAAAACCCCAATAAAGTGTCATCATGGAACACCATCCCCTTAAGGTGTACACTTTTTTAGATCCCTGAAGTATGAATTTAAATATAAAATGAAATTATTATAATATTTGGTATATTATATTATTAATATATAAATATTATTATTGAGTATTACAAAATTTAGATTTTGATACAAATAAATAAAAATTTTCTATTTTGGAAAACATATATAAATTAAATTATGAAAATATTTTGTGATAAATTAATTTTTTTTAAATAAATGTAATTTTTATAAAATATTCATATTAAATAATATATATATTATTATAATTATTAAATTAATTTATGTATTTCTAATACAATCATTATATGTTTCACAAAAAGAATTATAATCATAAATATAAACATTTTTAGATAAATATGGTATTGGATTTAAAAGATAAAATTATCATGTTTACATTATTATTTTTATAAAATTATTATTATTTATGAATCCATCCAATTGAAATTATCTAATATTTAATTTTCTTTTATTCATGATGAATTTAAAAAAATTCAAAAAAAATTAAATGATATAAATATTTTGTTTGTATTATTATGAGATAAATGACCAAAAGAGAGTAATAAATAATATAAAGTGTATCCAATCAAAATATTATATATACCCTTTAATATAATATTTTTTATGATATATGATAAATTTTATATACCCATAATGAATAATAAATAACATATAATATATTTCATTGTTTGGAAATTTATTGTTTAGGAACATTACACACCTCAACATTAATATTGGAATTATCTTAATGATTTCGGTTAATATTTATAAATAATTTAGATAAATATAATATTTTCTAGATACCATGGGAATTTTTTTTATGGTTAGAGTATATTTTTTTATTATAAAAAATCCATAAAAATTGTTTAGAAATTAAGAACGAATTCTCATCTCATTTGCAACAAAAACACATATATCCTCCCATTACACATAAATATTTCCCCTTCAAGAATGAATTTAATATTCCTTTACCTCTCTATAACAATAAAATATTTTTTCAAATCTCGTAATAATCTACATTAAATAATATAGAATATCCCTTTGAAGGTAAGGCATCCAATCATCCTATTTATTCAAGAACATTCTTTGTATTATGGAATTTATTTTCAATTTATTATATTTGAATCTATTTTCATAATAACTTTTTCTATCATTATGATTTCCAATTAATAAAAAACCATATTTTACTCTAATTAAACTCTTTTATTAATCTCTATATACAGTTATTATTCTTCCTAAATTATCTTGTGATGTTCCCTGCCAAACATTTGGGTAGTGAATACCGATTCCAATTTCTACTCAATGGTATTCTCCCAAATATATCTATAATTCGTTAATTAGTTATATCCTTATATTTAATACACTCTCATCAATTTTAGTATTAAAAGTGATCAAATATTCTCTTTTGTTGTATGATATATGTAGAACACAAATGTATATTCATAATATGAACAGGATGGGTGGTTCATGAATTATATAGTAATTCAATGCATTGGGTGATATTTGATCAGTTGATAGGATATATATATTGCAGAGGAGGTTTTTCTATATACATTATGGTAATACTTATTGGGTTTTTAACATGAATAAGTCTTACAATGTCATGTACTATATTGTTTCCACAATCATATTATTCCATGACATTGTCATCTTATTTCATTATTCAATGTCCACGTTTGAAATTTTCAACACATTTATGTCACTTCGATATTCCTATTTTATAGTATTGATTGATTTCATTACGTAATTATTTTAATTTTTATTTAATATGATTTATTTTTAACCCCTTTCTTATATACATCACTACGTCAGGCTGGACTTTATTTGAAGTTTAACAGATATTAATGGATTGTTTTTAAGTTTTTAAATAATTTTAATGTATCCATTTTTCTATTAATTGTGTTTTATATATCATTTCCAAAATAAACTAGGAATCCTAGTCTTTCGGTATTATTTTATGTGGGTCATAATGCAATAAATCCTGAATTAAGGGGTATAAATTATACGGGTTTGCATACATGGAATCGTAGAAATGTCTGGTTATATTTGACAATTAATATTAGAAATACATATTAAAATCCTTAGCAATATGTCTAAATATAGGAAAAAACCAAAAAATTGGTAACATATAGAGGATGTGGTTTCCAAGAAACCAAATCCTTTTATTGTTAGTACATGTGGATATAGATCTGGAATTGTGGTACCTATGGGTAATAACCCCAAAAAGGGACCATTGGAAATTAACTCAATCATCACCTGGTTCCTACTGAATAATAACTTCTCCAAAAAAAAATTTACAGTCATGGGGCGAATTCATGTGTTAATTCAAAATCTCCTTATGAACCATTACTAAGAGGAAAAAATTCTAATATGATTTCTTATTAAGAAATAGATAATGTATAACATAGTTTGAAAAAATAGAAATTCATATTTTATTATATATATATCATTAATGGTATATCCTTTTAATGTTCATTATTTCCCTTAATAATGTTTTGTAGGTTAAAAATCCCTACCACTAATTTTCCTTACTTTTAATCAATTGATGGGAGTATTACAAACCTTATCAATAACCAATGAGATGGGAAATGTAATGGATGACCATGTGAGATTCCCAAACATAGGGAACCAGGAGTTAAAATATTATTGAAAATAATTTTTCAAAAAAATATTTCTATAAATAGAATATTTAATTAGGGGAAGAACCCACATACCTCTAAGAAATGGAATGATTAAATTACAACCCTTATGCTACAAAGGGCTCTAACTATTAGTAGATATTCCAATCCATTGAACACAACACAATATATTGAATCTATTTATATGGACATGTCTATTTTTCAATGATATGGTAAAAATATGTTCCTTCAATATATTTAATGTATTAATGTTTATAAAAATCAATGGAAGGGATTAATATAAATTTGAAATTTGAGAAAGATAATGAAATAATGGATTGGAATTAATTATAGAAAATTTACATTATTAACTATTTTCCATTCACTCTACAACAGAAAATGGAATGGGGTTTCATTGGACTTGGGAAAAAGGATGCATTATCCATTCATTATTTTTAGGAAAATAGACAAATACATTTAGAAGAAACCTACTAATTTTTCATTTCTCCCGTGATGTAAAATTGACCGCTTCATTGGTAGGATAATGCTGATTCATTGAAAGTATATTGTGATTTTAGACATTGAAAAAAAATGATATTTTGTTCATAAAAAATGCATTGTTTATGTATAGATCATCAAATAAAAAAGATATCATTTGTTTTAATGTATGATCCCAGACCTTCCTTTCAGGTATGTTTTCCTTTTCTGGTTATTTTTGGAGAAAGAAGAATTTCTATAAATTTTCTAAGTACACGCCATGTACTTTATGAGTACACACCATGTTCTTCCTTTCCATAACATGCTATGTAATGGTCGTGTAGTAGCCACACACATGGTCGTGTGGGAGTGACTTGGAGGCTGCATAAAGAGGAGTACAGAAACAGTAAGTACACGATAGGTACTCTAAAAGTACACGTCGACTATTTTGTTTTTTTCATTAAACTCACCAGGTTGCGTCTGATTGACTGAACAACCTTCTACTAGGTCATCTTCGTCTAAGAGAACCTGTGAAACCGTGACTTCTCTACGAGCCCCTGATCCCCCATACGACCTCCGATTCCATCACTACTGATTGCATTGGAATCACATCAGTGATTTCTCTCTTCTTATGGATCCTTATTTTCCAATTCATATTCTTGTCCAAGTAATCGTGTGTTGAATTTTTTCAACGTTTTCATAGATATATGATTTTCAAAGGAGATTCATGCTTTGAGTTTCAAGTATTTTGTTTTCCTAACCCCGAGGTATAGGGTTTGTGCCTTTCTGTTCGATGTCTTTGAGTATTATGTGAAAATTCCACGAATACCCATGAACGGGATATTGCATGTTTACTGTTTAACCTCTATTGTTTTCCTACCATGATTGTATGCATGTGTAGGGGATATATGGATATGAGAAGGGTTGATTGCTATTCTTTGGATGTGTTTTCCCATGAATTGTTCTGTTTATGACCATTCGGATATGTTTAGCCTTTGGCTGCCTTGACTGTTCTCCATGTCTGTTGATGTAGGATGGAGAGTTTTATTCTGAAATTATTTTTATGTTGTAGACTGTTTAGCCAAGTAGCTCTGTAGTTTTACATTGGTTGTATTACACTTTTGTGATTGTTGACTTACACAGTGCCGCGAGAACCTGGTGTAGTAGAATTTTGAGGGAATTGACCGGGTGAGCTTCCTTAGAGAGTCTTTGAGCACTTTTGGCTATAATGGGGATTAACTGAGTGAGCATCCTCATAGTTCATAGAACTACTTATATCTATAATGGGAGATGACCGAGGGAACTTCCTCAGAGATTCATTGATTTCTTTAGCCTATAAGGGGATTGACCAAGTGAGAATCCTCAGAGAGTCATTGATTTTAATCCTAACATGTTATACTATAAGGGGAATTGACAGTGAGTGATTCCTCAGAGAGTATATGAACAACCTGAGCTATAAGGGGAATTGACCGAGTGAGATTTCTCAGAGAGTGCTAGACCTTGGGGCTATAAGGGGAATTGGCCACGTGAGCTTCCTCAGAATGTTCTTGACTACCCTAGAGAATACGAGGAATGGATAGTGTGGGATTCCTCAGAGATTCTTCCTTTTCCTTATTCTATAAGGGTATTTACTATGAGTGCTTCCTCAAATAGTCTTATTATATTCATATAGATACGTAGACTGTAATGAATGATTGTACTGCCTATAGGGTTACTTGTAATTTTTTGTTAGGACCAGATGGGATGGCTTTGATTACTTCCTAGAGGGTTACCTATTTGTGGTTTTGTAATTTCCTTCACTATTTCTTGATTTGAAACTGTGGATTTTTTACTAAATAGTAATTTCCTATTACTTATTTCTGTACATTTACCTGCCATAAACTCACTGACAGTTATGCCCATATCTTAAGGTGGATTCCTACTAAGATTTAGTCTCACACAGTATTTAGGTCATGATTCTGGGCCCATGAAGATTGTATTGGTGAAGGTATAGATAAGGGCATGCACCCTTCTACTTCAGGTACTTGACTTGATGTGGAGCTAGAGAGCATTAAACCATGCTATGGCTTGCCATGCCGGGGATCTGTTATCTTTCTTTTGTACTTTGGTTTAGCACTGTTTGTATTTCCAGCTTTGTGACTTGTTTGGCTACATTCCTAGACATATGTATCATGCATCATTTCATATATATATATATATATATATATATATATCTGTGTGTGTGTGTGTCCCCCAGTTGTATATTATTCCAGTCTTATGTAGTTTACTTTTGTTGGATATTTACTGCTTCTGCTATTGTATGTGTTGTTTACTTCCATTGTGTACTCTTACAATGAGGGCATAGTTTCCCCACTATCACACCCAAAGCCCTCACTGCTAGTCGGCAACCTCTGCTGTTTTGGGAAATGCGCTGGAAGCCATGTGACCAATCGGGTACGGGGCGCCTCTGGGTGGCTTTCGGAACTGGGACATTACAAATTGGTATCAGAGGATTTATTTTTTATCGACTTACAATTTGTATCCTTATCCAAGGATAGGATAGAATATGTAATTGGTAATAAGCTTTTCCCGAGAGTAGATAACCCGTATATAGGGAAAATCCAATCTACCTCGTTAATTTCAATTCTTATGGTTTTGTAATTATTATAGTTGATCTACTTTCACCTTGAGTGATTCACATGATTTTTGATGTTGTTGTTGATTTTTTTGAGATTTTATTTCCATTTCAACCTAATTAGATGAGAGTATGCCATCTCATGCATCGTATAAGCACTTTATAGAAATCACATGTCATGCATTTTCTTCCATGCCATCTAGGATGCATTAGAGATCGCATTTGTTTATGATAGATTATGTGTGAAATATGAATTCTATTGTGATAGTTTCCTTGATAGATATACATGTTTTTTATAAGGTATTGTTCTGTAGAGATTTTCTTAAATGAGCGCCAAGATTTGGTTCTTGAGGTGTTATGGGCCCTCACGGACCGTAATTTGGTGGATCATTGCATTGTTTGCATTGCTATAATGTGTATAAGATGCCAAAAATTTATTTCTAGGGAGTACGGCCCCTCAAGGATCGGACTTTGGAACTTTCAATGATTGTTCTGGTGTTTTCTAGGTTTTTGAGTAGTTTTTGAGGCTTACTATCCCGAAAAACACAGAATACACGCCGTGTAATGTTATATACATGTCGTGTGTTCTTCTATTCGGGAAGAAATAGTTTTTCTTAAGTATATGTCATGTACATTATATACACACCATGTAATCTCTAAACTATGTCACAGGACGTGTGCACAGTTACATGGGATGGGAAATGTCTAGTGGGAACACATCGTGTACCCGTCGAACACATCGTGTAGTGTCGACCCCGTGCCCACCCGTGTCACTAACAACACAGGTTGGCTGAGTCGTGTCTAATATATGCCATGTGCATCTAAACACGCCATATACTCTGACCTCAGTAGACGATCGTGTCACGAACAACATGGGTTGGTGTTTTTCATTCATGTACATGTCATATCTTCCTTAAACACGTTGTGTAGTTGGACCCAGGACCCGACCATGTCACGAACAACACGGTATGGTGTTATCCTTTCTCATACATGCCGTGTTCGTCTAGAACAGGTTGTATAGTGTGAGCCTTATGTTCGGCCGTGTCACTAACAACACGGACCAGGTGTATCTTGTCTATTACACTCCGTGTAGGAATTCTACATGTCGTGTTGTCTTGCCCTAGGTGTGCCATGTGGCTTAACCATGTAGAAGGACTCAGACAGGGAATGATGATTCAAATACACATCGTGTGTCAGGAAAACACGCCATGTGTCTCAGTTGTTACATGACCATGTTTGGATGGAGTGTACGCTCATGTAAATTACTTCATCAAACATGTCGTGTAGGAAATGTACACGTCGTGTAGTCATGTTTTGTAAAACATGAATGTTTTTTTTCTATTGCTCTCTTCTTACACTACTTGATTTCATTCCTTGATAATCTTGACCTAAGGTGTGCGTTTGACATTGAAGATTCATGCCACTGAGATGTGCTCTGTTTTTGCACCAGTTTCCAGATGGTTAGCAGACACTGGACATGGCCGATAAGGGACTACTTGCAGATCGTCATGTTGTACCATCCTTGGCCATAGAAGTTTTACCTGAAATAGGTGCTGATGCATAGTTCTGGGAGGGATTTCTGAGGATGATGCAGACCTTTTAGGGAGCACCACCACCTGCCCTGTCGATGGCTGATTTGACGTGTGTCTTTCAGCAGCATTATCCTCCCACTTTCTAAGGGGATGGAGGACCCTGGGCTACTGAGTCATAGATAAAGGCCACAATTATGATTTTCGAGAATCTGGAAATACCTCTAGAGAAGAGCATGAATCTCGCTACATACATGCTTCGACACTCTTCAAGGAGTTGGTGGTATGTGACCTCACAGGCGGGACACTAGAAGAATATGGCTTGGGATGAGTTTTGGTGCATCTTCTATGATTACTTCTATCTAGATACCTTGAGGGCCGATCGTTCCTGGGCGTTTATGAGTCTGGAGCAGGTTACAATTTCCGTTATGGAGTATTCCTCTCGCTTCACAGAGCTGCAGCATTTCATGCCTATTCTGGGAGGTGATGAGATGTTCCTTGCATGGAAGATTGAGGATTGTATGAGGTACAACATTTGGCCACATGTGAACATATTCAAGATGACTTTGATATCTTCTATCATCAACCAGGCACTGAACAAAGAGCGCAATCTGAAGGATTATAGAACTGCGAGCCAGGGTGGCTTGGCATCCAGAGTCAGGGCTCCGCTAGCTAGTTGGAGGAAGTACCGTAGGGAGGATTCATGAGTATATCAGAGAAGGAGAGATGCACCTTCTGGTAGTCAGGTGATGTGGTACCAGTGCGGTAGGAGTGGGAAGAGGAGGCCATTTTGCCTGAGAGACCCAGTGGAGTGCTGATCTTGCTGCAAGATGGGCCTCCTTCAGCACTTTAGTCATCTTTTCTCACCAGCAGCAGGTGACAAGGATTCATGTGTGACTCCTTGTTCAGGAGAAGCACCACCAGCTTCTCACCAGTCTAGGAACATGAGTTCTTCCGGCGGTTCGGGCAGAGGTGGAGGTCATGGTCGTGGTAGCCAGTCACCCAGTTTTAGCGACAACAGGGTTGATCAGATCATAGAGGTCAAGTAGGGTCACAGGTTTGTGGTAGAGGCCCATCCTTTATGGTGGAGAAGACCCAACAGGAGCACGATCTCAGAACTTCTACAATTCGGGGTACAATCTTAGTATCCTCAATTTTATCTTCTGATCATTTTGATACAGGGGCTTCCCATAGCTTTATATATGTTGTTGTTGTAGAGAGCCTTGGTCTCTGCATCTTTTCCACTACCGATATTTTTATACTTTACACACAATTGGGGACTAGAACAGTTAGGGTTCATCCGTGTAGAGTGTTCCTTCTATAGGTTGGTGGGTGTCAATTTTTATGGGACCTCTATGTCATAGAGATAACAGCCTATGATGTCATTATCAATATGGAATGGTTAGTTCCATTCCAGGCAGTCGTCGACTTTTATCACTAAATGATGAGTCTCATATCATAAGAGGGTAGATCCTTTCTTTATAGGGGCTAGTGGGATGTCCAGGCGAGCAGAGCAGGTCTAGAGTATCATCGGTTGGGATGAGTTACTTCCCAGATTACTAGTCTTTATCTGGATGACCAAGGGACTTCACATATCTAAATTCCTCCATTGGTGGATCGTTTCAGAGTTGTCTTTCCAGTGAACTTTTCAGGTTTGCCTCTGGAGCGCGTGGTTTAATTATTTATTGAGATTTTTACATGAGTGGCACCAGTTTCCATTCCTCCTTATAGGAAGGATACACCTGAGTTGAAGGAGCTCAATAAGAAGTTAGAGGAGTTTCCAGAAATGGTTTTCATCTGACCCATTACTTCTCATTGGGGTTCACCTATCTTGATTTTAAGGAAGGCAAACAGTACCCTCAGGATTTGTGTGGACTATCGGAAGTTTAACCAGTGGACTGTAATGTACCAATATCCCTTTCCTAGGATTTATGATCTTTTTGATTACCTTCAAGGATCCTGGGTGTTCTTGAAGATTTATTTTATATCCGGTTAACATCAGTTTCACGTTAGACCATCAGATATACCTCTTATAGCCTTCCAGTGTAGGAACAATCTATAAGAGTATTTGGTTATGTAGTATGGTCCCTCGAACGCTCCTGCAGTTTTAATGGAATAGAAAAACCGAGTGTTCCATCCATTCATGGATTCTTTCATGGTGGTCTTCGTGGACGATATCTTGTAGTACTCTCAAAATCTACATGACCATGCTACCCATCTTGAGATTGTTTTGAGTACACTAAGGGAGATTCAGTTATATGCTAAGCTTTCAAAGTTTCACTTTTCTATGGATCAGATTCACTTATTGAATCATGTTATCTCAGAGGTTGGAGTATCAATAAAACAAGAGAAAGTTAGAGATGTAGTTTTTGGGGAGTATCCAAAGAACTTCTTAGAGATGTAGAGTTTTCTAGGTCTGGTTGGATAATATAGATGCTTCATTCACAACTTTTTACACTTAGTGGTACCACTGAAATGTCTGACCAAAAAGGGGGAGAGGTTCTTATGGTCATATTTTTGTGAGTCAACCTTTCAAGAGATGAATGGGTGGTCGACTTTAGCACTGATACTAGTCTTTCCAGAGTAGGTCAGGAGATATACTATTTACTATTATGCATTAGTTATCAGGATAGGTGATGTTCTTATGTAGGGTGACAGATTCTTCGCATACAGGTCTCAACAGTTGAGGCTACATGAGAGGAATTACCCGACGCATGATCTAGAGTTGGCAGCTGTTGTTCATGCCTTACGCTGTTGGAGACATTATATTCTAGGAGAGAATTTTTTGGTTTTTAGTGACCACAAAATTCTCAAATATATCTTCACTCAGCCTGATCTGAATTTGAGATAGCGTAGGTGGGTTGAGTAACTACAGTCCTTTGACTCTGAGCTTTCTTATATGCCTAGAAAAGGAAATGCAGTGGCTGATGCGTTGAGCAGGAGGACTCAGAAACATGCAGTTCTTGAGGCCAGTAGTGAGTGAAAATTTATGGCTCCATTCTCTAAGATGTATTTTGGCGGTTCACGACAGTCAAGGGAAGTAATTTAATTCTTTTTTAGTTGTTACCTTTACTCATCTGGATCGAGTTTGAATGAGGTATTTATCAGATTCTGAAGGCCTTGTCCTAAGGAAGAGTGTGTCTCGAGAAGACCCTATCCCTAGACAGACCATAGGTGAGGAAGAGATCTTGCATTTCTAGGGACGCAAAGGGGTGCCATCAGATATACAAGAGGAGTTGATGTAGGATTTTTATTCCTTAGTTTGGTCCGATAATCCTGGTATCACGAAGATGTATCATGATCAACACCGTCAGTATTCGTGGCCAGTATGAAGAGGGATGTTGCTTGTTTTGTTAGGAGGTGTTCTACTTGTCAGCATGTGAACGCGGAGAATCAGCAACCAGCAGGGCTATTACAGTAGTTACCCATTCCACAGTGGATGTGGAATGATGTCGCAATAGACTTTGTGACTGTTTTTCTGAGGTCACCTCATGGGAATGACCCTGTGTGGGTTGTCATTGATAGAATCCCGAAGGTATCCCACTTCCTGTAGATCAAGGAGACATTCAGTGTTGATGAGATGTGACGTTTTTACATCCATTAGATTGTATGTCTTCATGGAGTTCCACACTCTATTTTTTTAGACAATGATGAACGGTTTACTTCGCAGTTCCGGAAGGGGATTTATAAGGCTTTGGGTACATATGTACTTTTGAGTACAACTTACCATCCCCAGACAGATGTTCTATCCGAGCGTATCAATTAGGTGCCTGAGGATATGCTCCGAGCATGCTTTCTAGATTTTGGAGGTTCTTGGGAGAAGCATATACCTCTTGTGGAGTTTTCCTACAACAAAAGATTTCAAGAAACTATTCAGATGGCACCTTATGAGTCTTTGTACAGTAGGACATGCCGATCACCCCTATGTTGGTTGGAGGAAGGATAGGTAGCTTTGCTGGGACCTCATCTTTTTTATGAGACCATAGAGGAGATAGAGTGGATTCAGATGATGATGGATACATCACAGTTTCAACAGAAGTCTTATGCTGATCAGCAGAGACGATCTCTGAAGTTTGAGGTCAGGGATCTGGTTTTCTTGCATGTCACACCGAGGTTGGGAAATATGTGGATTAGGAGACTGGGTATGTACTCACTGAGTTCTGTCAGGCCATTTGAGGTATTGGATAGAGTTGGGCCGGTTTCCTATCAGATTCAGTTACCTCAGAGGTACCGAGATATGAATGATGTCTTCCATGTTTCTCAGCTTTGACTTTACATTTCAGACCAGTATCATGTCTTTCAACCTGAGGAGGTTGAGCTCAAAGTGGATGTGTCATTTGAGGAGCATCTTATCTGGATTGTGGATCATTGTACAATGGTTCTTTGTGGTTTTTATGTTCCTCTAGTAAGAATGCTATGGCAGCATGGGTGAGTGCAGGGTGAGACATGGGAGTGGGGGGACGATGTATGAGCTTAGTGGTTGGAATTGTTCGGGATTTCTTCTTCTACGACGCGCTATGGAAATTCGGGGATGAATTTCTTTTAGGGGGGATTTTTTTAAGAACTCAGACCGTCCTTTCTGGATTGTTTTCCTTTATGGTCATTTTTGGTGAAAATAGGAATTTCTAGAAATTCTATAAGTACACACCATGTACATTTTGAGTACATTCCATGTACTTCATTACCGTAGCAAGCTGTGTACTAGCCGTGTAGTAACCACACACATGGCCGTGTGGGAGTGACTTGGAAGGCGCCTAATGTGGAGTACAGGAACAAAAAGTATAGGTCCTGTACACTAAATGTACACATCGTGTATTTTGTTTTTTCATTAAACACACTCGGGTCGCGTCTGGAGAACAGAACAACCTTCTTCTAGGTTGTTTTCATCCGAGAGAACACGTACGACTGCGACTTCTATCCAAGCCCCTGATCCTCTATCTGGCCTCTGATTAGATCACTGTTGATTACATTGGAATCACATCAGTGAGTTCTCTCTTCTGCTTGAGCCTTGCTTTCCAATTCTGATTCTTTTACATGTTATTGTAGGTTGAACATTTTGGACGTTTTATTATATCAATGACGATCCAAGGAGATTCGGTCTACATGGTTCAAGTATATTGATCTCCTAACCTCGAGGTAGGTTGTTTGTTCCCTTCTATTCAATGTCTTTGAGTATTATGGGAAAATTCCACTAATACCCATAAATGGGGTATTGCGTGTTTACTATTTTACCCATGTTGTCTTCCTACAATGATTGTATGCCTGTGTAGAGGTTATTTTTATTTTAATTGGGTTGATTTCTATACTTTGGATTTTTTTTCCCATGCATTGTTCTATTTACAACTGTTTGTTCATCTTTAGCCATTGGATCCCTTGTTTGTTTTCCATGCCTGCTGCTATAGGATGGAGAGTTTTGGTTTGACATGCTATTTATGCTATAGACTGTTGCTACAAGTATTTCTATAGGTTTACATTGGACATATTAAACTTCTATGCTTTTTGACTTACACAGGGCCGCGAGAACCTAGTGTAGCAGACTATAGGGGGAATTGACCTGGTGATCATCCTCAGAGAGTCTATGTGCACTTTTTTCTATAAGAGGGATTAACTGAGTGAGAAACCTCAGAGAGCCTGGAACCACATAGGGCTATAAGGGGAGTTGAATGAGTGAGCTTCCTCATAGAGTCTATGATTTCTTTAGACTATGAGGGGATTGACTGAGTGAGAATCTTCAGAGAGCCTTTGATTTTAATCACGAGCTGTTAGACTATATGGGGAATTGATGGTGAGTGCTTCCCCATAGAGTCCATGAATGACCTAGGATATAAGGGGAATTGAGCGAGTGATATTCCTAATAGATTCCTAGACCTTGGTTCTATAAGGGGAATTGACTGGGTAAACTTCCTCATAGATTCCTTAACTACCCCAGAATATATGGGGAATGGACTATGTGACCTTCGTCAGAGAGTCTTGCTATACCTTAGACTATAAAGTGACTGACTATGATCACTTTATTAGAGAGTCTTATAATATTCATATAAAGAACCATATGGGTTACATCGAATTTTGTACCTAGAGGGTTTCTTTTACATTTTAGGTAGGACCATAGGGGATAGATGTTAGTACTTCTAAGAGGGTTACCTGTTTGTGGTTTAGCTGTTTGCTTCACTGTTTCTTGATTTGAAACTATGGATTGTTTATTATGGAGTACCTTCATGTTTCTTCTTTCTGTACTTTTACCTACCATATACTCACTGACTGTTAGGCATAGATCTTAGGGTGGTTTCCTACTAGGATTTATTCTCACACCCTGTTTGGGTCAAGCTTTTGGCCCCAAACAGATTATATTGTTGCTTGTATAGATAAGGGCAAGCACCCTTCTACTTCAGGTACTTGACATGCTGTGGAGCTAGAGAGCATGGGACCATGCTATGGCTTGCGATGATGAGGAGATGTTAGCTTTCCTTTTTTACTTTGGTTTTTCACTATTTTTATTTCTAGCATTGTGACTTGTTTTTCTGCTTTCCTAGACATATGTATCATGCATCATTTCACACACACACACACAGATATATATATATATATGTGTGTATGTGTTGAAGTTGTTTATTATTCATGTCTTCCACTGTTTATTATTGTTTTATATTTACTGCTTCCGCTATTGTATGTGTAGTTTACTTCTGCTATGTACTCTTCCAATGAGGAAACAGTTTCCCCGATATCACAACTAAGGCCCTCACTGCTAGTCGGCAGCCTCTGGCATTCAGGGAAATGTTCTTGAGGCCATGTGACCAACCGAGTATGGGGAGCCTCTTGGTGGCTTCTAGAACCGGGATGTTAAAATGAATATAGGATGTGTAAAATTCATTTTTATTCTATATATGCAATGTGGAAATATTCTGGGGGAAAAAGTTTCTTAGATCCAACATGTTAAAATAGAGAGAATATGTATCCTAAAAATTTTTTATATGGTAAAAGGAAATAAATTTTGTTTAGGGAGTAGGGTAACATGGCCATAGAATTATTATAGTAGAAACCTGCTAATGTGATGAATAAAATGAAAAATATATTAAACTATCTGTCTCCTATCCAATTTTTCAACTAAAATGAAAAAATAAACTAAAAAATAAAAGCACTAGTGTACTGGTTGTTAATCATAACTATGGTAAATTTCCATCAAGTAATATGTATATAGATAATGTTTTTCCATAAAAAATGAAATGGTTAATACCAGAAATTAAGTGGTCATAGGTTTTTAAGATATTCATTCATGAATAGAGAATGTATTATATGATTTTAGTTCAAGGATGTCTATTATATGTGGAAAATTTATTAGAAAATTTCCAAAAACTCACCAAAATATTAAAGTGTAGCAATATTAGAAATAGGAAAATGGGTAAATCATAAAATCCCTAGTATACAACATCAACCTATAAATTTTTTCATGATGAAATTTCCAACAAACCTTGTGGCACTCCCTTTAGTAGAATATGATATATTTTAGGTCTGTATTTTCATTCCTTAAATACAACCTACATAAAATTCAATGAAATTTAAATAAACCTATATATAATGAATTTACATGTGATTCAACAGAATTTAATGTGGGAGGTTGAATCTCATTTGTAATAATTATCTCAATCATGGATGTTATTTCCTTGTAAAAAAATAATTTCTATGTAAAATTAATAAGGAAAAGGAAATGATAATCACTAATGAAATTCCGATTATAGGGGAATATTATTTTGTATTTCTAGAATAATTATCTTGTAATTTTCCAAGCCATGATCTTGAGTTGTCAATATATCCCATACTAAGATATTTTCTAATATTAATGGCTGTAAATAGAATGATCAAAATTGAACTTGTTGAGCTGATGAAAAAACTATCCATGAATCTCGATAAAAGGGTTTATAATCATAGGTTTGTCACTATGTGGTAAACTTTTCATCTTCATCAAGAGGAATGATATGTAATTAAGCCTCTTTATTGATTATTTTGAGCTTTAAATTATTACAATAAAGAATATGTATACTCATCCATAGATTAAAAACAATCTGCTCTATGGAGTACAATAATATCTCTATGGAATCTTCAGTCAAGATATTAAAAAGTAAACGTAAAGAATGATGATATAATTAAGGATACATTTAGTACAAGGTATGGATATTATGGGATCATAGTGATGTAATTTGTAATCACTAATTCTCATATTATCCTCTTAAAATTAATGAATAATGTATTTATCTTGTACCTTGAAAAATTTGTGGAAATATTTTCTGAATATATTATTATCAACTCCAAAATTAAGGACTAACATGTGGAGCAGTTCAATGATGTACTAATTATCTGGTTAAAGGAAAATCTAGATCTCATGTAAATTAAATTATATTTTTTATGGATCAAGAAATATTTATGTTCAATTTTATCATGATTAAATGGTTTTCTATGGATCATCCAAAAAATAGGTAATGAACGGATGTCCCCTACAAACAACTGTGATAGAAATTTATAGATTCATTAGAATTGTGGGGTACCATCATTTATTTGTGAGATATTTTTCAATATTTACAATAACACATACTAAGATAACAAATAAAGGTGTATGGTTTTTCTGGAATGGTGAATGTGTGGAAGTCTTTTAAAGGTTAAATATAAGGGTATTCAGTGAGCATGTTCTCACATTTCCATCCAATGGAGAAATTTTTTCAAACAATAGTGATCCATAAAAAATGGATTGGATTTTGTTCTCATGAAATATGATAATTTGTTAACTTATGACTCCTTTCAAATGATTATCTATTATTATAACAACTCGTTTAATGATCTGGATATGTCTTTACCAATCATCACACTAAATATTTGGTGCCATTATAATTTTGGGTAGAATTATGACAGGTAGAAGGATAATAAAATACTCAAGAATAAATTTAGAAAAAATTATATCCTTATGTAAATAAAGATTCTAGATATGTTCAATGATTATGATTTTTGAATCCATTACCATACTTAAATGTAAATTTATATGTTGGATGCTTCGAATATAAAAAATGAGGAATATTTATCCCTATTGCGAATTTAGATGGACACAATCTTTTGGGACACTGAAATGATGGTCAGGGGGGATAATAAAAAGATCATTATTTTAAATTTCTAAAAAAATACTGATCCATCAATTATTTAGAGGATCAAGGACTCCAAGAATGATGTAGACATGTCATTGAAAAGGTGTTGAATATTCCAGATTTCATACATTCAAAATATGGAGTTATAGTGTTTGGAATATATATATGGGTCCCATAGAAAACCAAAATGAATATGTATCATCTGGATTACTACCGTATATCTTTATTCCCTATTCATCGAGTAAGATGTATGATTTATAGGCATTCAAATTAAACCAATTTTTGTGATAACATGAAGATTGATAGTTTTCCAAATTTATATCTTGATGTTATCATGGAAATACATCAAGGTAAGAAAATATAGGTCTACTGGTGTCATGTAACAATTTACCATGCCAGTATAGACATATGAAAATATGACCAAGGATTTCCTCATATGAATCTCGAGGACAACATAAACTAATAAAGACATCTGAGTAGTAGTTGACTACCTTATAAATATGTTTCATTACATTTTTATCAAGTTACATTTCACTGATAAACAAAATTCCAATATATACATAATAAAATTTTAAAGACATTATTAATTTACAATATCCATTATATATAATTGATATATGAGGTTTATCTCTAGGTTTTCTGGGAATAAATCCTTAATAATTCGATACATATTTGGGTTTAAGTACTTATGATCACCCTTAGATGGATGGTCAGACTAAACAAAACATTCAATAATTAGAGGACTTATTGATATCTTGTTCAATTGATTTCCAAGGATGTTGGGATCAGCTCCTTCCCAAAGTAAAGTTATCATTAAAAAAACATTTCCATTCTATAATTCAAATAGCACCATATGTGGCTTTGTATGTGAAGAGGTGTTGGAAATCAATATAATGGGATATAGTTAGAGTGAAAAAAGATAATGGGGCATGTTCGTACCCACGAGATAATAGAGAATGTAAAAATTGTTCAAATTTATATGAAATAAATAAAAATTAAATTGAAAATATTAGAAGAAAATTATCGATGTGACCCTGTGTCTGAAGTCATGGATAAGGTGTTCCTAAATATATCACCATGGATGAAATTCATGTGGTTTGGGAAAAAGGAAATCCAATTTCCTAGATGAAACATATTATTTTATATCATTCATCACATCTATGTTTGGGCTAATGACATGAACTCTCACCGAACCAATATCAAGTACATGATGTGATCCATGTATTCCTCTTGAGGAAGTATAAAATATACCCCCACACATATAGTTAATATAGAAGAGGTACCCATAGATAATGATAATTCATATGAGTATAATCTAATGACTATATTTGATCATAAATTCAATGTTATAAAAACATGAAAGCTTACCTAGTCAATGTTATATAGGGAAACTACATGTTTAAGGAATTCACTGGGAAATAGAAAGTGGAAGTGGAAAAGAAGTTCCCTCATATATTATATGTTATGAAATAATATTTCAATGGTGAAATTTATAAAGGTTTCAAATCTAACGACACAATATTTTATAAATGAAATTAACTTTTAAATGAATATGTTAACTATTAGGAAATGTAGTTACAGAAAAAACGGCACCAATTTTGTAATTTTAAACTATTATATGTTATATATAAATAGATTTAGTAGACTATAATGCATCTTAACAACTAATAATATAGTATTTTACTATGTACATTATTATTAAAATATACTAATGTTTATAGTAAAATAAAATTGACATAGAAAATAGATGAAACGACCTCAACAATTATGATATTACCCTATAAATCATATTTATTATTGATTCTGAGGGATATGGAATCTCTAGAATTTTCCCTAGACCAATCTGAAGTAGATATCCAACAATTGATGAATGAATTAAACAATTTATGGGTGGAGTTAAAATATATTTTGATTAATATCCCAAATAGTTTAACTAAACAATCCCATGAAATGTGCTCCATTTCACACCATACCCTTATGGAATATTATGATGTCATAATTTTGATAGGTATCTTGAACGTAGTGGTATGAATTTTTATATTAATTAATATAATGAGTATATTTAATTTTTTATTATTAAATTATAAATTGTTTATGAGTTTGATAGAAATTATATTTTCATGCGTAGAAATCAATTTTCTGGGATATTTATGTATAATAAATTAATACACTCATTAGAGATAATTTAGAGAATATATTCAATTATTTCTATATTTAAAAACAATATTTTTTAATAATTTATATTTTAAAGTAAATGGTAATATAATTTAATGAAGTCCAATAAAATCATTATAAAGTGCATGAAATGTTATTCAACATAAAAAATAAATTTTTAATTAAATAGAATAATTGATTTAAATGTGTAAAATCACATTTTTAGATATTTATTTGAATAAAATATTTTATTAAATCATTCAGATGAAATTATCCAAATGTGAAATTTTAATAATCATTGGAGACAATAAAATTGTTGAGTAAAATTAAATAAGGTATAAATAAATAGTATTTATTATGACATCATAAAAGCTAAAAATTTATTTAATAGTAATGATAAGGAGTATCCAAAAATCAAATTTTATTTCCCCTAAATAATAATGTGTTTTTATATTTATTTGATAAAATTTTTAAAACCTTAACAAATCCTAAAAGACCAATATTATATTTTTAGGTTTTAAAATTAATTCATTATGATCATGAAACATTTCCACTTCACTAATGGAATTATTTTTCTGAATTTGGTACATATCCTTATAAAATATTAAAAAAAATTCATATTTGATAAAAAAACATTGGGAATAATGGGAAGCTTTTTAGTTTTTATATAATTAGGATTCTATAATACTATATTTAGAAATTAATAATGAATTCCTTTATCTTTTTCTATAAAACCCACCCATCCTCCCTTTCATCTTTATTGAAAACCCTTGGATCATAACATTATTTTAACTTTGCCTCTCTATATCCTTCTCATGTTACCGGAAGATATTAATATATTCTTGAGAATCATTTATAATATCCATCTCAAGGTAAGGGATATTTTCCTCCCCCTGATTATTCAAGAACATAGTTTATATTATGACATTTAATTCTATGTTATCACAATTAAAAAAAAATATACATACATTTTATTTTCCCCACAATTTAAAATTTAAGATAGAATTTATTTCACTCTCATTAAAACCATTCTTGAATCGATATCAACACTAGTTTTTATGTTGAAAATATCCGGATAATTTACATGCCAATGTTCTATATTGTGAATACCGACTCCCATTTCTACTGTAGAGTACTCTCCTACATGGTCCAATCCTTCTTTGATTGGTTACATCCATTTATTTTACCCAAACTCCATTATGATGTAAATAATTTTGATGAAATATAATCTTTTATTTTATGATATATGTGGTAGAAAAATGAATGTACATAATATGAATGTTACAGGTTGGATGAAAATTAAATTACCATCAAATCCTTTTGGTAATGTTTTTATTTCATGAGATGAATGTAAAGGGCATAAGTGGTTATCATAATCACACTATGTTTTGATTTCTCTCTGTTTAGCCTTGAGTTATTTTGATGGTGTCACATTTTAAGTTGTTTTTACATTCTTATGTTTCCTTCTTTTTTTCTTCCAATATCATGATTTTATGTTCAAGTTTATTATTTTTAAACCTTGTATGTCACCTTAAAGAATATCTTGTCTAAAAAGATATAATTCAATCATGTTATTTTTTAATTATTCTCATACTCGGTTTTATAGATAACCCAATTCTTATCTACGTCTATATGTTTTCCCATGCGACTAAAAAAATTTCAATTGATATTAAGGGAATGTTGTGGAGTTTTAAAATAATTTCTTTATTTAAATATTTTAAGTTCTTTTAATTATGTATCAAATTTCCCAAAGACACATGGAATCCAATTCTTTTTTATTGTATTATTTGATTCCATATGAAATAAATCATGAATTAATGTGTAATAAATTTACGAGTTTTCATAATTCTTATTTGACTGAAATGTTAATGTACTGTGTTATCATGTTGTTACTATATACCATATGTTTGTGAGGTTTTTCTGTTTTTAATGATTTTTTAATTCAATATATATATAATATATTAGATTAATTATATTTTTAATGTGATTTCACCTTGTTTCATAGTGGGCGATTTTAAAATGACATTATGATGGAAACTAGTTTACATAAGGGATATAAAAGTGTTTGATGATTAATTTTGGTCCAAATTTTATTTTAGCACTTCATACGTTTGGTTTTTCCTAAAATGATTTACATTGAAAATTTATACACCATAAAACCTTGTTTTATATGAGATTACACCCCCTATGATTCACATGTGATTTTTTGTAATGTTTATATAAAGTATAAATAGTTCTCTATTAAAAGGGTATTTGGAGGTAGGAGGATCATTGATATTGGGAAGCTATTCCACGTAGTCTGATTAATAATTTTTTTATATGAAAGGTGTTACCACACCGCTATTATTTAAAATCAATAAAAACCTATGTATATAGGTGGAATATTGATAAATATTTTATATTATAGAAATGATATTTCACTATGTATAGTCCCCAAGTTTTATGTTTTAGTCCATATAGTGGAGTTCTACTAATAAGTCCACGATGAATAAATCAATGATGTTATTATCATGGAAGATTATTGATATTATTCCTAATGGTTCAATCTTAGTATCTATTTTATTATCCCATAAGGACCTTAATATTTTTACATAATTTCATATAATATACTTTTCTTATATACTGGTACAATTAAATATTTAATTTTTAATTTCCTTTTTATTATTATTCAATCATGAAATGTTTTACGTTTCATTTTCCCTTATTATTGTTTGATTAAAATGTATTCTAATTTCCAGTTTTACTATCCGATTAAAATCAATTTTTTTATAACTATTTTGAATCATGTTATACTTAATAGGTTATCTTCATTATATTTAATATATATTTTTTCCAATATATTATACCCTATTTAATTACTAATACATTTATTTAATATTTTAATTATAAAATTGTTTTTGATATGGTTTTAGATATTATGTTTTAAATTTTCATTTTTAATGAAATGTTTAATATTTTTACCAAATTATTCATGTTTCTATATACTTATTCAAATAATGATCCTTAATTTATTTCCTAAAATTTTAAAAACCTAATTTGGAGTCTTATATTTTAAACTATAGTTTATGGTTTTTATAGATAATGAATATGTAATTACTCTATTCGTGGTGGAAACTAACTGATATTTCTCACACAACCTATTTCCACCGCACAATTTCTATATACTTTGTTGGTTTTAAAGAATAAGGTTCATAATATTAGGGAGTACCTATTTATGGAACCTCCCTCTAATTACTCATGGAGTTTGTTTGTTCATTGATATATCAATTTTACCATTCTCCAGAATAGTACAATAACTATTTAATTTTTGATGTTTCTTTTGTTTTCTTTGTATCATGTAATCATTATCCATTTCATATTCCATTTAACCTAGGATTTTATATAATACTAATGTCATCTTCTATGATATATAGGATGTGATATGAGAAATTTATTTTGAGTTATTTATTTTTTATTTATATTTAGAAACATTTATAGGGATATATATGAAGGTCCAATAAACGGAATCTATATAACAGAGGAACATAAATTGGATGAATTTATATTATATCTCTAATGAATCAATAAAATATTGCATAATTATTTCTATAAAAATATGATTTAGGAAAAAATATATAAAGTTGTTAATTAATTTTAATAAAAAAAATTCCATTTTTTACATGAGAATTTTATAATTTTCCAATGGTTATTTTTTGAGATATTCATTAATAGTTGATTTTATTCAATAGTGAAAAAATAAAATTTTATAAAAATAACAAATTTTATTACATTATAGTAATATAATATTAAAATAAATATTGGAAAAAAGTTGTCTTGGAAAAATATATAACTAATAAGTAATATAATTATTTTAAATATCTAATATTGAACTTATAAATACATTCTTCGCATTTTAGAAAAAAATTATTGTTCTTGTCCAAATGAAAATATTATTTCCATTTCCCTTCTATTAATAATGAATTTACAATGATCAATTATTATTTTAATGGTTCTAAATACAAATAAGTAACATAGTATTTTAAAGAATCCAACTATGTCATTTAAAATCATCAACATTTATATTTTTCTAAGATCATTGTTATGCTTAATATAAACATTTTTATTAAAATAGTTTTGGTTTTATTCCATAAAAAAATTAAAATATACATTTTTGTAGTTATATAGAGAAAATTTTAAAACATTTATTATATATTACAAACTGTTATAAATAATATTATGTAATAAAGATAATATAATATATTATAATAATGAATAGATATCATGGTAAATATTTATTAGTTTTGTTAAATGTAATATAAGTGAAAATGGATTGAATAAATAGATAAGGATTCAATATAACACAAAACACAAGATTAAATATAATTGGGATTTTCCATTTAGATGATAATCATATTATATTATAATCTATGATAATTTTTACCCTCCTGAATTGAATAAAACATATATTATATGGTTAATTTAATGTGTTTATTCATTTTACACCGACCACACTCATAGAAGGGAACCCCATCTCCTATTTTGTCTACACTATTAGATCAATTATTAATGAAACAACCATACCAAAAAACAATCAAAATATATCATCTTATGTAACTGATGTATTGGTCTCACAGAAATGCCACTGTAAAAAGAATTAACATATAATGAAAAGGAGGTACACGAATGAAGAAGTATATGTTTTCATTGAGAATATATGAGTTCCATTCCAAATAAACATCCAAAAAATATTAAATAACAATCCTAAAAAAATTAAATACTCATATTCACAATATAAATAAGTTTTTATTAAAATGTAACAAGTATTATTTATCACCTTTTCATCCTAAAGATAATGAAACAATTTTTTGTGCATATGTACGAACTACCATCTTGATATAGCAGTGTAATTTTTCATTTCATTTCCTATTTACATTGATGGTTATAAAGATTGAGTTAATTTTTAAATATAATATTTATTATATAATTAGGATTTGATTAATATAATATATCTTCTATCTTCTTACCCTTCTATCCATTTGGGAATGATAACATTGTTAATGTGTGTGTGTATTGACTATAACATCCATGAAGAGAATTGAATTATTTTTCTATTAGAACCATGATTGCATGATTATAAAATTCTATATAATGAAAAACATTTAATGAAATTGTTAATATTCTGGACATTATGGAAGTATTTCATAATAACATTAACAATTGTAAATACACTGTAGTAATTTTGTTGAAATTGACTGAATAACATAAAGTGTTTAATAGAAGAAGTATATATTTAAGAAATCAATATTTAAATATTATTAGAGTACCATATAAAATGGAAAAAAATTATTATGAAAGTATTTATTAAATTTTAATTAATTATATTGGAATATTTAACATATACAAGTAAAAAGTGACTAAAGTTTTGTGAATTTTGATACAATCTCATTTTAATTCAGGATTTTTAATGTTAAGAATACATTCTTGAAAAATATTTTATTTTAATCTCTTATACAAAAAAAATCTTCAACTATTTTTATTGTTTATTTTACATTTTTATATCGGATATCATCTCTTGTCAAATCTATAAGAAATATGTAAGTCACATGTAAGGGATACCAACAATACATCATATTTTCTATTGAGAGCCATCTTCATAAATTTACATGTTCTTAAAATTAATTAAAAAATTATATATACTCTTTTAATATTTTTAATTTTTAATTTTTAATACTACTTAATTATTTAAAATGGTTTAAAATTAATGTAATTTTTTTGTTTTCTATAAAATATGTTTATTTACAATTAACACGTGTGAAAATAGTGTTGTCTTATAATATTTATAACATTAATTATTTTTCACACCATCATCATTTTCCTTTTCATTAAATATTATTTTAACAGTTTCACCATTTATAATTAGAAAAATATTTTTTCATAAAATTTTGAGAAATTTTATTTAAATTATTATCAAAACATTTTTTTGATGTAATGAATCAAAAATTCAATGTTATTTATAACTTATTTCCTATAAAAAGTTGTAAGGAATTTATTTTTATTATTTTTCATCAAATTTCATTTATATTTATTCATTTTACAACTAAATTATCATTTATGATTAATTAATTATCTTCCTTAATCATTTAAAAATTTATGGTATTGTGGTCATTTAAATTTTAATAATCACTTTCCCTTTGAAATTAATTTCTCCTCCAATTCTATATTTTATGTAATATAGATCATTTCCACTATTATGATGTTGTATTAGTTCTATAAATTTTATATATATGAAATAATTTAATAGAAACATATTATCAGAGTTATTTTCCTTACACAAAAATATTGATTCTATAAAATCCTAATTATATACTGATATTTTTTTATTTATAAATCATTTTGTTATAGAATATTTGTTCATTAAAAATTTTAGTAATGCATTAGATTGAAAAGTGACATGTTTGGGATAATTATATATAGACTGTTCGACGCTTTGAAAAGCATCATGAGACAAAATATAAGGAATGTCATATTAATGTTCATTATTTTTCACATACCAATTTTTTCAGAATGTATATTTCGAATACATAATG
Source organism: Viscum album (assembly GCA_963277665.1). NCBI lineage: Eukaryota > Viridiplantae > Streptophyta > Magnoliopsida > Santalales > Viscaceae > Viscum > Viscum album. Next base: position 1,399,047,953 of record OY728153.1, read on the forward strand.
GTTTGATTCATGATATCTTGGTCATGGAAATTATGTTAATATAATGAATGTATAGAATTATGAATTTTAATATTTAAGAATATAGATTCAATTATCTATGATCTTAGTATGTTGATATTATCCAAATATGTACATGGAAATTAAGTTCTTGACTAAATACATGAAAATCAATTATTTTTTTCATTTTTAACAAGCCGGTTTATGGGTATCTGGTACACCCACATACAACCAAAACAAAATAAGGAAAAGATTACTCATAAAAATACCCAGACTCATCACCACACCCCATATAATATCCATCATCTTCAGTTGATGATTTCAACTCTGGAGATCTCCAATAGCTTGAACTTTGAACCTGACTCCTAAGAAGATCAAGGTTGGGTTACTCTGTGGAAGAATTCTTGACCACACTACACTTATTAAAATCCATCACCCCCTCGTTACATTTAGAAGACGATCTAGTCTGCATCGGCCGCGGAAGATAAGAGTAACACTTCCTTGGTCTTCTTCTAGAAGAAGAAGACAAGGGTACATCAGCTAAAGCCATCATTTTCTTCCAACATTAAACAACATCACTGAATGACCGGACGAATGGGACGCTCTCATTTTCCTTCCCTCCCCCAGGACTCTATCTTCCAATATCAGCTCGCACCCCCAAAATAGCAGCAGGAGGCTCAGAGATGATCCCCCACCACTGGTCATTAGTGTTACTCTCTACCAATGGGAGCCACCTCTCCTCAGTAGTAGCTTCATCCACACCCATGGACCATGTCTCCATTCCCATACCCTTAAGACCCTCCGGTGTTTTCACACCACCATTAATCCCTACAATATCATACTCAACCCTACCATCCTACAACATGCCTGTCAAGAGGTCATTAATCCGATTTCTAAGACTAAGAAAGGTCCTTGCCAAGAGAACCAGACCCTTAGTCCCCATAGCACAGACAGGAAGGACCACCTCCCATGAGCTGGAGCTTCTCTCCTTATTTTATTTTGAATCTTTTATAACATTAGAGCTAGATATTTTCTCCAAATCCTATATAAATTTTTTGAAGAAATCAGAATCCAGTGGATTCAACTGCAGCCTCGGACCTCCAGTCGCCTATGAAACCTGGACCTCTCCATAGGTCACCTATTGGGGGAAAGGTTGCTAGACCTCCACAACAAAATTTGGCAGAGAGACCTACCGACCTTCCATCAACCCCAAGTCATCTAAAGTGTGGTCCAACACCATTTCTTGCTCAGATTTCTTGCGGATTGAATCAACCTCTATCCCCACATGAACAGAAGACTCACCACACCCAGTCTCACCATTCATAGGATACACAGGAGGAAACCGTACCCTTAATAACCATAGCCCCCTGAACTGGTGTCTTCACCACATCACCCTTCGCCTTCCTATCTTTAGACTTCAACATTCTCGGGGGAGATCTCCTTTGGCATATCAATGAGGTGTGACCCAGCCGCTTACAAGAGGAACAAAATTCCATCCATTTTTTGTAAATCACCATCTGCATACACCTGTACTCCTCACAGATGGTAATCCAAACAAAATCGAAAGGCAGGCGAGACACGTAAACTTCAACACAGATCCATGGATTAACTAGACATCACATAGTCGCAGTATGACTATCAGAGAAAAGAAACCATCCTATCATATTACCAATCATCCGAAAAATAGCAGGATTCTGAAAAGGAAGTGGAAGTTTAGGTAAACTGATGCAAATCTCCATTGACAGTGAATCCCAATTCATGTGAAGATAGAAAGTCCATCAAAGGGGGATGAAACTCATCCCATTGAAACTTCAAGTAGCCCTGGACCAATACTAAATAAGTTCCATATTTTATTCAAAGTGTATCATAATCTGGCAGCTATCGAGTAAGCCGACCACTGCCCGTTCTTGTAGATCCCACGAACCAAACATGAACCTGTCGAAAGCATCAAATGAAGGGCACATATTCTTTAAACGGGCAACCAGAGTGTGGTTCAGAAGCACCGAAGACTCTGTGAACTCCATGTTCAAGATCTGGAGTTTAGGGTAACCATCGAGGAGCTCTGGAGCATTAGGGAAAATCAAAAAATTAGGGAAAGGGGGAAGGATGTCTGGATTAGATAAGGGCCTGAAGAAACCGTGACCCTCAGGAAAAGATGATTCCCCCTCCCCAGGGAAAGGGGGAGGGGATGCTGCCGAAGCCACCATCATCACCGAGGGAAGAAGCGAGAGTCCAGGTGGAAGAGAACTCTCCTTTCCACTATTCTTGACTGGATGTAGTGTTTTTTTATTATCCACTCTACCAAATTTTTTATTCCTTACTTACTCATGATATCTTATATTGTATGTAACCATTATTGATCAACTGATGTCACCAATTTTTTACTTCATTTTCATTGATATATGATGAATCATTCAATAAATTATTTAAATCAATGAAAAATATTTCATATCATATTTTTTATTTTTTTCAATGTAATGTGGGAACGATATATGAATCTAGTTTTCTAGGACTGCTAATATAATCTTTCTTATTTGTTTTAATCCCATGGATATAGTGGTAATGTAATAAATTAAATATTATCTATAGGTAACTATGATCGACGATGTTTCAATTGTTTGAGAAGGATGCATATTACAACCCTGAAGATCTAGATTCAAAATTAATATTGTTAGAAATAGAAATATGATAATACCTAAGCATATTTGAGAAATTTTTAAAAAAATAGGGACTTTTATTCTATGGATCAACATTTATTACGATTATGAACTAAATTGTTCTTTAGAATTAATTAGAGAAGGATCTTAAATTATAAAAGGCAGTCCACCCGCATAGCAAATGATAGGAACACCCTATATTGGAATCCATTATAGCCGGTGATAGAGAATATTAAACCATTTTTATATTTGGACAACTGATGCAAGTTATGATGAATACACATTACCATATATAGAAAACTATTATGTTATAGAGTGATGCACCAATGTTGGCTCAAAATATGCGCTAAAAGACACTATCTTTTAATTTAACTACTAATTCATTGGTTTATACAAAATATATTAATTCCCTTAAAATTATTTCATTGTCCATTCGATGTAATTAAAGGGAAAAGGTTATTCTCAATGTTTATTTTTGAGAGGAGATATTTATTAGTGGTTGATTTAGATATAGAATACCATAGAGTAATAGAAAATAATGAACATGAGATATATAAATCTTGAAGACATATTCTTTCAAAAATAATTTTCTCAAGAGAAAGAATAAGAAATTGAGAAGAAATTCATCACATTATATAAATAGGGAAAAATATTCTTTTACAATATGAGGATAAAATTACAATATTAAATAGGTATTATAGAGAAAACATATTTATTTGAAAAGATTGATGAATCATTTAATTGATGGGATTACTCCAATTTTACAAAGGGAATATGTTTTTAAATTTTTTTCATCATATGATAATATGGTATCATGTTCTATCAATATAGGAAAATAATTTTCTAGGTGTTATATCATCATGGGAAATTAGAAAATAATAGAATTCTTGAGTGTCGAGAAAAAAATAAATGTATCCAATAATACTAAAGTGAAGAAGTGATTACAAATATATTATAATTATAGAAAGTACACATGTTAACTACATTACTATAAATAAGAGATTATTTTATGTATACAAAATACATCATAAGGTTCAAGAATAAATACGAATGAAAAAACCAATATTATCTAGTGAATAACATATATAGAGATTAGGTGTTATAAAAAAAATTACTCAATCATTTAGGGAACCTCCCAAACAGAAGGCTATAAGGAGATGTCCAAGATTTTGTTATTAATATAGATGTGTTAGTTGTTTCAAAATTTTTATAGGAAGGTACATTGATCATAAGAACAATTTTAGATAATGATCTTTTTAGTTTGTGATTATCACCTTCTATAATATCTTCCATATTTGAAGATACAATTTGATGTTTCCCTAGAACATTAATAATGGTGTTTCCAATACTGAATCTAGGAAGAAATTGTTTTATAAAAATGATATGTTAGTAAATTATTATTATAGCACATAGAATTATCCTATTTTCATTCTTTATTATTATAATAATCGTATTATTTTATAAAATTATTAGTAAGTATTGGGATTAAAATTATAATGTTATAATTTATTTCTAAGAGAATGAGATTATGATTTATGATGGAGATATAAAATCCCATATTTTAGAGGAGAGTCTCCATCGTTAGGATAATTTATAGATCCCCATCTGTTATCACCATTTAATAAAATTCATTGAAATGTTTTGAAGAAATGATATATGAATGGCAATGATATTCATAGAATAGAGGACATAACTATTTTTTAGGAATAACATGATGTTTTTTCCTATAGAACTTCTTGTATAGGCACAGGTGTTAGATTTTTTTATTGATTTAATCCTTTATCCAAAACATATATCATTGACATCATATAGGATGTCCATAATGGAATTAGTGGAACTGAATAATCAATTGTTGGAGATGTGTTATAAGGGATTTATATGCACCGTGTCTTTTCTCTATGGGGAGTCATTATTCCATTTCAGAAGAATAAAGATGGTTCGATGAGTTTTTTCATTTATTATAGGGAAATAAATTACAATATTATAATGAGGAAGTATGAAATTATTAAAATTGATAACATATTTTATCAAATTAACAGTGCATTTACTTAATATAATCATGTTATGTGTTCCTTGTATCATCCATAATAGTTAAAAAATGGACATATTCCAAATAGGAAATTCTATAGGAGTTATGACCATTAAAAATATTATAGTATTTATGATTGGATTGATTAATGAATCCTATATTTTTATAGATATGATGAACATTGTATTCAATTATTACATTGATAATTTATTTATTTTATTTATTTATGATATAATTTTATAATCTAAATATCCAATTGATAATTATAGTCATTTTATAATGATTTTTAAGACATTTTTGAAAATTGAGTTATATATGGAAAAAATAGAAAATATAAATTATAGCATCAGGAATGTTCTTTTCATGAACATTATGTCTTTATAGATAGAATATTATTTGAAAATTAAAATAAAATGGTTGTGATTGAATGGAATACCATATCAAAAAAATCAAGGTCTGTAGATTTTTCAGATTATAAGGTTACTATAATCAATTTTTTCAAAAAAAATGATTTTATTACATGATACCCAAGATGAAATATAAAGTGGTTTGTTTCATATGATAAAAATATTGTAATTAAATGTTTAATCAACTTCAGTGGAGATTGTTCAGTGCATTAATATTTAAATTACAACACAGATGGGATGGATTTGTGATTTATAATTATGTACCAAATAATGAATGTTGAATTTTCTTTATTCATAAGGATAAAATTATTATATGTGAATAATTGTAGTTAAGGATCAATGAACATAGTTATCTTACTATTTATCAAGATTTGTTAGGAATTATCTTTACATTGTAGATATAAAATAACTAGATTCATTTTTAATGATGAAATTTATATGTAGACCATGATATATTTAGATACATATTCTCATTATTGGGATTACAATGTGGAAAAGGTAATATCCTGAACCACTCATTGATATTGATTTCTGAATACCAAAAATCTATGGGTACGAAATTAAGGTGGTCATAATATCATGTAAGAATGATCCTGGGGTTTTGAATATAATGATGATTCATGAGGATCCTATATTCATAGATTCTATAAATATGGATGTGGGAATCATTAGGGAATGTATAAAATCACATCATTTCAAAATGATTTCAAAACCACCCATACTGTTGAAAATAAGATGATCCCAAATTGATGAAAATAATGTTCAAAATAAAATAAAGTCAATGAATATTGGAAGGTTGGATGATTTCATCAACGATTATAGTATATAGAAATTTAGAAATACATAGTTTGGTTCATATATGATTATCTGAAATGGTAATTATTAGATGAAAACAGAGATAAAATTTCACTATAAAACATAATAGCACTAAAATGTGTTAATATTTGAATGAAAATTTTAACAGGATAATATAAAATAGGATATTGTATAATGTGTATCATAATTATTAGTATAAAGAAGGTAAATGATGGGGGAAAATCATAATGGAGTTATTAATACACTACCCATTTCTTGTAGGGAAATTGAATTATTTTGTTATGGAATTGTCACCAGATTAGAAAAACACATAGAAAGAATTATTTATATGGGTTATTTTTTTTACCTAAACATGTCCATAAATTTTCTCATTTTATGATATGATATTCCACTTAAAATCCTCATTTTATCTTTATTAATTGAGTTTAATAAACATCATGGAGCACCTATTACAAATATAGCTGATCACGACCGATGGTTTACATAAAAATTATCGATGAGTCTCTAGAAGTCTTATAACACAATGTGATATTTGAGTCCTATTTTAAATCATTAATGATATAGGATGTATGAAAAAATATTTAACAATTATAATATATTTTGTGGTAAATCTCAGTTGACATTCATTGTATATTGGATTGGTATTTAACATTTGTGAAATTTTTATTAATTAATTGCATCTATTCAAAAATTAATATAGATAAATTTAAAAAAATATTATGTGAAAAAATTGTGCACCAATAAAATATGGGTTGAAGTCAATGAAACTAAATTTTAAGGAAAGGATGTTTTTGATAAGACTATAAAGAAAGTATTAACTATTCATTGTGATATTAATGAAATTCATATTTTTGAGAAACCTTATTCTAATAACTAGAGGAATGATTTAGAATTTTATGTTAGAGAGCATGTTTTATTTAATGTATCTCTAAGGATGGGTGTTATATGATTCAACAAGAAAGGAGTATTAATTCATATGTATATTATGCCTTTTAAAATTATGGAATACATTTTAGTTATTGTTTATAATTTTGAAATTCCACCTCACCTCAACAATGTTCATTCCATTTTCAATATCACATTATTAAGGACGTACATTCCTTGGCATATAAAGTTTCTCACATCTAATAAATATATTTCATAAATTATTTATCTTACTGTAATGATAATATATATAATGTTTATAATACAGAATAAGAGTTGTTATATCACATGACTATATTCATTAAGGTTATTTAAATGAATCCCTAAATAGAATAGTACATATGTGGAACCTAATGAAGTTATAAATTACATTCCACATATGTTGTTTCAGGGTAATTCTATAAATTTTGATGTTTTTTATGGATATAATTATGTAATACTTGAGCTAAAATTATTATAAGTATAAATTTCATTCTAAGGAAAAAGTATCATAACACATAGTACATTATTAAATAGTGTTTTTTGAAAATAAATTCAAATATATGATATATTTATTTGAGGAAATTAATTTCATTTTTGAATTCACAATGTAAAAATCAGCATCTGGTAAATTTTAGATATTTTTGAGAAATTATATATTTTGGGTGGATACTAAAGAGAAACAAAATTTTGAAAATATCACACTTTCATTAAATTAAAATAATATTAAAAAATTAAAATATTATGAAACAATTTTATATTAAAATTATATATTTAATAAATAAAATAATTCTTATAAAAATAATATTTTTTATCTTTGAAAAATATTATTAACATTATGGAAATATCATTAATTATGTTGTTCGTATAGAAACATTAGTTATTCTCTGATGATCATGTATTTAAAATGATTATTTCTTATTTTACATTTTATTAATGAAAAAATAATTCTCAATTAATTTAAAATAAACCAACTAATTAAAGGTTATTAAATATTATACCTGATTTTACTATAAACTCATTTTTTATACATTGATCAAATATCTTTCTAAAAAAGGGTCCTATTTAATTTTAAAACATATAATATATTCAATATTTACCACATCGAAACATTTTATATTCTAAAAATGATTCAATGTATTTTAATAAGAAGAATTAATATTTTTTAATAATTACATCATAATTTTTGGTTGTAATGAATAACAACAATAGAAAATATTTATCACTTAGGTTAAGGGTAAAATGTGTTAAAAATATATAATAAACATTTAAGGAATCAATATGAAAAAACATACATGCATATAATTTTTTCTATTATATGGAAAATATCATATATATTTGAGATTATGATAATTTTGATCCACATGACTTGAGTAATATTTAAAAAATATAATTAAGATTCATGTATTTATCAGTTTTCAATCCACCTGACTTATAAAGGAGAAACTCATATGATCTTTTCTTCACATTTTATTCCCCAAATAGATCAACCAAAAACTACCCAAATACCATCCCTACATCTTTCCTCATGCTCCATAGGTCTTGGTCTCAACATAATAACACAATAACAAGGATTAAGGTGTATGATAAAGGTGGAAACCTCAAGAAGATGTATATTTTATTACCAAGATATACTAAGTTATTTTCGTCTTAATCATCATATTAATAATAAATAACAACATTAAGAAAAAAAATATTAATATTTACAATAAATAATATTTTTATGTTAACGGTTCATCCATTTACTATCGCATCCATCCTATGGAAAATGAAATCAAAACGTGTGCATGTGTATATGTTATTGTCACCAAATAGCAGTGAAATTTCTTTTTTATAACCACATTACTTATATGGTTGTAAAGATGATACTCGTGAATAAATAGAATATTTATGAAAAAATTTAAATTCTATACTTATAAGACAACATAAACCATCACACCCTTTCATCCATTGGAAAACGTTATCATTTTTCCTATTTATATGTTGTCTACCACCTACATAAAGTGATGCAATTTGTTTTCTTTACCAGAATATATGTATGATTATAAAATTTTATATAATTAAAAACATGATATTCATGAAATTATTAAAATTATATATATGATGTAATAATTTTATGAAACTATTAACCACAAACAATATATCGAAGTAATTTTGATGAAATTGATCAAGAAACCATTTTTTATTGGAGTAAGATTGATCTCTCAAATGAATGTTTTTAAAACATCTATAAAATTCCTTTAAAATGGATTATATTTGAAAAAATATATTATAATGTATCTAAAAATTGTAAATTCCTTAAACAATATTTTAAAATAAATAATTCTAATAGGATATCAAATGTAATAGACTTATGTAAAACCAAATATTAATTAGTAATTATTTATGTTCATATTTTCGTTGGGAAAATATTGTTATAATAATATACTAAACCATATATATTTAATACTACCTCCATTTTTTGGATTTTACTTGATAATTATACAAGTATTTTGTTATTGGATGAATAATCAACATGTATGATACATTTAAGGGATGATGAACTTATATCCTCTTTTCGGTTGAGAATCCTTATATACCATTACCATTCTATTTCAATTTTTTTATATAATTTATACCTATAAAATAAATTACCTTAGAATTTAATTTTCTCTAGCATTGAAATTAATTACTATGGTATAAAAATAATTTTATAAATTATTCCAAACAAGTAATTTTAAAAAAAAATATGGTGGTTTGAAAATAATGCTCTCTACTATCACATACATCCGTAACATATTTTCAATCTATCATGACAATTTATCAAATTGAATTCTATATTAAATGTTTCCATGAAAATTTAAAAAAAAAAATTTTCTGAACATTCATTTAATTTTTATTGACAATTTCATCAAAACAATAGAGTATTATTTTCATTCTGCACTAAAAATAATTTTAACTGTTATTAATAACATTTGTCAGACACAATGATATAAGTAATAAATTTTTAACGTTTTTATTCATTATTTTATTTTTAGTTTTTTGTTTTTACTAACAATCAATTATTTTTAATGAATTATTATTATTATATCATACCTTAATTACTAATGTTATTTTGGCCATTCACTTTAATATGGTCACATTCTATTCACTATTATTTCTCTGCCATATTTAAATTTTATGTGTCATGGATTGTTTACACTATTATGATGTTCTATTAAATAAATTATATTTCTATATATGGTCTCATTTAAAATTATCTTATTTAGAAGGTTGTTTAATTTAAATGGGAAATATTTAAATTCATTATTCATTATTCCATATAGATAATTTTTATTTTTAATGAATTTTGATAATGAATGAAATTTATCATTCAATATATGAGGAACTCATTAGGAATGTAATTTATAATTGGGACTTTATTATAGATAAATTAGCTTTGAATATATAACTATCTTGAGAAGAAAATTCATTCAGTTTATATTTGATGGGAATTTTGTTTTTACAAACCTATTTTTTTAGAATTTCTTGGTCAAAGACATGATAGTAAGATTGAAGATATATTAATTGATGCATTATTGGAAAGAAAATGAATGTATAGAATTGTGAATTTTCTTAATAATAGTTTTTTTATTTTATCCATTACATTTCATTGTTGATTTATTAATATATTTAAACTGAAATAATTTTGGTAATTTATTATAATGTGTATTAATTATCCACTTTGACATAGTTATTATGCATTACTCCAGAAATATTCTATAGTACATAACCATTAATCAGTATCTTGAATCACTCCTCATTTGTTATCCTTACCCAAGGATTTGAGGAAGAATTCATTAAATGATTATTATGATGAAATGATGCTTCATAGAATATGTTTTTCTATTTTCCAATTTAATATAAGAATATTGTATGAATATTGTTTTCCGACACTATTAAACTAATCGATACTACATGGTGTCATTGATTGAATATTCATCCAATGTGATAATGTAAACATCATATCTATGTTTCTAGATTCTAGGATGTTGCAACCATAATAAATAATTCTTTTAAAAAGAAAATATATTTTATTTAAATATATTTTTTGAAATGATTACTAAATGTGATTCTATGGTGCCTAGAAAAATTTTCATCCTACATGATTTGGGAATACCCATTGGGACAATCCAAATACTAATTTTGGTTTCTAGTCATGGAATCATGTTTTGGTACATTAAAATATGTTATCAGAGAGTCCTTCGATGTTTTTAGAGTAATGTTACACTAGAAGTATGTATATTGGAACTTAATATATTGGTGTGGTGAGAGACAAGCTTATTGTTTTTATTGGATGAATTGATTAACCATGATAATTCATGTTTTGATTCATGAATTTTAAAGTTATTCAACAAATATTTCTGATATATATTATTTTTAAATTTTATCATAAAAATTTTATTGAGGATGTGGGATTTATTAGTAAATTTTATATGATATGGTTTGAAAATAAAAATTTAATTGAAGTAATAAATTACGATTAAAATATCAAATGAAATTTGTGGGCCCATATACCTTATTCATTTTAGCCCAAGTATTTATAACATTTTAATTTTCCAAAATTTGAATCCAAACCATTCACAACCACTATCCACATTTTACTTTTTTGGACCCATTATTTTTTAGATTTATTTTTTTTGTGGGTTTACTGTTTGTGGTGAGTAAGGGATAATTTTTTTAGTGAATTGATGTTTTATATCAGATATTGTTGATAATTTTTATTTTCTTTAATCTTACAGATTTTTATCCCAGAGGTTTGGTGATGGATTGATTGAATTAAATATTTTACAGTATACCTCATTTAATTTTTTTGGTCACCAGATATATTATTTTCAGTTGTGGAAATTACCTAGACGCTATGTACAATACTAAAGTAACGTTATTCAAAGTATTTTATTTTCTTCAATGGTGAATAATTATGGAGTGGATAGAGAATATTGAAATTATATTAAATTGTATAAAACCACTTGAACCAATTTTATGTAATGAAATCGTAGACTTGTTTAATTTTCTATGTCAGGAATAGTGGGAGAATATTTCCCCCTCGGTAGTAGAATAGTGTGTCATATTAATTCATTAAAAAAATTTCATCAAATGTAATAATCCACAATATGTAAAAGTGTACTAGTCTATTGAGATCTTATTTCACATATATGGTTAATGAATGATTTTATATGATAAGAATTTCATTATTCTATATTCATTCTCTATAAATTTGCATTCAATGAATCCATGAATTTTAGATTTATTTAAAGGCGTCTATAACCATGCCTCTATTCTATAGTGAAAACATTTAATTAAAAATTGTTTAATAATATTTTCTAAAATTACTCTACGGTTCTACTAATCTACATTTTCCATCCTATGATGGGGGTGATCCATTCTCTCTCAATAACAGTTATCTTTCACAATCCTATAAAATATAGATGTATGATTTACCTGAGTTTGAGTATATTGATGATTAAGATAAATATTACCATTATTTTATTACACCTATTTTGAATAGAATATATCTTGAATTTTTTTTGTGTAGTCATCCAATATAATATATAATTTTTATTTTGAGTGTTGGAAGGTCCTATTTTTTAGTAGTATGTGACATCATTAAATAGTTTATATATAAGGGAATTGATTATAGAATAAGTACATTACATATCTAAGAATTATATAGTATCCAATTTATGATTTTTTGATGTGCCTTGTTTCCCTCTCATTACCCCTTGGATTCTGTTAATCAATTGATCTAAAAATACATCAATGAATTTTCTATATCTTCTACTATTTTGGAGAAATTTAAATTTATTTATGTGGTATAGTGTTTATTTTTCTTAAATGATGATTCATTTTTTTATTTGGATGTGGGAGTTAGGTCATTATTTCATTTCCTTTTTCAAATTATATTAGAATACATATTAAAATATAAGGATCCATTCCCAGGTCTGATAATTTAATGAATTATTCAACACTCATCGGTATCATTTTTGGATTATGAGATATGAGTTTATGTTCTGGTCCCCCTTATTTTTTGAGGTTCTAGAATAATATCCCTTAATCACCTATTTTATTCTTATTATATAATCCCATTTGATTGGGCTGAGGATGAAAATTTATTTTATCATATCATTAGTAATAATTTGAGTTAATAAATCTATATATGGTGATAATTTTCACATGAAGATTAATAGGATATATTTTATATAAATATTTTATTTATTTTGATAGATATATGGGAATATTTTTAGGAATATTTGAGATTTTGGATATATTTTAATAGTGATACTATTTTATAAAATTATGTTCAGTGAGTGGTGGAAACTATTTAGTTTTTAGATCCATTTATATAGATTCTACATTATTGGTGAATTTTAAAGTAATCCACGTAATTAAATAATTTGTTAAAACCCATGGTTTTCTATTGAATAGAGAAAGGTTTTCATATGGTTTCGAAAACCATGTGTAAAAAAATGAGATATTCATATATGATCCACTATGTTTCATATGGTTTGTAGATGTTGTGGAAATCCATGTATCTAAACATTTTGGATTTTCTATGTTTTTAAATTTGTGATTTTTTTTGAACATCCATTATCATATAAAAATATTTTTTGGGAAATCTACTCCACCCATTCACATTTAACATCTAATGAATCCAAAATGTAACCCTTCATGACATCATTATCAATTTCTTCCCCCCTCTCTTTATTCTAGGGAAACTTGTAAGGGTCAATCCCTTTTTTAATCCCATTTATATTCTTATTCTTTTATCCTTCTAATTTTTTCCTTGTTTACAATCATATCAATCCATGACCCTAAAACCAATGTTATGTTTTGTGTAATGTATCCTTCCTTGGAATCCCACATGTAATCTGGTCAAGTTTCTTACATGTCCTCGGGCATACATCCTCATATGCAAGAGTCTATATAGTAGATGTCACTATAGAAAAACTATTATATTCAGACTATAACCACTAGAATACAATTTTAATAGTAGATTAATTAGTAACATAGTATTGGTAATTGAGTAAATAATGTAATCAATAACCATGTTAGAACTATGGTTGTTCTATGCTGGATATGGAGTATGGTTTGTGTTTTTTTTTCAATCCTCTTTTGATGATCAGTTAGTTTCCCAAAAAATGGATTGTACAGTTCTAGAGAGAAACAAACATGCTGTAACCATGGCCGTTCAATGCATGCAAGTCCTGTTTTGGGATCATTGCATCAAAATATGGAAAAGAAGAAAAGTACATGAAAAATGTAAATGTTCACTAAAGATGAGGTTGCACAAAAAAATCATACGCACCCAATACTATGTCAAAAGGGGGTATGCATACTCAGAAAGAAACTTATACCCACGGACAACGACATGTTGGAATCTAGTGTGTTCGGTCTTGAAGGCCTATAAATAGGCGGCTACACCCCATTGAAGAGAAAAATAATTTTTCAATGAACACCTACTTGCTCTGATGTGTGAAAGAATTAAGGACCAAAGAATTACAAAGAGATAATTTTTTGAACAAGGTATACCTTCAGTCTTAAAAATACCATGTGAACCCTTCATTGTAGTTGTGAAAAAGATAAGTGTTGTGTGTAAATTTGGGGTTTCATGGAAGTCGCCTTTTACAAGAATTATCAAATCATGCATGAATTTTGATATATTGTATGCAAGTGTTTTTTTATCCTTTCGATAGTCTTTTTAATATCTTTTTTGTGGGATCAGTGCCTTCAAGTGAATCAATTTGGGAATTAAATTCAAGGAGTGTATCATGCTATACTGAGACAAATACTTCAATGAAAATCTATTGAAGAGACCCTTAATTCAATAAAATTACTAAGACTTCTCCCATGGAAGTGAGCATGGGGAAGTCGATAGATGTTTTTCTAGGGACAAAGTAAGCTATCCTTGAATTATTGTAAAGGAAGTGTACTAGATGTAAAGTGAATGTGTATGAACTCTTATACTCCACAAAAACTATATATTAGAGTATTTTGGTATGACTGAAAAATTGTCGTTGTATGCTCCATGGACATAGCCCTTTGTGGTGAACCAATTAAATGGGTTGTGTGTGGTATCTTTGAATGTGATATTACAATTCATGTTCATATCCATAATATAGGATTAACATGTTCATACCAAAGTTAAATGAATATCAGATACCTGAAACGAAACATTTGACACCCTGATTCATCACTCCCTTATCAGTGCATCCGGAGGTCCTGTAAGTTAAATATGAGAGAGGTTTCTTGCGTTAGATCAGTTCATTTCCATCATAGAGTTTTAATCACATGACATGGGAGTCCCCCTATTCGATGGAATTAATTTTTCAGATTTAGATGAACAAATTTTGAACTCATTTAAGATACAGTGGAATGGAAGTCTTATGTGCTACTGGGCATAGATTATAGGTTTTTGATACATCAAGGATGGTTATGAATGTGAATGACAGGAAAATTATGGATGCAGATGCTATGGTCCAGAATGCTCTCACAACATCTGTTTAAGATCATATTTATCTAAATGTGATGAGCTTCACCAAAACAATTTCTATATGGTATATACTTGAAAATAACTATAAAGGATACATCAAAGTGAAGTATGTGAAACATCAAGAACTTCACAATGGGTTTGATGATTTTAAGATGCACCCTAATAAGAACGAGGACTCCTTCTTTAATCATATTAGTGAATATGTAGGATAAATTCATGATCTGGGAAAATAAATGAATGAAATTGAGAATGTAATGAAAGTATTGAGAAGACTTACACCACTTTAAAATGAAATGGTGTCATCCCTTGGAAAAATAGATCTCCCCATCCTCTCATTGAATGATTTAATGAGTAGAAAGTTGGCATAGGAAATGAGAGTAAAAAAACAAGACGTTATGACTTGTGTGAGCAAGGAGATTGCATTAAAATATATGGACACAAAAATTACGACGATTGAAGCGGTATGTATGATGAGAAAAAACAAATTCTTTCTCTCATTTCAATGATATTCAAGAAGTGAAATTGAAAATTTAATGGAAATATAGCTCTAAAAAGTTTTCACTATGGTAAATATTGGCACATAGCCTCTTAGTTTTCAATTTAATATGATGATGAAGAAAAAAATTTAAAAACATTGAGAAGCATCAGAAAATGTTCTTTACAAAGGAAAACATCAAATATGAAAAAAAAAATTCAAAAACTTTGTTTTTGTTTGTTATGAAAATGATGAGGATAATGATTTCTTTGAGGAAGAGGAACAATAATATTTATGTGGAGACATTATTCCATGATGAACACTTTTGAAAAATCAGAACAATGAAAATATAATGGTGGAGCTAATCAGTTGAAATCTAATTCCAATCTAGAGTTTCTACTTAATGATGTTGTCTGTGAGCTTATTATTAAATGTATAATTTTCACTAAGTTGGAATTAATTCTAGAAGAATAATATAAATATGTTATTCATCTTGAAGCTAAAATTGAACGACTAGAAGAATTTGAGAATACACAATCTAGAATCCAGAAAACTAATGATCATATAGTGGAGCTAAAGTTGAGAATTGATGAGCGGGAAAAGGTCATCAATGGACTCACATCCAGACTAGATGAAAATTCCATAACTAATGAGGGTCTTGAAAAGGAATTTGTTACTCATAGGAGTAAAATTGAGTGTTAGTAAATTTCAATAGAATCAATAAATAAAATAAAATTCAGAAGGTTCTCAGAGGGTGAGCTACTGGAGAGAGAAAAACGTAGTTCTAATGGATTTTAGATGACTTTTAGTGATCAAATATAAACTTACAAGGGAAAAAGTCAAAATGGGTGTGAGCATGAATCGTCCAATGATGAAAATAAAGTTTTCCAAGATAAAGGAAAGATAAAAGTGGGTCATGTGGAAAAGTTACATGAAGTGATGAAAAAGATACCCCCACCAAATCAATATGATAGAAGAATAAAATACATTCCATGAGCCTCTAGGAATAACAGACAGTAAAACTATTAACCCACAGAATAAATAATGAGGATAAATTAAAGTGAGAAGTCACATATTCTCATGATGTGTCTGTTCTCTGGATATATAAGCTATACCATGTCTTTTTGTGAATAATAATGGAGTTATTTTAATGGATAAGATATGGGAGTTCAACATATGAGAACAAATTTGTATCCAAATTCTTTTAGAAGAAACTGTTTCTATGGATAATGTTTCCATTGTTCTAAATTTGGCCAAAAATCCATTTTCCATGTAGATGAGTGAAACAACCACATCATATAGAATTTAGAGAAAGCTGAATGTTCTTCCACAAGACTCCGTTTCTCTTTAAAATAGGTTTTCCTCATTGAAAGAAGAGATTTAAATTGAAGAACACATTTACATGTAAGTGAGAGTTTCAAGGCCTTCAGTGCCATACACTCAATATAATAACACATGTAATCAAAAGAGAAAAATATGAAAATAAAATCTTGCTAAATTATACCTAATGGATACAAAGAATAACATCACCTGTATTCTTAAAAGCGGACATTCATTCCACATGATGGGTAATGAAAACAAATTAATGGATGTAATGAAAATGATCTAAGGAATAGTGATGTTTAGTAACAATGGTAATATGATGGTTAAAGTATATTGATTTACTATGATATCTAATGGAGAAAAAAAGAAAAATTAAGTCCTTTATTTTGATGGTTTGTGTCAAAATATTCTAAATATGAGTTAGCTCTGTGACTCGGTTATTATTGTGACATTCAATCAGAATGGCTATAATACAATAGGAAAGTCCTGGAATCCTCTCAAGAAATGTTGTAGAACAGATTAAAACTTATATCCGGTCAACAAGAAATATAACATATGATACCTAATAGTTTATCATGAAAACAATCTATGTCATCAAAGATTGTGGAAAATTAATTAGTATGACATAGAAAAGATATCTAATAATAACATAGTAATGGATATCCACAGTCTAAAGCGTGAATGATAAAAGACCTGTGATTCTTATCTGTGAGAGAAGCTGTTCTGTAGGTCCTACTACCAAAAAAATAAAAGAGAATCTAATCTCTTTGAACTATTTAATGTAGTCATATGTGGTCAAAAAATGTTTCTGGAACACATGAAGAAATGTACATTGTTCTTTTCATAGAATATTGTAGTAGAGTGGCATGTGTTGTCATTATACACAGGAAGTGGAAAGTTTTTGATTTCATCAAAACCTATTGATGTATTCCTATGAATGATACTAGATAGAAGATAAATGTTCTCTGGTATGATATTGGAGGGGAATACACATTTATTTTATTTTAAAATTACCTATATAATCATGTCATACAAGATAAGGGGAAGTTGTGTGAACTCCACAACTAGATGGGGATGTTGAGCGCATGAATCAATAGGTAAATAACATGGACATAACTATGATTCTTTAGTGTCGTATTCCCATCATTATTGGGATGAGGTAGTTCAAGATATATTGTATATTCTTAATCTAACAATGCTATATATGGGTGAGAGAAAAGAATCTTATAAATTTTTTAACGGATGGAAGCCCGGACTGTAATAATTTAATGTTTTTGGAATAAAATGTTTAATCTAAAATAAAAATTAAATCAAGGGAAGTATATAGATAATGAAGATGAATGAATATTTCTTAGGTACTCAATGAACAACAAATCATACATGTGATTCAATAATAATTTTGGAAGAATTGTTGAAATCACTGATGATAAGATCATTAAAAGTAAAAACAAGAATGTTTTAACAAATTCATATACATATTTGACAGGAAATGAAGATGAGAATGGACATGGAACAAATTCTAATATAGTGGTAGAGGAGATAATACAAAACTCTTTGTAGACTCATCATGTAGGTGACTCAGAAAAAGAATCAATATAGGAAGCCATGGTTAGAGAGAATTCAATCAAACCCCAAAAACGAAATCAGAGTTCATAGATTGATTAGTCCAACATTATCTTGGATCAAAATGCACCTACAAAGACATGAATAATGAAGAATAATAAACAATATAAATTTCTTTCAGTTGGGGAACTATCCTCATTTGATGAAACTATGAAGAATGATTCATGGGTGAATGCAATGAATGAAGCTTTAGATCGGATTGAAAAAAATCAAACATGGGATCTTGTTAAAATACATAAAAATCATTATTTTATTTGTCAAAAGTGTAATTTCAAGAGAAATTTAACAACCATGTAAATTTGATCATAAATAAGGTGTTCTTGGTCTATAAAATATATTCACAAATTGAAGGCATTGATATTGAGAAAACATTTTCTCCTCTAGCGATACTATCGTCAATTATGTTGATTCATTCTAGGGAAATCCAAAGAGGAATTAAAGTGTATTAAATGGATATCGACAAAGAATTGTTAAATATTTTAAGGTATGTAGAATTCTATATTGAACAACACATGGGATTCCCTCTTCACAATTATGAATTAATGGTTTGCAAATAATAAAAATATCTTTATATATTAAAACAGGCACCACAGGTGTGTTACTTTCAGTTGGACACTTATCTATGAAATAATGAGTTTTAAAGTTGAGGTGTGGATCACAATCTCTATGTCATGTATTATCAAAAGGATCAATTCATGAAATTGGTATAAATGGATGATATTGTTGTTTGGTGGAATTATACATGGATAATTGGATGAATTTTCAACTCATGTGTAATTAGAATTTTAATTTCCCATTATTGGTGAACTCACATATATTTTGTGGTTGTAGGTACATAAAAATAAGGATTATACTTTCATATCTCATGAAAAGTATACATGTGGGCTACTGAAGATATTCAATATGCATGATTCCAATGCAATGATGACTCTGATTTCAGTTCAATAAATTCCTAGAAAGAATCTGGATGGTACTTCCTGGGATCCCACCAAGCATAGAAGAATCATTAGAATCCTACTTTACCTGAAGGTGACAATGCCATATATTTTCAAGGAATCATTCCTTGTGGATCGCATTAAGAGTAATCCTAAGAAAGAATATATTAAGGTAGTGAAAATAATAATGATATACATTCATGTTACACATAATATTTGGTAATATATTGATATAGGAAGAGATATTGAACTATAGGCCTTTTCTGATGCTGATTGGGATGGGGTTATAGTGGATGGAAAGTCTAAAAGTGGTTGAGAATTATATATTGGGAAGAAATGTGTGGGTTGGTTCAATAAGGAATATTAATTTACTTCACTTTGTACTACCAAATATTAATATATAACACTACCATGGCATGAACTTAGTTACTTCAAATGAAGCACCACCTGACTGACATTAGTGATGAGGTGAACCAACCAATGATGTATTACTATTATAACAATACCATAATGTATCTTACATATAATCCATTCCATCATTCTCGTATGAAACATATTTAAATCATATATCAATTCATAATGGAAAAATTTGAACAAGGTTTGATCATCTGGGAACCTGTGAGAACAGATGATCAAGTGGCTGACATTATGACCAAGCCACTGTCAACAGTTGTGTTTGAGAAACTTTTCTTGAACCATGGTGTTCAACCACCTCTTAGTGCATTAGTAGGAAAGTAACTTCCCCCACTCCAATATTTTCTTAATAATTTTTTTTAAAAAAAAATCTTAATGTTATGCATGTTTATGGGAGAGAAACTATCCAGGGAAAGTTTTTTTTTTGAGTTGTACAATGTACAACTCCCGAACTATGGGTTTATTATAAATGGAGAAGAAGTAAAAATTCAGGACATATAATGGACATGTAATGCTTCTATGACATGATGATAATTTGGTTGTAGGTGGTTAAGGAATACATTCGGGACATGTAATGGTTTTTTGACACGTGTAATACATTTGTGACACTATGAGAATTTGGTGTTATGAGGATACAGAATAAATAAATGACATGCAATGATTTTGTGACACAAGTAATGATTCTATGAAATGATGATAATTCGGTGTTATGAGGAGAAGGAATTCATTTAGGACATATAAAGCATATATTTCACAATAAGATAATAGCTTGGACGTCATTATGAATTCCAAAAAATGTGAACGCAACTCAATCATCCCCTCTTGTTTCCAATACCGAGCATTGACCATGTAGACATAGATTGTGGGATGAGTTTATTATTACGTTTTAGGTTTTGATAGTGGATGATTCTCTCCTATTTAATTTATCAGCAGATTTCCAAAAAATCATATAAGGGGGGATTACTAGAACCATGACCATTCTATGATGGAAATGGAGTATAGTTTGTGTTTGTTTTAAATCCTCAATATATGTTTTGAATGTTTTTTAGGAATGAGATCATACAGTTCAGGTGAGGAATAGTTTTTAAGGTGGAATCATTTTTTCAATGTTTTCTAAATTTTTGGGTCCAAAATTTGGAATATGGAGAAGATTATTTTTTAGAAAATGGATTTCCATGAAATATTCATGGGTGTTTATAAAAATTCAATAAATTATTATTTTGGGATCAATGCATCAATATATGGAAAAAAATTGTATGCAAGAATTAAATGTTTGTGAATGACGAGGTTTCATGGAAGAATCTTACTCATCCAATGAAACATTAAATGGGGTTTGCGTGATCGAAATAAAACATAGACACACAGAAAAAGACACATTGAGATCTTTCACATAGGGTATTGGAGGCATATCAATAGGAATCCACCACCCATCGAAGAAAAAAATAATTTTCCAATGAAAATATGGTTGGACTTCGATGTGAAAGATATGTTTGTGAAATAAATACATAGATTTATTCTCGCATGAAAGGTGTTACGTTAATCTGAAAAGACCATGTAAACCCTTAAGTATAGTTGTGCGAAAGATTAGGGTTTCATAGAAAGTATGTGTTTCACGAATGTCATCGTTCACAAAAACTATAAAATCATCCCTACAAGTTGATTTATTGAGTGCAAGGGTAGTGTTATGCTTCATGTAGGCATTTAAATATTTGGTTTGTGCGATCAGTGTCTATTATGTGAATCAATTTAGGACATTGATGCAAGAAGTGTCTCATACAAGACTGAAGCAATTAATTCAATGAAAATATTTTGAAGAGACCCTCATTTCAACAAAATGAGTTAGACTTCTCCAATAGTAATTAGATAGGGGGGCGACATATGTGTTCTGAGGGATGTAGTAAGATATACCTGATTTATTGTAATGGTAGTGTGTGTAAGATCCCTAGTAAATAGAGAATAAGAAATTTTTATTCTTATTAATATTTGTGAATTAAATATTAATTTTTCTTTAAAATGGTTGTTATGTTTGATAGCGTACCCGATATGCAACAATGGGTTTGTTTGAAATCTTACGTTGCACACTAATAATATAATAATATTATTTCAAATGGATGTTAACTCCCTGATGTTGTATTGGTGGGAATGAACAAAACTAACTATAATATGATAATTCATGTTTATTAAATGTATATACATTTATCCAATAAAATTTAGAGGCTTAAAATGTAAATGAATATAATTTTAAGCACAATTTACATTAAAAGGTAGATTTACAACATTTTAATGGAGAACCCTATTTATATATAGTTTTAATCACATCAATAAATTCTATTTGATCAAATAAAATTCTTCTTTAGAATGGGTACATCAAAATTTTCATTGTGTAATCTTTTGTAATTTTTCCGATTAAGTTCATTTTTTATTGAATATGGGAAAATTTTTAATTTTAATTCAAAAGTGCCTTTTAATATAATTTATTTATATGATTATATTATCTTTTTAATTGGTTTTAAAGTGTAATTAGAATATAGTTTTACCATTTAATCCAATTTTGGTAATTGCATTAATTTCATTTTGAAATTGGACATAAACAAGTGTCAATCTTTTGATAGTTATTGTTTCTTAAAAACACGCTATTTGTTTTAACAATGTGGATTAATTTAAAATTAATTAATGCCACTTCTATGTTATTAATTTGGAAGAATATTCATCATTTTGAATTTGGAATATCAAATAATGCTTAGGCAGAATTTTTAGTATTTTTCTGAAAAACCTTAATTTTTGATGAATAGTGAAACCACTTAGTAGAAGTTAAAAAAACTGTCATTTTCATTTAAATGAAATTTTACCACTTTTGTGTATTGAATTTTGAAAATCCGACATACATGGTTGTTATCATGAATTAAAATATTGTTCAATAAGATTAAAATAAACTTTGGTTAATGGTAACTTTTGACTTTTATATACCTCTATTAAAGGTAAAAGGGTAATTCAAGATTAAAAAAATATTATAATAATTCAAAAATTATCATAACCCTCGTCATAACCTTTTTTATGAGTAATGGCTGACCATGGGAATCTTTGGGTCTAATTTGGAACCCCATGGAGCCACATATGAATCATAATAACACTTTAGATTAATTAATTTAATGTAATGGAAAAAATGATATAAACAAAAATGTTTTAGTAAATTAATTTTTATATAGTGTTATATAATTTATATCTTAAACTATAAATATTCATTGAAAATATAAAATTATTTCCTAAATCATTGTTTTATTAATTTTTAGACATCACATAAATTATATTATTCATGACACAATAATGATGTAGTATTTACCTCATTAATAAAAGATATAAATAAATATGATTATAAAAATTAAAACAACATCCAAAACCTTATATTGGATGATATTATTTCGACTATGAGTCATATTAGCTTTGAATTTAATTATTTCTGGATTTTTAGGAACTGAGTATCATTATATAATAAAATAATATCATCATAGTTTCCTAAAGATCCCCTCCTCCCCCTTTGAAAAGAAGACCACTTCTATCCAATTCCTCACACCTCTCAAGCCTTTTCGATCATCCAAACTCTAACCAATTAAGCTCCCTACATCCCTCTCCTCATCCTAGAAGCCATTCCTTAAGTATAAGGCACTTGAAGAAGTCCTTCGGTTCAAACCAAAGGGAGTTACACAAATTAAAGGTAACAGTTCCTCATAAATTGATTCTTTTATTTTACTTCTCCAACCCCTAAACTCTTTGAATTAATTTATTTTGTAACAAAACCATTATCCTAAATATACTAGAATGTTGTTATGAGAATTATTTGAACTACGCGTACACACACCTTTTTCTAATGAATGAAGAACATAATGTTTCTATGGATGGAAAACTAATGCCTCATGAAACGATGATTATTCAATTACCTCCTACCACATCTGTTCGTGGACATTATGATGGAACTGTATTTATATAAGATATATATAATTTTTATGTATTTTTTATGATTTTGTAATTTCCATTTATAGCAAGCTTTTATGGTTTCCATTTGGGGTAAACATGATTATTTCATTTGAGGAAGTGTGGACTACCGCCCCCTCAAAGTGATATGACATGTTAATACCATATCTGGAACATATAAAGGATATATTTAATTATATTATATATGATAAATTACAGGAATTATAATAATACTATGTATCATTATGTTTTAATAACATTAAATTTGAAATAGAAATGGAAGTAAATTTCATGTGTATGTACGTCTTACTGTCTCAATGAACGGTTCATTTCATTTCTTACCTCTAAATGTTATGTACTATAATATATACATGTATATGATGGATATATATAATATATATGATATCCAAGTCATGAATATAATTCTGTATATAATGAACCTTTGACCACATTAACAACATGTAATTATAAGAAGTCCATTTTTGAGTCAAGTACCAAATATCGACAAAACGAACATTATTTACTTAACTGATTACATAAAGTTTATAACATGGTAATAAGTTATATAAAAGGAATAATAAAATTGAAAATGGTTCTTAAAAAAGTATAAATTAACTTTAGTTATTTATTTCAGGAGATTAATGAATGATCGAGTCAAGTCAGACACGAGGTAAGGGACTTCGTCTCAATCTCCTTTCATTGATGTTTATTTTGTTTTAATACACAGCTTTCTTTTATATGTTGTATAAACACCCTTGAATTTTCAAAGGTAATATTTTTCTATGAAGCGTTATACTAAATGACAAAAAGGAATGTTTCTTTTAACATAAGCGGTGACAACGACCTTTTCCACCTCCGCGATTATTTTTTGATCATTGGCTTCCTCAACAAGCCGTAATGTTTTTAAAAGAAAATAAAATCCCATATACTCTTTTATGTACTTTGGTATTGAAAATGGTTTTGATAATGGATTTATTATGTCAATATATTTAAGTGATATATTGTGATTGAAATGTGGAAATGTTTTCTTTCCTTTATATTAGTTTCCTGTCTTATGATTTTATTACGGTACTTAGACATTTTACGGGTGGTTACGTGATAAACCAAATGACGGGTGGTGTCGTAAATACCAGGATGGGTGGTTACATTATAACCTCCAACGCATTGGGTATGGCATTCGGCCGTATGGATATTCCATTTAGTGATATATGTGGATGTTGACAGTATATTTATTCCATTTAAGTATGTTTATATCCCCAGTTACTGTTATATGTTACGTGTTCTTTATATGGGGTTTATTGTAATCTTTTGGTTACAAAAGTGTAACTGCTGATCTTTTATTCACTTAAGGTTATTTAATACTTCATAAAGGTGAAAAGTTTTACTTATGATAATGTATTCATGGTTTACTTGATGTTTTAAAAAACTAACTGTTTTCCTTCATTATGTATCCCTTATTGAGTGTTTTATTCTCATCTCATGTTTTTGAAATTTCTTTCACATTACATAATATATAATAAGGTCAAGGATGGGATCAAGGAAAATTCATGATGTCTTAGACATGGAACTAGATATGACTCGTTTTTTTAATAGTTCATGTTTTGTAAAAAAATGGAAACTATGTAGAAGTGTCTACTTTGTAATCTTTTGAGATGTAATATTTATGTCCTAATTATCTAAAACTATAAACCTAAAAAGATCCTCAATGTGTATTATTCATTTAATCCAATATTATGTATGATTTAAGGCTGGTCCTTATAGTTGGTATCAGAGGTCGATTAAGATAACTTTAGGAGTAAGGGTATTCTTAAATAAATGTTCATAAATTAATTTTTGGTAATATTGGAATGATATAGCATTTACAGATTACCATGTTGGTTAGCCTAAGATATTTCTTTATTAAGAAGGGTTTTTTGTAGAGGAAATAGAGAAGTTTATCTGGGATGGAATATAGAGGGAAATGACCTTCCAAATCAGGATCCTAAGATGGTTAGAAATACGAATTGAATAGTTTGTTGAAGTGATGGATCAGTTGAATCAGGTGATTAATAGTGGTTATGTTTATAGATGATATTTTGGTTTATTACAAAAGTAAAGAGTGATATGAAAGTCATTTAAGGGTTGTCTTGAATAACCTAAAAGAAAATAAACTTTAGGGGAAATTCATCATGTGTGAGTTTGGTTAAAACAAATTTCTTTCCTTGGTCACATTGTTTCAAAAATGGAATAACTGTTGATCCTACCAAAGAAAAAGTTGTTGAATAATGTCCAAGGCCAAAAAATATAACCAAGATTCCTAGTTTTCATGGTTTATCAGGTTATTACTGGAGGGGTTTTGAAAAAATTTCACTGTTATCTAGTCCAATGACTAAGTTAACTCGAATACGAGTTAAGCTAATTTGGAAAAAAGAATGTGACGATTGTTTTCAGGAACTGAAAAGATAATTGGTTAATGCTCCAGTTTTAAAACTGCCTTCCAGAAATGGTGAGTTTGTTTTCTACAGTGATGCTTCATTGAATGGACTTGGTTGTGTCCTTATGTAGAGTGATCAGGTAATTTCTTATGCTTCACGTCAGTTGAAAACCCATGAGTTAAATTACCCTACACATGATTTAGAATTAGCTGTTGTTGTTTTTTCGTTAAAAATTTGGAGACATCATTTGTAGGAGAGAAATGTGAAATATATAATGATCACAAATGTTTGAAGTATATATTCACTATAAAAGAATTGAACATGAGACAGAGGAGATGGTAGGAATTAATCAAGTATTACGATTGCACGATCCATTACCATCTGGGAAAATCCAATAAAGTGGATGATATTTTTAGGTGAAAAATTAATGCTTCATTAACTATGTTACATTTGGAACCAGATCCTTTTGTTTTTGGATTTTATGAACTTTGGCATACAAGTTGTTGGTGCAGAAAATTATTCTATTTTGTATTAGGTGTCAGTGAGATCATCTCTATCAGACAGAATAAAGCAAGCGCAGAAAGAAGATAGTGAGTTATAGAAAGAGGTAGATTTGGTTTACAAGGGTATGTTTTCTGAATTTAACATTGATAATGGTTGTTTTTTCAGGTTTGGAAAAAGATTATGTGTGACTTGTGATTCACAGATTAAGAATGAGTTGTTTTGTGAAGCTCATAGTTCTCCATTTTCAGTTCATCCTAGTAGTACTGAAATGTATAGTGATTTTTGAGAGTACTATAGGTGGGATGGAATGAAAAGTGATATTGCTGATTTTACTGTGAAGTGTTTGACTTGTCAGAAATTTAAAGAAGAGAGAAAGTTACCAAAAGGAATTCTTTATCCTTTATTACTGCCAGAGTTGAAATGGGGAAATATATCCATGGACATCATTGTGGAATTGAATAAGACATCTTGAGGTAATAATGAAATCTGGGTTATTGTTGATCTATTGACTAAATCTGCACATTTCCATTCTATTCGAGATACATCGTCTCTAGATCAACATGATAGGTTGTATGTTAAAGAGGTAGTCAGGTGTCATGGAGTTCCCCTCACCATTGTATATGATCGTGATCCCAGGTTGACTTCTAACTTTTAGAAAGGTCTTCAGAAGTCATTGGGTTCTGAATTAAATTTTAGTAGAACTTTTCATCGGCAATCAGATCAGCAGTCAGAACGAACAATTCAGACTTGGAGGATATGCTACGTACTGGTTCACTTGATTACTAGGGAATTTGGGACCAACATCATTCATTGGTTGAATTTTTATATAATAAGAATTTTCATTCTAGTATACACATGGCGCCATTTGAGGCTTTATATGTAAAGCGTTGTTAAACTCCAGCTATTTGGGATAAAGTAGGTGAAAGGAAGCTTATGGGACCAGAATTGGTAGAAGATATGACAGAGAAAGATCAGTTGATTCTGAAGAATAAGAAAATAGCTCAGAGTTGAAAGAGAAACTATGTGGATAACCTGAAGAAGTATCTTTACCACCATGTTTATCCCTAGTACACAATGTTTTTCATGTTTTGATTTTGATAAAGTATATGCCAGATCCATCTCATGTTTTGAGTCGAGAGCTAGTTTAGTTGGATGATAATCTCTCTTATGAAGAACAACCAGTTCAGATTTTGGCTATAAAGAGAAAGTGTTGTGGAATAAGTTAATTCACTAGGTAATGGTTTTGTGGAAAACCCATATGGTTTAAGAGGCAATGTGGTAATTTAAAAATGCTATGAGGGATAAATACCCACACTTATTTGATAAGTGAATCAAAATTACGAGGACATAATTTACAAAAGTGGGGAAGGATGTAACATCCTAGGTAAATCAAGAATAAGATATTTTAATACTTATTAATATTTTTTAATTGAATATTAGTTTTACTTTAAAAGGGTTTCTATGTTCGATAGTGTACCCGATAAAAAACAATGTATTTCTTTAAAATCTTATGTTGTACACTAATAATATAATATTATTATTTTAAATGGATGTTATCTCCCAGCCTTTGAATTGGCAGGAATGGACAAAACTAACTACATTATTATTATACATGTTTATTAAAGGTATTTAAATTTATCCGATAAAAGATAGAGGCTTAATATGTGAATGAATCTATTTTTAAGAACAATTTACATTAAAATGTTGATTTAATACCTTTTAATGGAGAACCTTCTATAAATATAGTTTTTATAACATTAATATATTCTATTTGATCAAATATAATTCTTTTTTAGAATGGGGACATCAATATTTACTTTATGTGACTTTTTGGAATTTTTCTGATTAAGATCATTTTTAATGAATAGTGGAAAATATTGTATTTTATTTCTAAAGTGATTGTAATATAATTTACTAATATTGTTATATTTCAATTTAAATTGGCTTTAATTTTTAATTAGAATATATTTTAACCATTTAATCCAATGTGGGTCATTGGATTTAATTTCACTTTGAAATTGAAAATAAATATGTGTCAATCTTTTGATAGTTATGGTTTCTTAAAAACACGCTATTTATTTTAACAATGGAAATTAATTTTAAATTAATTAATTCCAAATCTATGTTATCAATTTGGAAAAATAGACATCATTTTGGAATTCATAAAATCATATAAATCTTACGATGAATTTTTTGTATTTTTCTAAAAAACTTCAATTTTTATGAATAGTGAAACCACTTAATAGTAGTTAAAAAACTAAATTTTTCATTTAAATAAAATTTTACCACTTCTGTGAATTGAATTTCAAAAACAAGACATACACGGTTTTTATCAAGAAATAATATTTGGTTCAATACGATTAAAATAATTTTAGGTGAATTGTAACTTTTGACTTTTATTTATCGCGATTAAAGTTAAATAGGGTAATTCAAGGCTAAAACAATATTATAATAACTCAAAATTTACCTTAACACTTGTCCTAACCTTATTGGATGAGTAATGGCCAACAATGGTCTTATTTGGGTCTATTTTGGGACCCCATGGAGCCACCTATGAAAGGTAATGACCGTTAAGATTAATTAATTTAATGTAAAGCCAAAAATGACCTACAAAAATCTTTTAGTAAATTAATTTTTATATAGTGTTATATAAATTTTATTTTCAACTGAAAAGATTAATTGTAAAGGGAAAATGATTTCCTAAATCATGGATGTTGTTTTATAATTTTTATACATTACATAAATAAAATTATTTATGACACAATAATGATGTAGTATTTACCTCGTTAATAAATATTTTAATAAATAAGATTATAAATATTAAAATATCATCCAAAACCTATATAATTCTTATTGGATGATATTATATCGACTACGAGTCATCTTATCGTAAACTTTAATGATTTTTGGACTTTTAGAATCTGAATGTCATTATATAATAAAATAATATTATCACACTTACCTAAAGAGCCCCTCCTCCCCCTTATAAAAGGAGACCATTTCTAACTAATTCCCCACACCTCTCAAGACTATTGGCCCATCCAACCATGTCCCAATTAATCTCCCTACATCCTGATCCTCATCCTAGAATCCTTACCTTAGGTATAAGGCACTTCACGATGTTTTTTGGAACAAACCGAATGGAGTTACCCAAATTAAAGTTAAGTGTTTCTCTTAAATTGTATT
This sequence comes from Viscum album, assembly GCA_963277665.1. NCBI lineage: Eukaryota > Viridiplantae > Streptophyta > Magnoliopsida > Santalales > Viscaceae > Viscum > Viscum album. The sequence goes on from OY728153.1 coordinate 1,399,078,114, forward strand.
CTTTTATTTTACTTCTCCAACACCTAAAATCATTTTTTTAAATTATTTTGTAACAACACCAGTATCCTCAATATACTATAATGTTTTTATGAGTAGGATTCGAACTAATATTACACACACCCTTATCTAATAGATGAAAAACATAATGTTTCTGTGGATGGATAACTAACGCCTCATGAAATGATGATTGTTCTATTACCTCCTACAGCCTCCCACGGTGGCAATTATGATGGCACTATATTTATATAGGATATATTTTATTTTGATGTTTTCTTTATTCTTCTGTATTTTCCATTTATAGCATACATTTATTGTTTCTATGATGGGTAAACGCGATAATTTCATTTGAGGAAGTGAGGACTACCGCACCCTCAAAGTGATATTACTCATTCATAACATATGTGGTACGTATAAAGGATAGATTTAATGATATTATATATATGACAATAATTGAATTCTAATACTACTATTTATCATTATGATTTATTTCCATTAAATATGAAATATAAATGGAAGTACCGTTCATGCGTACGTACGTCATACAGTCTCCATAAATGGTGCATTTCATTTCTTACCTCTAAATTTAATAAACTATAATAAATACATGTATATACAGAAAATATATGATATATATGATATCAAAATAATGAATATTATTCTAAAAATAATGAACCTTTGACCACATGTACTTCATGTAATTATAAGAAGTCCAAATTTGACTCAAGTATGAAATATCGACAAAACGAACATTATTAACATAATTAATTACATAATGTTTATAACATGGTAATAAGTGATATAAAAGGAATAATAAACATGAAAACAGTTCTTAAATAAGTATAAATTAACTTTAGTTTATTATTTAGGAGATTAAAGAAAGATCGATTCAAGTCGAAGATGAGGTAAGGGACTTCATTTTAGTATTATTTAATTGAGGCATATTTTGTTTTAATAAACTATTTTATTTTTTACACTATATAAACACCCATGAATTTTCAAAGGGAATATTATTATATGAAGCATTTTTCTAAATGAAAAAAAGGAAAGTTTCTGTAAACACAAGCGGTGACAAAGACCTTTTCCGCCGCTGCGAGTATTATTTGATCATTGGCTTCCTCAAAAAGCCGTTATGTTTTTAATCGAAAAAAATACCATATACACTTTTATTTATTTTTGTAGTTAAAATGGTTTTGATAATGGATTTTTATGTCAATATATTTTAGTGACATATACTGATTGAAATGGGTAAATTTTTTCTTTCTTTATATATGTTTTATGTCATATAATTTTATAATGGTACATTGACATTTGACGGGTGGTTACGTGATAAACCAAATGACGGCTGGTTCCATGAATACCTGGATGGGTGATTATGTTATAACCTCCTATGAATCGGGTATGGAAGTTGGTTGTATGGCTCTTCCATTTAGTGATATATGTGGATGTTGACCTTCTGGTTATTCTATTTAAGTATATTTATGTCTCAAGTCACCTTTATATGTTATGTGTTCTTTATATGGGTTTTATGGTAATAATATGGTTACAAAAGATTATGTAATGATCATTTATTCAATGAAGAGTATTCACGACTTCATAAAGGTTAAAATTATTACTTATGATAATGTATTTATGGTTTACCTGATGTTTTTAAAAACTAACAGTTTTCCTTCTTTGTGTATCGCTTAGTGATCTTTTTATGCTCATCCAATGTTTTTGAAATGTTTTTGTGAGGACATAATGTGGAAGAGGGTCAAGGATGGGATAAAGGAATGGTCATGATGTCTTATACATGGAACTAGACATGAATCTTTTTTTGAAGAGTTCTTGTTTTTTTTAAAGGAATTTGTGTAGAAGTGTCTACTTTGTAATCTTTTGAGATGTAATAGTTATGTACTAATTCTCTAAAACTCTAAACATGAAAATATCCTCAATGTAAATTATTCTTTTAATTCAATATTATGTAAGGTTTAAGGTCGGGTCCTTATACTGTTCTTTGTAAAGGGTGACTGTGTCCAAACTCTTGTAATATACAACTACTGAAGATTAGTGTATTTTGTTATGACCGAAACACTATCAGCGTATGCTACTTGGATATATCCCTTTGTGATGAACATAGTAAAAATGTTGTTTTTGGTCTATTTTCATTTGATTGTTTAATTTTTGTTCATATCCATCATAGAGATGTAACATTTTCCTTCCAATGTGGGAACATGATCAGATACATTAAAAGAAACATTTGGCACCCTAAATCACCCCTCCCCTCTCAGGGTATCCCAAGGTCCTAAAAAAATGCATCAATAAAAGAATAACGAACAATAAAATTACAACAAAATCATGTATGATGGAATAACAATAAATACATGTCATAATGAAAGTCAAATAAATAACTAACAATGGATAATCAAATAATTACTCCACAAAAAGTTTCCTAAACTTAATTTCATTTTCATATCTTTGATACAACCAATCAAGAATGAAAAAATCAATAACAGGGTCCATTGACTTTTTCCATTAACGCATCTATGAATTTTTTTTATGTACCCAATGATGGATCAAATAGGTTGTGACAAAAAATCAATTAGTTGGAACCAACATGAATAAATAATTCTAATATGATAATATATTACATATAATAAATTAAAAATAGGTATATTAATTTAATAAAATTGTACTACTCATAAAATAAATCCATAAACCCTTGATCTTTGGGTTGACTCTCATAGTAGACCAAACCTACATTGGCCCCAAGCCGGATATCTTTAAATAGGTTATAGAATCCCTCAAACTATATAAAATAAAGCATACTATGGTAGATTATGCAAAAAAATGTAAATTGATTACTAGAATGATAAATTTATATATTTATTTTAGTAACACTGGATTCAATCCCTTTATATTTTAATTTCAGTAAAACTATGTAAAATACATTCAAATGAGAATTTCATTACAATAGAGAAAAATCCCATTATATAAGCCTTTTATTATAACTATGACGAAAAATTTTATAAAATAATCTTATCCTAAAAATGATAAATCCCCTTATATGACATCATAATCAGGTGAAATACCTTTATATAATAATTTCAGTATTACTGGGAACAAACCCCATTTATAAAAATTTTATTATAAACAACCAACAAGAATAACTAATTTCATCACTTTCCATAGTGGTAAAATTTTCCAATTAGCATTTATCTTTCCACATACTCTCCATATGTTTGGGATCCCAATTATTTTCATAATTTCAGCAAAGAAAATTTCCTTTATCTTTCAATGAAAAGTTATTATATATAAATACCGAAAATGAAATAGTTTTATTTATTCGTGGAAAAAAAATTTATAATAGAACTCTACAATTTCCAAATCTTGTTCCCAATAACTACAGAAATAAAACAAAAAAAATCATGAAAAATATCCTCTTGGATCAGAATCATCTATTTATATTGGTTTTTATTCTGGGGATGGTAGAATGTTGTCAATAGAGCAATCAATCCTAAATCCTTCTGAATACCATTTCTTATCTAAGATGTAAAATTATGATCTTAATCCAAAATAATATTTTTCATAACACTGTGTATCTAAACTATCTCTTCTGTATAAACTCACCCAATATCATGAAATTTGATGGTCTCCCTTATAGGAAATAAGTGTTGTACCTTCAATAGTTGATCAAAAACTATACATACTGTATCATTATTCTGTGTTATCCATTGAAATTTTGAAACGAAATCCATAGATAAATCATCCCATATACATTCAATAATTTTATTGATGTTGCAACAATATATCAAGCATTTATTTCTATTCCTTTTTCTACTGAAAGGTAAAACATCAATCCGCAATGCATAATATATCCTTTCCCATCCATGTAATTTAGTAATTTATATTAATACAATAAAAAATATTCGTCAAACATTTATGTGTTGTTCATTTATAATTAATAGAATCCCTAATTATATCCTCACACAACACGTATGAATCCGTACATGGCCACATAAAAGATGAACCTCACCACTTCCATGAGACCATCCTGATGGTGGATCCAACCTTTATAAATAGTCTCTCAAGGATAGGCCCCCAAGATTAGATAACATCATTCTCCTTATCATTTCAGGTAACATAGGTATAATAGATGGTGACGTCAAGGATACTAATCACTATACCATCTATACATCAAGAATCATGTCTTCTTAGAATACCATTTTGTACCACTCATTATAATACTCCCACTTATCTTTTTTTATTTCTTCAATATGAAGGTAAAATCAATGAGATTTCCTATTCTTGGTGTGTAAGAAATATTGATGTAAAATGAAAAAAAAATAATTGAACCATATCCTCTTTAGAATTTTTTGGTCTCATGGATAAAACATTTACTTTTTAAATTTTGTGGTTCATGTACCCCAAAAAATGGTTCCCATTAGATATTGCCTCTAGTATCGCAGAGTATTTACCACCATTGATAAATCCATATCATGAGTTGGATAATTCAACTATTATGGTCTCATCTATTTATATACCTCAATAACCTAGATGTAATAGAGACTATTGTATACTTAATACCAAGAATAATAAAATTGTGGGACAGTGCTGATTTCATCATTCTATTATGCTCATGAAAATATCCCTCACATTCATCATACCCAAAAATCCACACTCTTTCCATGTTAATATATGACATCATTACATAAAAATCGTGGATTTCCTAGATTAAATACTAAGAATTACCTTTTAGACCCAATATTCTATAAATGTCAAAGAGATTCATTGCTCTCACCAATGATACACTGGATACAGCATTATTTTAGTCCACAACTAGTCTAGTATCTGATATATCAGGGACAAGAATGTTTATAATATCAATCCAAGAAAATATTTAGACTGAATTGTTTGAAGATGATGTTATATCCGTATAATAAATATGATATCATGATGTAGTGGAAGATTTTATACAAACTGAATGTACAGTAACATTCCATCATCAAAAGATATAGAAAAAATGATCAAGGAAGTGATGAATTATTTGCTTCACAAAGTTAATTAATACAACTAGTGACTTTATCAAACCAAATAATATCACTATAAACATTTACAATCCATACCTAATTAAAAAATAATCACAAGGTATGTAAAATTCTCTCATTTTTATTTATTTATAACCTGACCTCAAGTAAATCAAGCTGAATACATTAGAGCGTATATGCTTATCTAAGAGAACATCAATGCATGGAAAGGGATAATTGTTCCTAAAAATCATCTGAATAAGTCATTGGTAATACAAACATAAGTTCATTGTCTGATTACCCTTTTTGGTGAAAATCATGGGTGAACTGCATTGATAAGTAATAAGATGTATCAATCCTTTTCCTTCTAGATCTTTTATGTGAGATTTCAATTCAAAAAGCTCTGACTGATCAATTATATAAATAGGGATATAGACTATATCATCTCAAAACAATAGCTTGATCCAGAACAAAATATTTTGTTTAGGTGGTAGGATGGTGAAATATTCAAAAAATAAAAATTAAATATGATTCACACATGGAGGAAAAGTATTAAGTGATATTTTCCTATCATCCAAAGTCAGTCGTGTTGATTGTGTCATTATACAATCCAATATGCAATGAATTGGTCCTGAAAAACTAGCCTAAATACCCCACTAACCATGGTGAGTATAGTTTACCCAACATAGAGATAAAAATGACAATGTCCTTTGATAATAGCTAAAATTATCCAGGTATATAACTAGATTAATGCCTTCCATTCACAATACTAACATTTACTAATGAAAATGGCATCCCCCAAATTATTGGGAACATAGATTATAATGTTTGTTTTCCAATAATTTCACTCCCCATAGTGTGTTTATTTTCATGATGATATTTAATATTTACAAAAACTGGCTCAAATTGTTTTTAATTTCAGTAGAAAAAAATGAATATGATTCTCCTATATCAAAAAAATAATAAAAATATTTTGATTATTCATGAATATTAAATTTTATGATAATGTCTCTGCATCCAAACTAAACAATGTATAATTCACAACATGTAGTTAAGTGACCCCTTTTCCCTAGTCTCTAATGCGAATCCCTAATGTAGTTCCATTAGAATTGTATTTATGCTTCTTTTTTGGGTACCACATCCACTACCTTATCCTGAATGTCTTCTAGAACTCCAAATACCAATCTATTGAGGGACATTTGAGTCCCTCATTGAATACAATTCCTTCATTGATCCCCTATAACTATTATTATATTATTGGGGTCTTATGAAACCATTGAATACTCCCCATCTTTCCACAATCCCGATACTCCATGGTGGGATAAGGATTATCCCAACACATATTTCCATCCATGTCACACTAAAATCACTACCCCGGAACATGAATTTGGGATGGATTCCCACTTCCTGGGTTGTCCATACCACTAGATTCATGGTGATAGAAATCGTAGTGGCACCTATTTCTTCAAAATGGTGACATTACATGTCACCATACTGACACTTCTTGGCCACCACTTGGGACCCCTCAGCGATTCCCTTCCATGGAATGATATTAATTTATCACTCCCTCTATGTATGTCATGTGAAAAAATTTTACCTATGATATGATCTCATATTGATTCCCATCATAAAAATGTATCACCAATGGGACATCAACTACTACTAAATACGGTAAAAACATAGTATATCAAGGAATTTTTTGACATAGTACATCACAAACATTCCATCCTATGTCATGTTCATGAATTCATTATCCCTCTATTCCATTAATATATTAGGAAAAAGTAACTCAGTAACATCAACCCAACATCCTTCTAGGATAACACCAATTTCTAGTTGAATTGACCTAGAATATCCCACCAACTCTTGGTTCGTCCTTAAATCATGATTGAAGAAAGCATTAGCCTCAAAACCAAGCATGTCTTAAGGTCCATAAGTAATATATGTATTGAAACACTTCATATCATAGAAGCCTGGGGGCCTCTATCAGCAGTTAACATAAGATGGTGATGAAAATGGAAATCTATCTTCATTTTTAACATTAAATGAATTGAAAAAATTATCTCTCTCTCTCTCTCACACTCTCTGGATATCATGAAACACAATAAGCTATTATGGATATGATCATCCGTCTATTTATTTTGTTCTATGAGATGTTTTTTCAAAGCTATATTAGGAGTGTAATGATTTTCACTATCCCAATTCTATATTTGAATATAAAAATGTGTAATTTTATCTACAATGGTATGTAATAACCATATAATATAAATAACTGAAAAATGTTTCCCTAAATGTGAAAAAATAGAATAAGTAGCATAAGGTTCCTCAATACATGTTTTTATATTTTTTTGGGACCAAACCCTTTTATTGATGAAAAGAGAAAAATAGAGACAACTTTTAAATTAGGATATGGGTGAAACCATTACATAGTTGAAGGATAGAGGCAAGAATACAAATGATTGAATGGAACAAAAGCACATAGAGAAAAACTTCTTAATGTTAAACAAGGTAAAACCCCATTACAGGGTTAATAAAGTATGACTAGGCCCAAGCCACACACCGTGCCTGGCACCATCACCAGAAGAAGTCACCATCGTCGTCGACTGCCAACACTACTAAACCCTCCATAAATGTCTTAAAAAATGAATTAGTATCACATAATATTTTCATTTATCTTTTATATTAGTTATATCAACGTATTTCATCTTAATTTTTATATAGGATGATAAGATGCATATAATAAATATTTCCATAGAATGAATAGTGTATTTCATCATGTATTCCTATTTTCCTATCATGATACATGCAAAGAAATCTCATGTCATATTGGACCATGTATAAAAATCTCAAAATATTAGTAACACATAACTAGTGAATCGCCAAAATTGAAATAACACATACCTCAAAAAAAGAATAACATTAATAGTATTCCCATCAATATTAACATTGAGTTTCCCCAATACATGGGTTAACTACTCCCTTGCATAAGATCATTACCATTTATTAACAAGTATAATTATTAATTATACATTTCCTTAATAGTAATGGAAGAGAAAATAGAATCTTCAATAAAACAACATTTTATCATCAGTGACAAGGTACTCCTAAATGTGATTGAGATGGGATGGCTATGTGACCTCATCTGTGAATCCCTATACAGAAAAGTATACCGATGAGTATCAATTTATTAATGAATAGTTTGGATATTATACCCTATAGAATATAATTATAATAACTAGGGGTTACTAATAGTGTAGAAACAATATGGGAAATAATGTAATATATAAACACGCATCCATAGCAGAATAAATAACGACTCTAACAACATAATAATAATATTATCATTAATTTTAGTATGATATTTAACAATATTTCATAATAAAAATAAAAAATTAATATGTAGAATCAAATAAATATTTTCATACCTTGGTCTGTACCTCTATTTTAGTCCTGTATCCAAACTCCAACCCATCATAGAATAAAAAAAATCCAAACCTAGGTCCCTTGCCCATGTCCAAACATGAATACATCAAATCAGTTTTGATAACCAAAAGCATCATGAATACTGTCTGAGTACAACATTGTAGTTTGATAAAACTGTGTCAAAAGATATCCATTCAATGAATATAGTGCAGGAAATATTACGATAAATATGTGTATTAATTTAATAAATTAATACTCCTTGTGAAATAAATCAACTAACCCTTGAGCTCAGGGTTCATAACTAGAGTAATCACCATCCTTCATTGGCCCTAGGCCAAATATATATGAGATTTTCATGGAAACCTACAAAAAAATAAAAAATATCCATCCTAAGGCAGCGATAAAAACATAAAACACATGAGAAAAAAAATATTTCATTATGTAAGTATTTCAGCATCATCAAGTGAAATCCCTTTATATAGGAATTTCATATTTTACCTGGTATATTCCATTTATATAATCATTTTTTTAAAACAAAGCTCGATTATATTATATTGGAATTTTAGTATTGTCAGGCATGATCCCTTTCTATAATAATTTCACCATAACGATGTTCAATACCAGTTGTAGGCATTTCATCACAACTGAGGGAAATCCCTTTATATAAAAATTTCATAATAATATGGTACATGTGCATTATATATGAATTTTAGAAATAAATTAACAATTATTGCATATATAAACATATGAAATTGTGGTCAATTCAACTAATCAAAAATAATCTATCCCTGTATAGTACATAAGATAAGGATCACCATTATCATCGTGACAACACCAAATCTCAATATTTTTGTCTCTTAAACCCCCATCCTCATAATATTTCTAGTTAAACCATTTTATTTTTTGGAATAAAAAACCAATTAATCATAAAATTTCCCTTGTTATTCCAAATTTTAGCATTAATCCAACAATAAACCTATTACAATGTTTCATAAGGCCAAATGTTCAATCTAAAAATGTCTCAAACATGGTCAAAGGTTGGAACATCTATCAGGTTATCGAATGTCTCAGCCAGAATGGAAATGGACCTAGGGTGATCCATTTTGAGGTCTAAAGAATTTATAAATCATCAAACAATGATGTTTTAAATTAATATTTTCATGTGAATGATGTACTTGTAGTATATCACATATTATAGATACTAGGATAATTGTAATTTTAATTTTGTGAGTTCTTCAATACCACATATGTTAAAAGAGATGAATCCATAAAAAAATCAACAATGTACATGGTAGTGTCTGGTTTCTTCTCCCTTCATACTCTCTTCATAATACACTATTATTAGAAGGATATGGATATTCATGATTGATATCTTAAAGGTATTGGTGCACAAGAGCCCAAACCCAGTTGGTGAGGACATGGGAAGTGCATCCAAGTGACTCGAGTTCAAACCCCGGTGGAGAAATAATTTCTGTTCTATTGTAACAGTATTGTAGATGTACAGTAGTAGCCACTTTAGTAGACACTGTTTGGTTCTTTAGTAGCCTGAACTATTCACCCATTTGGGATATCAGGCCGCTGGTATGGGCCTTAGTTCATTTAGGGCATTCGGGACACCCATGGCATTTGTTCTAGTAAGTATTTCGGGCCACCTGAAGGCCTTCTAGAAACCTCAAGGCCATTTGGCCACCTAAAATAGGGAATTAATGATCAGATAAACTCTACAAGGAGCAGACTCCCACATTCAGCATAGAAGAAGCTAAGAATATTTTTAGTAAGATAGGGTATGTCATTTCCCTCTGGACCATCATTTGCTTCAATGGGAATCCTAGCCGAATAATCCATGTCAAGGTGGAGTGCTGATATCATTAAGAAGATGTTGGGGGGGGGGGCAGTTGTAACTCCCTAAGATTTTATTAGAAATAACTATTTTTATTTGATTTCTTGTACTGTATGCTACACCATGATTATCTTGTGCTATACAAAACACCATATTAGCGTGTATTATATACAAACACTATTCTGGTCTTGTGTTGCACTCAAGAGCGACTTTCCTCGATAGCGTGTGTTGTACGCTAAACCAGAGTTTTCACTAAACAATGATATATTGTTATGAACTAGCCATAATGACAATTATTAACTATATATTGAATTTTATTCCATAATAATTCATCTTACACTTATTATATAACATGTTATGTGAAAAAAATAATATTTTCTAGTAAAATAAGTATTTTTCAAAAAAATGCAATTTTGCCACCTTTTGATGGAACACCCACTTTAAATCTAGTTTTTGATAAATTTATAAGTTAAATTGAATAAGATAAACTTATTATCTGAAATAAGGATATAAAAATTTACTTTGGATAAATTGTTTATATTTTTCTGTTAACTTTCATATTTTGATGAATAGTAAAAATACGCAAAATTTTTCTTAAAAACAACTTTATTCATCATGATAATTTATATGGTTAAATTATAATATGTAATGGATCTAAATTATAAATAGAATATATTTTTACCCTTTTATATAATGTAAGTCATTATCATTAATTTTACTTTGAATTCATAGGTAAAAACATTTCAATCTTGGGCAATGTTTTAACTTTTAAAACCTGTTTTCTTAAAAATGGGATTAATTTCAATTAATTAATGCAACTTTTATGTATTGAATTTTTAAAAATGGATTTCATATTTGAATTTAGTGGCTTCAAATAATGTTAATAGGTTACATTTATTTTTTTAGATATTATGAATATTAACTACTGTAATTTTTATTTACAACAGTTAATTGTAAATCGGGTAATTAAGGGTAAAAATAAAATTATAAAATTACCATAAAGGCTTAAAAAATTATATTGGATTAATAAAAGTCGACCCATATAACCTAAGTGTCAGAATAGAATCCTTTTATGGACATTTTACCAAGAAAATTATGTAATTATTATTAAAACCAATGAAAGTGACAACATGTCACTCTCTTATATCTTATAAGTGTAATAATTTTAATTTAGTGATAAAATTCATTAAAAATCGAAAATAAATAGTCTCCTTAAATATAATAACATTATCTACCTCATATAAATTTATTCATAATTTTTTGGGATTAAATAAGTATCATTATTGGAGACACAATAGTGATGTAGAAATTATTTTATTCATCAAAATATCAAATAAATGGTATTAAAAATATTAAAATAAATATTATATGAACTATTTAATGTGATCCAAGAATTTTATAGAAAAATATGACATGTTATTAAACTAATAAATACTTTTTTTAAAATATATAATATGTGTGTATTTTATTTAAAATCAAATAAATGAATAGTTTCAAATTTGACACTATTGTTATTTTATAAAAATAACATATTATTAATTTGATTAAAAATCACAAAAATATTTAAAAATTATAAATTAAAATTTATATGGTCTAAAATTTTATAAATTATCCAATTATGGTCAATTCATAACATATAAGTAATTATTTATAACAATTAAAAATTTAGAATATTATTACCACAAATAAAATTAAATAGATTAAATAAGTAAATCTAGTTGATAAGGTTTAAAATAAATTCCCAACTTGCCTAAATTTTATTGGATGATGATATTTCAACCCTATATCATCTTATATTTTAATTTGACTCATTTTTGAATTTTTTATGTGGTGTTTGGGTTTATTATAAATTAATATTCTAGAGGATTCCAAAAGTGCCCCTCTTCTCTCTTATAAAAGGGAACCTCCTCCCTCTCCTCTTCACAACATTTTGAGCCTTCTTGCTTGGCCAAACCCTATACATTTCGTTTGTCCACTTTCCTTTAAACATTATATAGGTCATGGTCATCTTCAAATACCAACTTTAGTTCCCTAAGAGGAGGTTTAGAAGAGGCGTGTCAAAGAAGAGGTAATATCCTTTACCGATTCTTTCAAATTATTTTTTTCTTCTAAATACTATTCTTTATATTTCTCATTATAAAGTAATAACATAAGTATCAATAATATAATTATATGTTATTATAAATATGAAATAACCTCATTTCACCTTCTATCCATCATATGAAAAATGAAATCACCGCACGTGCATATATACGGAATATCATCTTCACACCATGATGTAATCTGTTTTCCACCACCACCTTACTTGGATGGGTATAATGGTGTAACGAATAACTATATATAGTTATTATAATATGATACTAATTCTGAGATATTCTATCATCCACTCCAATACCAATCAATAATTATGGGAATGATATCATCGCTTGTGAGTACGTACGGATTACCGTCTCAACAACGTGATGAGATTCATTCTTCATGTTAACTATTAAAGAATTATTATGAAGTATATATTGAATAATAAAAAAAACATGAAATAATAATTCTAATGGATTTTTGTGTTTCTATATATATATATATGTGTGTGTGTGTTTTCCATATACTTACTTCCATTGAATTCAACAAGGAAAGGAAAACATCGTTAATGCGTATGTACGACCTACCGTCTCCGTGAACGGTATTTTTTATTCCATTTAAAGATATATTATATATATATTCTGAATATATATTATATATAAATCATGTTATACATTCTTTAATTATGTAATAATGACCTATGTAATCATATGAATAATTAAAAGGAAAAACATGTACGATAAATGAAATAATTTTACCCAAAACGGCACTTTAACATGGAATTGACAAATGAAAAAATAATATAATGTCGTATGTTAATCATATATGATATCATAAATATTATTATGGTTCTGTTACAAGTTAATAATATGTTTAAATTCACTATACAAGAGTTTCAGACACATATGGATGAAATTTAACCTATGGTATGAGACAATCATTCCAATCTCGTTCTTATTCGAGATTGTTTATTCGAAAGTATTTACTGGGGTTATGTTTATCGTCCATGTACAAGTTTTTTCAGAATGTTTTCATAAAATGTTTACTATTCGTCCATGTATGTTTAAAGTTATTTTTACCCTCTTTTTTGACCACATGGATTGGAATAAATATTTCTTTTTTTACAATACTAGGTGATTTTTTACTCTTCCGGCAAAAGTACTGGAAGAATTTTTTTTAAATTATACAGAATGAAATGATTTTTATGGTTTCATAACTCCTTATTTTCAAGAAGATTTTTCTACATGATTTCATGATTCTTTTCAACAAAAATCCATTTTTTTAAATTTCATGGAATTTTGTGAATAGAAAATGATTTTGAAGAAGAAAGGATATTTTCCTCACAAATTCATTTCATGTGTTCTATCAAAACTATTTTCCATCATAGATGAAATTATTTAGTATGTTTATGTTTCTAGTATAATGTCTCTATAATTTATATGGTTTTATTTTTCTTATAATGAAATTATATCTATTTGTTTTATATAGATTATATTATGATGGTATGAAGTTTATGAAACACATTTTATTCATTAGGTTATGATGAATGATTTCTGTTTATTTTGTGGCATATTAAAGAATGATTTCATTATGAGATGGGTGGGACCTATATCTACCTCCAATTCATTGGGTAATGATTTATATATCAAGAGATATGCATGTCTAGAATTATAAGTAAAATCTGGTTCAGTAATACAGGGACCAAACGACAAGTAAACCAAGTTCAGTAATGGAATTTGTCTACCATGATGGTCTTGGCAGCATGGCATTGGCAACTACAGAAATCATAACATGATCTTAATGGTTTTACAAAATGACATGTTTTATTCCCTTTCTATTTTATCATGATTAATGTTCCTTTATGATCTTTTTGAAGGTTCCGGGTGCAATGGAAGCGCGTTGGTGGATGTTACCACATGGCTTTTTGTCATTAGAAATGGTCAATCAAGGATCAATACGTCGATAAATGATAGTCTCCACGAATCGATTCACATAAATAGAAAATGATAAGGAAAGTCCTGGAACCACAATGTAGGATCATTACAGGTTGATTATAATTAATTTAATCAATTGAAAAGAAGTACCATTTGGGTGTTCTTTCTTCTTGATGTTCTTGATCACGTTCTGATGTGATTCATCGTTGCGTCTCAGAAGCCATGGGTATACTCCCTCTAGCGGTGATCCATACATGCACCTCATATCTCTGGATGTCACCAAAGGAGTCTCTAAGTTCTAGCATGGAGAATCATTTTATCGTATAGTCCACCTTAGATCATCTTGATTAGATGGAAGAGGATATCTCTCAGTCTTGAGAGCATTCTTGGAGGAAGATGTTCTTTCGTTCATGAAATAATTATCCAGAATTGTTGTCCACAACAATTCTCTTATGTAGGAATAGAGTTGGGGTTGTGAGGATATTTATAATCGGGTTTGAAGTTGTAGATTTATGACAATAAATAAACTTATTAGACGTTTCATTTATTTCATTAATTCTTATTGAAAACATCCATGTCGAATAATTAATTCCTTGACATGTTCCCACAATGATTATAATAAATATCATTTAATAAAACAATATTATACCCTCAAAATCCTGACTAGAAAAACTACATGGCGTTTAATAATAAATACACTGCGTGTACTGTTTTTCATTGAAAACTACATGATGTTTACATTCAATGTAGATGGCGTGTAGGTCTTGTTATAATTTATTCATTTCCTTTCCAAAATGAAAACTACACATCATGTACATTTAATAATACACAGCATGTACTTGTTTTAAAAATAAAAACTACACGGTTTGTAATCATTAATATACGGCGTGTACTTGTTTTAATTTTATTCATCCTCCAACATTAAAATGATTTAGGCTTCTATGAATAATTATTAAACCATGTATGGGAATAATCATTATTCTACCTGAGATACTTTTATGCACTTAGTGTGTGACCCTCTAGGCCTCATTCTCGTTTTCATTAGTTTGTCTTGCCTAAAGTCCAAGATTACTATCTAGCCATGGGTCAAGACACCCAAGAGAAAGAAGTTGACGCCACATTGACGTATCACCTCATATGAATGATTACTGTGTAATTCAATCCCTTTGTCTCAATATCTCATCAAGAAAGTTTCATGATAGTGTCATAAACCTATATTCTTGATATGTCATTACATGACATCCACAAATAAACTCATCGTGTCACCATGGCAATGGAATTTGTTCGATTGTTATATTTCAATCAAAGGGCCCGAGATACCTACTTCCATAAATATGGAAGATTAAAATACTTCCTCGACTTATCCCTTAACAACATGTCATTCGTGATTCCCCCAACATACCATACTTACCAACAACTATTTTCGTGATGGTCTTCATCAACGAATCTAAGTGCCCGAGTCATGACATGTGTTAATGATAATCTTGTAGTTTAAGGAGCATTACACGCACTCGCAGATATTAATATTCGATGACAAAAAAACATGTGTGATTACTATTGGAGGGTCTATTCTCATAATCTACCATCTAGGATATTACCAAATGTGAACTCGATGAGAGATAGTCTCTTCTACTTATGAGTACTCGCACATTACGGTCTGTATACTCTGTGTCCTATCATAGTATCTCATCCAACCACAAAAATTTATTTAAGAATATTTGTTATAGAATTTATATGTTCTCATCATAGAAAGGATCTCTTATGGCCTTATTAATGCAATAAATATTCCAGGACATTATTATATTATAGTCATGCAGAACAATGAACTATATATAATAAGTGAAAATTTATGTAATAAAATACAAAACAATTGGTTCTCAAGACACCAACCCTAACAAACTCCAACTTTGACTAGAGCCAACTGCCTACGATTTTTTGTCCGCTAGACCTCACATGATGATCTTGTTTCTGATGAGTCCAGGATTTAGTCAATGGGTCTGCCATGTTTTCTTTCATTGAAATACTACTCATTGAAACTTCACCTCTCCGAGAAAAATCTCTCAAGAGATGATACATCTGAATTATGTGCTTTATCCGCTGATGTGACCTTGGCTCTTTTTCAAGTGCCACCGCTGTAGTATTATTACAATAGAGTGTGATAGGATCTTTAGTGCTAGGTACTACATCCAGATCTTGGATGAAGTTTCGTATCCATAATGCTTCTTTAGGTGCCTCAGAAGCTGCAATATACTCGGACTTCGCTATAGAATCTGCAACCACACTTTTCTTTGAGCTCTTCCATCTCACTTCACCTCATTCAAACTGAAGATGTATCCAGTCTGCAACTTCATGTCATCTTGATCTATCTAGAAACTAGCATCTACTTGTCCTCTGATGAATAGTTCCTCATCTCTTACACAAACTAGGAACATATCCTTAGTATGCCTCAGATACTTAAGGATAGTCTTGACAAACATCCAATAGTGGTCTCCTGGATCAGGTTGATATCTGCCCACCACACTTAATCCATAAGCAACATCTAGCTTTATACATATAATAACATACATGACTAACCCAATCATGGATGTGTAAGGGATCCTTGACCTTTTATTTCATTCCACATGAGTCTGAGGACACATTTTCTTGGAAAGATGAATTCCATGTGACACTGGCAACAATCCCCTCTTGGATTGTTTCGTACTGAATATCTTCAGTATATTTTCAATGTATGGACTTTGACTCATGCCCAGAATTCTCTTGAATCTATCATGATGGATCTTGATCCCAAGAATATATGCTAACTTCCACAAGTCTTTCATAGAGAATTATTTATCTAACCATGCCTTAACTGACTTTAAGACAGGTACTTCGTTTCCAATTAGTAATATTTCAACATCATATACTGTTAGAAAAACAATTTCACTTCCAATAAACCTTTTATTTACATAAGGATCACATTCATTCTTAAAAAATCCAAATTCTGTTACAGCTTCATCAAAAAGAATGTTTCATGAACTTGATGCTTTCTTTAATCCATAAATAGATTTCTGCAACTTGCATACCTTTTTGGAATCCTTTGGAGTCACAAACACTTCAGGTTGTGTCATGTAGACATCTTCCTGGAGGTTCCTGTTAAGGAATTCTATTTTAAAATACATTTTTCCAAATTTCATAGTCATGGTACGTGGAAATGGCCAATAGGATTATGATGGATTTTAGCATCGCAACCGGTGAAAAGGTTTCATCATGGTCAATTCAGTGACACTGTCTAAAACATTTAGCCACAAGTCGTGCCTTATAGGTGCTGACTTTCCCCTACATGTCTATTTTCTTCTTGAATACCCATTTATTACCAATAGGCTTTACATAAACTGGAGGATCTACCAAAATCCGGACATGGTATTGGTACATGGAATAAATTTTAGAATTAATGGATTTTTTCCACTTGGCAACGTCTGTGCCTTAAACTACTTCTTTGTAGGTAAGAGTATAATCATTATTGACTAAGAATGAGTCACCCTTCTCTGTGATAAGAAAACCATATTGTTCTGGTTCTCTCAACACACCTGTTCTCCTTCACAGTTCTTGTGTCTTTGGAACAGATTTTTCTTCCACGGGGCTTTGCAGAATCTATTCTTGTACCAACTAATTTGTATCTTGGGCCTCGACTTACTTGACGCCTATCTCACCCCCACTTTCTTTTTTGAAGATGTTCCCACTCTCAAGGAATATGGTGTGTCTTCCCACTGTAACCTTTTTGTCTGAGGGGTTGTATAGGTAATATCACCTTATTTCCTTGGGATATCCTATAAAGATACACATTGTTCCTCAGGGTGCAAGTTTGTTACTTGATGAGGCCTTAACAAATTCTTCGCTACCCCACGCATGTAAATTCAAAACTTGGATTTGCGTCCACTCCATAACTCATATGGAATACCATTTATCGATTTAGTTAGTACTTGGTTTAGTATGTGTGCTTCTGTTTGTACTACATATCCCTCAAAGGATAATGGAAGACTCGCATGACTCATCATTGATCTCACCATGTCTAATAGGCTGTGGTTCCTCCTTTTACTTACACCATTCCACTGAGGTGTGTATGGAGGAGTGAGTTGAGATAGAATCCCAAACTCCCGTAAGAAATCAATGAAGTCCTGATTAAGATATTTTCCATCTCTATCTGAGTTGATTTTTTTAATCTTCTTAAAAATCTTGTTTTCAACTTCATTCTTTTATTCTTTGATTCGATCAAAAGAATTTGACTTATACTTCATTAAGTAAATATATCCATATCTACTAAAATCATTAGTGAATGTTATGACGTACGAGAACCCACCCCTTGCTTCAACTGGAAATGGCCCACACACATCAGTGTGAACTAATTCTATAATCTCTTTAGCTCTTTCAATATTCCCACTAAATGGGGATTTGGTCATTTTTCCTTGTAGACACGCATGACATCCACCAAGTGGTTTTAATTCAAAATAATATAAATTCCCATCTTGATGTAATTTTTTCAAATGTTTCTCACTAACATGACCTAGCCGGTGATGCCAAAGTTTAGAGTGGTATGAGACATGTGAATTAACTTTTTCATCGATAGCCGTTAGATGGTTTGTGTTGTCTAACACATAAACGCCGTTATATAAATGTTCCCTACCAAAACAAATTCTATCATTATAAAAGTAGAAACATCATCTTCCAAACTTGGAGATGAATCCATCAGTATCTAATATGGATACTGAAATAATGTCTTTGGTTACAGAGTGTACATAATAACATTCATTAAAAACCAAGACCATCCCAGTAGGCAATCTCGGGTGGTAGTCTCTGATAGCTACATCAGTTAGTCTGGCTCCGTTGACTGCTCGTAGATCCACCTCACCTCGGTCAATATTTCAGAATCTACTGGGTTCCTGTATTTGGATATAGTTTCCAGCACTACAATCAGTATCTAATACCCAATTGGTAGAAACAGATAGATTGCATTCGATAACAAACTCACCTGAAGCATCCCCTTGCTTACATGGATGGGTGTAGTTTTTCTTCTAGTGACCCTTCTTGCCAGATGCGAAACAAACAGCCCCATGTTCTCTTGCCTCCCCTTTGATCTTCCTTTTCGTGAAAGGATTTGAAGATGATTTGGGCTTAAATATCTTCACCTTCACTTTTGTTTTATTCACCATAAGGACAGAAGCCTTTTCACACTTTATATCATTGTACACTTGGAGAATAAGGATAAGATGATCAGATAGAGAACTATCAATGTTGTTCATGTTGAAGTTCACAATAATGTTTGAGAAGCTCTGGGGGAGTGATGAAAGAATTATATTGATACCCAGTTCTTTGGGGAGTTTATACCCTATAACCTACAAGAACTCAGTGTATCCAATGAGATTGATTACGTGAGGCCTAGCTAGGGCACCCTCTCAAAACTTTCTATAGAATATAGCCTTGAAGTTCTCAAACCTTTCTCATCTTTCTCTCTCCTAGTATAGACCACAGAGAATCTTGAGCATGTTGTAGGAATCCATGTCTTAATGAGACATCATGACCTCACTAGACATTGATGCTAGCATCAAACATTGAACGTCGAGTTTGTAAAGACCCGTAAAATTTAAGGGAAATTTTTTCTTAATTTTCTTTGGAATTTTACAAGAGCGCGGTTTCTGGCGGCACCTGATTCTGAGGCCCGGAGTGCCCGAAATCAATTTTCCGAAGTTTGGCTCAGGTACGTTCAGTGAACGAACGAGCGGGAATTTCTAACTTTTGATCTGGTGCTCGGAATTGAAATCCGAGGGCACCGATGAACTCGCAGCGCCGATATTCGCTTAAGGAGACCTTTTCGGAAGTTGCGTTTGTTGCGGGACGAAAGTTAGTTTTTGGGAGAATTATAAAAAGTTGAATAAAAAAATGTGGAATTCTTTTTATTTTACTTTTGTAGGTTAACTCCTCTCAACGGGAGTTAGGGGTGGGACCCACACCCACTTAACCTCCCTAGAGAGGATTAAGTGTGGTGGGACCCACACGAACCTAAACCTCTCATCTTCTCCCTTAAACTCCCCTTTTAATTTAAGATGGCAAGTTGGTTAATTAATGGCTTGAGTTGTCTTAATTCAAACCTTTGAAATTCAAATGGTTTGGTTGAGTTAATAAAATAACCCTTAGCTTATTCTTTCTTTGGTTAGAATTATTTAGCCAATTTGTGAGGATTTTTGAGAGCTCCTCCTCCTTCTTCTTCAGCTCCGACGAAGAACGCTCAAACTTCGACGAAGAACGCCGCTCCTCTCTTCTTCATCTTCCGTGTCAACGAGAGGGAACGCCGCTTCCTCCTCGGACCTTCTTCGTCGGCATACGAAGATTCTCCAACGACGTATCTCTTCGGGCGTATCTCTTCGTCATCGTATTTGACGAACGACGATCGCGACGCTCGACCTCCGCGACGTTGTCTTCCGCGGGACGTTGACAAATCTTCGATCTTATACCCAAGGTAGGGGTTGTTGATTATTGTTTAATTATTTTATTCTTGATCGTGGATCTCGCATGTCTAACGTGAGGCTTTTGAATATTTTAAGTTGTGTTATTGTTTAACGTGAGGGGGGCCGTACCGCATGAACACGGCCGAACCCCCTCCATCGTTCTTGTTGAATTGCTTTGCGGGTGGAAACAAGGTCGCGTGGTGCCGTCGCACCACGCGGTTAATCGTGCGTTTATTTTACGCAACGCCGTCGCGCGCGCACCATGGAAGAAACATCTTGAATGCGACGCTGTCGCGCCGCGTTGAATGAAATCAAGGCGGAGGGGCGCGGTGCCGTTGCACCACGCCGGACGACGAACACCGCGGCCGGTTTCGGGCCGCGGCGGAAAGAGAAGACCGGCGGCCGAGCCGCCGGCGTCGGAAGCCGAAGAGGGGACCGGACTTTCCGGTCATGTTGGAGAAAACCGGCCGGCCAGCTGGCCGGCCGGATGGCAATAAACCGGGGGAAATTAATCCCCCGGCCAGCACACAAAACCCCCCTCTTAATGAGGGGGGCGGTTTCCTTGTGGGGGGGCAGGAGGCCCCCCGTTTCCTGCCAATCAAGCCCCCCACGTGGGGGGGGGGGCGGTTTTGCAAACAGGCGCGGCTAAAAAGCCGTGCCGTCTTCAAATCAAGCGGGGGCTTGATTGCCCCCCGCGCTGCCTCCGTGCGGCGCCAGGCCGCCGCGGTCGCCGCGCCGCCGCGCCGCCGGCCGGCCGGGCCGAGTCGGACCCGGGTCGGGTCGACCCGGACCCGGACCCCCCGTTTCGAATCATTTTTGGTTATTTGGCCATAACATGAGCCACGGACCTCCGATAGACGAACCGTCTGCGGCAACACGATTCTTGGATCGAGACGGTCGTTTCGGTATATCGCACTCAAGGTTTCAGATTACTTTGAGTTCGGCCGGGTTGGTTCGTTCACGAAACCAACCGGGCCTTCGGAGCGGAAACGCTCATATCTTGAGCTACGGACGTCCGATTGATGTACCGTCAGCTGTGTTGTGTTCCTCTTAGTGAGACGGATCTTTTGGCATACTCCGTCCGAGGTTTGGATGCAGGTGGAGTATGGTCGGGTTGGTTTTTCCTTAAAAACCAACCGGGCCCCGGGGACGAAAATGCCAATAACTCTCAGTCCGGGCGTCCGATCGACGCACCGTCTGATGCGTTGAGTTCCTGTTGACGATACAGAACATTTGGATACATCAACTCTGGACTTTGTGACAGTTGATGTATCAGCCTCTCGGCTCGTGAAGCGGATCCTCCGAACGAGCTTGCTGTGTGCGGGAACCCTAGTGCTGGCTGCGACTGTTACTGTGACTACTACTGCTACTTCTACTATGACTTCGACAACAACAGTACAGAGATCCTGTGTGGATTCGACGGCGATGACTACTGCACTCAGCGATCCTACGTGGATCAGTGCTACAGGTCCTGCGTGGGCCCGATCATGTGTGGGTCTGATCCTGTGTAGGTCACTGCGGGGGTTAGTACCTATCGATCCTTCGTGGGTCCGACGACTTAGATGGTTCTTTGATCATCTTTAACGGCATCCGAAGAAGCATACCAGTGTGAGCTGAATATTCTATTTTACTCGATAGAGGTGGTGCGCTTGGTTGTAGCGGCAGACCCGCGATACTGGAGATGAGCGTATGGAGTACGGAGACCGCGTAGCCGGCTGAGACCTGAAGACTGCTCGACCGACTCGACTTGGAGTGAGTCGACTAGCCCAGTGGACGGAGCGCCCGGTATTTGGCGGCAGACCCACGACGGACGGAGCGCCTGGTAGTTGGCAGCAGACCCGCGGTACTCGACTGGACGAGTACCTCTGTAGGCCATTTGGGTGAGTGCCTGGTATTTGGCAGCAGACACTCAGCGGACGGAGCGTCCGGTAGTTGGCGGCAGACCCGCGGTACTCGACAGGAGGAGTACCTCAGCAGTCTTAGGTTAGTGAGCAGTATCTTAGAGTCGTGACAGGACACTGTACACTTCAGAGATGGGGCTCTTTAGTAGTTACGTTTTTGATGATGAAAATCCTGTGTGAGATGAATCCTGTTGCTTTCCTGTGTGGATTGTGTTGTGCTATCCTGTGTGGATTACGTTTTGCATTCCTGTGTGGAATATGTTTACTTTCCTGTGTGGACTGAGTTGTACTTGGGATCGGAGGTTGGAGCGTATTTGGAATTGATGACTTAGGTACATGTATGGGAATATACCTAAGCATTATCGGTTTTTACTTCGTGTTTGTACCTTTCTTCGTGGTTTATCCTTTGTGGATTTGAGAGACCTTCAGGGGTCTCGGGGTCCCTACTGAGTAGCTTATACTCACCCCTGCACGGGCTTTGCCCGCACTACGTTGTGTTGGTTGCAGACGACGGACAGCGTTGATCTTAGCTGAGTCTTGCAGAGCGGGACGGTACCCGGAGGTGGACCACTGGGCGGGACTTGCTCGGAGAGGACGGCGGGACCCGTGGAGCAGTGGAGCTATCTGTACCCACCCTTCAGGTGGGATTTCCAGTGGACAGCTCGGTGTAGCGGCTTTTACATTTCAGTTGTTGTTTTCCCTTGTGAGTTGTACTTTACTTTCAGTTTGGGTTTGTATACTGGCCCATTTACTTTTCCGCACTTTCAGTTGTCCTCTGATTTTGTTTAGTGTTTAATTTCCGCTTGCTTACTTTGTGGTGTTTGTTTACTTTACAAAGGCAATGCCTTCCCTGTTTACCAGGATTTACGCCTTGGTGCTAGTCCCCAGCCCCTGGCCTATGGAAGGCGGGCTTGGGGTAGTCACGGCACGGACCCCGAGGTCGGGTCGTGACAAATTGGTATCAGAGGAGTTCGGTTCTACCGCGAACTCTGATCTTTTCTATGTGAAGCAATAATGTTTAGCGTATTGAGTGTGGTTATCAGTCCAGGGAGTCCAGTGTTGGTGCGGCGGCCGACGTATCCGTTCACCAGGACCCTGACTTCTGATTTCCGACATAATGCACGAAAACATTGATTGCGTGTGTGTTTCAAAGTTTTCTTTGTGATTACTTATATCAGCTCACCAGGTATACTGTTCTGACCATGGCGCACCTGTTTCCTTTTCAGGATGGCCCCACGACGGCAGCCAGCTAGGGTTCCGAGAGTCGAGCGTGACGACAACCCACCGAGCGACGAGGCCTCGGTGCAGGGACCTTTGTCAGCAGTGGCACCGGCGGTAGCTCTACCCGCCGAGCCCGCGATGCTTCCAGCAGCAGCCGCTGACGATGCACGTCGCCTCAGCGCACTGCATGAGTTTCAGCGCCAGCGACCACCCAGGTTTCGCGGGGAGACGGATCCCCAGGCAGTAGAGGACTGGCTGGAGGCAGTGGTACGAGTGTTTAGGCTAGTGAGGACACCAGCAGACCTCATGGTGATCCTCACTGCGAGCCTACTACACGCAGCAGCAGGACGATGGTGGAGCTTGATGCTCCAGGTGCACGATGAGGCATCTCTACTTTGGACGGACTTTGAGAGCCTCTTCCGCTCGGAGTTCGTCCCAGCCACCCTTCGTGCAGTCCGTATCCAGGAGCTTCTTCAACTACGGCAGGGCAGCATCACGGTCGCTCAGTACTCGGCGAGATTTACTGATCTCTCGCGCTACTCGACCGACATGGTACGAGACCCATTCTTCTGGGCCCGAACCTTCGAGAAAGGTTTGAGACACGAGATCAGGGCATCGCTGATCTCCCTCAGCATACTGACTCAGACAGGAGTACTGGAGCGAGCCCTCTTGATCGAGAGTTTCCTGGCTGAGTCCACAGTGAGACCTACCGCAGGGCGGCAGATAGTGGAGTCTTCGGCAACAGGTAGCCGACGGATGACTCAGGGTTCCAGGCAGACCAGACCTACCGGTGGCCGACTGCACGACTCAGCCTCAGTTGTACGGGGAAGCCGGGGTGGAGTCAGAGCCAGGCGTGCCGAGAGTGGGCAGTGTTACTCCTGTGGCGGGATTGGTCACATGGCTCGTGACTGTCCGACCCGCCATGCTGATGATCAGCAGTTAAGTGAAGAACCTCCCAGGCAGAGGCAGAGGTTCGACCGTGGAGGTCCGCAGGGAGGAGGCAGACGAGGCAGAGGAGCTGGACGAGCAGCAGGTGGTGGGCGACGCTTTGAGGCTCTTCCACCACCACCACCAGGAGGTCCACCTCGACCACAGGGAGTAGGTGAACATGCGAGAGCTCAACTTCAGGCAGCCGAGGCCTTCGATCATGGAGCTCTGGGAGCCGATGGACCGGAGCAGAACTAGTGGATACATCCTTTGTACTTCTGGTTCCTTGTTGCATTTGTGTAGCGTCTTGTATTATGAGCTGAAATAATAAAAGACGCATACCTTTGTGATATATTCGTTCCTGTCCTCTTTCGTGATGTTACTAAGAGGTTCCAGTTTTGGCTGTTGACTTGACCCTCACTTGTGAGACATCTACTGGAGGAGACCCAGTTACCACACACTGATGCCGACAGTGTGACTCAACCCTTGGAGGTGAGAATAACGGTTGAATCTCTTAGTAGTAGCGTCGAGGCCTTACGACGTCATCCTTGGTATGGATTAGTATCATCCATGTTAGGATTGACTGTTTTAGGCAAAGAATGTGGTTCATCCAGGGGATGGGACCAGATTTCTCTTATCGGAAAAGAAGAAATCTTGCAGCTCTGGTGGGACCGGAGATGGTCCAGGCCACGACAGAGAAGGTCCAGGTCATCCAGGAGCAGATGAGTACAGCTCAGAGCCGGCAGAATCCTTACGCTGACAGGAGGCGGAGGCCACTAGAGTTCGAGGATGGCAACCACGTCTTCTTGCGGGTCTCACCTCGACGTGGTATTCGGAGATTTGGCCAAGGCAGAAAGTTATCTCCGCGCTTCATCGGACCCTTTCAGGTCCTCAACAGGGTTGGCGAGGTGGCTTATCGCCTGTCTCTACCACCTCAGTTGCACCGGGTGCACGACGTCTTCCACGTGTCTCAGCTGAGGAGATACGTGCACGACCCGACACACATCATTGACCATGGGGAGCTTGACGTTGACGATGGGGCGACTTTTATGGAGGTCCCTGTGGAGATAGAGGATCGACAGGAGCGGGTCCTGCGTGGGCGATCGATTCCTCTTGTGCGCATCAGATGGCAGCACGGGAATCTCCAGGAGAGCACATGGGAGAGGGAGGCTCAGATGCGTGCTCAGTACCCTCATTTGTTTTCCTAGTTTTTGATGTATCTTTACGGGGACGTAAAGCCCTGAGGTGGGAGTAATGTAAAGACCCGTAAAATTTAAGGGAAATTTTTTCTTAATTTTCTTTGGAATTTTACATGAGAGCGGTTTCTGACGACACCTGATTCTGAGGCCCGGAGTGCCCGAAATCAATTTTCCGAAGTTTGGCTCGGGTACGTTCAGTGAACGAACGAGCGGGCATTTCTAACTTTTGATCTGGTGCTCGGAATTGAAATCGGAGAGAACCGATGAACTCGCAGTGCCGATATTCTCTTAAGGAGACCTTTTCGGAAGTTGCGTTTGTTGCGGGACGAAAGATAGTTTTTGGGAGAATTATAAAAAGTTGAATAAAAAAATGTGGAATTCTTTTTATTTTACTTTTGTAGGTTAACTCCTCTCAAAGGGAGTTAGGGGTGGGACCCACACCCACTTAACCTCCCTTGAGAGGATTAAGTGTGGTGGGACCCACACGAACCTAAACCTCTCATCTTCTCCCTTAAACTCCCCTTTTAATTTAAGATGGCAAGTTGGTTAATTAATGGCTTGAGTTGTCTTAATTCAAACCTTTGAAATTCAAATGGTTTGGTTGAGTTAATAAAATAACCCTTAGTTTATTCTTTCTTTGGTTAGAATTATTTAGCCAACTTGTGAGGATTTTTGAGTGCTCCTCCTCCTTCTTCTTCAGCTCCGACGAAGAACGCTCAAACTCCGACGAAGAACGCCGCTCCTCTCTTCTTCGTCTTCCGTGTCAACGAGAGGGAACACCGCTTCCTCCTCGGACCTTCTTCGTCGGCATACGAAGATTCGCCAACGACGTATCTCTTCGGGCGTATCTCTTCGTCATCGGATTTGACGAACGACGACCGCTACGCCCGACCTCCGCGACGTTGTCTTCCGTGGGACGTTGACAAATCTTAGATCTTATACCCAAGGTAGGGGTTGTTGATTATTGTTTAATTATTTTATTCTTGATCGTGGATCTCGCATGTCTAACGTGTGGCTTTTGAATATTTTAAGTTGTGGTATTATTTAACGTGAGGGGGGCCGGACCGCATGAACACGGCCGAACCCCCTCCATCGTTCTTGTTGAATTGCTTTGCGGGTGGAAACAAGGTGGCGTGGTGCCGTCGCACCACGCGGTTAATCGTGCGTTTATTTTACGCAACGCCGTCGCGCGCGCACCATGGAAGAAACATCTTGAGTGCGACGCCGTCACACCACGTTGAAAGAAATCAAGGCACGGCGGAGGGGCGCGGTGCCGTCGCACCTCGCCGGACGACGAACGCCGCGGCCGGTTCCGGGACGCGGAGGAAAGAGAAGACCGGTGGCCGATCCGCCGGCGTCGGAAGTCGAAGAGGGGACCGGACTTTCCGGTCCCGTTGGAGAAAACCGGCCGGCCAGCTGGCCGGCCGGATGGCAATAAATCGGGGGAAATTAATCCCCCGGACAGCACCCAAAACCCCCCTCTTAATGAGGGGGGCGGTTTCCTTGTGGGGGGGCAGGAGGCCCCCCGTTTCCTGCCAATCAATCCCCCCACGTGGGGGGGGGGGGTTTGCAAACAGGCGCGGCTAAAAAGTCGCGCCGTCTTCAAATCAAGCGGGGGCTTGATTGCCCCTCGCGCTGCCTCCGTGCGGCGCCAGGCCGCCGCGGCCGCCGTGCCACCGGTCGGCCGGCCGGCCGGGCCGAGTCGGACCCGGGTCGGGTCGACCCGGACCCGGACCCCCGGTTTCGAATCATTTTCGTTCTTTTGGCCATAACATGAGCCACGGACCTCCGATCGACGAACCGTCTGCGGTAACGCGATCCTTGGATCGAGACGGTCGTTTCGGTATATCTCACTCAAGGTTTCAGATTACTTTGAGTTCGGCCGGGTTGGTTCGTTCAAGAAACCAACCTGGCCTTCGGAGCGGAAACGCTCATATCTTGAGCTACGGACGTCCGATTGACGTACCGTCAACTATGTTGTGTTCCTCTTAGTGAGACGGATCTTTTGGCATACTCCGCCCGAGGTTTGGATGCAGGTGGAGTACGGTTGGGTTGGTTTTGCCTTAAAAACCAACCGGGCCCCGGGGACGAAAATGACAATAACTCTCAGACCGGGCGTCCGATCGACGCGCCGTCTGATGCGTTGAGTTCCTGTTGACGATACGGAACATTTGGATACATCAACTCTGGACTTTGTGACAGTTGATGTATCAGCCTCTCGGCTCGTGAAGCGGATCCTCCGAATGAGCTTGCTGTGTGCGGGAACCCTAGTGCTGGCTGCGACTGTTACTGCTACTGCTACTGTGACTACGACGACAACAGTACAGAGATCCTGTGTGGATTCGACGGCGACGACTACTGCACTCAGCGATCCTACGTGGATCAGTGCTACAGGTCCTGCGTGGGCCCGATCCTGTGTGGGTCCAATCCTGTGTAGGTCACTGCGGGGGTTAGTACCTATCGATCCTTCTTGGGTCCGACGACTTAGATGGTTCTTTGATCTTCTTTAACGGCATCCGAAGAAGTATACCAGTGTGAGCTGAATCTTCTGTTTTACTCGATAGAGGTGGTTCACTTGGTTGTAGCGGCAGACCCACGATACTGGAGACGAGCGTACGGAGTACGGAGACCGTGTAGCCGGCTGAGACCTGAAGACTGCTCGACCGAATCGACTTGGAGTGAGTCGACCAGCCCAGTGGACGGAGCGCCCGGTATTTGGCGGCAGACCCACGACGGACGGAGCGCCTGGTAGTTGGCAGCAGACCCGCGGTACTCGACTGGAGGAGTACCTCTGTATGCCATTTGGGTGAGCGCCCGGAATTTGGCAGCAGACCCTCAGCGGATGGAGCGCCCGGTAGTTGGCGGCAGACCCGCGGTACTCGACAGGAGGAGTACCTCAGCAGTCTTAGGTTAGTGAGCAGTATCTCAGAGTCGTGACAGGACACTGTACACTTCAGAGATGGGGCTCTTTAGTAGTTACGTTTTTTATGATGAAAATCCTGTGTGAGCGGAATCCTGTTGCTTTCCTGTGTGGATTGTGTTGTGCTATCCTGTGTGGATTACGTTTTTCTTTCCTGTGTGGAATACGTTTACTTTCCTGTGTGGACTGAGTTGTACTTGGGATCGGAGGTTGGAGCGTATTTGGAATTGATGACTTAGGTATATGTATGGGCATATACCTAAGCAGTATCGGTTGTTACTTCGTGTTTGTACCTTTCTTCGTGGTTTATCCTTTGTGGATTTGAGAGACCTTCAGGGGTCTCGGGGTCCCTACTGTGTAGCTTATACTCACCCCTGCACGGGCTTTGCCCGCACTACGTTGTGTTGGTTGCAGACGACGGACAACGTTGATCTTAGCTGAGGCTTGTAGAGCGGGACGGTACCCGGAGGTGGACCACTAGGCGGGACGTGCTCGGAGCGGACGGCGGGACCCGTGGTGTAGTGGAGCTATCTGTACCCACCCTTCAGGTGGGATTTCCAGTGGACAGCTCGGTGTAGCGGCTTTTACTTTTCAGTTGTTGTTTTCACTTTCGAGTTGTACTTTACTTTCAGTTTGGGTTTGTATACTGGCCCATTTACTTTTCCTCACTTTCAGTTGTACTCTGCTTTTGTTTAGTGTTTACTTTCCGCTTTCTTACTTTGTGGTGTTTGTTTACTTTACAAAGGCAATGCCTTCCTTTTTTACCGGGATTTACTCCTTGGTGCTAGTCGCCAGCCCATGGCCTATGGAAGGCGGGCTTGGGGTAGTCACAGCACGGACCCCGAGGGAGGGTCGTGACAGAGTTCATCGCTAAAATGTTGATCATAGACCAGGAAATCATCATCACTCGCCCCTGGGGCAGGAGAATTTGGGAGTGAGGACCCCAACACATAATACTTTAGTTTATGGCATAGGACAACCCAAAGGAGCCTAAACTATTACTAAAATTCATTGCCGGTGAGAATGTTATCTTTATCCAGAATTGATCATAGAGAAAATGTGGTTGATGAGTTTTCCATTTTCTACCAATTAAAAGTGCAAATTTATCAGTACTTCCTTAATTACATGTTATGAGAAATAATAAATTTTATTAAGTCTCCCACTATTTTTTCAAGTCCAAATGGACATCACAATTGTACTCGAAATGTCCAATTGCTTTTTCATTCTAGTTGAAAGGATCCATATTCTATTTTTCATAACCCCAATAAGGGTTGGTCAACCTATTTTAAGGAATTTAAGAAGGAAGGTATTTTCTAACTGTGAGATTACAGTTCCTTGATCGATTGAGTGGACTCCCCAATCCTGAAATCCTGACTCTGATTTCCTCAACTATTGCCTCCAATATTACATCAAATCTAGCAAGGGCTACTCCTCTTGATGTAATATGGTTAATTCAACCTGAAACCTTTCATAAGGGATTCCTTTATAAAAGAAAGTATCCCAAAAAGGGTAGGTCAAACACATAGTTTTATTGAGTCATTCCCTTAATCATGTAACGGAAGGCTTGGTCTGACATAATATGGTATTGATGTATTTTAACCCTTTATTCATAGTTTCACATTATCACATGTTTGTTAATATTAAGTGATTCTTTATTAAGTGATTAACCATGTTATGATAATGTTTATGCATAGTACATTTTTTATTTTATTCCATCTTTGCACGCTTGTTCATTTTATTCACTATGTGATCGTGACAACACATTCATAATAAATAAACCATGAAATCATTCATAATTAAAATAAGATGGAATGATCATGATATTTTATTGGTTACCTTATCTAGATGTTTGATAAGCTAACCCTGACCTAGGAAATACACCTAGAACTGATGGTTCGTATTTTGCATCACCCACCTTTCCACCTTTGTATCTTCTTGGGTTGGTTTCACCTCAGCTTTGGGTTTCAAACAGTCTCATCCGGCTATGGAGATCTACCGTTACATGGTGGTTACAATAAAGAAGCCATGGGCACACATGCCCTACATTTTATTAGAAGAAGTCTCACAGGACAACAAATTTAAATTAAACAAATTTAAATGAAACCAAACACACATACAAAAGGGTCTTTGGTCTAGCTCATGATCATCCATAGCATGCAGCGATATTTACACATATTTATAATTCAAATAATATTAATCATTCTATTATTTAAAATAAGTCACACTTGAATTCAATTAATTATGATCTTATAATTATTCAATTATTTATCTTAAATTCCTTTCTGAATTTCCTTGAGATTGATCACATACGTATTCCTTGTACATGTATTTGTACTTTTGGAAGAAACCTTGTCAAATTTCTGGAATGTACACGTCGTGTAGTTTATATTTACACGGTGTGTATTTTTTCACCCTTTATCCAAAGAACACACTGGTGGCTTTGGAGTGTTTTCTGTACTTTGTAAATTTTGGAGTACACGACATGTAGATAAATCATACACGGCATGTACTTCCTTGTTACGCAGTAACCGACATGGCAATCTCGTTTATGTGGTACACGACTTCTCCTTTGTACATGGTTTCACTTGGGTCGGATCAAGATACACGACGTATTTCTCTAACATACACGCCGTGTATTCCTGTTCCTACACGCCATTCATTTCTGGTCAACATGGAGTGTTAAATTCTTAGGGGTAATTGATTCACACGGTGTGGTTTGGCGGACAAGAACTGGTTCGTTCAACCTAAGTACACAGAGTGTATTTTTAATTACACATCGTGTATTCCTTTGTTGTACAGATAGAAAGAGTGGCCCCTCTAGATGAGTTACTCATTTATATTTTAATCAAAATTATAAATTAAAAATGGTCATTTCTATAATATGAATCGAGAAATTAAGGAGGAAGAACAGATCTCATTTATTCAGAATTATAGAACGATTTATTTTGAATTGAATAAAAAATAAATGCGTAAATTATCAACAAAAATTAAATAACTATAATATACATTGTAACCTCCCTCTGATACCATTTGACGGTTTCGGGCGCAGTGGAATTGCGTGGGTGGATCTGCCCACATGGCTTTTGGCCATTAGCAATGATTAATCCGGGATCAATGCGATGATAAACGCCAGTCTCCACGGATCGAATCGCAAAAATAAACAAAGAAACTGAAAGTCCCGAAATCAAAAAGTAGGATTTTTGTAGGTTGATTATAGTAAATATAATCAATTGAATAGAAGTTCCTTTTGGGTGTTCTTTATTTTTTGATTTTCTTGATCACATTCCGATTTGATTCTTCATTGTGTCGCATAAGCCAAGTGTAGACTCCCTCTAGCGGGGATCCACACGTTCACCTTATATCTTTGGACCTCCCCAAAGGAGTCTCTAGGTGCTACCGTGGAGAAACCTTTGCTTGTGTTGTCCGCCTCAGATTGTCTTGATCCGATGGAAGAGGATCTCTCTCGGTCTTGAGAGCGTTCTTGGAGGAAGAGGTTATTTCGGCCTTCAAATAATTCTCTAGAATTGTTGTTCACAACAATTATCTTATGTAGGAAAAGAGTTTGGGTTATGAGGATATTTATAATCGGGATTGAGGTTGTAGAGTTATGACAATAAATAAACGTGTTACGCGTTTCATTTATTTAATTAACTCTTATTGAAAACCCCATTGTCAAATAATTAATTCCTTGACATGGGCCCATGCTGATTATAATAAATATTGTTTAATAAAACAATATTATATCCTCAAAATCTCTATTGGAAAAACTACACGGTGTGTAATAATAAATACACGGCGTGTACTTGTTTTTTATTGAAAACTACATTGCCTGTACATTCAATGTACACAGCATGTATGCCATGTCTTCATTTATTCATTTACATTCCAAAATGAAAACTACGCAGCATATACATTTAATAATACACGGTGTGTACATGTTTTCAATATAAAAACTACATGGTGTGTAATCATTAATACACGGCGTGTACATGTTTTCATTTTATTCTCCCTCTAGCATTAAAATTATTGAGGTTTTCTTCAATAATTATTAAACTATGTATGCGAATAATATTTATTCTAATTGAGATACTTGAATGCACTTAGTGTGTGACCCTCTAGGCCTCTTTCTCATTGGCATTAGGCGGACTTTCCTAAAGTCCATGATTACGGTCTCACAACAGGTCAAGACACCCAAGAGAAAGAAGTTAATGCCACCTTGACGTATCACCTCATAGAAATGCTTACTGTGTAATTTAATCCCTTTGTCTCAATATCTTATCAAGTAGGTATCATGGCAGTTTCATAAAACTATATACTTTATCTGTCATTCTGTGACTTCCAGAAATAAACTCATTGTGCTAACATGGCCATGGAATTTGTTCGACAGTTCTATTTCAATCAAAGGGCCCGAGATATCTACTTCCATAAATATGTAAGGGAAAAAACCTTCCTCGACTTATCCATTAACAACATGTCATTTGTGATGCACCCAACATAACCTACATCCTTCCAACTATCGTCGTGATGGTTTTCTTCAGCAAATCTAAGTGTGTGAGTAATGACATGAGTTAATGATAATATTCTAGTCTAAGGACCATTACACATGCTCGTAGATAGTAATATCTGATGACACCAAAACATGCAAAATTACTACTGGTGGGTCTGTTCCCATAATCTCCCATCATGGAGATTACCAAGTATGAACTCCATGAGATAGAGTCTCATCTTCTTACGAGTACTCGCACATGACAGTCTGTATACTATGTGTCCTATCATAGTATGCCATCCAACCATAGAACATTATTTAAGAATATTTGTTATAGCATTTCAAGGTTTTCATCATAGTGGGGATATACCATAACCTTATTAATGAAAAAAACATTCCATGACATTATTATATTACAGTCATGTAGAACAATGAACAATATATAATTAGTGAACATTTATGTAATCAAAGTACAAAATAGTTGGTTCTCAGGACACCAAACCTAACACTAGGCCTTATGTACTGCCATGATTTATGTCATTACTCATGATTTTGATGTTTCATAATTATGTTTTTACGTTCAAATGTATATGGATTGTTTTATGTTCTCCATGATCACCCTTACAAAGAATTTGAGCTCACCCTTATGATTTTTTTTTCCCTAGGATATATAGAAAAGATTAGGGTAAAAAAACAAAAGTGGAAGATCATTTTGGGTGATAATGAAGATCTTTCACCATGATTAGAAGATTATGTTCGGCATTTCCAAAGAGACTAAACTAATATGGTCTTCAGGCATCTGTTTTTGTAATTTATTAAGTATTCTTAAAAACTAATGTAAAGTCTATGTACATCAAGCTTTGGGTCTCAACAGTTGGTATTAGAGTGATGGTTTAGTCAAAATATTGAAACAAGGATGCGAAAACTTTAGTGAGATCTCTAGAGATATTTCTCAAGTATGTCTTGGGATATCCCTAAGGATAAGTATACGTATTGTTTATAGTCCAAGAATTACAGTAATGATCTTATAATTAAACCTATGATGTTATATTTTGAAGTTACTCGCCCTTTATTATATTTTTTTACTATAATTATTTTTTCCTCTCACACTATTATTTTTGGGTTTTAGACAATGGATAGAACCCAAAGGAACCATGTTGATCAATGTAATGGACAATGTAATGATTGTCCTTCTGAAGAGAACAATGTTATGGTAAATGGAGTGAAAAATCTTATTGCTATATTTACACAAGCTATAAATTATTCTGGTTTTCCAAATGAGTAGAGAAGGTAAAAATATTATATTGAGTCCTTCATGAGGAAACTTCCACCTTATTCCAGTGGGTCTTCTGATACACTTGTTGCTGAACAATGGATCAGTACCATTGAAAAGATATTTTCCATACTTCACTGTTCAAAACATGAAAAATTCATTTTTTCTATTTACCGTTTAGAAGGTCAAACAGACCAGTGGTGGAATCTAATTAAGAATACAAGGCCCCAATATGAAATTGAATCCATGGAAAGGGATGAGTTCAAGAACATGTTTTTCAATAAGTACATCCCTCGTATTCTTTGAAAAAATATGGAAAAGGAATTCCTTGAGCTTAATAAAAATAATGATGAATCTGTAGGTATATACGAGGTGAATTTTATATGTTTTTTAAGGTATGCATCTGGCATTGTCATCAAACCTGAAAGTAAAGATGATCAAATCTTCAGTGTCTGAAAAACAAGTCATTGAAGGGAATTAACTATAAGAAACTTCAATAGATATGAAGAAATTGTTCATTTTGCGATCAAGGTAGTACTGGAAGTTGGTGTTCTGTATCCATATCATGGTTTTGACAACAAACTAATGGTGGATTTCTAGGAAAAATCTCAAAATAATGGTTAAAGTAAGACGAATGTTTTTTTATGCTCAATGTGTTGAAAGTAGAACAATGGAGAGTGTCTTAAAAGGAATAGATAATGTTTTAAGTGTAGAAAATAAGTTCATCAAGCTGTTGAGTGTCAATGTAATGGGAAAAAGGTGTCTAATGATGTGCATAGAGAAAAGACTATAGAGAACACATCATCAACCCTTCAATGCTACAAGTGAAAGGAAAAGGTCCATTATTATAACCAATCTCCAAATCCAAGGGTTAATGATGATTGACATCAAAAACCACTTTAGGTAAAGGACAAAGGGAAGTCACATGAGATCACCATTGGAGATGTTGAGTATGACAAAGAAGTGGTAGAATTATTAAGTGTATATGTATTGTGGAATCCCATTTATAGTGTTGTAGAATATTGGAATTTCTATGTATTGGTTTATTGTGGTTTTGAATACTTATATGGTACTGGTAACCATGAAATGTGAGTGAATTTTTTTTGGAAAGAATGTGATATGTTCATAATGAAGGGATAATGATAAAATAATATGTTTGATAGTATTAAAGATCTCATTACTAGTATAAGAACAAAGTGAGATCATGGTTTGAGTATATAGAAATTTTGGGATTTTGGGTTGCGGAAAGAGTTAACATTTCAAATAATTCATGTTCTCACTATGGTTCTATGGTAATTCAAGTTTCAAGAGTATACTTGATTATGGTATTCACATATTTGGAATGTGATCAACAAGATATATCATATGATATATGGGGGATAAATGATGGTATTCACATGCATGGTAGATGACCACTCTAGTAATCATTTTCTTTATACAATGAGATTGTACCGAAGTATTTAGGATAATTCTAAAGATTAAAATGGATTAATTTAGACATTAGATAGTATTAATTAAGGCTATTACTTTTTGATTTTATTTCTGAAATTCTTTCATAGTGTAGTTTTGGAAAAAGGACAACCCGTAGGACGAGAGACAACCTGTCGCGCTGGATATGGATATGGGAATCAAACCCATAACTGAAGTACGACATGCCTTTATTGCCTTCCACTGAACAATAGGACATCCTTGGATTTTAGAAATTAGTTTTATTTTATTAATTGGTATTATATATGAAGTATCAACCCATTTTTTGGTTCCATATATGATTAATAAAACCATATATAGACTTATGTATATTTAATAACTTTTTCTAACCTTTTGTTTGAGAGAGATGGAATGCCCCATAATTCTATCACATGATCTTCTAAAACTTCACCAATAAAAAATTAAACATAATTTCTTTAAGATATGAAGTGTAAATTTTTCATTGAACTACCAATGGTGAGATTTTACCAAAATCAAGTATGTATTTAATCTAATTCTAATTCGTCAAATTTTGGGAAATGATCTTGAAAACCCAAAATGTTGTCCTAGTACCCTCATATCCGATGAATCAGATGGTACCATAGATCATCACAAATTTATGTCTTTGTGATTGTTGGAATTTTCATATACATGTTCTCTACAACTCCTCATCAGAACATTATTACTATATTTGTCTTCCATATCCATATTTTCACTTATGTTCTCCTATGTGGAAACCTAGTGATGATTTAATTTGGGCAACCGTTACGTTTTTTACTTTACATTTTAAAATTATTTTTTAGTGTTCCTTTTTACAATGTGGGTTTCTAGTAAACTTTTTATAACCCCGACAAATTTCGAGGGAAAAATTCATTTTAAGGGGGGTAGAATGTAACACCTTGAGATTTTATGAGAAATAAATTTTTTTCTTTGATGAATTCTATTGTATGATACACCATGAATATGTTGCACTATACGAAAAACCTTATTATATTGTATTATATGGAAACACTATTCTTGGCTTGTGATACACGCACGAGCGACCTTCCTCGATAGTGTGTGTTGTACGCAATACTGAGTTTTACTAAACAACGATATATTGTTATGAACTATCCATTATGAATAGTATTAAATAAATTTTTAATTTTATTACCTAATAATTATTCTTACCATATTTTAGAACATGGTATGAGAACAAAATAAAATTTTCTGGTAAAATAAGTATTTTTTAAAAAATGCACTTTTGCCGCCTTTTGATGGAATACACACATTAAATCTAGTTTTTGATACATTTATAAGTTCAATTAGACGAAATAAACTTATTCATTATAATAATGATATATAAATTTACTTTCGATAAATTTTTTATATTTTTTTGTAAACTTTCATATTTTGATGAATAGTAAAAATACGGTAAATTTTTCTTAAAAACAACTTTTTCATCAAGATAATTTATATTGTTAAATTATAAAATTTAATGGTTCTTAATTATAAATAGATTATATTTTTACCCTTTAATATATTTTAAGTCATTATCATTATTTTTTCCTTGAATTCATAGGTAATAATATTTCAATCTTTGGTAATGTTTTAGATTTTAAAACCTGTTTTCTTAACAACGAGATTAATTTTAAATTAATTACTCCAACTTCATTGTTTTAAATTTTAAAAAATAGATTTCATATTTGAATTATGTGGGTCCAAATTATTTAAATAGTTTACTTTTATTTTTTTTATATTATGAATAATAACTACGGTAGTTTTTATTTACAACAGTTAAAGGTAAATCCGGTAATTAAAGGTAAAAATAATATAATAAAATTACCATAACACCTTCTAAAATTCTATTGAATGAATAAATGTAGACCCATATCACCTATGTGTTATAATAGATTTATTTCATGGACTTTTGACCAAGAAAATGATGTAATTATTATTAAAATGAATGAAAGTGACAACATGTCCCTCCCTTATATCTTATTAGTGTAATAATTTAATTTAGTGATACAATTCATAAACCATCAAAAAAAATATTCACCATAAAGATAATAAAATTATCTACATCATGTAAATTTATTTATTATTTTTATGTATTAAATATGTATCATTAATGGTGACATGATATTAATGTATAAATATTTTTATTGATTGAAATATCAAATAAATGGTTTTAAAAATATTAGAATAAATATTATATTTACTATTTAATGTGATCCTAAAATTTTATTGTTAAATATGACATTTTATGAATCTATTAAATATTTTTTTTGAATATATCATTTTTGAGGATTTTATTTAAATTAAAATAAATGAATAGTGTCAAAATGGACACTATTGTTATTTTATAAATATAACATATTATTAAACAATTTTAAAATCACAGAAATATTTACAAATTATAAATTAAAATTTATATGGTCTAAAATTTCATAAAGAATACAATTATGGACAATTAAAAACAAATAAGTATTTTTTTATTATAATTTAAAATTTAGAATATTATTACCACAAATAAAATTAATTAGATTGAATAATGAAAAATCATGTTGATAAGGTTTAAAATAAATTCCCAACATGTATAAATTTTAGTTGATGATTATATTACAACACCTTCTCATATAATATTACAATTTGAATCATTTTGGATTTTTTTACGTGGGGTTTGGGTTTATTATAAATTAATATTTCAGATGTTTCCAAAAGTGCCCCTCTACTCTCTTATAAAAGGGCACCTCCTCCCTCTCCCCTTCACAAAATTTTGAGGCTTCAAGATTGATAAAACCCTATCTATTTCTCTTATACACTTCCATATTAACATACTAGAGGTTTGTGTCTTCTTGAACAACAATCTTTAGTGCCATAAGAGGATGTTTAGAAGAAGCGCCTCAAAGAAGAGGTAATATCTTTAGTGATTCTAAAAAATTTATTTCTTCTTATCAATTTTGTTATTTATTTGTTTCATTATAAAGTAATAAAATCTGTATCACTCATGTAAAAATATGTTATTATAAATATGAAACAACCCCATTTCACCTTCTATCCATCCTATAGAAAATGAAATCACCGCGTGTGCGTATGTACGGAATACTATCTCCACGTCGTGGTGTAAAATATTTTCCACCACCACCATACATGGATGGGTATAATGGTTTCAAGATTAAAAATATATGGTTATTATAATATGATATTAATAATGAGATATTCTATCATCTACTCCAAAACCATTTAGTAATTATGGGAACAATATCATTGCTCGTGCGTACGTACGGATTACCGTCTCCACGACGTGATGTGATTCATTCTTCATGTCAACAATTTAAGAATGATTATAAAGTATATATTGAATAATAATGAAATATATAAAATATAATTCTATTGGGTTTATGTGTATATATATATATATGTCATTGACTTACTTCCATTCAAGTCAATAAGGAAAGGAAAATGTCGTTCATACATATGTACGGCCTACCATATTCATTAACGGTGTATTTCATTCAATTTATTGATCTATTATATATATATTATGAATATATATTATATATAAATAATGTTTTATATTATGTAATTATGTAATCATGACCTAAATAATCATATGAATAATTACAAGTAAAACCAGGGACGATAAATGAAATGATTTTACCCATAATATTTCTTTAACATGGAATTGAAAAATGAATGGATAATATCAAGTTGTAAGTGAATCATATATGATATCATAAATATTATCATGGTTCTGGTACCAGTTAATAATATGTTTAAATCCACTATACAAGAGTTTCAGACACATACCAGTAGAAATTGGACCTAGGGTAAGGGATATTTATTCCAATCTTGTTATTATCCGAGATTGTTTATTCATAAGTATTTACTGGCGTTATGTTTATCTCCCACGAACATGATTTCTCAAAAACAATCAATTTTTTTACTATTCATCAATTTATGTTTAATGTCATTTTTACCCTTTTTATTACCACATGGTATGGAATGAATCTTTCTTTTGATTTCCATACGAGGTATTTTTTGACTTTTCCGACAAAAGTACAAGAAGAATGTATTTTTTAACTGATACGACATGAAAAGAATTTTTAAGGATTCATAATGCCTTATTTTCATAAAGATTCCACTACAAGATTTCATGATTTTTTTTCAATAAAAACCCTCTTCTTTAAAAATTGCATTGAATTTTTTGAAAAGAAAATGATTTTAAAGAAGAAAGGATACTTTCCTCAAGAATTCATTTCATGGGTTTTATCAAAAATATTTTCCAGCTAGGATGAAATGATTTTGTATGTTTCTGTTTCTAGTATAACGTCTCTATTATTTACATTTTTTTATTTTTCTTATGATGAAATGATATACATTTTTTTATATGGATTATGTTATGATGGGATGATGTTTATGAAACTCAATTTATTAATTGGGTTATGATGAATGATTTATATTTATTTTGTGGGAGATGAAAGAATGATTTCATCATGAGAGGGGTGTGACCTATATATCCCTCCAATGAACTGTGTAAAGATTTATATCTCGTGAGATAGACATGGATGAAACGACATGTAAAATCTGGTTCAGTAATATAGGGCTGCAATGGCAAGTAAAACTGGTTCAGTAATAGACTTTTTCTACTATAATGGTCTTGGAAGAAATGCCTTTCCTACTATGGAAATCATAACATGTTCTTAATGTTTTTCCACAATTACATGTTTTATTCCTATACTATTTTATCATGATTAATCTTCCATTTTGATCTATGACTTATGTACTTCCAATATATATGTCATTACTCATGATTTTGATGTTTATGTTCTTGTTTTTACGTTCAAATATTTATAGATTGTTTTATGTTATCCATGCTTACCCTTAATGAGAATTTGAGCTCAAAATTGATATGTTTTATTTTCCCCAGTATATAATGAAAGGTTTTAGGTAATAAAACAAAAGGGTAAGATCATTATGGGAGATGTTGAAGATCTTTCAACCTGATTAGAAGATTATGTTTCGAGTTTCCAAAGACACTAAACTAATATGGTCATTGGGTGTCAGTTTTTGTCATGTATTATGTATTTCACAAAAGTAATGTAATTTCTATGTATGTCAAACTTTGGGTCACTAAAGTTGTTCCATTTATAGTTTGTATATTTCCTAAGAACAATGTGTCATGTAATCTCTAATCCTACGGGATTTTTAAGGGTTCCCCTTTATCCCATGAATGGAAGTTATCAAAAATCAAAAAAAAATAAGGCCCTAGGGCCATTCGGGCTAAACGATATCGGTCGAATACAATAATAATGTTGTCCAAAAGTCTGTTAAAACACTCTATAGGGTGGCTAGGGGTTGAGTGGAAGGGTTGAAATAATAATTCGTTTTAAGGGTATTAGGGAATATAAATATAATATTTAGAAATTATGACTATATAGTATATCCATGTATGATGAAATAGAATTATCTATTATAAGAAAAGTTATGAACCAATGAAACAGACAAAATAAACCTCCATGGTTAAATTTTTTTTAGATACACTCTATCCATGTTTTCATAGAACATTAATACCCAAAGAAAAGATAAAGTGCAGCTAAAGACACAACATCACAACAAACATAATCCCCCATTATTGGCTATTTTATATCGAAGATCTACACCACATGGCTTTCAAAATTGGAAGAAAATTCTAATATCCTCCAAAATTCCATTGAAATAAAACCCCCCTTTAATTTTATATCACCTTACCAACCTACGATGCAACCTGTTTCTATATAGAATGTAATAAAAAATCATCAGAAGCTATGATTTTAGTCCCTTAAATACACAACAATAAAGCCAAGAGTTCCATAGCATAACCACTAGTCTTATAGAGTACCCCTACGATCCATTTTTTATAATCCATTAAATATAATAAAATCTATCCAACTCCCCTCTTTAACC
The DNA here is from genome assembly GCA_963277665.1 of Viscum album. Classification (NCBI taxonomy): domain Eukaryota; kingdom Viridiplantae; phylum Streptophyta; class Magnoliopsida; order Santalales; family Viscaceae; genus Viscum; species Viscum album. The sequence continues at coordinate 1,399,120,191 of OY728153.1, forward strand.
CTCCCAGATAGACCCACATTCAAAAAATTAAGAAATGAAATGTTCTAAAATCTTTTTACCAAAAAACTAAAAAGTGAAATATACTTGGAAAATATTGGGATCTTATAATCTTTCTGATCTTGGGATTACATATGTCAATATTTTGAAAATTTCTTATTTTCTTAATAAATTCTCATTTATATATATATATATTACGCTATCCACACAATGTTATGGGTTTTTATTTAATTTTAATTTTTCGTAAAAACCATATAGTTTTTAATATTACTTATCCTATTTTCCAAAAAATTGATTACATTTACTCATACTGAAAAAAATAAATTATTTATCAATTATTAGGGATTCATTATTTATAATTAAATTGTGATTTTATTTATTTATTTCTTTTAAATTTATATAACTAAAATAAATCCATCTTACGTGTTTATTAAAAATTCCAAGATAAATCCTAAAAATTAAATTAATTAATCAAGAGTTTCATATCCAAATAATGATTTTATATGAGAGTATTTATGTAGATTCACGGAATGATTGATTATTAATTCATTATTATTATACATTTTCTCATTTCATTGATATCTTCTCCTGTAGTTATTAAATAACAAATTATTTTGAGATTTATTGAGTTATTTAATGTTTATTTATATATATACATACGTATGATATATTATATTCATTGGATTTAAAGTCATGTTTCCCATTATCTTAAAAAGATGATTTAGACATGATAAATGTATAAAAAGTGGTTTTAAAATGGGATTTCAAATCATATATATTATAATTTAGAACCAAAGTAAAATTTGTCACTTTATATGGTTGATTAATTTATAAATGTTCTAAAACACTAGTTTAAGCCCTATAAGACATATTTATATTTGGTTATTGATATTGTAATTGATATATTATTATTTATGAATTTTTATTTGAAATAAAATGGGTATTTTATTAGAATAATTTATAGAGGTCGAATAATTTTTTTTATCAATATTATTTTGCATGTGCCATGATTTATATGGGATTATTAGTTGAGAAATGTTACCCCACCCCAGTCACTAACATAATTTGAACCCTAATAATCAAGGATATATTATAATAGATAGGTATTATACTATTTATATTCATTCACTGACTACTATCCCATTTATTTTTATTATTCCCTAGAATGAGGGTGCCACAGGTGAGGCCTAATTAGGGAATGTTCGGAGGTTATTATTTAGGAACTTCACTAATAGGCTAGTATATGGATTCCCCCAAGAATTTATAGGACAATATTGCATCAAAAATATGACCTATAAATAATTATGTATTATTAAATAGGATTTATTTTTCTCTACATTGACAATGTTTCATTATTTTTCATGACATGTGGTTATTTTGCTTGCCCTTTTTATGATTGTATTGTAATTTACTCTCCATTATAGTTTTTTTCACTGCATAAATTATTCTATAACTATTTTGATAATTGACTAACTTATTTTCTTATATTTATTAGTATCTATATACAATTATTAATATTATTTAATGCTCATTTTTAGACATGTCTTCTTATATATTATGATTATAAAATTATATTCAAAATAATTTTGGAGTGTAATTATTAAATGTATTTTAAATAGAAAAGTTTCATAATTTTTTATTTTATTTTTTTATTTCTTGAGAATGATTCTAATAATTATAATGAAGTTCTTTCACATAAATTTTAAAAACTTATTTTCATGAATTTTTTTTCAAACAATAATGTATTAAATGATTACCTAAAGGAAATACATGAACACATTAATTAATAGAGACCTTCTATGATTTTTCTGACTCCCAAAATATTAAAATTAATTCCAATAGATTTATATTTTTTAAAATATTTAGTTTTATGTACTTGGTAATATATTATTTCTATATCTATTCACTCAGGTCACTCATAGAGCAGTTTTTTTATAATGTTTAGTGGTTAACATGGGTCTCAAAGAGATCCACATTATTTTATTTATGGTCTCTTTTGTTCATTTTTTAATATGTTTATATCAATTAATTCGGTTTTCATAAACAATGGTATTTTAAATTGACTTGTTTGTAATCTTTTTTGTTATATGGGAAATGATATGGGAAATTTATTTTCATTTATTTCTCATTATTTCCATTATATTTCACATCAATATCATGGTTTTGTTTGAAATTAAAATGTATGAATTCACCAAGATGAAATTATTCAAATAATTTTTACTATTTGTTTTATATTATTTACTAGAATACATCATTTTCATGATTGATTACATTAATATTAAGAACTATTATATATCACTTAAGGATATGAATTCCCTTCGGGTCACCTCGTAGGCTTGATAAATAACAAATTTATTGTATTTTGGGTTGAGTTATGTTGATTAAATCACATAAAATGGAACTAAATTTTACACACTAAGATATTTCAATACATATTCCTCTTTAATAAATATAATGTGTTTGATAGTATATCTAACAGGAAACACTGAGATTATAAGAATAGTGTTAAATAATTGATTAGTATGTACAATGATTTTATTTAGAAAATCCATTAATAAATTATACATTTACTATCAATTTTTCTGAAATGATTATAAAATACTTTAATGGTAAAATATTCATTTTTCAGAAACAGAACACTTTTATATGTACAGTTCATTTTTATCATAATTGGATAAATTATGAAAAATTGATAATATAATAATTCATTGAGTATATTTTATCCATTGAAATGAATTAAAATTCAATTAAATTTTATAATTAATCAAAGAATGAGAAAAATGTCATTTTGTGCTTCAAAATAACATTTTCAAAAAAGAATATGGGTTTTTTGTATTTTTATTGATATTTTAATTAATTTCATCTAATTTTATTTTTGAAATGGAAATATTTTTTGAAATTATAATGTTATAATTATATTATTGTGAATATTTTAAATATTTCTAAAATTATATTTTTTATGAAATAGTGGAAATTATTAATTTTTACAAAAAAAATTAAATTATTTTATTTAAATAAAGTAAGTTAATTGATTCATTATATTATTTATTTGGTTTAATGTTATAGAATATCCATTTGGTTAATATTAATTTCAGTGAATCTTTATGAAATATAATTTAATTTGATTTTGATATATGTTTATTTTTATTCTTAATTTCATTGTCTAAAAACTATTTTATGTTATATTAATCAATGATTTTTCATCTAACTACCACCAAATAAATAAATTTGGATATGAAAATTTAAATTTAAGTTTCAAATTAGGCTATTTAGATTTATTGTTATGTTTAATTTAATTTCTTGTCCTTGTGAATTATATCCTTTGTAAAAATGTGGTCAACATAGTAAATGGGTTAAACTAGTAAATTATTATTAAAAACATTAGATATGGTCATAAATTCCCATTATAATTCTTATTGGAATAGTTTATTCCAAACCATATCAAATTGCCTTCAATTTTTATTCTTATAGTTATTCATTGTCATGATTAAGAAACATATAATAATTAAATGATGATATTAATTACAAGTGTGTCACTCCCCTCACTTTGAAAAGGGATCCCTTCTTCTCAGTTATCCATATCACATGATCCTTATTTCTCATACAATATTTTCAGAAATACCAATAAAATTAAACCTGCATTCTTGGATTTCATGGTATCACTAAAAGGGCAACCAATAAGACTTTATTTGAATGCCAGATGAGGTTTTTGAAATAATCTGAATAATTGTTAACAATGTTTTAAATGGTTATTTCTTCTTAAAAATAATTCAAAACCGTTGTCATAATAATAATATAAATTTTATAAACTAAAATAATCTTAAAAGGCATTATGTTTATATTAATCCACTTTTTCATCCCTTTCTCATCCTTGTTGGAAATGAAACTATCAGTCATTCGTACACATCAACTACCGTTTCATTTATTATTTTCTCTACTAATAGATGGTTATATATAAAGATTAAATGTATATATATGATTTTTTAACACATTAATTATAATTTTCACTTAAATAATATATATAGTCTTACTGTCACAACATTTAAAAAATGATAAGGTCGCTCATGCGGACAAGTGGGCTACCATCTTAATGAAGACATGAGATTCAATTTCTAATTACAAATTACATGGATCACCATAAATTTATATATAATATACTTATATTATAATTTTCAAATAATAATTTCTATAATTTCTAATTAAAATATAAATTTATTTTCTTTTATCATTTTAAAAATTGAAACATTACTCTTATGTATATACGTACTACAATCTCTACAAAGTGATGCAAATAATTTTTAATCACCATTTTATATATCTAGTTAGAAAAATGTATATAATTCTTAAATAATAAATATATTAAATTTTTGAGACTATATATATGATAAATTCCTATTTATAGTGCAAATACTAGAATCACCATAACTAAACATGATCGAAAAAAGTAAGAATATTCACCTAAATGATGGTTTAAATAAAGAAGTGTTAATGGATATGTAATTGGAAATATTAATGGATTGATATATAGTATGATAATTATTAATATTGTCATATAATTGATGTATTATAAAAATTTATTTCATATATAAGAGGATGAGAGCATGTATAATATAATACAGAACATGAGGAATGGGTTCTTTGTCTTAATATAATATCATTGAGAAATGTTTCATTTGTTTCTCATATTTTTGTATATATGGTTTCTATTATCCCTCTTTAATATATTATATCCCAAATATAATAATATTCATGGAATTTCAGGTTATATTTTAGGTAATTAATATAAAATATGTCTTTATTATATACGTACCAAACCAGTAACGGTTCTTGATACAATATTATTTGTTTTTGATATTTTCATTGTTAAATTTCAATTTTGGTTAATTATATGATCTGTATATATTATTCACCATATATCATAACATATTATATTTATTTTTATAATTTTATTGTATTATTAAATTTCTTTTTCAAACAAACAGAAAATATATTTAGAAATTGATTTCATTAAAATCCGATATTATTTCCTCTATTTCAAGCATGGAATATTACTCCTCAATGTCCATTTTAAACAAAATGTTTTGTAAAATTTTACTAATATATATAAATAGTTTAGTAAGTTCATATAAAATTTATTTTAATTTATTTATAATTGATTATATTTAATGTTTTCTAATGTTTTCGATAGTAATCACATTTGACAATTTAAAAAAGCATTAAATGAATTTTCATTTGTACATAAAAAATATGAACATATTTTCCCGCCATTATGTCCATGATTCTACAAGAATATTTTTTTATCATTTTAAACATTTAAGAGATAAAAATCACTTTTATATTTATTTCAATTTTTTTTGTAATAATTTACCATTTGAAAATGGATATTTTCATGTGAATTTCAACGTATATTTAACTTTTTTTATAAAATATATTTTTATTTTTGTGAGTATGTTTTAATTATTTGAATACAAAATTGTAGTTATGGTATTATGATAAAAACCACTTTCTTTTCATGGATTTATTATTATATGTTTTTTAATATTTATTATTTTGAACGCATTTCTTAATCGCCATATAATAATGTTTTGATTAAATCATCATCAAACCCATTTCTTTTCCATAGGTAATTCTATGATGAAATGATGGATTTTTTATGACCATGTGTCAAACTTTTGTATCATTTTATTTTTTAATGTGGGGGTATTGAATTATATATCCCATTAATTAATATGACATGAAATGGGGATTTAACCTCATCTTGTATGGTAATCAATCCACTATGATAGTCATGAAAGTGATCAGACACTAAATATTATAGACAATGGGTATTAAACACATTCCACTGTCGGAATTTTCTTTCATGATGATTTTCTTGGATGAGATAATTAAAAAATGAAATTATTTTTTATTCTTATGTGTACCAAAATAAACTTATGTCTCACAGTAAGGGATAATTATTGTTATTATTTTATTTGAAACTTATATGGATTATCTTTTTTTTATGTAAAAGAATTATCCAATAACTCATGACTAATTAAAACTATCTTATTGGGTACAAAATTCTTATTACTTGATAATATTTTCATACACATATTCATATGTTATACTCACTGATGACCGTTGATTGATATCTCGTATGTTTACCCAAACAATGAATATGAGATAATATATTCATATGTTACCATTTCACGATGTTTAGAATAATGTTATTAATAGTGTCTATATAAGATGTGTAATATGTGGGAAGAATGTATTTGGGTATGTTAAAAATCCATCATGAATTAATTATTCTTAATATTTTAATCAAATAGGCAATATAATTATGGTTCATTAGTTTTTTTATTATTAATTTATTTTTATATTCATATAAAATGATGTAATATTCATGTATGTGATTCTTGGGTCACCTTGATTTGTATCATATAAATGATTAGTTGTTTTTTAGATTATGATTCAATAATTATAGAAATAAACATAAGTTGTTTGTTTTTATAAGAAAACATCTTGATGTTTTGGTAATATAGAGATTCATTATTTCCAAAAAATAAAATCTGTATCAATATTTTGAAAAGTGGAATGAATCTCTTGCATGCATGTACATAGGGAAAATATCCCTAAAAATAACGGTTGATTATTTACTCAAACATCACCTAGTACATGTTAATAATGATTAATTGAAAACTATGTTTTAAAATCTCATGGTATATTCATTTGTTAATGCACATTCATTTTAAAAACCATAATTATGTTTGATATAATATGTCATATTAAAATAAATGATAATATTATGATTTATATGGTGAAACAAAATTGTTATGATTTAATGAGATGGTCGTAAAATATTTAAAATCATAGAAATGATTTTAATTTTTTTATAAATTAATAAATATTTAATAATACTCACATCACCCATATTTTTAATAAGTGTATATAAAGAAAAGTAATAGTGTAAAAAATTTATGTGATGGTCAATTAAATGGTCTCCCTTGTGAAAAAACCAATTGTAATTGGATATGGGATAAAATATCTACTGATTATTCCTAGGAAACTGTCTATGATTATGATTAGAATCATGAAACAAGTAAATATTTCAAAACAATTGGTGTTTAAAGAAAATTTTAAGACATAATGAAAATGAAGGAAAAATTATTCAATATCTTATGAGTTATAAATATGAGAATAAAAACCTTGAGAAGTGTCTCAATTGAACTGAAATATTTGCTATGTATGGAGGAAGAATGAATAAAGTAAAAAACTACCATTGAAAATGCATATTCTAGTTGATTCGTTGATGGGGAAAATAGTTTATATTATGGTCACATTAACTATTTTGTTCCATGAATATTGAAATCATTGGTATTATCCATTTAAATTCTGTAATTTATTTGATAATAAGAATGAAGGCATCAACACATCCTAAGATAAGTGGAACTAATAATAACCTATTAAAAAAACTACTAATTTTTGTTCCAAAATACTGGGGTGTATGATTCAATTATTATAAATATAAAAATTTATAATTTTTTATTTATTTTTCTCTAAAACCACACCTTTTAAGCTATAATATTTTATAATAACATAAAATCACCACCATGATGAATATATTTTAATTTAAGAAAATTATAGCGGTATACTAATCATATCTCAGGTTTATATTTTCTCTCTATTATAAAATTACATTAACGTGCTTCTGTAAAATAATTGTTTCTTCCTAAAGAAAAATTTGTTATGATTTTTTAAATGGATTTTCAATCTTACTATATACCCCATATCCATTTCAAATTTTTTATTATAAAATATTGATATTAGGAATCAAATTATAATCATATATATGTGTTATGATGAACATGAAATTATAGTTGAAATTACTTCTACTATATTGGTTTTACTACCTATTAATATGTGTTATTTATCTAAAATGGTTAAGGATAGACCCAACTTATTAAATGTGAACAAATTATCCTACTTGTTAAAAGTGTGTTATGTATACTAATTTAAACATCCTGATTTTTTTAAAATATCTTATTTCAAATTAAATTAAATTATTTTATAGATTATGTTCCATGAAATTTATATTTTATCTTTCATCACAAGAATAACAAAGGGTATTTTATGTTGCTCTAAACATCAAGTTTATTTGATGAATTATGTTACACAAAAGCCCGAGTCTTACCAGATAATAACATACTATTAATATATTCATGATATTTATCACTAACACCATGGAATGAAGGTAAATAATAATATCAACTAGCATTTTAAAATTATATTTTACACTAGTTCATAAACTGAATTCATTTTCTTCTAGTTATTTATAAATTAAAATAATGAAAAATAGTATATAGTGTACGGGTTTTTTTGAGAAACTATTTTTTGGATATAATTGATTTTTATATTAGTTAATTAAATTAATTACTGTTACTAAAATATATTATTTAATGTTATATTTTATATTTTTAATCAAAATTTTTTATACTCATCTAATATGTCGGATTGGATTAATATAAGAATAAATTTAATTTTAATCATAAAAACATATATATTTTTGAAATGCAGTTTTATATCATTCTAAAGAATCACCTATTTTAAATATTATATTTTAAACTAATATAATTTTTATTTTAATAAATAAAAATTCATTTTATAAATAACTGTATCAATATTTACTTTGGGTGAAATATTTTGTATTTTTTTGACATCTTTTATATTATGATGAATATTTAACGTAATTAATTTTAATTCAAATCAATTTTTAATCATATTAATTTATAGTTTATGTTAAAATTTTAAGTTTTTTAAAGTATAATTAGATAAATTATATATAATATAAACCAATAAAAAAAATTATAAAAAATTATATTGAATTTATTTTAAAAAAACATAGCATCTTTTTAGTATTTTTACACTAAGAACCGTCTTTGTCATCCCGTCAATTGGATTAATATTAAAATTAAATCTTTTAATTATATGATTTTAATTTTAAAAAACAATTTATATATTTTAAATCTAAATATGTTATAATTCATAAAATTTTACATTATTTTTTTATAAAATTTATAGTGTAAATAAATATAATTAATTAGAATGGTTAAGTTAAATGTGTGTTTATTTAGCGGTTAAACATTAATATTAAGATGTAAAATGACCTAGAAACTTGTCCAAAACAAATTGGATGACCACAATTCAACCTTATTTTTTCTTATATAGAATTTTTTTCCTCATTTGATTCAAATGGTTTAAAGGAGACACCCCAATAGTGTTTTCGTTTTTTATGTTCAAAAGAATTCCACACCCACTCACCTATAAAAAGGCACTCCATTCCCACATATTAAAACCTATAAAAAAATTTATATCAGAAAAAACATGACCAAATAACTTCAAAAGATCCATAATCTACACATAAATTCTTCATGGTTGGCATAAATCATTCCAAGTAATTCAATTTGTGTAAACCAAACATGATTTTCCCAAAAAAGATGTAACATTCGTTAAAAATTTATTTTGTTTTATTTATTTATAAGTACTATTAAATTATTCTTATCCAATTAATATATAAAAATATAATTATAATAAATATACTTACTTGATTTTATGTTATGGTTTTTACCCTACACATTAGAAAATTCCACCAAATTGGATATGCATTCATCATAAATGTGTTCAACGGACTAGCGCCTCGCGAATTCATATCTTTCACTGTTCCATTTTTACCTATAAAGGTAGTGAATAACCGAGTAATTACTATTTTATATGATATTTATTATTTTAATAATTCCATTATCCTCCTGGGGTTTTTATATAACACAAACCTTAATGGATTCCATTTTTTTGGACTATGATATCATGGCTTGGGGATGTATGGACTATCACCTTCTCAATTTTATGTGATTAGTTACCTATTAAAATAAAATTTATTAATTATGAGTTAAATTAAAAATATGATACATAAATTGAATAAATATTAGGTTCATGATATAATTACCTTTCATTGAATATAATATTTCTTTTTCCGTTAACACCATTTGATACACTTAAAAAGTGATAATGTCATTCGTAGATGTGTGGACTACCACCTCCATAATGATATGTGATTATTTTTAATTAAAAATAATTATATGTATAAATAAATATAGTATTATAATATTTCATTTATTATGTTATTATCATTATTTAAAGATATATTTTACCTACCTTATTTCCATAATGATCATTGAAAAATTGGACCGTTACTCATGTGTACACATGACCTAATATCTCTTAAATTGTAACGTTTATTTATATTTTATAACCATATTTTATTATGTGTTTGATTAGTATAATAAATGTATACATATAATAATTATTCCATTAATATTATTTATTATATGTTTTTATAATGACCCCTTTGACAATAGTTTACCAATCGATGTCATTTTTGACACATAAACCAAATATGGTCAAAACATCTGAATTATAAATTACTGATTAACTAATTTTATAGAGAATAATAATATAGAAAATTAATGTAATAATAAAAATTTAAAAGGATATGAGGAAATTATAAAATTAATATATGTTTTTATTTAGAAATATAGAGGATAAAAATGACAAATTTGACTCAAGGTACGAGATTCATGTATTACTTTTTCATTAGTGAGGCATATGACATAATAAGAGATTTTTTATTTTTTGTGGATTATATATTTTCCATTTTTAATTTTATATCATTAATAAATTTTTCTTCATGGTAATAATCGCTTCATTTGATGTAATATCATTCTATTCTCTTATGATTAAAAAGTTACCAAATAGTAAGGAATTTCATTACTAAATACTTATTCATTTGATTAATCTTATATGTCATTGGTTATGTTATCCAATGAATATGGGTGAAATGAAATATTGTTTTATTATTATGTATTTAAAATATTTCTTTAAATGTTCACAAGTTACTATATCATTGATTAATTTTCGCACCAATGATACGGTCTTTTTTACGGTTTTTCTCATCTCACTTTTATTATTTTGGGGTATATTACATAGTCACCACTTATTATTTTGATTTGGTGTATATACTACCGATGAATTTATTTTATTTTTCAAATAAATAAATTAATTGGGTTATATATAACTTTTTGATGACCTCCCTTTCATTTTATTTATGGTTTCATAGCTTCCAATGTGGGGATGAATTTTTTTTCACACTTTTCCTTCTATGAGAGTTTTTTTATGTTATTCACATATATTATTTTATAACAGTTATAAAATTCTCCTTGGAAATTTTATATCCTTAATCTCTTTATTCTCATGACAATATATGTTTCATTTAATTTTATTCTATTCAAGGGTTAAAAGATTAAAATGTTTCACTATGGTATGTGGCACTTTGGAATGATTATAGATTATCTTCCCCAAGAATGTTTTACTAATAATTTAATGGTATTTTCATTAATCAAATACAAAATCCAATGTTTTTAATTATCCTACAATGGGGATTTTTTTACATACACCATATTCATTATTTTATGTATGTATTAAGATTATTTTAAATATATTGGTATGGAATCCATTTCTTTTCTACAAACTAAAAATGTTTCAATGAGATTATTTTGAACACGTTTCCCATAAATTGGTTAATCATGGTATAAAGATATTTTTTTGGTATCAATTTCATTTAAATTTGAGAATCATTTTTCAAAGAGGTATTTGTCAAAACTATTTTTCCATGGGTTAATTATGTTTTGAAGATATTTCATTGGAACCCATTTATATTCAATTGTTTCATCATGAATTAAAGAGATTATTTTAGAACCCATTTCTTTTCAAAGGTTTAATCATGTTTCAATTATATTTTACTTAAACCCATTTATTTTACATGGATTAATAATGTTTAGTAGATATTATTGTTGAAAAATTTTATTTCCCATCGTTTAATCATTTTTCATGAAATTTTTATGAAACCTGATTCATTTTTATTGGTTAACCATGTTTCAATGATATTTTTCTGGATCCCATTTCATTTACATGGTTAATAATTTTTTGAAAGGAATTAATTTTAATTCAAAGAGTTCTAGTGAATTATCTATGTATTAGGTACATGGAAATTTTAAATGATAGTAGCACATTGATAGTGCCTGGTGATCCAGTTATAGGTTTTATGATGTATGTCCCTAGATAGTGCTATGATGAATTGGTTACTCTGTACATGAAAGTTTCCCATATTTATTATTCCATTTTCCTAGATTCTAAAAGAGTTATGTAAGAGTTATATTAGATTATGTTTTAGGATACCAATATGATTTAACTATTTTTTCTATGGGTTTGTGATACTACATTAAATCATTATTGTTAACACATGGATCTTGAATATTTATTATTATGACTATATACTTTGTTAGAGCCTTATGGTTCACTCATTAACATTTATTATATCATTATACCCATATGCACAGTTATCCCCATTAATGGTAATTAATTATTAATGATTATGTTTACCCTATCTAGGAATTTTATTTCACCCATATTATGTTTTATTTTTCCAAATTTATTAATTATTATGTTGAACAATTTATGAGTATAAATGATTTTAAAAATATTATCGTTGAGACCAAATGTGAAATAAGAAATACTGGGTATAACATGATATGATGTTTAACCATATGAACTAGTTGTTAGTGAGTCCATATTCATATGAGTTTTTTATATAAAATTTTTTCCTAATTTTACAAAACTATAAACCTATAAGGTCATCAAGAATTTATGTGATTCAATTTTTCCTTTTTATGTTCTAAGGTTTAGATAAATTTTTTTTTTCATAATTATTAGATTCAATGTTGGGATTATTATGTTATGGATTTCAACACTGGATCTGGAGTGCGGGTAAATGGATGTTATTTTTGGTATCAAATGGAGGTTTAGATAAATTTATATATTATTATGATTTCAGGTATGGTTATCTTATGAGTTATAGATATAGTAATATGTATATAAGATTATGTATGATCATAAGGTCAATGTATTAGACACCCCATTGATTTTTTTATGTGATGATATCTTAATATTATTTTTAGAGATTTCTTAGGATACACTATTTTAACACCTTGTGACCAGTGAGAAAAGTTTTTAATGAGGGAATATTTTTCATGCTTAGAGAAAAAAGCACAAATTTTATCTTCAGTGACAACCAATTACATTTGGATATGTGGTGAGTCTTAAACCCATAACCAATGGATAACAAGGTTGTCTTGTACAACCACCGAATTACATGATTTTCTTGTTAGAATGAATTATTTTAGTAATTATTATGATTATTGTAGAAACATTTTTTATTTTTTTGAGTATTTATGTTTGATTTATCATGAAAGTGTATATGATCATATAATTAAAATATTTTTGTTTCAATTCTATCAATGAAAGGTTTGAGGAAGTTCCATGATAGATATGGAATAATTTAGGTTCAACATTTGGTATTACTTTTGAAGATTAATAAATTATACAAAGGATTACTAATTTTTGGAATTATCTTACTATATTATGACCTTTTATTATTATTAATGTTTAATGAATGACGGAATAACATTATTATCACATTTGGGGTTATGGGGTCTTTAAAAGTTAATTTTACTGCATCATTATAAAATATTCATCATGAATACTCATCATTTGGATATTTGTGATTTATTATGAAAAACTTTAAGTAATAAATCATGAATTAAAGTGTAATTAAGTGAAGGGTTATTATTTCATTAATAAAAAAACTTTTTTAAGGGGAATGTGATGATACAATAATGTCACCAGGATATCTATGGAATAATTTAGGTTCAACATTTGGTATTACATTTGAAGATTAATAAATCATAAAAAGGTTTACTCATTTTTGGAATTATCTTACTATATTATGACCTTTTTTTATTATTAATATTTAATGAACGATGGAATAACTTTATTATCACATTTGTGGTTATGGGGTCTTTAAAAGTTTATTTTACAACATCGTTATAAAATATTCATCATGAATACTCTTCATTTGGTTAAAAAGAATATATTTTGTTGGAGATTTACTAAAGGATGAAACAATACTTTCCATGTAAAAATATTACATTATGTATTAAATATATTAGGTGAATGAAATAATTCTCAATTATGAAAGAGAATCGTGAAATAAAATTTATTCTTATTAATGACCTTTTTGTAGATATCAATAACCTTATCAACAATAATTTGGCCTTAGGGTTTTCCCTTATTGACATCATATTGACCACATTCTTTTTCACTCTCTATTAGTACATTTGAATTATTTTTTCTATCTATATAAAATTTTTAATTTCATTCCTAAGTTATCGCCTTGTTTAATACTAGTTATGTGTAACATCTGGTGACATTATTGTATCGTCGCATTCCCTTTTAAAAAGTTTTTTATTAATGCAATAATTACCATTCACATAATTACACATTAATTCATGATTCAATACTTAAAAGTATGCATAATAAATCACAAACAATTGAGAGGTCATGTGAATTTTGGAATTATGTACTTATTATTTAATCATGAACATGGGGTAAAACATAATTATTGAAAATCTTTAACATGATTCTAAATTCCATAGATTTTAATATTGCACAAAATTACCTTAATACATTCAAAAGAAATCGGTGAGTTACAAATCCCAGTAATATTATAAAAATGTAATATTGTAATAAATGTTACAAAATATGATTATAAACGAGGAATAAAAATTGTGAAAATTGTAAACATGAATAATAAGGCTTGTTATATCTTGATTATCATTACATTTGAGAAATAAAAAAACATAAAATATTCATCATAAAAATATGTCAAGGGAAAATTCCAAGAAATATTGATAGAACATGTACCATGAAGGAATATAGTTAATTCCAAATCCCAACATGAAGTCACATTAAACTGAATTTTACTCAATGAATTCGAGGTCTATATAACTCCAGGAACACCCATCACATTCATTTCATTCTCAAACTTATGTGTTACAGATAGATCATATAAGATTGATTCATTAATCATCAAATTTTATTACAAAAATAAGAAGTACAGAATAAATACTTGTATTTACCAATTAAAATAAGTAACAGTTTATATTTTTTTACACCCTTGATAGTGAATGGGCATTTTATTCACTACACAATTATTTTGGTTTTGAAAATAATGGTGATATATCGGTAGCATAACGACGTCACATATAAATTCATAAAATGGGTTTAAGAGAGATATAGTGGTATCTCAAAATTTTGGAAATATAATATAATATAATTGGGAAATGAAGATAAATTATACACCATAATTAATTGAAAATATAAAGAATAATAGAATAATGAAACTTGAATAAGGAAGAGAAGGTGAAGATCCCTTATTAAATCATGGCATGGTAATAGGTGTACATAAAGGTTCATGGATGGAGTTTAACGATAGTGAATGGGGAATATCATCATGTATAAATAAAATTAACAAAAATGGGGATATGGAATAACATATCCCAATGTGAAAGAATGGAAATTAAAATACATAACCGAAAATAGGTTCTTGAATAAAATTGTGTGAGAGAGATCCCTTACTTATGTGTGTGACTCCAAATGATTTGGAGGAGATTCATGAAGGATTGGGGGAACCTTTAGAGGACTCTATATTGTATAGGGGAGGTTAACGACTTTCTGTAATGATTTTCATGATGATAAAGGGGATATTTGGTTGGATTATATACGAAATGACTAAGGATTTTATTATTATTTATCTAACATCGGTTTCATATTCTTTATAATAAAAAACCAAAGAACATCCCATGGTTTCTTCCAAAGGATTATGGGAAAAAAATTTATTCATTATATTATAATATCACCATTTGATCATTGTAAAATATTTCACTTTATTTTGTATAGTTGATTCAAAATATTAAAGCAATGATTTTAAAACATTAAAATATAATAATTGTTTTCTGAGGATTCATTATAGATTTATAAAACTGTTAAAATAAATAAGAAATTTCATTATTTTAAAGATAAAAAATATATATGGTCCTTTATAGCATTTATATTTTTTGTTACATCACTTTTGGGTCATTATGATGTCATAATATATGAAGTATATTTATACTGTATTAAATTTTTACGCCAAAATTCTATTATCTCCGAAAATTATGAGTAAATAACGGTTGGATAATTTTGACATTATGATTAAAAAAATAAAAGTAATTCCAAATAAATAATTTTCTATGTGTGATTATTTTTTAATTTAATCTTAAATATTAATTTATTATAAAACGATAGGTTTTTTACTTTAGAACATTTCAAACCCTTATAAAAATTGCATTTTCACCTTAATAATTATATGATCATTTATATAGAAAAAATGAATTCATAATAATAAGTTATTACAATATTATTTAGTTTAATAATCAATTAATTTATCAAATTAAACACCTTAATTTTATTTTAATATTGCCCAAAAATAGTACTTCTGTTTTATTATATCGAAATTGATATCATTTAAAAATTAATAATAATATGATGAAAATATATCTATTGTTGTATAAAATAAATAATGTACATTCTTGTAAATCTATTATATTGATACATATCCATTTATTAAAATAGATAACTCTTTATGAGTAAGGTGCACGATGGTGAGAATTTCATGTGGTGGTTTGGCTAGCATGGTTCATTCCATGATCTCTATGATATTGAATATCTGTTGTAAAGAGTTTTTCCCGTGATTAATTTGTTAGATAATATATTTTTCTTTCTAATGGAAAATCCCAGATATTTTATCTCTCTTGGATTCTATGATAAATGGTATTCATAGGGTACATTACAACTTGTTGAGGCCATCACATTCTTTTAATGTGTTAATTGGATTTGTTAAAACATTAAATTTATAATAATCACATGATCATTATTCAATAGTTATATTATCAATTTCAATGATTCTTAATTTCAATTTAACTCTGATTTAATATAGTAAAGCCAAATATTTTGATGTGTTTTTTATAATCACATTATTTAATAAGAAATTTAATTAAAAAAAAGTGGGATTTATTTATAACTATTTGGATCATTTCAATATTCACATCTCAATGAATTTTTCCCTAGGTATTTTTATTTCCCACATGAAATTTTATGTGGGTATCTTTGTTTCATCATGTCCTTAAGTTCCCACATTGCTACTTTAAACATTTTGTATACCCAGAACACTTTGACCAGTTGAATTGTCTCATTTCCTATAACCTTATATTTATGATATAATATATTCTCCGAGTACTCTTTATATGGTAGAAAATATTCAAATAGTACCACCATTAGATTGAGTTCATGTGAGGGGTTTGGTATTTACATTAACTATAGGGATTTATGGAATACATCACGTAATTGAGATATGTTAGGTTTGATTGCTTATTTGCAAGACACCACTCAGATGAGTTCAAGGATGTCAAGGGGAAGATAAAAATTTGAATAATATTTCTTTTATTACCAAATATCATTAATTTATTATATGTTAATATGTACTGGAATAACATGTCTCCAACATCAAACTCTAGGTCTTGTTGATGATTGTCAGTATAGCTCTTATATCGACTCTGATTTGCCTTGATGTGCTGGTGAATAGATTTAACCTTCTCTATTTCCTCAACTATTTCAAGACCTATTAGTTATCATACCCCTACATCATCCTACCATGAAGTTGTTCATCACATCTTCCCATATAGTACTATATAAGGATCCATTTGGATTATTTACTGGAAATAGTTATTTTAAGAGAACTAGATCGGAGGGAGATGATTTTTTCACATCCTTCACTGAAGTCAAATGAGAACGCTCCCAACATGTCCTCCAATGTCTCAATTGACTACTCTGATTGGCCATTAATTTGGCAGTAATAAGCCATAGCAAGATAAAATTTTTACTTAGATCACGTTGGATTCCTTTTCAAGAACATAAAGGCGAATCTTGAATATTGATCAGATACAACCGATAGTGTTACTCCAAGTATCCACACTACTTCATTAATGTATAACCATGAAAGATGATCGAGTGTGAAATACTATCTAATTTAAATGAGTTTTTTAGTATTTATATGTTGATCCCCCACAACCCAAATAGAAGTATTCCCTTATGATGAGTTCTTAAGACTAGTGATAATGTCTATGGTTATGCTTTCCCATTTTCATGTAGGTGTGGGTAATGGTTGCATCACCGTCATGGATTTTTTTCCTTTACACTTTCACTTGATGATATAAAATACATATTGACTTATAATTCACAATTTCATTGATATTATTGTCCCACTAATATTGATATATAAAATCTTGATACATATTTTAGCCCCTATGATGGATAGAGAAGGTAGAACTTTTTTGAACATCAAATAACTCCATTAACTAAATATTTTATGGTACACATATTCATGAGCAAAAATTTAAAAATCATTATTCATTGACATTGAACTATTAGGATTACCATTTTATTATAGATTCATATTTCATCTAAATTAACACATTATATATTCAATCATCCCTTAAACTCTCATGATGGTATGATTGATCAATTATTTTTGAATGATTTAATGTTGTTTATTCCTTTATGATTCTCATATCCATCCTTATGAAATCTATGAATATGGGATCCCTCTCAATTCTCATTAATGATATAATATATTGGTCCTTTCTGTATTGATTTTATGAAATTTTTTTCACTTTACCTATATGGTAGTGAATTGAGAATTCTTATTCCTTAATCATCTCTAATAATCATCACTTGAACATATTTAGCTCTTTCTATGTGAAAATATACTAGAGTCATTTGGGTTCTGTATATTTTTTCATCTTCACCACAAAGAAATAATGCCACCATATTTTCAATGAAAAGATTCCATCATTTGATTTAAGTACACGGGTCGAGTAGTTATTTTTGTGAACTATAAGCAATCATAAAGTATATGAAATCACTTCTTTGTTTTTCTTTATCGCATAGCTCAATATCTTCATTTAAGAATCATTGAATACTAAGAAAAAGTTTCAAAATGAGGGTTTTTTAAGAATGGTTACATCAATAATAATAATTTTTTTTCACCTTAAAGATCACTTCACATAAATCATTCCAATAAAACATGACTCCCCTCAAAATTATGTTGTCTTGAGGGTTGGAAAATCATATAAATTTCTCACCAATCTATTATGGTACAGACAAAAAATACAGAAACTATGTATATCTATCATATATGTTGTACTCGACCATCAATATAATAATTATTTTAATGAATAGTACATAGATATCCCAATTAATATGAAGAAATTCGATATTAATGGGGCTTACTTCTACCAGAACTCAATTTCACTTTACATGGAATATGGATTCATATTTCCCATGGTCTTTAGAATTGAGGTCATATGATTCTTATTCTCTTCCATCATTATGGATAATAATAGAACATAATCTATAAATAATACCGTAAATGTTTTGAGGTAATCTCTAAAGAATCTATTAATCAATTACATGGTGAATATTGGATAATTTGTGAGTCTGAAGGGAATTATTTTGAACTTAATGTTCTAGTATATTTGAAAAAAAAGTATTTTTTGGGATATCTTCCTTGTTCATTATAACATGGTAATATCTTGACCACATATCCACCATAAAGAGGTATAGTGATCCATATATTTGTTTTTTGAAATTCATAATTCTGTGGAAGAGGATTCATGTTCACTATGATGATCTATTTATGATCGTGTTAATCAAATGAAATTCTCATTAACCAATACATATTCTTGATGAAGTGGACTGTTTCCCATCATTGTCAAGCACATGTGCATCCGAACCCTTCATCTAGTTTCACCTATAATTGTTTCTTCATATCATAATGTTCAGAAACATTCATTCTATATAGATTCAGGGATAATGGTAATAACCCATATGTAATATTGATTGAAAATTTAACTTCTCAACTAGGTTTATGACCAAGAAATTATTTAATAAACACATTATTGTATTCCCTCACTAAAGGAATTTCATTAAGAATTATTCTTTATATATAATCATTCATTCAAGGTAGATACACTTTCTTATAGGAAATAATATGCATTACAAATATGTAGGTTCTATATTAGATTCATCTTTATCCTTTAACTTTTATTGAATCAAAAGGATGATTGACAGTATGGAGAGCGATTTCATTCTTGTTGAAATATATATTGTTTATATATAGAGAATTCCAATCCTTTCTTATTATTACCACCAATTATACTAATGTGAGTATGAAATGGTCCTCTAGGAAGTTCATCACATAAATTGTCATATGGGAGAGTTATATACTTGGGATGAAATAATTTCTCCATGTTTCAATTTCCCTATCATCACTACTTCTATGCTTTATATTTTTTTTGAATAGTACTACTAAAATATCTTGAGATAAAGGAATGCATATAAATAGAATAAAAAAGTACGGTGTCTATTTCTAAATATATATCTAGTGTACCAGTCACCACTTCCTTTTGGAATCCACCTCAACTCTTTTGATGGAAAAAGATTACCCTTTATTTTTTAGAGGATGTTGATTGTCTTTAAAGACACTTAGCTAAGAGTATTGATCTGTAAAGAATAGAAGTTCCTCATAATGAACCAATAAACAATGTTCTAAGGGTTTAATAGAGAATTAATTTCCCTCATCACATTAGAAGGTTTCTCTGGTCATCAATCATTACCTTGGTGTCCTTACTTCACTGATATCCATTTTAAATATATGGAAAATCATTCAATTTGACAATAACTATCAATGTTGTTGATCACTGGGGAATTTCATAGACTATGATTTATCCCACTAATGAAAAATTCGACCATTTATTTTTTGGTAACCAAAAATCTGGAGGTATAAAATTCAAATCTTTGGATGCTTTACTCTTACACTCATACATTTTTGTTGATTTTTTATTGATGTAAATGTAATACCTCTCTATTTTAAGATGGAGAGTAAAAGGAAAATATTTATCAAAAACATCTTCCAGAATTCCTTCCACCCTACAACATCAATCTCTTCCTTAGTAATCATATTTTTTTATCAATATAAAATAATGATATGATTTTTGAAACTGAAGATAAACATCTAGTATAACCTTCTCTTTTTCAGAATATTAATGGATATAGAAGATCATCTCCAAATAGATTATTAATTGTTTCCTGATTAAGGGATTGTAAAATCCAGTGAATTTAAGAGGCCTATGTCTCATAAAGATATTAATTGGATCTTCTTCCATCATTGGTGGATTTGGGAAATCTTCTTGAACTATGATTTTATTCAGAACAAAAGTTAGCTAAGGGAGTATCATAACAATTATTTTGATTCCAACTCCAATCTGGTTGGGATTTCCATTGATGAAATTATCAATTTTTCTGTCACATTGATTTGTTAACTGATCCCTCATATTTGTGGACATTTTATAGAATAAATGGAATATTATGGATTATTATTTTAATATTATTAAACACATAAATAGTAATGTTATGAAAATAAATTTATAACTCATAACATACATCATTTTCATTAACTGATGAACTTCATTGATTCAATCTATATTATCCAAGATCTATTTCCCATCATATCATATTATGAGAATTTTTTTATTCCCATAATAATAGTTTGAAATGAGAATGTGATTTTACCAAAGAATATACAATGTGACTGTTAATAAAAGTGTGGAGTAAGGACCATTATTGAGTATCAAGTTATGTCAAGTCAGGTCCACTGCACAATGTAAGAGTTGTTACCCCTACGTATAACTATTTGTGAACTACATCCACCTATATTATCCAGAAAGGGATGTATTTTTTGATTAACAAATTACTCTATAATTACTAATCTTTTGTGATTTATTCTTATATTTATTATTGTCACTAATGTTTTTTCAATATTTTTCTAATAGAAATCCTGAAGATAACAAAACATTTACTCCAATGCCAACTATAACAACCCTTCTATTTATTACACATTTATTCATTATTTGTTTCATGAGATTACAGATAATTCATCCCCGTAAACCGGAATGATTAGTGTATTTTGGAATTAATTACATTAAACAACATCTTGAACATGGGATATAACAAGCTTATTAAAAACATCATTAACATGCTTTTAAAATTACATTACTTTTAATACAAGACAAGATAACAGTGGGACATATATAATAAATAGGTGACATATATATCCAACAAAGAGGCTGAACATAAAATATATTAATAAATTTTACACAATAGGATAATAAATGATGTAAAAAATAAGTTTAAATCATTAAAATGAATAATTAGGCATGATATAAAATTATAATCATAACATGGGAAAATATGGCAACAACATCAAACACTTCATCATATTCATAGATCAAGGATAACTGAGAATGAATCAATATTGTAAATGTCCCATAAATAATAAAGTTTACTATATATTCTAGCATGATCTATCATGACACTAAACATTACAAAATTCCTACGATCATTATATAATTATGAGTGCACCCATAAAATTAATTACATTCTTATGCATAAGTGTGCCACATAAATAATAAAAATGGATTCATTCATAACCATATTTTATTCCCTAATAATGATGTGTGGAATATATACATGTAAGACCCATTCAAGGAAGTATAAGATCATGTAGGTGAACAGTGTTTGTCAGAAATGGATATGATATTTACTACAAAATTGTTTTAGTAGGGAAACACATGGTGAAATTATGTAAGCATAAAAGCATCACTTCTATATATATATAAATGGGATGATAATAGAGAAAGGGGTCCCCAATAATTTGGAAATAAAATATTCAGTAATATGGAAAAGGAAATAAATATCCCAAAATAAATAATTCAAATTATAAGTTATATGATAATATGCATACATTAATATGGAAGAGAATGCGTGGATTACTTACTATATTTCTGCATGGCAATGGGTATACAGAAAGGTTAATATGGTTGATTTATTGATAGAGAATGGGGTCTATAATCATGTAGATATAAAATTGAATTTAATGGGGTTATAGAATAAAATATTTGATCATTAATAAATGGAAATTAAATGGAATAATATAAAATATGTTATTAAATTAAAAATTGGGAGGGAGATCCCTTACTTGAGTGTGTGACTCCAAAATCTTGGGAGGAACATCGTGAGGTATTTAGGTTTCCTTGAGTTGACTCTAGATAGGTCAGTGAATAGTATCTAAATGAAAAAAAAATTATTTTTAATGAATATAAATGGGATCATGTGTGGGTTTATATGGGAAATGAGTTGGATTTCATTATTATTTATCAAACATAGGTTTTGGTCTCTGTTTAATAAAATAACCAAAACTGAAAACATTCCATTGTTTTTCTTCTATTGTTTCTACCAAATGGGAGTAGTTTTAATTATTTTATATGTTCAAGGGCCTAAAAAATAAAATAATTCTCTTTGTTATACATAGGACAGTAATACTATTAATAAAATTATTTTAAAATCTTAAAATATATTAAAAGACAGGAAAATTTTTAAATTGTTTTATAAATTTTAATTCTCATTATTATAGAGCGAAGAAATACGTTTGGCCATATATACCTTTAAATATATTTATTATATCACTTTTGGGTCATTAGGATGTCATAACACACTAAGTATATTTATACGGTATTTAATGTTTAATAAAAAATATGACTACCTAAACAAATCATGAAAAATTCACCGTTTGATAATTTATAAATTATATTTCCAAAAATATTATTCATTTTATCTAAATAATGTTTTTATTTGGTGAATTTTCATATAAAAAATTGATATTTGATAATAAATGATGGGGTTTTTTTTGCAATTACAGTTTTCAAACATTTATAAAAATGATATTTAACTTCATAAAAATATATGATCCGTTATATTTAATTATAAATATTTATCAATAATAATTTTTTAAAATAATAATTCTATGAAAAAATAAATTAATTCAAAAAATTATATTCCTTAACTAAAAATTTATATTATATAATAATACTATTAGTGTTTTATTTCATCAAAAAAGAAATAATTTAAAATTTATTAAAAATATAATGAAAATATAGATATTATCATATAAAAAATTATTTATATTCACGTATCTATAGTTTATTGAAACATATCCATTTAATAAAAATATAATTCTCTAATAGTAAGGTGTGTGATTGTGATTCTTTCATGTGGCGGTTAAGCGAACATGTTTTGAGACATGGTCTAGATTATAATAAAATTATTGCAAAAAAGATACAATAATTCTTTAGATGATGGATATTGGAATTGAAATAGTTATGGTTAATGTGTATATATTTTTTCTCCCTCAGAAGCTCTGATAAATGGGATTCATAGGGTATGATCATACTGATTGAGTCAATTACATCCTTAGTCTCTGTCATTTGGATTTGTTAGAAGACAATATTTATAATACTCAAAAAATTATTGTTCAATATATATTATCTATGCTAATAATTGATAATAGTATTGTAAATATGATAGAATATAATAAATCCAAAAAGTGCATACCTTTTTTATAATAATATTACAAAATAATGAAATTAATTATATCACAGGTGGATTTTAATTTATAATAGTTTCGGTCATTAGAAACCATTTTTATGATGTTTTTCAATTAAGGAATCCTAAAAAGTCATTCTTTTGATAATCATGATGAATTTTATGTAAAAATTCATTTTAGGGTGGTAGGTTGTAACATCCAAAAATATTGTGAAATATCACATTCCATGTTATTTTAAATTCAATATTATATTATGTTACACACAATAGATATTTTATTTTGAATCACACGGAACACCTTGTTTATCTTGTGTTTCAAGCATCATAGAGTTCCTTTCATGACTTGTGTTACAAATAATCTTGGTCTGTATATGACTACACTATACTATAAATATTATTATAATTATTATCACATAGCTATAAGAACAGATAAAAAAATTAGATTAACAAAATTATTAATATATTTTTTCATAAGTGTTTTTAAAAGTAATTCATTTTTACCCATTAATTAGAAATGAAAATAATGACCAATTGAATATAAAATATGCCTTTTTATAAAACAATTTTTTATAAAGAGAATGTATTTTATCGTAAAAATGACCCACTATTTTTTAAATATATCAAATAAAATTATAAGATATATATTTAATCATGTTATCATACACATATCCAATATGTTTGATGGGACTTAGATAAGCATAAATTGAATTTTAAATATAAATGATATATATTTTTAAAAGGAAATTTTACCATCGTTTTAGGGTCGTCTTATTTTTATTATAATTATTAAAAAATTTATAATTCTAATTTATTAAAATAAAATTAATTTTATAAGGATATATATCAGAATATACATTAGGCTAATTCTTGTTATATTTCTATAAAATTTTATCTTATGATGAATTCTTAATAAAATATATTTTTAATTGAAAACTGAAATTATTTCTCAATAATTTACATTGATAAATTTTATTTTTAATCATTTTAATAGTATAATTATATAAATATTATGTGATTTAAACAAATTCATGTTATTTTATAGAATTTAATTGTAATTTTAGATATAAATACATAGAAAATGTTTTAAATAATTTATATTAAAAACATATATTGTCTTCTTGTTTGTAGGATTAATTTTTAATTTCCTTATTGACCTTATACAATTGGAATTGGGAAAATGGATTCAATATTTGGAAACATATTAATTTATAATGTCAAATAATATATACATAGTTTTAACCAAAATTATTAGTGAATGTAATTGAAATTAATTATAGTGGTTTAGGTAAAAATGTATTTATTGTTTTGTTCATCTTCAAACATAATAGTACAATTAACCTAGATACATGTCCAAAACAAACCATGTTTCCATGATTCCACCATGTCCACAATTTTATTTAATTATGTTAATTATTTAATTAATGTGATGTATGGGATAATAACCAAATAGTTTTTTCCTTTTTATATTTATAAGAATGACACTCCCCCTCTGCTATAAAAATATGCTAACCCTTCTCAGTTTAAAACACCATTATAGCCATTTTTCTCGTAAATACCCCAAAAACTAATCCCTGAACAACCATCATCTCTCTTATAAGCCAAATTTTGGGAAGAAATAAATCCAAAGAGGTTTTTTTATGTAAAAAATATAGAATTATCCAAAAAAGAGGTAACATTCATTAATAATCCCTTTTTTCTATTTATTTCTCTAACCAATTAAATTATAATTATTCTATGTTTATATAAAAACCACATTACAATACATATTATAAAATTTCATTATTTTAAGGGTTCTACCTACACCCTCACACACTTCCATCATATAAGATACACATTCGTAGTTTGTGTGTATGACAGACTACAACCTCTCTAACTGATGTAGTTGGTTATTCCATTACCATCACAATTGTTTGGAAATAATGAAGTAATTACTGTTATAATATGATATATATAACATTTATAATTATATTATTCTTAAGTAATTTATATATAAAACATACCTTCACGGTTATCATTTTTTGGAATATGATATCATCATTTATGGATGTGGGGAATATCAACTCGTTCAAACATTTTGATTCTTTCAATATTTACATGGGATGTATTATGGATGAGTTTAATTAAAAATATGTTACAAACATGAAATCAATTAGAAATTAATGACATAATTATCTATCTTTTAATATAATATATCATTTTCTACAATACATTTTCCCACACTAAAAAGTGATAATGTCATCGGTAGATGTGTGGACTACCTCATCCTAGAAGCGATGAGATTTATTTTACATTAAAATAATTATTTTTATATTTATATATAAGTAAAAAATATGATATTTCTGATATATTGATTAATCTAGAATGATAAATTTTACTTACCTTCTCTACAAAATGATCATTGAAAAATGAAATCATTACACTTGCATGCGTACAACCTACTGTCTCTATGATTGTAACATTGATTTATGTTTTATAACTATAGTTAATGATTATTCATAAATGTAGAAGAAATTAATAAATATGATTAATTGTTAATTATTATTATTATTATATATAAATTTTGATAATGACACTGTTGACCATAGTTTACCTACAAAATTCGTTTTTAACAGAGAAACCGAATATGGTCAAAATATGTGATATATAAATTATTGAATAAATAAATTTATATTACCTTTTAATAAATCAAATAAAAGAAATTATAAACTAAAAAGTTTGTAAAGAAATTATTTAATTAACATAATTGTATTATTTTGTATTAAATAGGACAATCATGACAAATCATACTCGTGGTATGTGATTCTTTTCTCACTTTTACATTCATCAGCCATAAAACATAGTCCTAAATTATTTATTTTCAGTGGTGTATATACATACACTATAGTATTTTATTTTA
Source organism: Viscum album (assembly GCA_963277665.1). NCBI lineage: Eukaryota > Viridiplantae > Streptophyta > Magnoliopsida > Santalales > Viscaceae > Viscum > Viscum album. The sequence goes on from OY728153.1 coordinate 1,399,147,609, forward strand.
TTATTAAATAAATATTAATGTTATATAATGTTTCTGTGGATTTTATTTCATTCATGTGGATTATGATTCAAAATTTAACAAGTAGTAAGGGATACATAATCTCAATTTCCATTCATCTGGATAAAATTATATGTCATTGGTTATGTTATTCCAATTATATATGTAAAATGATATCTAATTTTATTTTTATAAATTTCTAGTTTAGTTTTTTGGATTTAAAATTATCACACATAATTATTTCATTGATCTATTATCACTCCAATGATAATATCTTTATAAGGATATTTCTCATCAATCATTTATATATGGGAGATATTTTTCTTATTGACCACTTATTTTTATTGTTTGGTGTATATAATTCCCATAAATTTATTTTATTATTATTATCCTTAAATTTATGGGAATTTACATAACATTTTTATGATATCTTATTAATGGGGGTTACTATTTCAATGTTACAAAATGGGTCATGCATTTTTGTCATAACATTGGATTTTTGATATGTTTCATATGTTATACAACTATATTATTTAAAAATGTTCAAATACTTCCTTTTTGAAATTTTATATCATTAATATACATATTATAATGATATTTTAATTTTAATTTATTGTTACACCATTCTTAGTTTTAATGATTCAAATTTTTCAATGTCGTATGGGATTATTTGAATTATATAAGGATTATTTTCCAAAAATAATTATCTAATAAAATTTTTATGGTTTTCTAATTCATAAAAATCCACAATAATTGATTTTACTTATACTCCAGTAGGGTTGTTTTTTATTTATTCAATGATAATTATTTTATAGATGGATTAATATTGTTCTAAATACATTGTTTTGGAATCCAGTTATTTTCCATTGGCTAATATGGTTTCAATGAGATTGAATTAAAACCATTAATTTTACATAGGTTAATTATGTTCTAATGAAATTTTTTTCGAAAGTATTTCATTTCTATTGTTTAATAATATTTCATGGTGTTTTTTTTAAACCAAACTGTATTCCATGGGTTAATCATGTTTCAAAGAGATTTTAATTAAATGCATTTCTTTTCCAAGGGTTAGTCATGTTTCAAAGAGAATTTTTTAGAACCCATTATTTTCATGTGATTAATAATGTTTAACAGATATTTTCATTTTACTCTTTTATTTTCAATGGGTTAATCATGATTTAAATAAAATTTAATTGAACCCATTTATCTTCCATGGAAAAATAATGTTTCAATTCAATTGTTATGAAAATATTTTCATTTTGGTTGTTTAAAACTATTTCAATTATATTTTTGTATAACATGTTTCTTTAAAATGGTTTAATCATATTTTAAAAAGAATAAATGTTGGTTCATTGAGTTTTATGAATTTTTATTGTATTCTGTTCATGTACATTGAAAATTATGGGGGCACACTGATAGTGTTAGGTGATCCTGTTGTACCATAGAATATGGGTGTACATAGATAGTCCTCTAATCAATTTGATACTATAATGATAAATTTGACCATATTGGTTATTCAATTATTAATATTTATAGACGTGTTCTTTATGGGGTTTATAAATATTCAATGAGATGATGTTCATAGATACTAATATGTTCTACCTATGATTTTTTTAGTTTTGTGATGTTTATTTTGACCAGTATTGATATCACATGGATCATGATTATTTATTTAAATGATTGTCTCTTTAGTTAGATTCATATTCCGTGTTTTCATTATATATATTTTTATGGGATTGAGTTTTAATGTTATTATATAGTTCACAATGATGTTTTCATCATACCCTTATGAAATCTTTTTCCCCTTGATGACATTTAATTGTTTATGATTATGTTTACACTTTCTATTAATTTGAGATCACCTTTATTCTGTTTCCTTTTACCAGGGTTATTATATATGTGGATGAATTATTAATGACTATAAATGATTTCAAAAAGATGATATTGATTTCCAAATGTGATATAAGAGAAGATAGGTATAAATAGATAAGATGTTCAACCTTATTATCATGTAGTTTATAAGTCAAAATTGATATGAGATGTTTATATATGAGTTTTTTCAAAATTTATGAAACTCAATACATAAAAGGTATTCAACCATGTAAGTGAACCATGTTTTCCTTTTTGATGTTTTATGGTTTAGATGAAATATTTGGGTCACATTTATCAACGTCAAACATGGGAATGTAAATTAATGGATTTCATCATAGGGTATGGGAGTGTAGTTTTTAGGCTATAGTACTAATCATAAAATATTAATATATATATATATATTCGCAAAAAAATAATCTAATTTGTTACAAAGATATTTTGGTGAGTTGATTAAATTTTATAAAGTCCCAAAAAACTACACACTGACAATGAGAAATAGGTGGTAGATTCCATGATCTTAAAAGACAATGAAACGTTTCCAATAAAAGGCTTTAAAGTGAACCAATATATATGAATTTATATAAAATAAATCATCAAATCATTATTAATTGGGACAGATCCATTGTTTCTATGACTAATTTAAATCCCATTTCCTTGTATGGGTTAAATATGTCTAAACATTGGATGTAGACATTCAAAAGAATATGAGGAATTATGTAATATTAAACCGTGATAGTGATGGAATTATTATTTTATAAATCTATGTATGTATCTCGTAAATACCATACTTGAAATAGGATATGTCATATGAATCTCATAGTTCATCATTATCTATTCATCATAGAATTATGAAGTTATATAGTGATATGGAAGAGTATTTCAGGTGGGACAACATGAATATGGAAATTTAATACACTGTGTCTTGATTCATAGTATTAAATTATGTTATGTTTGTGTGAAATCCACCTATGAGGATGTTATTAACATTTCCCATAGTATAATGGAAATTGGAAAACGTAATTGTGGATTTCACCACTAGGCACCCCACAACATATAAATGTCACAATTGATTTTATGTAATAGAAGAACAACTTATGAGGTAATCAAATTGAATTTCTATCAGAGATTTTTTTCCATGTTCACCGTTGAAGGATATTTATTAAGGAATATATTGGGTTTCATGTAGGACTTAATTATATTATTTCATGTCAGGATTCAATTTATAACTCAAATATCAAGAGAAGTAGTCAATGGCTATTGAATATGGGATTAAAATTTAGAACTATATTGAATCCTTCGATAAATGTCTAATCAATGAGGATAATTCAAAACCTAGAATATATGTTGATATATTATTCAATTGAATTATAATTTTAATAGGATCACCGCCAATCTCAAATATAATATTCCTAAAAATAGATTTCCCTGAAAACTTTATATGGATCATTATGAAGGAATCTATATTAGGATGTGTATAACTCCAATTTGATGGGAAAATGTTATTGAATGACATAAACTTGGACTCAGTCAAGGAGAGGAAATGGTAGAGGCGATTAGAGTAATCTAGGATCACATTATAGAATCTAAAAGATTAAAAAATAGTTATTCCAATAATCATTGGTGAGATATAGAGCTTAAAGATGATGCAAATGTAATATTAAGAAGATCTCCATAGAATAATGTTATGATATTTGTAATGAATGTATATATGATGGGTAGATTTATCCAGATTGTGGAAAATAATGACCATATTATGAATGTTTCTTATCACATGAATCTTCCACCATATCTCCTTCTAGTTCATGATGTGTTCCATGTATCTTTCATGAACAACTAAATACCTAATCTTTTAAATGTACGAAACACATAGGTTTTACAGCTATATAATTAAAATTCATATGAATAAAAGTCAGTAAAAATTATTTATTGGAGTGATAATTTACTATTGTAAAAAACTATATTATTAGGAGATGTATATTTTTTTACTTTCATAGATATATTTTTTGGTATACTACACTAATATAAGCTTGTGCATTTTGCAACCCCGACTTAGGTTGCAATATACCTGATGCTATGATTGGTTTATTTTACAAACAATTTCAATTTATTTTGATAGAATTAATTTCATGGAAGAATGAATATAAGTGAAAAACTATCTTATCCATTATAATGGTGGGTATGAATAGTGTTAAAAGTTAAAACATTACAAATGATTGATGTGTAGAGATGTCTTACTCTAATTTTGAAAACTAAATCATTTTTAATATAATGTTATTGGGAAGATAAATTATATTATGAATAATCCTTTAAAATATAAAATAATTTTATTTATAACGATAATTTATTTTTTAATTTAATGTAAAAAATAATTACTATAAATAATTATATATTAATGATGCCCAAATTATTGAAATGATAAAAATTCAAAAAACTAATTTTTTAAAATTAATAATTTCCATTAAAAGACACAAATAGTTTAATAAATATTATTTTTTAACTATATCATGACCATAATCATCTAAGGGTCTATTTATTAACCATTTGGATCCTTATAGAAGAGATTAAAACACTTATATTACTTTATTTAAAGTGATGTTAAACTTGTTTCATTTAGGTTTTAATAATTATAACATTTTCAATGATGGATTTATGAGATTATATATTCAACTAAACGTATTATTATGAATAATATGATATTTAACTTGGACATTTTATTTTTTATTCAACAAATAAATTTATTAAATAATTACAAAATACAGATATTGAAATTATTTTATAAATGGAAATATCATGTTAATGTTTTTAAAAATATTAAAATCAAAAAAAAACTTTTGTATAATTAATATATCAAATGAATTTTATTGATTACCTTGATCCCATAGGTATATAATACACAATTTATTTCTAGGATAATATCCTATATTTATAATTTCAAATACCTACAAATTGAATATTTCCAAGATGGACACTATTGTTGTTTTTTTTCAAAATAATGTTATATAAATTATTTAAGAATAATTAATTTTTTTGAAAATATATAATAAATTTGATATGGTCTAAAATTTTCATAAATTATTTATTTTTTATTTTATTGAGAAAAAAATAAGTAAATATCTCTCCCATTAAATATTGAATTTTTTTTTCTATAGTTAAAATGTAATAGAATAACTCTTTGATAAATTTATATGATAAGGGTTAAATAGAAGGAAAAACATGTCTAAACATTATTATTTTATGATATTACCACCTTATCTCATATCATATTTTACATTATAAATATTTGGTGGTTCAAATTTTTATTATTATTATAGATTCAGACTATTAAAATTCCAAAAGTTCCCCTAAATAGAATAAAAATAGGCCACATACTCCTTCACCTATTCTCTTAACATTCTGCCATAATGATAGATCATGACTTTAAAAATCTATTATAATCTTCCCTAGTAACAGTTTAGAGGTTATGTGATTATCAGAAGACAAACATTATTGCCTTTAAGCAGTTATTTAGAGGGATAACTTCGAAGAATGGGTAATTTCCTCTACTGATTCATTAAAATTATTTATTCTTATACTTACTCTTCATGATATTTTTCAATTATAAAGAAGTATTTATTGTATATATTATTTTATTAGATGTTATTATGGTTTTATAATAACCATATTCCGCATTCAATGTATCCAATGAAAAAATAAATCACTATGTGTGTGTGTATACAGCTTAACGTCTTCATGTCATGGTTTAATATGTTTTTCACCATATTCATACATGGTGCAATATACTGATGGTAATAAAGTAAATATATGATTATTATATCATGAAATAGAATTTTTAATAAAAAATATAACATACACTTCCATATCACTCTATGATTATCATAATGATATAGTAGCTCATCTGTACGTTCGACCTACAATCTCTACGATGCAATGTGATTCATTCTAAAAGTATCCCATTTATTCATGATTATAAATATGTAGTAATTTAAAAAATAATGAATATATTTTTTTCAATGTAATTTGGAATGATATAACTATGACCTACATAAGATAACATGAACTTATTAAACAAAACATTCCTAATAACATAAAGCAATAAATTCCAGAGTAATGAGTAACAATGAAATGTTACTATCAAATGGATGATAATATTATCATATATGATATCATAAAAAATATTATGATTATAGAATAAATCAATGAAATTAATTAAATAATTATACAAGATATTGAGATAAATATAAATGATATTAGACATATGGTAAGGTATTATTTTTTCTCACTTTTATTTCTATGGGTCATATGCCTTATACACAACCTATTTCATTTTCAAGGTGTCTATGATTCTCAGGAATGTTTTTATGAATTCTATTATAAGGGTTATGATATAATTATATGAATATAATTTATTTAGATTATTATGGATATTATTCAACTGAATATAAATTGGTAAGTGAAAATTTCTCATTCTCATTACTGACTGAGATTCACTATAAGTAATTATTTACTCTAGTATATTTTTCATCCATGTCCATGTTTTCTAAAAATGATTTCATAAAATGTGTTATATTATCATATAGATGTGAAAAGTCATTATTAATAATTATTAAATTCTACTACCTGTTTCGGAATGATTTTTTTTTTGTTTTATAGATGATGAACTTTTTTTATTTTCCAAAAAAGTACGAAAAGGATGTTTTTTTAATTTTATGTCATGAATGGATTTTTAAACATTCATAATTCCTTATTTCTAAGAATCATAATATAATTTATTTTATATTTATTTTCAGATAAAATTCTTTCTTTTATAATTTATAGTGTTGTAAGAATGTTTTTTTGATGAACAAAGCATATTTTACTCAAGAATTAATCTCAAATGTTTTCAAAAAAATTATTTCCCATTTATTATTAAGGATATATTTAAATTTTAAAATAAATATTATTCATTTGGTTCATTATGTTTATGACGGAATTTTTCTGTGAAATCCATTTTATTACATGACCACTTTTATGATGGAATGTTGTTTAATAAACCCATTTTATTCCTTGGGTTATGTTATGATGAAAGAATTATGTTTTTTTTTTGAACACATAGATATTATTTTCATTATATAATGGGTGGAACCTATATCTAAATCCCATGCATTGGGTAATGATTTATATATCATGTTATAGACATGACTAATACAAAAAGTACACATAATACAGTAAAATAGGGCTACAATGGCATGTAAACCTGGTCCAGTAATACATTGCTATAGAAAAAATAATCCCAGTTTAGTAAAGGGTTTCATACACTATAATGGTCTTAGAAATTAGCCTTGGTGAATATAGAAGTTATTTTATTTTCCCGTCTGTTTTCTATAATCGCATGTTTTATGCCAATGTAATTTTCTCATGGAACATGTTACATTATGATTTAGAACTTATGAACTGCCATGATTTATTACATGATATTATAATATGATATTTTTTATACATTATATTATTTTCAAATGTCACATTCATGTTTTTATATTCATATTGTTTTCTAATATTTACCACATTTACCATTACTATGCATTTTAGCTCACCCATTTTTTTGTTTTATTTTCCCCATGATATAAATAATGGTTTCAGTTAGGAAAAAAAATTGGATACTTTTTATGGGATATGGTCAAGATATTCCACCTATTAGGAGAATGTGTTCTATGTTTCCAAAGGCCCTAAACTATTGCAGTCATTTAGAATTTTTTTTACAATGTATATTGTATGTTCAAATAAGTGATGTAATTTTTTATATACTAAGATTATATCATTCCAATTGGTGTAAGAGTGAAGGGTTAGTAAACCTTTGGAAACTAAGATTTGAAAAATTTAGTAAGGTCCTAGATATATTTCTTGGGATTTTTATTAGGATATCCTAAGGATAAGTTTATGTATAGGTTACAATACTAGAGTCTTTGTGGCAATCATCACTATCTAAGTATTAACACTAATATGTCGTAGATTGAAATATTATAACTAATTTCCCTTGGTTATGTGATTTTCATCAATGAAATCATTACGCACAATTTTATTTCAGTATTAGTTTATAGAAAAAATTAGATAGAGCATGGTTAAAATCTAATGTTTCATATGTTTTCATAAATTGGATTTATGAAAAATAATTTCATAAGTTGACTGATCTTAAATAGAATAATTAAGTTAGTATGTGTATTGTTTATAATATTGAGGATATGGTTATTATAAAAGAATCATGAGAGACATGGGATATTCTATCATTATGTTTTACATTGAACCTAAGAATCATGGTATGATTAAGGTTGAGGAACCACAAGAAATGATTCAGAATTTAGTAAATACTATGATTATGGATCATGTGTAATTTTTTAAGAATAATTTTGGATGATTGAGGTATATACATTTCATAATTTAGATATATTTTATATTAATTATAAAATAAATTAGTGTTTTCAGTATAAGTTTTCATTGGGAATTGGAAATTATAGGTCAAATTGTTATAAGGACATATAAAAGTGAATTATGAGTAAGTTGATATACTTAGAGAACACATGATAAAGGGAAATATAATCCATAATTATTCCTTTATATAATTATATAGATATTTTGATAATGATATTTTGGATTTGAGTTAGTAAATTGGATAATGCATGTTTCTAGGGAACTAATTATGGGTTTGTTGTCAAGAGGGTCATCCTATCGAGAATTATGAATAAATATTTTTGGGGCTTATGGAATATAGTCATTATGTTTTTGGAATGAATAAATATGAATGTTTCAAATAAGGATACCTATTAATTCATGTTATTAACATGACCCAATAAAATAAAAGATGTTGTTGGTCACATGTTCGGAATGGAACCAGTAAGAGATACATTGTGATATATGGGGGATAAATGTTAATCCGAGTTAGTCAAACTCTTTATAAAGTTATTTATTTTTAGTTTTCAAAAGTATTAAAAGTTTATCCATTTATGGATAATATAATTTAAACATCAGATGAAGTTTTTCTTATCTCATTATAGGTGTAAGGATACATATTCAACAACTTGTGCAAAAAAAATTCATGATAAGGTCAGATGGAATAACCTATAAATATATGTATGGATCACTTGATCTTTTTAAACCTCAAGAAAGAAACAATCAAGATCTTTTATTTTTGAATAATAAAAAAAGGGGATATCAATCAAGTCATATCCAATGAGGTGATTATTGAAAAAACAAGTATGTATATCCTCTCCTGAAAATTATTCAACATTATTAAAAAATATATCATGATGTAAAATGCTTTCTTATTATCAACATTTTTCATGATATAAATAACCACTATCAAGCCTCATTAGTTTATGGTCTTAAGATTTTAAAATTTATATGGATCTCTCATGTTCTTATGATCAGTGCACTTTATCAATCTCTTTTTTTATATACTCTCATCCTTCTTCCCCAAATCATCAACTATGTTATCCTACATAGAGACATTCACATGATTTATTTTGGGTAATTGTTATGTTATTACTATTCCATTCCAAAATAATGATTTATTCTTTGTTTTTAGGATGTTTTTTTGAAATAAATATTCAAATACTAGTCTGTTTATAACCATGTCAAATTTAGAAATATAAATTCAATTTACCGGGTTTAGAATTTAACATATCATTATTTTTATGAGATATATTTATATTTTAGTTTTTTTGATGTTTTTTATTGTACACAACATAATGATGAGTTTGTGAAATACACAACACTGACTTAGATTGAGATGTATAAAATGTAAGGCTTGGCTTCTCTTTTATAAAATTTCATTTTTTTTATGATAAAATTAAATCCACACAAGACCAAGGAGAAGATAAAAACTAACCTAGTTATTCTAATGGCGTGTATAAATAATATTAACATCATTATGTATAACAATTTGAATAAAAATAAGTGAGTTCATAAAATAATATAATAACTGTTGATGTATTTTAGTAATGAAATATATTTTTAAAATATTCTATATAATATTTAAAATTCATATTATTTTGGTTCTAGACATGATATAAATACGAATTCAAATTTTTGGAATGAATATTTATTTCCCAAAAAATGATTTTTTCTTCCATTTCATGGTTCACCCATTTAAATATTGTATTTGACAACATTATGTATTCTACTTAAAAAAATAAACATCTTCCTTGTATTCGGTATATAAAAATATATTTGGATTATTTTTTATATCATTCTAATAAGTTTTGAGTTTTCAAGAATAATAAAAATATACAAAATTTTATTGAGGAAAACCTTAGTCATCAAAATAATTTATATGGATAAATTATAATATTTATTGGTTTTTAGTAATAAATATAATATATTGTTATCATTTAATGTATTGTTCATCATTGACATTACATTTATTAGAATTTTTATGTAACAAAATTTCAATCATTTTGAATTTTTTATGTTTTAAAATAATTTTTCATTATGACAACGAGGTTAATTTTATATTAATTGTTGAAGATTATGTGACTTCTATTTTTAAAAATTGATTCCATATATTTAATAAGTATATTCAAATTATTTTAAAATCATCCCATTATTTTTGGGCATTATGAACATTAATTTCAGTAATTTTTATTAATACGATAGAAATATAAATTATGTAATTATGGGTAAATATAATTTAATGAAATAACAATAACAATTTTAATAATATGATTTTATAAGTTATTTTTTACCTAAAATATAGTTTTCTCAAAATGATACCCTTTAAAATCCACTTGGATGGGATTAAAAAATTTAATATATTTTATTTAATGAAAAATTTAATATTTCTTACTCAAATTTTAATAACTAAATATTTTTTTATAAAATTTTATACAAAAATATAAAGAAGATTATGAATAATAATTTCAAAGACAATGGTTTTCCTTTATCATGGAAATATATTTTTTAAATTTTAGAAAATAAATAATTATCGTAATGTTTTATATATCGATGATACCAGAATTATTTAATTGATCAATTATTAATAAACAAATTTTTATAAAATTTTAAGTTTCTATTAAAAGAATAAAACTCATGAAAATATCCAATTGATAGAATATATCTTAGGAATAATCATTCAAGGGTCACATTATTATCCATTTGGAGCCTTATAGTGGTGATTTTGACACTTATATTATTTTATTTCATGTGATGTTAAACTTATAACATTCATGTTTTAAAATGTAAAACATTTTGATAATAGACTTTCCAAATTATATATTCAACTAAAAGTATTCATCTTAAATATATTATATTTATCTTAATAATAATATTTTTATTATATTTTATTCTACAAATAAGTGTATTAATTAATTCAACAAATTGATGTTCAAATTAATTTATTAATGGAAATACCACATTAATGTTATTAAAAATATTTTAAAAATTATAAATTTGAATAATTAATATATCCAATAAATTATATAGATTACCATGACCCCATATGGATATAATAATATATATTTTTCATGGATAACATCTAATCATGATATTTATAATAATAGAATATTTAAATATTTTTGAATTTACATTATTGTTGTTTTGTCACATTAATGTTTTATTAAATTATTAAAAAAAAAACATTTAAGAAAATATATTAAATATGATATATTAAAATATTTTCTAATTTATTAATTTATTACTTAATTGAAATCAAATATGTAAATATTTAACACTATCAATATTGAAATATTTATTACCCCTGTTGAAATGAAATAGATTAACAAAGTGATAAACTAATTTGAAAAAGATTAAATGGATTGAAAAACATTTATAAAATCTATTGGTTGGTGATATTAACCAATTATCTCATCAAATCATTGAAATTTGGTCATTTTTTCTATTTTTTGGATGTGGTTTTATTTTATTATAAATTAGTACTTTTGGAGATTCCAAATGTTCCCCTCACCATTTTTATAAAACAGGCACTTACTCCCTCACCTCTTAAGATAACATTAAGCCGTCATTCTTAGCGCTCACCTGACCACATACCTTTTAAACATCATCAGCAACATTATTGATGTTATGTTATTCACATAATACCAACTCTTGAGCCGTTAATAAGATATTTAAAGGGAGCATGTCAAAAAAAAAAGTAATCTCCTTTGTCAATTTTTTCAAATTATTTCTTCTCCTACTTCATAATTATGAGGTGTTTACCTTATAATGTACTAATTACTGTATTAATTATATTCTTAGATGATATTATGGTTTTTAATAACCATAATATTCCTTTTATCGATCCTACAAAAAATTAAATCACCACATGTGCGTACTTACAACTTACCATCTCCAAGTCATGGTGTAATCTATTTTTGACCACCATATTACAAGGATGCATATAATGATGAAAATAATATATATATATATATGTATATATGATTATTATAACATGATAATGATTCTAGAACAACATATATACCATCCACTTCCATTCCATTTCATGGTTTTTAGAATGATATCATAACATGTGCATATGTACGACCTACTATCTCCAAGATGCCATGTGATTTATTCTACAAGAAATAAATTAATTCATGATTTTATAAATGTAAATAATGAATAAATATGTTATATGTTATGTTAATAATATTTTTTAATTATATAAACATGACCTAATAAGTATAACTATAACATGTTTAAAAAAGCATGCATAAGAACATAAAGAAATTAATACTCAAATAACGAGTAATAATGAACTATTACTAACACATAGATTATAATATAATCATTTATGATATAATAAAAATTACCTTAAATCTAGAATATATCAATTTAATTATTTAAATCAACACATGGGAGGTTCAAATATATAAATTGATATCGTTCCTATGGTATGGGATTGTTTTTCTTCACTTTCATTTTTACAGGACATATTCCTTATACACCACCTATTTCTTTTGTATGGTGTTTATACAACTCATTAATGTTTTTATGATTTATATTATGATGGTAATGATATATTCATAGGAATATAATTTTCTTTATTTTATGAGGAATATAATTCAAATGATTATAAATTTGTAAAGGATAATTTATGAATCTCAATTTTATCCAAGATTGATTATATGTAATTATTTATTAGGTTATATTTATCATAAATGTACATGTTTCCCAAATTGATTTCCTTAAATGTGATATATTAAAATATTTATTTTTAAAGATATTTTTACTCGTTTTTACTTTTACAACTTGGATTGTATGGAATCTATCTTTCATTTTCCAAGTGATGTATTTTTTACTTTTCCAGCAAAAGTACAAAAAGAATGTTTTTAACATATATGGAATTAGTTGATTTTTAAGCTTTTATAAGGACTTATTTAAATGAAGCGTACTTTACATGATTTCATATTTATTTTCCATGTAATTATTATCTTTTATAATTTCACACTATTTTATGAAAAGTAATCATTGTTAATGAATAATAGAAATTTTCCTCAAGAGTTAATTTCAAATAATTTATCAAAAATTATTTTCCATCTAAGATTAAAGATATTTTTTGAGAATAGAATCCCTAATATTCTTATAGTTGATTATGTTTATTATTGAATGTTATTTATGAAATCCATTTCTTTTACATGGATTATTTTCTGATTTAATGATGTTATAGAAACTGATTTTATAACTTGGGTAATGTTATAAAGAATGATTTAGGTTTTTGTGGCACACGTATGTATAATTTTCTTTAGGTTACTGTGATACTTATATCTCCTTCCAATTAATTTGGTAAATATTTATATCTTGTGATATATAATTGACTACAATGGAATGTAAATTTTGTTCAATATTACATGGCTAGAACAAAATGTAATTCTGGTTTAGTAATTCAAGGATAGAACAGTATGTAAACCCAGTTTAGAAACAGACATTGTCCACTGTGATGGTCTAGGAAATGAGAGTTGGATAATATGGAGATTATTTTCAACCCTTATGTGTTTCTACAATTCATTATTTATTCCATATTTATTTTCTCAAGGATCACGTTCCTATATGATTTATGCCCTATGAACTGCGAAGAATTACTTCATTACTATATATTTTTATTTGTTTTATACATTGTATGATTTTACAAATTTATGTTCATGTTTTTATATTATTATTGTTATGTTATGATTGATATTTTTCACTTTCACCCTTAATAAAAATTTAAAATCACCATTTTTATGTGTTTTCCTTTTCACAAGATATTCAAAATATTTTAGGATGGAAAATTTATGAGGAAGATCATTATAAGAAATTATGAAGATATTTCACCAATTATAATAATGTATTACAAGAATTAAAAGACAATAAACTAATATAATTGTTGGGAATATATTTTTGCAATGTATTAATCATTCTAAAAACGTGATTTAATGTACATGTATTTCAACCATTGGAATTTACCATTATAAACCATGACCACTCACATAGTTATAGTTTTTTGGAAAATAAATAAACTTAGGGAATTTATGCAAGAGACAAAGGATGTTATATGGTATAATTATCATAATTTTTGTGATAAATTAGATGAATTATGATGGAAAATTTTATATAAGGGGGGAAAATGTTTCACCCTACTATTGGTGAATACAAATTTTTATTTAATGATTTTGAAGTGTTAAATATGATTCTATATAGGAAACACTGAGCTTCGATGAACCAAATTAAATTGTTGATAAATATATTGAATTTTCCTCATTAATAAAATGAATAATTAATTGTATATTGATATCAATTTTTTATATATAAATATTAAATAATTATAATGTAAAATAGATATTGTTCAAAAAAATTATTTTATATGAACATAATATTTTAATCTTAATATATTAAATCATTCACTATGGATACATTTATTTCAAGAAATGAGTATACAATAACCAATTAAATGATTTTACATTCATTTTATTATGGTTACTAATTAAGAAATAATATTAAGATCGTTTTCAGTATTAAGAAATGTTTTTATTTCATTTTGGGAATATAAATTAAATTTTTTTTCCATATTATGAAAGTAAATATGAATAATTGATATCTTTTTAAAATAATTAAGTCAAAAATATCATAGACTGATGTTTTGTATATTTCTTAAAAGATTTATTTTGTAGTGAATAGTTAAAAATATATATTTTTACAAAACTATTATATTCTTAAAATAAATAATTTTTTGTAAAACATTTATTTACTTTAATATTTTTTAATGTAACATATAAACACTTTGAGTAATCCTAAATTAACTAATTTTTTTATGTTCATTTTTATACTTAAAAAAAATTCTAAAGAATATTTTCCATTTTATTTTACTCAATTACATGAAATATAATTTCTTGAAAGTATAAAAATAGAATCTAGGGTAACATATCCCATATATTTATTTGGATATTCAAATTTACTAATGATTTCTATTTTTATTTTCAACATTATGAATCATTACATTTGTAAAAATATTCCAAGTATGAAGAAGGGAATGTTTGTTAATTGAGGATTCAATTTTATAATAAGATAACAAAATATCATCTAAATTCATATTTTATGATGTTATTTAAAACCTTATAAACTAATCTTTTAATTTCAACAGTTCTAGTTCCACTTGAACATGGGAAACACAGTTATAATATTTAAAATATAACATTTATTTCAAGTGGGTCACTCCCCTCAACTATAAAAATCCTCCTCCTCTTATCAATTATACACACAATTTGTTCCATTTTTGTCAACCAATATTGACTCAATTACACACTGAAACATCGTCCACATAACCTAATTAATTGGACCTCACATAAATACCATCCTATAAGCCATAATGAGTATTTTGAAGGATGTTTTCCGAAGAATAGGTATAACTCTTCATTGAGTCCTTTCAGGTTTATTTCTCCTCCTAGCTTATTTATACCAGTTGGAACCATTATATAACAAAAATTTATGTACCTTAAACATACATAATGTTATTTATTTTAGGTATCATCCCTTTTTTATCACATTTTTCATCCTATGAGAAATCAAAGTAATTCTCATGTGTCAGTATGGACTACCTCCTCTACAAAGTAGTGTGGTTAATTGTTTATGGATATTTCTCATAGATTTTTATAAACAATTTTTTAATGGATATATATGATGTTTATAACATATTTATTATATTTTAATGTTAAAATATTATATACATTCATACCCTCTTATTAATTAGAAAATGATATTGTAGCTGATGCATTGGGATGGACTACCACCTCCACGAAGAGATATGATTCATTATTCATTACAAAATTATATTGATGAACATAAAGAAATATTTAATAAAAATATAAGATATTTATGAATAAATAATGATTATTTAATTTTAAATGTTATTACACTAATTTTTTAAACATTGAAAAATGGAAACACTACTTTTGAGTATGTAAGAACTACCATTTATAGGAAGTGATGTAATTCATTTTTCATCAATATTATATATGGAAGATTATGAAACTATATATAATTAATAAATATTATATTTATGAAATTATTAATAATTATGGATGATTTAAATATTAGGAAGGTGTAATTACTATATCCTTTGAACTGAAACATTAATGGAAATTAGTTTATTTATCACCTGAATAATGATCTCAATGAATATAATTTATTAATAGGGTAACTATAAATTAACATTGAATGTTATTTAGTAATATAATTAATAAAAAAATTATATATTTTAAGTATATAAATATAGATATATTATAATGGATGATACTATCATATATGAAAAATGTCAGTATATAGGGAATGGTTTCTTCATCAAAATATTTCTGTGAGACATATTTAATATTATACCCATACATGTTTTTATATATTTTATATTCTGAAAATATTTAATATTATATCATTTGTATATTATCATTCATGGTATTTCATGTTTTATTTTTGGATATTTCAATAAATGGGTTTATCATGGGAATGTTTCCAAAGAAGTAAGCATGTATGTTACAATCTCTTTAATTTTTGCGATTTTCTGAGTTACATTTACATTGAGGAAAATTATAATATAATTATAATTTAATAAAAAAATATTTTCATATCCTATTATTTTTATGTAATTTTAATTTATTTTTCCTATTTCTTTTTCTATGGTACATAAATTGATAATAAATTGTTTTGAAGTCAAGCATGCATTGTTTCTTATTTTTCAGGTCTAGATTCATTCTCCTCTATGATCATTTTTTCAAAAAAAATTATGGATGTTATTATATTTAGATTAATGTTTGGGAAATTTTATTTTAATGAATTTTATGTTATTTTAAAATTACTAAATTAAATCCTGTCTAATATTTTATATTTGAAATTTATTTTAATCTTTATAAATGGTTGAATAGGTTATTATTTTTTTGTACTAAAATAATAATTTTGTATCCATAATGTACTTACCATATAATGAATATTCAAATACTTGTTTTTATGGTTTTACAAATAAATATCTATCGACATATTTTAGGAAATTTTAGTTTAGAAAATTGCTACCAGAAATGGTATGTTTTCTCATTATTTTCAATGAATATATTATGTGATTTTATAATATGAATTTATAGTCTATTTAAACATTATTTATGGAATTATATTATTCGTTATGTATAGTATATTGTTATATATTCAACCTTCCATCCATGAATTTATGATTATTATTTTGTTTTAAGGATGAATCTTTGAAGCTAATTTATTATTTATATATTAATTAATTGATAATGATATCTTTATGGAAGCTATTTATTTTCCACTGAATATGATATTAAGGAATGATAAATTTTTTTAGGATAATGTGTAATTATTATAAATCTTTTAACTTATGTGATGGGTGGGACCAAAATTATATATTCCACAAATTCATTAGAAATTTAGAATATCACATGAGATAATTTAAATTATAATGGCGGAAAACATATTTTTGTAAGGGAATCAGTTCAATATGATAGTTATGGAAGTGATAGTTGACTATGAGTATAGTAGAAAAAAGAATTGACCTAATCCACTCTTCGATGTTTCAACTGTGATAATATTGTCTGTGAGAATTGACATGGTAACATATTTTGAATGCTTATGTGTATGCGAAACACTTATTTCATACCCTTATGATATGTTCTCGTGGATCATATTTTATTGTTCATCATTCATAAATCTCATTAATTATCTCTATTTTATGAAAACAAATTATGAAATAAATCATGGATAATGATCATTTACTGGTTTTGTATAAATTTTATAATTTACGATCATGTTCCCATAAAATTAAGCTTATAAAATTCTCACTTATGATCTTTGATTTATACCTCATATTTTTACCTCTATTGATCATTTGACCCCTCCCACTATTTGGTTTAAATTTCTCTATTTTATGAATAATGATATTGGTAGTGTATGTTTAATAATTTTAACAATAGAAAATGAAATTCCTAGGATATATTGAAAATATTTCATAAAATAAGTTATTTATGTATGAATTCAGAAAATACACTAATCTATCATGGTATTTGATGAGTGTTATTAAGGAACATGTTTAATTTTAATATAAAATAATGTAATATTTATCTATTCGATGTTTTGGTTTCCCCTAATATTGACTTCTATGGTTCATGAAAAATATTTGAGATTATCCTAATGGTATTGTTGTTTTTATCCAAGGCACATATAATATCCTTTTACTATAAATTATAAACCAAATAAAATAAGTTCTACTTGAACTAAATTGTTCTAGAGCCACCTTGGATTCATCTTTATAGCTTAACAGACCTTGTTATTGAATCTATAACCCACAATCACTATTAAAAATATGAAATTAAAATATATTCATTGAATTGTTATCATTAGAAATGATTTTGAATCTTTTGGGGAAAATAATTCTTCTACCTCTCCTTTAATTTAATGGACTCAAAACGGACTCGTCTTCTATAAGGAAGTCGCACAATCATTCTCTTGTAGAAATAATAATAGTGACACCTCCAATATTATTATTTCATAGAATTTTTAACCATATATCATAAAATTCATTAGAAGTTCTATATATGAAAATATAGGTTGATATTCTCACGAAATTCTTCCTTATATTATATGATACGTAGAAAATAATTTTCATGTTATTCTCATTATTTACTAAATATTTTTCATCTGATCATAAGGATGAACCTCATGTGTCAATTCTATAAATTCTAATTCATCATTGACAAATTATACAAAATTGTAGGCCATGTTTTTTCTTATTTTAGTTTACTTTTCTTATAATATCTTCCAAATTGCTACTAAACAAAATATGTCACAAGAAAATATTATTTCATATTTTAAATATTCAAATGAAAAATACATAAATCCTTGTGATTTATAGTAGCATTATTACCCTATTAATTTCTAAATTTTATTCATTATTTAAACCAATATAGAATCTCATAATTCACATCACCATGATTTATTACACATTAATTCTCATTTTAAATAGTCTATTATATTTATTTATATGACCCGTTTTATTCAAATAATATCCCTATGAAACCCTGAAGATTATCAAAATGATTTTATTTAATTCCCAATAAATGTCACATTCTTTTTCCAATATATAAATGTATGTTCACATACGTACATCATTGTGATGTAATATTTCCCTTCACTATTGAACAATTAAAAAAATGTCTATGAAAAAATAATATCCCAACATTAAATCATTGATTATGATATGAGACAATCTTATAATAGTCTCTTTGTCATTATATGTGGTGTTGAAACATAACTACAATGTGTCTATAATCATTTTTACAGATTCACCAAAAAATCATGGAAACATTACAGTGTAAAATTATCCATCAATACTCTATCCATTCTCTAATTCTTATATACACATATTATTATATAATTCATTTTGGATTAGTTTTATCCATTATATTGAAAGTCGATTATCTTCATTAACAATAAGTATAAAATGTGACCAATAACAAATTAAAATGAATATTTATATATATATTTGATAATTTTAAATAATATTATAATTTAGATAGGAGTTCATTTATTTTAGGAATTTAATTCTTCCTTATGAGGTTAAAACTAGACACTTATAATGAATTTAAAATTTTAAAGATAGTCTGGAATAGTCTTTGTATGATTAATATGTATTTTATGAAAACACTCATTCAATATTATATATCCTTTATAATAAAGGATTTAGATTTTTAAGTGAAAATCCATTATAACATTATTATGTGTAGGTTTGAGTTAATATTTTTCTAATTTTTTTGCACTATTTATAAACTAGAATCCATAAAATGAATCTAATATTTCTTATTTTGTGTAGAATTTACTCATAAATATGATAATTAGTGGTATTCTATTCTTTAATGTCACCCATTTAAAATAATGCATCTCTTATTATATAGAGTTAATCATTAAAATCATTATAATCATAGACATAATCAAATTCAGGAAGAGTTTAAAATAATAAAAACATATAAATCAATTATTTATTCATATAAAACATTTGAAAATAAGAATTTATTAATCAATGTGACTTTTATTTAACTAAATAACATCTAGAACCTTACACATGGCTTTTAATATAAAACATAAACATCTTGAAAACATCAAATTACATTGTAGAAACATGAAATATGTTGTAATCATCACCAAATTAATTACTATATTTATATCACATATAATCATAAGATATTACATTACCTTGAAAATTCATCATTTTTTCTCCAATAATTTAATCCCTAATATATTATCCATCATATAAACTTTATAACCCATGATATTAGTTATAAAAAATAATATCCTAAGTAGTATGTTTTTCCTCCCTCAACATTATTTATAAACATTTTTCCATAAATTAAATATTATGTAAAATCAAATATGATGATTCGATGTTTTCTCTATTCTATATAAGTAAACATATATTTAAAAATAGTTTGGGAAACACTACTATTTTTTCCAACACTATCATAACATATACATCAATACTCTTCCCTTAATCTATTTTTCTCAACACATATTTATGTGTCAATCATTTATGAAAAATACAACATAATATCAAATATGTTCAAAATTAATATGTCTAAAGTTTTAATTATAATAATGATTTTTATTATATCAATCATCCTTAATTGATTTATCTTTTTCATCCATGGGAAAAAACTTAATATACACTAAAAATAAATTAAAAATTTATTTTTCATGAAAATGAGATCAGTCTTCTTCATGTAGACTCATCTCATATTTTTCTCTCCATTATATTTTTTTTGTAAAAAATATATAAATTTTTATTTAATCATTATAAATACATTTGGAAAAAATTAAATCATTTCAGCATCATAAAAATCAGCGATAATATAAATCCCCATTTTATTATATAATATCAATTAGGACGGTTAATATAATAATATATTATACCTATTTATCATGATACTATTATCTAAAAATTGGTATTTAATTAAAAACTATATCACTATAAAAAAGTTAGATGTTTTACTCTATAAAACTATAAAAATTATTATACAATAACAAAAATATATGATAATTTTTTGAATAAAAGTTTCTGTTGATCCCTATATTATAGATGTTTTTATGGTAACTTCACATCTCACCAAAGTCATAAAGATATTTTGACCTATGAAACCACCAATTGACTATAATTTATTTTTGTATAGAATAATTTCACAAAATCAATATTTTAAGACACCCCTATTAATAAAAGTAATCATAGTCATATTTAATATTTTGTTTCCTATCTGAATATTATCAAGCTGTATATATTTTTCAATATTCATTTGATTAATGTTTATAAATCTATATTAACAATTTTCTTTTAGAAATAAATATTTTAATTGATCAATATAAATTATTCACTTATTTATATGTTCTAATAATGAAAAAAAAAATTATGGCACTCTTATAACATCCCTTGGTATATTATGAGTTACACTCATTGTAAATATATTTAAAAGTGATAATAGTTTTTTAAAATATTAAGAATTGATATCAATAACTCAATATATCGATTTAAATATAAATAATAATAAACAAATTTAACTAAATATCCAATTTTAGTATCAACATAAAACATAGTATGAATTTATAATTTTAAGCAAGACATGACACTAGGATGGAGGGATGACACCCTGAGTTTGCTATATAGAACATGTGATAATGTATTATGGAATAAAAAATTAGGTGATAATACATTGGATGTACATTACCATTATATTTTTTTTTGGATACTATAAATTTCTATATGGGTCAATCCATACTACACATCATCAAATATAATGTGTAGGTATCATTCATGTTTTTCTAGTAGAGAAATTACATAGTTGTTTATAAATCATCAGCGAACTATGCAGTCCCACCATTAGTAAAGATACAAAATAATGTTATAGTATTATATCTAAGATACCCTATCCATATTTAATTGAATTAATTTTATTAGAAATGATAAATAATAATAACAAAAATTTATCATATCCATCTTCCATTTCTACAAATTCTTCCTTTGTGACCCAAAACTAAAATATCAAGACTATACCACATTCCTCCCAAATCCACCTTCATGCCTCTCACCATAGCTCTAATAAAGATATCAATCATCAATTATCTTCTCTTTATTCATAATATATAACTGATATTATATATATATACCTATATTTTAAAAAGCCGAAGATACACCGATATCTTGGATAATATCTAATGCCCATGGGTGATATGTTCCTTCCAACATTGACGACATATTTTGAATTTTTTTAGGCTACACTAGTGGTCATCTATTTACCACTGTGAAAAACATGTGTATAGATTGAAAATAAACCACTATTAATCTATTTTAAAAATTTATATTAATAATAAATATATAAAATATCATCATAATGATTATTAAAAATATATTAATTGATTAAATAACATATAACATATCTCTTCAATCCCAATGTAATAAAAAATCATTGAATCTGCAATGGAGGCTCAATAATTCAATATTGGGGTGGAATATATTATCTACTATAGATCCTATTTAATCATATCCATTCCAAAAACACTCAATGTCATATAAATTTGGATCTTAAACAACTTTTATGTAGAATATATTTTACTAACTTAATTATTTTATATATAGATATAACATCTTAATATATGAATATTCATTACATAAAATTATGTTCCACACTATAACTGTATATATTTAGTGTATGAAGAGAATATATTTTCATAATTTAAATTTCTAAAATGTACTTCAAAATCTCCCAAAAAATATTATCCTAAAAAAAATTTCTTATAAATTCCCCACTAAAAACCCATATTCATAACATATAGATAATAAACATAAAAAGGGGGAGAATTGATGTTCTTCTAGTCTAAACTAGGGATATATCAATGATCACATTAACAAAACAAGAGAATAAGGGATTGATAACATTCCCTTAACATTTAAAAATGTCTATTTATCACGACCTTCCATTTATATGATGAGATAAGAGATAAAAAGATATTGATACCTTCCTTCCTTATGATGATGTAGAGATAATGACCCCCCCCCCCCCCCCCCGAGTCCCTCCTCCAATAGGCCTTGAGCTGGATAACTACACCAAGGGTATATAAATATCAAAAAAGTAGGAGGAATTTCCCTTTTTATATTATCCAATATCAGGAGATAAGATATATCAACCTCAAAAAAACTCCATTAAACTTATATACAACGAATAAGAATTCCATCACACATGCTTGTTTAAAGTAATACAGCTTAAAATACAATGAAAAAAACTAAATTAATTACAAAAATAAATATAATGAGTAACACAACAACCATCACCAATTTATAAGATAGTATGGTTTATAATGTTTCTTTTAATATCACTAAAGACATAGAAAAAAATTATATATGTAGGGTGAGAATGCAAGCATACTCAGAAGGGTTAAACTAAAGTCACTCCTAAAAAATGGGAGAAGCATACTAATGCCCAAGTGAGAAAACACAAGAATATAAAAAGCACATAATAAGTTATATTATCCACCACAATTACACCAAGTATGGATCACCAAGTAATGCAAGGCAAGTAATGTAAACAAATCTAATAATCACATCAATATTTGGGTACCATGCACCACCTCCCACTAGTTAACTTTGCTTCTGAAATGGTAAATGTCCTCACACCACCACACCCTTCCACATTCCGCAATATCAAAACATTCCCACACACAACTGAGCCACACACCACAACACATATCATCCATAATAACCTGGGCCTCACAACCACAACCTCATCCCAATAACACTTCGGAATCACCAAACAACTCATACAAAATACACATGGGAAACACACCTCACCCATAGACACCTAGGCCTCACAACCACACCACGAGCTTCCCGAATAGTCTTTGGATACTAATTCCCAAAAGTGGGTGTAGAGAAGAGACAATAACTAGACATCCATTATCCCACTGGGATGTTTAAAAAGGACACCCCCCATAACAATAGAGATATTTGGCACATAGTCTCCAAAACGAGTGAGGTGCATAAAGAAGTCACACATAACTAGATGTATATATATATGTTCCAAAAACATAGATGAACCTATGGGTTTCTAAAAAAACCAGGCCACACACAAAACATTCCTTGATACCAAACCTATATGCATCTACCACAATGAGAAACATTCACTTCTATAAGTTGATAAATCATCACTACATAACTATAAGTCACAACATGAAACATACCCCAAAAAAATATTTAACTAGTTTTTATTCAGTATAATCAATTTATTTATTTATTTACTCAATACATATGTCGGAAACAACCAAACACTACTACTATTATAAGGAGAAACAACCATACCAACCACTTCCAAGCCAAATAGAGAAGGAAACTGCCAACAACATTCTTCACTGTTATCTCTCCTATTCCAACATCATCATCCCAAATTCACAATAACACCACACAATACATGCCCACAAACATGGAAATGACACAACCTAGTCTTTTAGCCCACATATCAACCACAACATAGTTGTTTTCCCACTACATAACAAGTTCATCCATTCTATAATCTGTCAATATCTCTACCTAAGATACCATCACATCACCTGTACATCCTCATTAACACAACCACACTCCCAGCCATAGCACCACACTACCCAAATTGAAACAATCCCGAAAATAACCACTCAAAACACACAACCACACCAATAAGAGAAGTTATATTTTGATTCACCAAACACTCAATCATTAATTACACTTGATAAAAAAGGGGCTGGCACAAACCATGTTTGATCCTTGGACATCAATATATTTAACTAAATATACGTGGTAAACCAATTTCATAATCATACATACATTCATGGTGTATAAAAAAGAAGTATTCACAAGCCATACATGTGTGAAAATAGATACAACCAACGGAAATGACTTTCTAAAGGCATATATCCCATAAAAAACAAAACATGGATCAAGGATTACATATAAAAAAAATGGGATCATCATTTTTCATCCCAAAAAATCAACTATTACTTAATATTATCTTATTTAGCTTGATTTCAGTGGTATTCACAAGGGAACCTGAGTATAAAAACCATGCAATATGTACCAATGTTTGAGAGATGAAGGGATCCTTACCCAAAATATGATATGATCAAAAATCACTCCTTGCACCAAAATAGGGGGTTACATTAGTTTTTGGGAAAGACTCCAGGGGGAAACTGAATAGACTACTACAACACAAGATCATGTCTCCTTAGAGAAAAAGGCTCTAGGTTCACCAAAAGAAAATGAAAAAACTTGGGACAATGATGATATCATCTCAGAAGTGAAATATCATAAATCTATGAGGAAATATATTTTAAATCCCCTTAAAGTTGGATCACGATCATGACCATGTTTTTTGTGTGTCAGAAGAAACTACATGTTTCTAGGAGAAAAATACCACATGAAATCACCCCCAAAAACTTCTTAGATACGGAATTTAACTCATTTCACATCAAGGGTAACATCAAAGTAGTGAAACTGGAAAATGTGGAAAAAAATAAATGACTCCCCAATGGGTGTGTGACTGATGTATGTCCCCAATAGCGAGTCATTAATTCTTGACTCACCGATTGATGCCACCAATGCCACTCACCAATGCCACTAACTAACAAAACTTTCTGAAATAACTCACTAATGCAACTCACTGACACAACTCACTGATTCCACTAACCAATACCACTCAACTATGCTTGACCTACCGAATCCTCGACCTACCGATTCCCCAACCTATCTACACCCTGAGTCACTGATGTTGAGATAAAAATGTAAGATATTGAAACCAACCTATCAATGCTGAGCTACTGACTCAACTCACAGATGATCGAATCATTGATAGAAAAACTGTAAATTTGTAGAACTGTAAAAATAATCCATAGTTTCCTCCTAGATCAACCCAAACATTGGATTTTGAAAAAGTAGAGGACTGTGGAGGTTTTTTTCATTACATCAGAGGCCTCTCAAACTATTCATTCAATGAAAAATTCAAAACGAAACCCAGAATAAAGAGGTGTCCCAAAAACTACCCATTATGTTACCTCTCAAGGATCAAAAATATTATATTGTTAGGATTCTATAGTAAGACATCAAAATCAAAGAAAACCTCTTACCATATATATTAACCCAACAATATAAAAGATAACTAACAAAATTATCTACCATCCAGTGTAACATCCCAAGTAAATAAATAATATTAAATTCTAATGTTTAAAAATATATGTAAATAAATTGTTAATATTACATTAAAGTTAATTCTTTGCTCGATGGCGTACCCAATACGCAACAATGAGTTTCATTTAAATCTTTCATTGCACACTAATAATATAATAATATAATAATAGTTAACACCTAGCCGTTGTAATGGAGGGAATGTGAAGAAATAAATAAAAAATGATTACATATGTTTGTTAAATATTTTTACAGTTATCCAATATATTTTAGAGCCTTAAATCCAAATGAATCCAATTTTAAGAATAAATACTCTTAATTTTTTAAAAGATTGTTTTACCGCCTTTTGTTGGAGAAGCTTTTTTAAATATAACTTTTTACAGTTTTATAAGCTCTATTTGTCAAAATAAACTTATTCTTTTTTATTGGGACATTAAAATTTACTTTGGATAAATGTTTGGTATGTTTCTGACAATGATCATTTTTTTAATGAATAGTAAAAAATATTGCATTTTACATCAAAACTGCTTTTTCATCTAATTTAAATATATGGTTAGATAATATTTTTAATTGGTTTTAATGTTTAATTAGAATATATTTTTACGATTTCATTCAATGGTGGTCATTATAATTAATTTCACTTTGAAAATGGACAAAAACAAGTGTAAAAACTTTTCATGGATATTACTTCCAAAAAACCCTCTATTTTTTTTGACAGCGGGAATTAACTGTATCATTTTTTAATGAAAATTATATGTTTTGAATTTGTTAAAATGGACATCATTTCTGAATTTTAAATATAAAATATATATTAGGGTTAATTTTTGGTATTTTTCTGATAATGTTTTTTAATGAATAGTGAAAAATACAGTTTTTAATTCAAAACTGCCTTTTCATCCAATTTATTTATATATTTAGATTGTCATTTTAATTATTTTTTAAGTATAATTGAATTATGTTTTTATAACATAATACAATTTTGTTCATTGGAAGCAATTTCACTTTTCAATTGGATGTAAAAACAAGTCAATCTTTTGATAAATATTACTTCTTAAAAACCCATCTTTTTTTTGACAATGAGATTTACTTTTAAATTAATTACTACAATTTATGTGTTTTTAATTTGATAAAATGGATTAAATATTTGGAATAATTAGGTAAAAAGTATGTTATTAAGACTCTTTTGTTTTTTGGACATTATGAATAGTAATGACAGTGATTATCTTTAATTATCGTGTTTAATTAGTAATTGGGTAATTAAGGGTAAGAAAATAATTTCATAAAAATATAAAATAACCCAAACATGTGTCCTATTTATATTGGTGGTTTCATGGCCGACCATGGGATTCCTTGTGACAACGTTGGGACCCCATGGAATCACTCTAGTGTGATAGTGACCTTTTATCATATTTTTTTAAAGAAAGGAAAATGTTACCAAAGTTTGTAACACCTAAGTAAAATAATTTTAATTTTTTCTACAAAACCTATATCTCAGAATATAAATAGTCATTTCAAAGATAAGACGATTTCCTACATCATGATATTTTTTTATAATTTTTAGACATTAAATAAATTATTTTAACTATGACACTGTCATTATGTAGTGATTACCTCATAAATGAACGATTTAAATAAAATGAGAAGAAAGGGTTAAATCTAAGTCTTAAACTTGCAAAAACCTATTGGATGGGTGTATTTATAAACATTATCAGTTTATCCTCTAAATTTATCCTTTTTGGACCTTTAAAATCAGAAAATAAGTTTATAATAAAGTAATATTTTATAACATTCCAAGAGTGCCCCTCCTCTTCTCTTATAAAAGGCCCCCACCTCTACCACCATACGAACACCTCTCAAGCCTCTGGCTCGGCCAAAACCTGTCCATTTCATCTCTCCACATCCATCTCATAATCATTGAAACCTCACCTTTTTCATAATGCTCTTCAAGAAACCCTTTTGGTTCAAACCAACAGGAGTTACCCGATTTAAATGTAATGTCTTCACTTGTGTTCTTTTGTTTTATTTTGCTTATCCAAACCCTAAACTCTTTTTATTCCATTATTTTGTAAAAAAACCAGTATCTTCAATATACTAGGATGTTTTATGTTAATTATTCAAGCTACACTAACACACACCTCCGTCTAATGGTTAAAGAACATACTGTTTCTGTTGATGTTGAATTACTGCCTCACGAAACGATGATTGATCAATCTTCTCTTAACACCTTTCATGGTGGACATTATGATGTAACTGTATTTTATATATGATATTTATGGTATTTATTTTTTACATATACTTTTTTATTTTATATTTAAAACATACCTTTATTCTTTGCATGTTCTGAAAATGCGATAATTTCATACGAGGAAGTGTGGACTACCGAGCCCTCAAGTGATGTGACTCGTTCATAAAATACATGGAATGTATAAAAAATGAAATTAATGAAATTTTGTGACCTATATAACATATATATTATACTTTAATTATAATAAATATAAATATATCTCAATAAATTTTAATTCCATTAATATGACAAAGAAATGAAAGTAGCGTTCATGTGTACGTACGGCCTACCGTCTCCATGAACGGTGCATTTCATTTCTTTTTATCTCCAAATGTTATGGAATAGTATAAAATGAATATGTACTGGATATATATGATATTTAAATCATTAATACTATTCTGGAGATGATTTAATTATTACTACGTGGACGATTCTTTTCAAACATGTTCATTTTTGACTCAGGTACCAAACATCGACAAAAACATTTGATATGAACTCCCATAATTTTCTAATTATTATAACATTATAATATGTGATATGAATTGAATAATAAAATTTAAAAGGGGTCCTTAAGAAATTATAAATTCCCAAAAGTTTATTATTCAGGAATATAAAGAAACAAACAAGACAAGTCAGACTTGAGGTAAAGGATCATACCTCTCTCTTTCTTTTTAAGTACTCTTTTTATGTAACTTACTTTAAGAATATATTTCTTATGTTGCGGGGATGTTATTTTATATTCCTCTTTTCGTAATTTCTATGTTCATATGAAGAGTGAACATATTTTATTTCATCAATCCTTTTTTATGTATGTTTTAAGTGGCGCCATTAGGCTGATGAGTTTTCATAAGGGATTTTTCATCTCACTTTTATTCTCGTGAGATTTATGCTACATTTACCACTATTTGTTTTGAGTGGTGTATTTACATCCCATTACTCTAAATTTTGTGTAATATAATTTTTTTGGTGTTAACATTAATGTTGTACGGTCCTTCTTTCATGGGGTGAATGTTTCGAAATTTACCCATATCGGTAAGGGAACCTTTCACCCTCTTATTTTTAAAAGACTTATTTTGTTATGTATTTTAATTTACATATTTTTTTGTTGGGATATGTTCTTCTATATCACTATTGATGTAAATTTTATGTCCAAGTGATGAGATACCATTTTCTCTCTCATCAACTAATTATATGAATTTTAAAGGGACGCTGTTAGGCTATCGAATGTTACCAAGGGAACTTCTTAACCCAATTTCGATATCATTGGGTTCAACGTGTAGTTATTGAATATTTCTTCCTTTGAATATGTGTTAATGACCTTTTATTGGGTTAAACATAATATCCACTTACATTGGGTGTATTTATATTTCTCACAGATAATTATGAGATTGATTTATCCTTAATTTAAGGATACCTTATTTATAACAGATTTCATCTCATTTTACATTTCTATTGAGACTTCATTGTTGTTATGCACCTGTTCACTCTTATATGGTGTATATAATATCCTTTGGAATATTATATCATAAATCCCTTTATTCTCATGATATTATAAAGTTTTGATTAAATGTTATTCCCCAATTATTGTATTCAAGTGTCTCTCATTTTGTTAAAAACCCTTTAACTAAAATATCATTTTAAATGTTTTATTGATTTATTATTATAAATTTTTCTCATTAATATCCATGTTTTCAAAAATTATTTAAGGATTTATTTATATGGATATTAATGGTTTCAAATGTTAAAAGTTTCAAAGTGGTATGGGACAATTTGATTCAAAAATCTCTTTATTAAATATTTTAAATGGTTTTGAAAATGGTTTTTTGAATGGATTCATTATTTCAATATCTTAAAATGTTATATTGTTATTGAAATATGGGAATGTTATCTTTTCTTTAGGCTTGTGTTATGTGCTATGATTATGTTTTGTTTCATGGGAATTGTTTATGAAAACGGGTGGTTCCGTGATAAATAGGGCGGGTGAGCCTGATGTAGCTCTCCAATGGATTGGCTAACACGAAGGGGTTAAATACTATGGTTTCTCCGATGATATTTAAGGAATATACTGTGATGGGTATTCCAAAATTAACCATGAGGGTTACTCCATATATAAGAATGTTATGAATTCCTCAAGTTACCTTTATGTCTTATGATTTCTTTGAGTTATTCGTAAATCTTATGATTTCATGAGGTATGTTAAATTGCTTATGATTTATGAGTAAAGTATGATTTCATTTATTCTTATGTATACGTGGACTAATGTTTTTTTCCGTATTTTTATAACCCTTACTAATCTTTTTATTCTTATCCCAAGTTTTTTTGAAATGTTTTTCACTGGAAATAACGTTGAATATGGTCATGGATGGGATCAAGGAAATGTCCGGATGTCTAAAACAATGAACTAGACATGACTCTTTTGTTCAAGAGTTTTTATTTTTAGGAAAAAAAGGGAAGATGAGTAGAAGTTTCTACATTGTAACCTTTGACATGTAATAGTTATGTCCTAAGTCTCTAAAACTCTAAACCTGAAAAGATCCTCAATGTGAATTATTCATTTAATTCAATAATAAGTAATGTTTAAGGAAGGTTCCTTATAGATGGTATCAAAGTATGATTTAGATAACTTTAGAGGTTATATTGTTAAGTGAAAAGTTGTGTATAACCACAATAGTTATTATATTAGATAGAGTCATTGTTATTTTTGAAGGTTCAAATGAGTCTGAGATATCATGGATAATTATATCTTAGTGTTTATCTTTTTCTTTAGTACATAATGATTTTATTGATATACTCACACTGAAATTTCTGGTTTTAGTAAATGGATGGATCTAGTAGGCACCAAAGTGACAAAGGGTTTGAAGGAAACTATGGTGGTTTTCTGATTAAGAGACTAGATGAAATGGGGAATTCAATGAGAAATCTCTTGGTTATTCTAAACCAACTATCAAGAGTCATGATCAACCACTTGAACCTTGGGGAGTTCTCTAATGCATCATATATGAGAGAACCAACTCGACATGGATGTTCAGGTAATAATTATTAAGGTAACCATTAGGGTTTATATGATCGTTACTTTTGAGGTAATACTGGGTTACTATACGTTATGAAGGAATATGAATGAAATGAGATAAACATGATGTTAAATTATGTTATGGTTATTTTTTATGATTTTATCTTGTCTTGGGGAATGTTTTAAGAATTATATTGTTTTGGAAATAGGTCAACACGCAGACCGTGTGACAACCCGTCACATCGGACAAAGCTGTGGTTATCGAACCCACAACCAAAGTGCGACTGGTATTTATCACCTACCACTGGACTACGTGAAGTCCCTGGTTAGTTTGAAAAATTATTTTTTTTAGTTAGATGATTTTATGATTCAAGAGTAAGTTGATTTTGTGTTATCTATAGAAATTATTAACATATCATAGAGGATATGTGATTAGGTTAATTACATTCTAGTATGAGACATTAAGAGAAACTTATGTTATTTGGAGATAAATATTAATTTGTACCTTGGGATACTATGTGATTAAATACTTCAAATATTTGGGTTTCAATCATAATTGGGTTTACTTTGAAGAATTTTATGGATAGATGTTTATTGAATGGTCTTTGTTGAACTTTGGGTTTTCTTTGACAAATTTTGGAGATAAAGAGTAGTTTTTCTTTTTTAAAAAAAATATTATTTTGGGGTGTTATCTGATCTCATACTAAACTTTTGGGTTTGGTTTTAGTTGATATCTAAATACATGGTAAATATATAGTTCTCTTTTTTGGATTAGGTGATTCTCAAGAAGTTTATTATAGTTCTCTTAATGCGAACATGTCTTCCTAAATACTCATCTTTTGGAGAAAAGATGAGTTTGATTAAAGAATCTAGTAAAATTTGAAAGTCTACGTGACAAGTAAGTATGTTTCATTATGATTTATTTAAGCTCAAAAATAAATTCCTCAATGAAAAGTTACTTAAAACAAAGAATTTGTCTGTTAACTTTTCCTACTGGGGAATCGAATACTGTTTAACCCATCACATGTTTGTGATTTTCTTATGGTTAACTTTCTCCTAGACATGTTTACTATCACTCTCCATCAGAAAATGACTCTTTTTTTTCTCCTCCATATCAATATTTTCCTACTTGGAATCCTGGTATGGGTTAAATCAGGTGACCTTTTTTACTTCTCTCCCTTTCTTTTAAAGTGATAGTTTTACTGACTCTTGTTCCGATGTGGGACTTTCAATGATGTTTCCAGGCCCAATATTGAAATTGCGAGGATGCAATTCCCAAAAGGGGGGAAGGATGTAACATCATGCGTAATTAAATATTATTACATTATAATTTTTATCAATATTTGTGAATAAAATGCTAATATTACATTAAAGGGAATGCTATACTGGATGGCATACCCAATACAAAACAACGAGTTTCTTTGAAATCTTACATTGCACACTAATTATATTATAATATTATAATAGTTAACACCTAGCCATTGTAATGGAGGGAATGAACAGAAAGAACTACAAAATTATTACATATGTTTGTTAATTATTTTTACATTTATCCAATAAATTTTAGAGGCTTAAAATCCAAATGAATCCAATTTAAAGAATAAATACTCTAATATTTTTAAAAGATTGTTTTACCGCCTTTTGAAGGAGAAACTTTTTTAAATATAACTTTTGACAATTTTATAAGCTCTATTTTTTAAAATAAACATATTCTTTATGATTGGGACATTTACTTTGGATAAATGTTTGGTATGTTTCTGACAATGTCCATTTTTTTCAATGACTAGTAAAAAATATTTCATTTTACATCAAAATTGTGTTTTCATCTAATTGAAATATATGTCTAGATTATCATTTCAATTGGTTTTAATGTTTAATTTGAATATATTTTTACAATTTAATTCAATGGTGGTCATTATAATTAATTTCACTTTGAAAATAGCCATAAACAAGTGCAAAACTTTTCATGGATATTGCTTCCAAAAAAACGTCAATTTGTTTTGACAGCGGGAATTAACTATATGATTTATTAATGAAACTTCTATGTTTTGAATTTGGTGAAATGGACATCATTTATTAATTTTAAATATCAAATATATCTTAGGGTTAATTTTTGGTATTTTTCTGATAATTGTTTTTTAATAAATAGTGAAAAATACAGTTTATAATTCAAAACTGCCTTTTCATCCAATTTGTTTATATATTTAGATTGTAATTTTAAATATTTTTATTTATAATTGAATTATGTTTTTATCAATTAATACAATTTTGTTCATTGGATGTAATTTCACTTTTCAATTGGATGTAAAAACAAGTCAATCTTTTGATAAATTTTACTTCTTAAAAACTCGTCTTTTGTTTTGACAACAAGATTTACTATTAAATTAATTACAACAATTTTTGTGTTTTAAATTTGATAAAATGGATTCCATATTTTTAATAATAATGTTCAAATTATGTAATTAATAATCTTTTGTTTTTGGACATTATGAATAGTAACGACGGTAATTATCTTTAATTATCCTGTTTAATTAGTAACCGGGTAATTAAGGGTAAGAAAATAATATCATTAAAATATTAAATAACCCCAAAATGTGTCCTAATTCTATTTTTGGTGTCATGGAAGACCATGGGATTCCTTGTGCCAACCTTGGGACCCCATGGAATCATTTTAGTGTGATATTAACCTTTTATCATATATTTTTTAAAGGAAAATATAACCAAAGTACGTAACACCTAAGTAAAATAATTTTAATTTTGTCTAAATAAACTATATTTAATACTATAAATAGTAATTTGAAATATAAGAAGATTTCCTACATCATGGTATTTTGTTTATAATTTTTAGACAATATATAAATTATTTTATTTAGGACACCGTCATGATGCAGTGATTACCTCGTAAATGAATGATATAAATAAAATGAGAAGATAGGGTGAAATCTAAGTCATAAACATGTCACAAACCTATTTTATGGGTTTCTTTATAAACCTTATCACCTTATCCAAGAACTATATCCTTTTGGAACCTTTAAAATCCGAAAATCATTTTAGAATAACATAATATTTGAAAACTTTCCAAAAGTGCCTCTCCTCTTCACTTATAAAAGGCCCCCACCTCTACCACCTTACCCACACCTCTAAAGCCTTTGGATCGGCAAAACCCTGACCATTTCATCTCTAAAAATCCCTATATTATTCATTGAAGCCTCACCTTTGTAAGAATTCTCTTCAAGAAACCCTTTTGGTTCAAACAAAGAGGAGTTACCCGATTTAAAGGTAATGTCTTCACTTGTGTTCTTTGGTTTTATTTTGCTTCTCCAAACCCCTAAACACTTTTTATTTCTTTCTTCAGTAACAACACCAGTATCTTAAATATACTATTATGTTTTTATTTTATGTATTCTATCTACACTTACACACACCTCCATCTAATGGTTAAAGAACATACTGTTTCTGTGGATGGTGAATTACTGCCTCACGAAACGATGATTGTTCAATCTTCTCTTAACACCTTTCGTGGTGGAAATTATGATGTCACTGTATTTTATATATGATATATATGGTATTTATGTTTTTCATATGCTTCTGTATTTTATATTTAAAACATACCTTTATGCTTTGCATGTTGTGCAAATGCGATAATTTCATACGAGGAAGTGTGGACTACCGCCCACTCAAGTGATGTGACTCGTTCATGCAATACATGGAATGTATAAAGAATGATATTAATGAACTTATTTGACCTATATAACATATATATTATAAATTAATTATAATATATATATATATATATATATTTCAATTATTTTTAATTCCATTAATATCATAGAGAAATGAAAGTAGCGTTCATGAGTACGTACGGCCTACCGTCTCCATGAACGGTGCATTTCTTTTATTTTTATCCCCAAATGATATGGAATAGTATAAAATGAATATTTATTGGATATATAGGATATTTAAATAGTTAATAATATTCTGGAGATGATGTACTTATAACTATAAGGACGATTCTTTTCAGAAATAATCATTTTTGACTCATGTACCAAACATCAACAAAAACATTTGATATGAACTCACATAATTAAATAATTATTATAACATTATAATATATGATATGAAATGAATAATAAACATTAAAAGAGGTCCTTAAGAAATTGTAAATTGAAAAAAGTTTATTATTCAGTAATATAAAGAAATGAACAAGACAAGTCGGACTTGAGGTAAGGGATCCTACATCTCTCTTTCTTTTTACGAACTCTTTTTATGTAACATACATTAAGCTCCTATTTATTATGTTGGGGGATGTTATTTTATATTGATCATTATTTGATTTTTATTTTCATATGAAGAGTGAACATATTTTATTTCATCAATCGTTTTTTTGGATGATTTAAGTGGCGTCGTTAGGCTGCTGTGATTTTGTAAGGGATTTTTCATCTCACTTTTATTCCCGTGAGATTTATGCTACATTTGCAACTATTTGTTTTGAGTGGTGTATGTACTTTCTGTTGGAATCACCTGTTTTGATAATCCCAAATCATGCTTAACCATTGATTATGATGTATTAAAACCTTGCATTAATCTTATTATTCTATGCTTAAACGTATTTTATTCTAAACAGTTCATATTCCTACTCTCATAACATTACTGTAACAGCTTATAGTAGCATTTACATAAGTTTGGTATTGTTAGATACCAGTCAGAGTTTTCTTTTCAAAGTCACAGTTACAGCTAACTGTCACCTGAAGTTACTGTTGCAATAAGTTCACAGTTACAAGGTTACAGTCGAAGACTAATACAAGCTTACAGTCACGAGTCTACCGTTATCTATTGTCAAAGCTCACAGACGAAGGTCAGAGTTACAAGACTTCTGTTCAAAGTTTTCTCTGCTCAAGTTCACAGTCGAACAAGTCTACAGTTGGATCACGTTCACAGTTGAACAAGCCTACATTCATAAGTCTACAGTCAAGGTTACAGTTAGACAGCTTCTGTCGACTAAGTCTACTGATGATCGAGGTCTACAGTTGACAAAGGTTACAGTTATACAAATTTGATATTACAAGTCTACAGTTAGAGAGGCTACAGTTACATGGAGTAAAAGCTACCATTGCAAGCCCACAGACAGCAAGCCTTTTGTTGAAGTCAGCAGTCAGAAGGAAGTCCGCAGTTGGAAGACCACAGTTGAAGTCCACAGTGACATACATTCTCGACCAGTTTATTATTATTATATTCCTACATTTTTCTTTACCAATTTGATTAATACTAATCTAACGGTCATGTCTAGCCAAATTGATACACCTAACATTATTTATTAATATTTGCAGACATATCAAGAAATAATACAATGTACGAGGAAGATTGCACGTGTAACTCAAGACTATTTATCTTGTCGGCCTCGGGTGAACAAAAAGGGCATATATGGAGGAGTATAAAAAGAAGAGAGAAGCATTCAAGAAATAATAAATGGAAGAGTCTAACATCTACAACTGAGAAGGAGATACGCATATACACAAAACGAAGAACTCTCGAGCATTCATTCTGAAGAACAAAAGAGTATCAATTGAACCGACTGAAAGAACCGTCTCCTAAAAGCCATGCTGTGAAGCACTCAAACTCAAAGAAGCTGATCACTTGAACATCTGGAAGTCTGGAAATCACGACACTCTGTTTTAGTGTCAACTTATAGAAAAAGGACCAAAGCTTCAAGTCACTCATTCCTACGAGTCCAGAACTGATCTGCCAACACTATAGAGCACTCTAAACCTTCTTCTTTCTATCTCTTGCTCTACTGTGTTTTAGTTTTCTAAATTTTTGAGCAGTGTGTGTTATCTGCTGTATTAAACACACACACTGACTCCTGTACTTTCACTGTAGGATCTGTAAATCCTCAGCAAACCCTTTTACACTTCATTTCCCACTGTGGATAGTGGTAGAGGTCTTGTGACCTGGACAGCTGGCTGCTGTTGATTGTTTTCCCACGAAGAACTGTGGTAGAGGTCTTGTGACCTGGACAGTGGACAGTGTGTTCACTATTGTTAACCCCGATCCAGGGTGTGGATCATTTTTATATAAACTTTTGAGAGGACTAAGTCTCGGCTTGAGACTGAACCTCTTGGTTAATTCTCTGTGTTTGTAGTTATATTCTATATCCATACTATACATATTTATTTCATATTCCGCTGCTATTACTTTGAAATATAATCTCTCTTCAAAGCTACTTTGATAATTAAATTCTCAAGTGTTTATATTTGTTATAAATCAGTATGTTAGTGTCAAAAGTTAATTTAATCATAAGATTATGTTAACTGAGAATTAATCAATCTTTGAGAAACAAATTGATCCTTTATAATCTATATAAATTCACTATAGTTTAATTTGTTTTTGAAATTGGGGGATTTTAATAGAAATTGTTTTTAACAGAAATTTTAATTGGAACTCAATTCACCCCCCCTCTTGAGTGTCCACTCCGACCAACATTTGGTATCAGAGGTTGTGTTTATCTCTGTTATACTTGCTCAAAGTTTTATTTTAACTCTCTGTTTTTAAACTGTGATTGTAGTTTTATCTAAAAGATCTTAAATTTCTGTTAGTTCTAAATTTTATCTCTTTAAAACATTTTCTAAAATTTCCTTATGAATAATAGACTAGAAGGTGCTGCTACTAACAGGCCACCCTTCTTTAATGGTGTGAATTATGCCCAATCGAAGCTCAAAATGAAAATTCATTTGGAAAGTATGGGTTTTGATATTTGGACTGCTATAGAGTCTCAATACAAGATTCCATAAACTGAAAGAATAACTTGGGATGAACCTACTAAGGTAGCTTACAATAATAATTGTAAGGCTGTGAGTGCTCTCTACTGTGCTCTAGGAGGTGAGGAGTTCAATAGAATTTCTGCATGTAAAACTGCTTTTGAAATCTGGGACACCTTAGCTGTTTCTCATGAAGGAACAACTAATGTCAAGGAAATGCGGTTAAATACTTATACTATCAAATACGATAACTTTAAGATGAAAGCTGATGAACCTATTTCTGATATGTATCTCAGGTTTAATGAGATATTCAACACAATGAGCTCACTCGGAAAGATTGTTTCAGCAAAGGAGCAAATCATGAGATTATTGAGATGTCTGCCTGACAGATGGAGAGGCAAATCCGTTTCAATTAGAGAATCCTGTGATATTGGAACTTTGCCTGTCAAGGAGTTAATTGGTAAGCTGATGATGTACGAAGAAGAGCTCAAGGTAAATAAAGAGGAAGATGAGGAACCAAAACGAAAATCTGTAGCTTTTAAGTCTACTGCATCAAAGAGAAAAGACAAGGAGAAAGTGCATATACCAACTGAAAGCTCATCTAGTGAAGACTTAGATTCTGACAGTGATGCCGAGATGGCACAAATAGCAAGGAGATTCAAGAAGTTCTATAGGAAGAAGAAGTTCTTCAGAAAACCAAACTACAAGGGTAAGTATGATAGACAAGGTAAGTGGAAGAAAGATTGGAAGAAAACTGATAAAGAAGAAGACATAGTTTGCTATGAATATAAAAAGAAAGGACACATCAAAGCCGACTGTCCTAAGTTAAAATTCAAGAAGAAATATGAGTACAAGGACAAGAATTATAAGAAAGCTATGAAGGCCACCTGGAGTGCTTCAGAAGACAGCACAAGTGAATCAGAATCCAGTGATTCTGAAAGAAATCGTGCTAATATGTGTTTCATGACAAACACATCTGAGGTAACCTTAGACACTCCCACTTTAAACTCTTATTATTCTGAAGGTGAAGCAGAATCTGGTTCTGATTCTGAAAATATGTCTAAAGATGAATTGTTTGAATACTGTAATATGCTGGAAGAAACGTGTCATGAACTAAAGGATAAATATAAGTCTTTCAAGAAACAGCATGCTCTTACTGCAAGGGTCAAGTCTGCACTTGATGTAGAAAAAGAGAAAAATGTTCAATTATTAAAGGAGAATACAGAACTGAAACTATCTAATGAACAACTTAGAAAGGACATAGAAACATTCGCAAATGGAAAATATACTCTAACCCAACTGCTAGGAAAGAAAGTTGCACCTAAGTATGCTACTGGCTTGGGATACCAACCTGGACAAAGACATTTTACTAAAACCCGATTTATTCCCAAGTCTGGAAAAAATCCTGCTAGTTCCAGTTTTGGAAATTCGTATGCCTCAACTGGTTATTTAAATAGTTGTAGATAAAATAAAGTATATCTCTCTAAATCTGTTGCATCTATTAATTGTATGGGACCCATAAAACAAATCTGGGTACCTAAATCCTTGATTGCTAACATATCTGGACCCATGAAAATCTGGGTACCAAAGTCATTTCCTGTCTAATCTGTTTTGTAGGAAATCTGTTTGAAAAGCAATTACAAGAAGGTATGGTACTTAGACAGTGGATGTTCAAGACACATGTCTGGGGACTATTCGTGCTTCAAAAGCTTAATAAAGGTTGATGGAGGATATGTCACTTTTGGTGATAACTCAAAAGGAAAAATCATCGGCTTAGGCTAGATTGGTAACACTGACTCAGTATTAATTTCCAAAGTTTTATTTGTTGATGGACTTAAGTACAACCTACTTATCATTTCTCAATTGTGTGATGATGGTTTTAATGTCATGTTTGAAAACAATTCTTGTGATGTTTATAATTCCAAAAATGCTTTAATATTTTCTGCCTTAAGAAATGAAAATGTTTATGCTGTTGACTTAAACACTTTAGCTAAACATAATGTTACTTGCTTAAATGCTTTTCATAAAGAGTCTTGGATGTGGCATAGGAGATTAGGACACTACAACATTCACTCACTTAGAAAACTCTCTAAGAAACACCTAGTTAGAGACCTACCTAAGCTTGAATTCCCAAATGACAAAGTGTGTAATCCCTGTCAAAAGGGAAAACAACACAAAGTTTCTTTTAAACCAAAGAAAGAAGTTTCAACTTCTCAACCACTTGAACTGGTTCACATGGATTTGTTTGGACCATCAAGAATTTCAAGTCTAAATGGGAAGCACTATGTTTATGTTCTTGTAGATGACTTTTCTAGATATACTTGGGTATACTTTCTAGCTCACAAAAGTGAAGCCTGCTCTTCCTTTGTTAAATACTCTAAGTATGTAGAAAATCTTAGTGGACTTAAGATTAAGACCTTGAGGAGTGATCATGGCCGTGAGTTTGAGAATCAAGAATTTGAATCTTACTGCTCACACAATGGCTATACTCACAATTTTTCTGCTCCTAGGACACCTCAACAGAATGGTGTAGTGGAAA
Source organism: Viscum album (assembly GCA_963277665.1). Taxonomy (NCBI): domain Eukaryota; kingdom Viridiplantae; phylum Streptophyta; class Magnoliopsida; order Santalales; family Viscaceae; genus Viscum; species Viscum album. Next base: position 1,399,188,748 of record OY728153.1, read on the forward strand.
GAAGAAACCGAACCCTGCAAGAAATTGCAAGGACTATGCTTAATGAATATGACCTGCCTGTTTACTTTTGGGCTGAAGCTGTAAATACAGCTTGCTATGTTATTAATAGAGTCTTGATTAGACCGGTTCTTAAGAAAACCCCTAATGAGTTGTGGAATAATAGGAAGCCTAAGGTTAATTACTTTAGAGTTTTTGGTTGCAAAGTCTTTATTCTGAATACTAAAGATAATCTTGATAAATTTGCTCCAAAAAGTGATGAAGGAATTTTCCTGGGTTACTCTATGACTAGTAAAGCCTATAGAGTGTTCAATAAGAAAACCAAATGTGTGGAAGAATCTGTTCACATCAAGTTTGATGAGACTGATCCACATGAGTCTAAAACTTCTCTTGAAGATGTTGAAGAAGACTTATCTGTTGTGGACCTAAATGACAAATCTAAAGAACCTGTAATAAAAACATCCAGTTCTGGACTTTTTCCAGAATCTTCCTCTGTGGAACCCGAACCTATAAATGAAACTGAAATCTCTAGTCCAACCTTTACCAAATCAATTAGGATTATAAAGAATCATCCTTTAGATGTTGTTGTTGGTAATCTTGATAGAGGAACACAAACTAGAGATTCTCTAAGAAATCAGGTTGAACATCAAGCTTTTCTTTCACAGCTTGAACCCAAAAATGTCAATGATGCTATCAGTGATGAATTCTGGGTAATGGCTATGCAAGAAGAACTAAATCAGTTTGAAAGAAACAAAGTTTGGGAATTAGTGGAAAGACCTAAAGACACTCTTACCATATGCACTAAATGGGTGTTTAGAAACAAAGTTGATGAGTTTGGTAATATAATCAGAAACAAAGCTAGGCTAGTTGCACAAGGGTATAGTCAGGAAGAAGGAATAGACTATGAGGAAACCTTTGCACCCGTGGCTAGACTAGAGGCCATTAGGATATTACTTGCTTATGCTGCTCATCTGAATTTCAAACTATATCAAATGGATGTTAAAAGTGCTTTTCTAAATGGATATATAATTGAGGATGTATTTGTGGAACAACCTCCTGGTTTTACAAATCCCCATTTTTCTAATCATGTTTTTAAACTATCTAAAGCTTTATATGGTTTAAAGCAAGCTCCAAGAGCTTGGTATGATAGGCTCAGCTCTTTTCTTATTTCGAAAGGATTTACTAAAGGGATAGCTGATACTACTCTTTTTATTAAATGGATTTCTAAAGATGTCTTAATAGTACAAATTTATGTGGATGATATTATTTTTGGATCTTCTAAAAATTCTTTATGTGTTAATTTTTCAAAAATAATGAAAAATGATTTTGAAATGAGTTTAATGGGAGAACTCAAATTTTTCCTTGGATTTCAGATCTTTCAAAATAAAAATGGTATTATTTTGAACCAATGTAAATATATTAAAGATCTTCTAAAACGTTTTTCTTTGGATGGCACAAAAGGCAGTGACACACCTATGAGCACCACTTGCAAGTTGGACAGTGATGAAACTGGTGAAACAGTGGATCAAACCAATTACAGAGGTATGATAGGTAGTCTACTGTACCTTACTGCCAGTAGACCTGGCATCATGTTCAGTGTATGCATGTGTGCTCGGTTTCAATCCAATCCAAAAGAGTCCATTTTGACTGCTGTTAAAAGGATTTTCAAATATCTAAAACATACTCCCAATTTGGGATTATTTTATCCAAAAGGACAATCATTTTATTTATTAAGTTATTCTGATGCTGATTTTTCTGGCTGCAAGTTAGATAGAAAGAGCACCTCTGGAACATGTCACATTTTAGGCAAGTCACTAGTATCTTGGTGTAGTAAGAAGCAAAATTCTGTTGCATTGTCTACTGCCGAAGCTGAGTATATAGCTGCTGGTAGCTGTTGTGCACAAATCTTGTGGATGAAACACACTTTACTAGACTATGGATATCAATTCAAACATGTCTCTATAAGGTGTGACAATACAAGTGCTATTAACATTTCTAAAAATCCAGTATCTCATGCTAGGACAAAACATATTGATGTGAGACATCACTTTCAGAGGGATCATTATCAAAAAGGTGATATCACTCTTGAGTTCATTGGCACTGAACATCAGTTAGCTGATATTTTTACAAAGCCTTTGAATTCTGAGAGAGTAAGTTACATCAAACATGAGTTAGGTATGATTAATTATAGCACAGTTGAAACCTCACAGTTGAAACCTCACAGTTGAAACCTCACAGTTGAAACATCACAGTTGAAACCTCACAGTTGAAACCTCACAGTTGAAACCTCACAGTTGAAACCTCACAGTTAAAACCTCACAGTTGAAACCTCACAGTTGAAACCTCACAGTTAGACCTCACCAGTGTACCTCACTGTTACATCTCTCTGTAGGCTGTTTCGTTGTTTAACCTTATTTTATTTTGCGGGAATTCGAACTGTTTCTTTTCTTTATTCTTTTTATTTCTAAATCCCTAAATGATAAAACTTAGAACATCGAACATATCTCAATCCACTCATCTCGACCCTTGCTCTCTCAAGTCCTAAACCCTAAACCTTCAACTGAACCTCGAAACCTAATTCAGTTCCAATGGCCAGAACAAAGCGACCCCCGACTGTCAATGAAGATGCACCAATGCCAAAGAGGACTCGAGTCGAATCCAGTGTCACCGGGAACGCCTCGATAAGACCTGTTAATCCACATCTGACTAAGAGAGAAATAGTTGCTGAGAAGGAGCTAAGTGAAGAGTGGATTTTATCGAGCAGATCATTAGTACTGGCAGTGCTTAATGAGCAAGGATGGACCGAATGTTTCGCAAACAATAATGGACCGTACTACCCGAAGTTGGTGACGGAATTCTATGAATATCTACAGTTCGAGGAAGAGGATGATCTGCATAGACTGGTATCCAGAGTAAACGGCAATGAGGTCAGTTTTTCATCCGTTGAATGGGCTGCATGTTTAAGAGTTCCTCATGAGGGTATTTACAACTACTATTCTGGAGAGGCTCCTCCAAATAGTAGAATCTTAGATCATGAGACGGCTCTGGAAGAATTGACAGGCAATGGCACAGTAAGAAAGATTATTTCTGCTGAAATGAGTGGAGAGGACAGGCTCCTATTTAAGTTTATTCAGCATGTACTGAGTCCTAGAAGAGGAGATTTTGCAACTATGAAGCACCAGGATATTTACTTTATGTACTTATTAAAACATGGAAGGAAGGTCAACCTTTGTAGGTTGCTGATGGCTCAGATGGAGGACATGATAAAGGCAAGCTCAAAATCAAGTGCCTTGTTCCATGCTAAACTCATTTCGGTTATGTTGAAAGTGAAAGGTGCAGCTGGAAGTCAGGAAGAGTTGATAGTGGCAAAGAACAGTGTATGTATCTCGAATGTAATCTGAAAATTCATGAAGATCAGTTGGAATACCTGGAAGAAATCATGTGTGAATGATGAGGAGAGAATCTATGAGAAATTTAGCCCTTCTACTCATCCCTCTAGACCGAGAGATAGGAGAGATCCAGGCTTAAAGCCTGATGATCCTGAACCTATATACTCAGATGATGAAAAGACTGCAGTAGTTGGTGACTCTGCAAGAGAGAACACCCCAATTGATGAAGGGAGTGATCCTGATACTACTCACAGTCCTGTCAGGACAGTGACGTTTGGAGCAGCAAGCCCTCCAAAAGAACTACCTAGTAGAGAACCTGTTCTAAGAGACAGTGAGACTGAGTCTACAGAAGAAGAAGAAGAATCTCAATATTTTGTCAAGGACACCTCTGACGAGGATGATACAGTCGAAGCAGAAGAGGCTGGAGCTTCAAATGAAAATCAAGAAACTGTTGCAGAAGAACTTAGTATGAGCCCTCTAATAGGGTATACAGACAAGTTAGTGTCTGACCAGGAAGCAGGAGTGGTCTCTACTACTGTTGTCATGGAAGTAGTTGATGACCCAACAAAGAGGGAGGCTAACCTCACTGCTGAACCTACAGAGGAAGCAAGTATGGAACCTGCTAGAGCTACAGAAGAGCACTTAGAATTACCCAGAGTCGAGCAGATAGTAGAAAATGTTCAGGAAGGAGCTCCAAGTGAGGGGGAGCGTTTTGGTTCAGTCTCTGTACTATATGATATAGAAGGATGGACCTCAGATCCAGGATACATGGTGTTAGGACTCAATTATGAGGATTCAGATGAGGAAAACCAACCACCAAGTAATCCAGTTATCCTAACTAACATCTCTCCAGTGTTAGAAACTGAAAGATTGGTCACCAAGGAAGACCTTGAATCCTTAAAGAATGAAATGAAGGAGACCATCAGACAGTCTGTTGTTGAATTGAAAACCAGTCTTTTTGATGAGCTGAAAAATGTAGAACAATCCTTAGAATTATCTCTAGGATGTGTTGTGGGAAGTCCAATCAAAGAAGTGATGGATGAAATGAAAGTGTGCCACACTCAAATTGAAAGCTGGACTGGAGCAGTAGTGGCCCTCAGACAATCAGTTGCTTCTTTAACTGCCCTGAGCAGTTCTCAGACACAAGTGGCCAGTGAGATTCGATACATCAAAGAAGTGGTCAAGCAGTTTGTGGAAGTATTTGAGGCTTTCAAGAAATCAGTAAAAGAACACTTTAGCAATCAGGATGTTGTCATTCAGAAAGAGATTGGAAATCTGACTCAGTCTTTCAAGGAGACAGTGGCATTCTCAGTCAAGTCCCTTCCTTCATCTAGCTCTCCTGTAGACCTTGAGCAGTTTAGAAGCCTGCTCAGAGAAGAGCTTACTCAGGCCCGTGAAAATGACACATCAGACCTACAGATCCTTGCTACTACAAGAGAAGTCAGTGGCTTTGTTCGTGAGCACCTGCAGGCTGCTACTGCTTCTCAGGAGGCCATCAAAAGTAAAGTGGATCATTACTTTGATCAGATTTTCACCAAGCATTAGTTGAACCATCACTTCAAGCTCATGCTAGAAACTATGAAGCTGCCTCCTGTTACTCAAGCTTTCAAAGAACAAGTTAGCAAGCTACGAGAGTTGACCCCGGCTTTGGATAAATTCTTGGAAAACAAAAATGACTTCTTATCTGCCATGGACAGAGGAGGAAACATCATCATGGATTTCAGGAATCTGCTCCTACCTTTTCTTCATGTGGACTGCACACCTGTTATAGTTCCTCCGGCCCTACCTGTCTCCAACCCCAGTGGTTCTTCAGTAATGTCTCCTGCTGATTCCCTCAGAAGCCTTAGACCACTGATACCTCGGCAAGCTACTCACTACAGGCCTTCAGGAGCATCTGTTGCTGCCCCTCCAGACATTCCTGCTGCAATTCCTCATCCTGTTGATCTTTCACCTACTGCTCCATCTTCTTCCTCCAAAGGAAAAGATCCCTTACCTACAGATTAAGAGGATTGAGTCTGTTTATGTTTTTTTTTATAGGGATCATGTATTCACGTTTTGGGTCATGTAATGTACTCATTATTAATACAATGTTTATTTTCTCTCTCTCTGTCTTTGTTTTTTGTTAATCACAAAGGGGGAGAAATAGGGAGAAATAGAGAGGGAGAAATAGGGAGAAATAGGGAAAACTCGGGGGAGATATGAACCTATACAAAGAGGGAGAAATCCTTGCGGATTATACCTAATTTTTTTGCTCATATTGCTAATACTGTGTTTTGCACACTTCTCTCTGATACATCTATATTTCATTCCATACTGACATAATTTGTGATTATCAAAAAGGGGGAGATTGTTGGAATCACCGGTTTTGATAATCCCAAATCATGCTTAACCATTGGTTATGATGTATTAAAACCTTGCATTAATCTTATTATTCTATGCTTAAACGTATTTTATTCTAAACAGTTCATATTCCTACTCTCATAACATTACTGTAACAGCTTAGAGTTGCATTTACATAAGTTTGGTATTGTTAGCTACCAGTCAGAGTTTTCTTTTCAAATTCATAGTTACAGCTAACTGTCACCTTAAGTTACTGTTGCAATAAGTTCACAGTTACAAGGTTACAGTCGAAGACTAATACAAGCATACAGTCACGAGTCTACCGCTATCTATTGTCAAAGCTCACCGACGAAGGTCACAGTTACAAGACTTTTGTTCAACGTTTTCTCTTCTCAAGTTCACAGTCGAACAAGTCTACAGTTGGATCAAGTTCACAGTCGAACAAGCCTACAGTCATAAGTCTACAGTCAAGGTTACAGTTAGACAGCTTCTGTCGACTAAGTCTACTGATGATCGAGGTCTACAGTTGACAAAGGTTACAGTTATACAAATTTGATATTACAAGTCTACAGTTAGAGAGGCTACAGTTACATGGAGTAAAAGCTACCATTGCAAGCCTACAGACAGCAAGCCTTTTGTTGAAGTCAGCAGTCAGAAGGAAGTCCACAGTTGGAAGACCACAGTTGAAGTCCACAGTGACGTACATTCTCGACCAGTTTATTATTATTATATTCCTACTTTTTTCTTTACCAATTTGATTAATACTAATCTAACGGTCATGTCTAGCCAAATTGATACACCTAACATTATTTATTAATATTTGCAGACATATCAAGAAATAATACAATGTACGAGGAAGATTGCACGTGTAACTCAAGACTATTTATCTTGTCGGCCTCGGGTGAAAAAAAAGGGCATATATGGAGGAGTATAAAAAGAAGAGAGAAGCATTCAATAAATAATAATTGGAAGAGTCTAACATCTACAACTAGGATGGAGATACGCATATACACAAAAAGAAGAACTCTCGAGCATTCATTCTGAAGAACAAAAGAGTCTCAAGTGAACCGACTGAAAGAACCGTCTCCTAAAAGCCATGCTGTGAAGCACTCAAACTCAAAGAAGCTGATCACTTGAACATCTGGAAGTATGGAAATCACGACACTCTGTTTTAGTGTCAACATACAGAAAAAGGACCAACGCTTCAAGTCACTCATTCCTATGAGTCCAGAACTGATCTGCCAACACTATAGAGCACTCTAAACCTTCTTCTTTCTATCTCTTTCTCTACTGTGTTTTAGTTTTCTACATTTTTTAGCAGTGTGTGTTATCTGCTGTATTAAACACACACACTGACTCATGTACTTTCACTGGAGGATCTGCAAATCCTCAACAAACCCTTTTACACTTCATTTCCCACTGTGGATAGTGGTAGAGGTCTTGTGACCTGGACAGCTGGCTGCTGTTGTTTGTTTTCCCACGAAAAATTGTGGTAGAGGTCTTGTGACCTGGACAGTGGACAGTGTGTTCACTGTTGTTAACCCCGATCCAGGGTGTGGATCATTTTTATATAAACTTTTGAGAGGACTAAGTCTCGGCTTGAGACTGAACCTCTTGGTTAATTCTCTGTGTTTGTAGTTATACTCTATATCCATACTATACATATTTATTTCATATTCCGCTGCTATTACTTTGAAATATAATCTATCTTCAAAGCTACTTTGATAATTAAATTCGCAAGTGTTTATATTTGTTATAAATCAGTAAGTTAGTTTCAAAAGTTAATTTAATCATAAGATTAAGTTAACTGAGAATTAATCAATCTTTGAGAAACTAATTGAACCTTTATAATCTATATAAATTCACTACAGTTTAATTTGTTTTTGAAATTGGGGGATTTTAATAGAAATTGTTTTTAACAAAAATTTTAATTGGAACTCAATTCACCCCCCCTCTTGAGTGTCCACTCCGACCAACACTTTCCATTATTCTACTAGTTTTGTAATATATTTTCTTTTTACGGTGTTTACATAAATTTTGTACGATCCATCATTCATGGGGTGAACATTTCGAAAGTTACCCTAATCGGTAAGGGAACCCTTCACCCTCATATTTTTAAAAGACTTATTTTGTTATGTCATTTAATTTACAAATTTTTATGTTGGGATATGTTATTATATATCCTTATTAATGAAAATTTTATGTCCAAGTGATGAGATACAATTTTCTCTCTCATCAACTAATTTTATGAATTTTAAAGTGACGTTGTTAGGCTGTCGAATTTTACCAAGGGAACTTCATAACCCAATTTCGATTTCTTTGGGTTCAACATGTAGTTATTGAATATGTCATCCTTTTAATATGATTGAATGACCTTTGATTTTTTTACTCTTAATATCCACATATATTGGGTGTATTTATATTTTTAACACATAATTATGAGATTGATTTATCTTTAATTTAAGGATACCTTCTTTATAATGGATTTCATCTCATTTTACATTTCTATTGAGACATCATTGTTGTTATGCACCAGTTCACTCTTATATAGTGTATATAATATCCTTCGAAATATTATATCATGAATCCCATTATTCTCATGATATTATAAAGTTATGATTAAATTTTATTCCCCAATTATTGTATTCAAGTGTCTATCATTTTGTTAAAAACCCATTAACTAAAATATCATTTTAAATGTTTTATTGATTTATTCTTATAAATATTTCTCATTAATATCCAGGTTTTAAAAATGGTTTAAGGGATTTATTTATATGTATATTAATGGTTTAAAATTTTAAAAGGTTCAAAGTGGTATGGGACACTTTTATTCAAAAATCTCTTTATTTAATGTTTTAAATGGTTTTGAAAATGGTTTTTTAAATGGATTGATTATTTCAATATCTTAAAATGTTATATTGTTATTGAAATGTGGGAATGTTATCTTTAATTTATGCTTAAGTTATGTGCTATGATTATGTTTTGTTTCTTGGGCATTGTTTTTGAAAACGGGTGGTTCTGTGATAAACTAAGGGAAAGTGAGCTCGATATAGCTCTCCAATGCATTGGGTAATGCGAAGGGGTTAAACGTTAAGGTTTCTCTGAATAGATTTAGGAAATATACTATGATGAGTATTCCAAAAGTAACCATGAGGGTTACTTCCTACGTAAGAATGTTATGGATGCCTTAAGTTACCTTTATGTATTATGATTTCTATGACTTATTCGTAAATCTTATGATTTCACGAGGTATGTTAAATTGATTTTGCTTTATGAGTAAAGTATGATTTCATTGATTCTTATGTATACATGGAATAATGTTTTTTTTCATATTGTAATAACCCTTACTGAGATTTTTATCCGATTTTTTTTAAAAATTTTTTCACAGGGCATAAAGTTGAATAGGGTCAAGGATGGGATCAAGGAAATGTCCAGATGTCTAAAACAAGGAACTAGATATGTCTCTTTTTTTCAAGAGTTTTTATTTTGTGAAAAAATGGAAGTTGAGTAGATGTGTCTACTTTGTAACCATTGAGATGTAATATTTATGTCCTAATTCTCTAAAACTCTAAACCTGAAAAGATCCTCAATGTGAATTATTCATTTAATTCAATAATAAGTAATGCTTAAGGTCGGGTCCTTATATCCAGACACATGAATTAGGAAATTACTTCTTCCTTGTCAATACACTATCCACTCTAGCCAGAATTGACTCACCCAAACGGGTTTAATCACATGTCAATTAATGCGTATAGATTTCGAATCAGGTCTCACCATTTTCACATAATAGGACTTTTTCACACTATAGAACAAGGAATCCACTCATATTATAAAAAACAAGGTTAAAGCACTACATCACACTCAAAACAGACAAGTAGTTCTCAAAACAACTATGGGTATTGGGAACAAATCTACCTCTCTTACCTCTAATTACTCTACTCCAAGCCACCATGGATCCATAATACACAAAACAATGGAAAGGACAATCCATATATCACATTCACTATACAATCCTATATAACTACTCGTTTCTCCATGAATGTTGTGTCATCCTTGAAATCCATCTATCCACAATCAATGAAAATTTATGCATAATTAAGGTACCAATGAAGATGGGATACATGAAATATAACTAAGATCCTCTTAAATTGTGGTGGAAATTATAATAGTTATACCACCTATCCAACTCTCCCCAACAAATTGAAGCATATGATGAACTGGGAATAAATATTACTACCTTTACATAAACTCTACTGCCCATGTCGAGGAGAAACCTTCAAGAACATATGGCCTCCAACCTCCAAATGCATGTTCCTTCACCTGCGATCAACATAAAACATCTTCCAGTACTATTCTACTATCATACATTAACGGATGAGATGCACCTTCTATATTATACAATGAACCATATCTGCACCAAGAATAGTGGGCCCCCCTACATTTGGAAAGCATAAGAGTGATCAACATGGCCTTCTATAGGAAGTATCAAATAGAGCCATTCTGATGGAAAAGTGATATCTATTTTTGTAACCAAAATATATCGTGGGAAAATTTCCCACCCAAGACCCACTAATTTCCAAAACACTTTCCTCAAACATTTCCTCTAATAGCTAGATAGTCTTCTTTATTTTCCCTTTTGTCTATGGGGGGATAGCAGTGCTGAGGCATAGCAGAGATCCAAAGAAATGCTACTATCCCATCCAGACTCGCGACGTAAACATCTATCCCAATATGTGTTGAAGGATTTTGGACCTCCATCTATCTGTACCACCTCATCCACATACCTCTATTCTAAGAAATCCAATACACTCGACTCATTGATCGCTATGGTGTGTACCAATTTTGTCGAGCGATCCACTTTTACTATGATTTCAATGCATCATCCCTGATCCAAGGGTAATACTGATGAAATTCATCGATAAGTAATCCCACTTTCACACTGAAATATATTTGAGCTACATAAATACAATGGGGACACGATGCTCATCCTTCAAATTCCAGCAAAACAAGAAATGTTCCACCAAATCTTCCACTACTCGCTTCATCATAAGACACTATAACTATTCCCTCAAGCCTTGGTATGTCTTGGAAACACTTGGGTATACTACTAGGGTGACATATGAAACTCCTGGTGAAATACCACATGCATCACCACTGTAAAAAACTTATTCTCACGAAACATCATCGGATTATGACAATCCTCCAACCATTCCTCCAGAGCATCACACTGGTCAAAGTAATCATGCATTAAATCTACCTATGATTCTCCCCAAGGAGACTCATCCACATGTTTCCTCAGATATGACTACATATTCATCTAAAATAGATAACCTCTATCATAGTCCTATCCTGTATCAAATTTCAAGGCTACCATTACCACCATTTCTCTGCAAACATCAGTAGATTCCTAAACCACTTCCTTCTTTGACATCCAACTAAATTCATTAGACACAACATTCCGCATTCCTAATAAGTATGAGATATCAAAATCTCAACCTTGGAAAAACTCCATCCACATCCACTATTTCAAGTTCACATCTCATTGGGAAAAGATGTAATTCAAGATCATGTTTTCTGTGAACACCACAATGCACCCCCCAATGATGTATCATCACTACATCTATAGTGAGAAAATGGACACTGCAAGCTCCATACCCTGGGTTTCATAGTTTTGTTCTTGGGGAAATAACTTTCTAAAACCATATGAGTTGAATCCCATTTGTTGGATTTGCAGACACCCAAATCCTAGAGATGAATCATCACAAAACACCCAAAACATCACCAATTCCTATGGACACCTTGGCACTGGGGCATTAACCATATTCCCTATTATATGGTCGACCACCATCAAGCACTAACCATGACCCACAAATGCTTGGCATTTTCTAGTCATATCCATCACAAGAGCTACTACTCAAGAGATTCCATGAAAGAATCTCAATTAATAGTCTTAGAGACCATGAAATTGTTCACCACATCCACATTCTTGGGTTCAGTCCAAGAAAAAAAATCCTTCTACGGTTCCACTAATTGACCATACAATGACCCTACATTCCATTTTATGTGGACCTCTCTTGTATAAAACATGCCCTTGGACAACTTCCCATAGAGATGTTGCTACCAAATGAACTCTGGGATAGTCCTGATATGCTTGGTATTCTCCTCCACTAGACTCTATTAGTTCAATATTTCATCAATGAATATGAATAAAAACTGATCCAAGAACTCAAAAAATATAATGTCCATAATCCCTATGAACACAGTTGGTGAGTTCTTAACACCAAAGAGCATATCCTCAAACTTGAAGTGCCCATACCTTCACCTGAAATCAATCTTTAGGACGTAACCCCCTTACACCCTCAAGTGGGGATTCCATGACCATAGATTGATCTTTGAAAACCAAATTTCTTCCCTCATCTGGTTTACAATATCTTATATCCACAAATATAATATACATTTCCTCTTTTCACCGTCTTCCTTCCTCGAAAATAAGACATTATCACCCCATGATGACACACTATACAGGATAAATCCTTTATCCATTGGATTCTCAATCAGGATTGGAAAATCCCACATATCAGAACATGTAATCCTATAAGGATGCATCAAAATAGAACTAACACCAAGTTGTATGTCTATCATGAACTCAACGTCACATCAAAGGGGTAGATTCAAAACCTCCTTATGGAAATCATCCAAAAACTATTCAAAAAATATTGAAACCACCGCCATCTCACCATCCATTAATCCCACTAAAATCTTTGATAAAAATGAATGAAGGGGATACCTACACTAGCTACCCACACAACAACTCTTCCTGCCAATGAAAGAAACAAACTATCCTTTCAATTCTAAAAATGACTCTTCTCACGATGAATTCAATAACAACATGATCCAAAATCAACTCATCAGCACTATGGATGAAATCATACGACTGCATCTGTAGTATAAAGTGATCCCCACTACACTGATGTTGCCCTAGAATCTGGCTACATCTTTGGATAATATCAAACAAAATGGTCTGAACTTCTATTTGTTTACTCAACTCCAAGGGCATGGAATGTATCTCTATGAATTGTTCCAAGGTATGGATTAGACATGGTGAAAGAAATGTTTGAATATCACGAAACAAACAATGCACAACAAAGTGTTCTAAACAAACTGATTATACCTCGAATGAACTCTACCCCCGCAAGAAATACTGCCTATATAGTTTGCAACTACCCAAACCCATCTTCTCTACCCCAATTCTATTTTCCTCCTCCCCATCCATGCCTTGGTCTAGGTCAATAGGGAAATTACTAAGGTCAACCTCCTCCTACCCTGTCTCCCAACAGTGGAGTGGGTGCATGCTGTCTCTACTGCTGAAAGGGCCTAGATGGCCACTACTATGGCGGCACACATTGAATCCTCCCACCTCCACAATAATAAAAATGAATTAGGTCACTGAATTTGGAATTTCTTGTAGCCTCCACCAGTGAAACATGTTGTCCCACGTGCAATGGGAAAATGATGATGACCCGAATGCTAGAACTGAAACTGTTGTGGTCGGCTCCCCATCAACCAAAACCTGGAAGGTCCTTACTCTAAAGTCCTACTGATAATATCCTTTACCTTAGAAGAACTATAATGTATCCCTTATTGAGGTAGAAATCCTCACGACTATATCCTGTGAGAACCCGGTTCTTATTCTTATGCTACAGGTTTCTTCTTTTACTTTTCCTTTATGGTTTTTAAGAAAATAAGGAAAATGGGTGAAATTCCCAAAATTAGTGGTACACGATGTTTACTTTTCCATACACCATGTACTTTGGCTATGTGGGATGTGTATACAAGGCATTCAATCCTGTTGGTGATTAAGGGTGTAAAAACTGACTACACATCGTGTACTTAGTATATACACATTGTGTAATCAGTCAGCAGGTGAACAGAAAGGCAGTGTGTTTAGCTGCCATAAGAACTGTAGTACACTCCATGTAGTCAGAAATACATTACGTGTAATGTAGTCGAAAGACTAATAGTGAGGCGGTGGAATATGGCCGCCTGAGGAAAAATTAAAAAATGGAAAGTTCACTCTGTGTACATCATAGTACACGCCATGTAATTATGTTTATTTGTTATAAATGTATAGTAGCCTCCTCATTTGGCAGAGGAGGCAGTGAGTTCATTTGGAGCACCGGGAGGGGAGTCCGAAGCCTAGAAAAGCTCTCAATCACATGCCAGAACTCGGATTCTTCCGTCTTCGATCACATTTGGATCGTGCGGGTAAGACGTTCCCTCTCCTTGAATGTTTCCTTCCAATTATTTCCCAAGGGGATGTTATTTTTGTTTAAATGGGTTATCTTTCTTCCCAGATATACATCATTATTTGTTGTTCCGGGAGGTTTCGTTCATGTATATCAATCAGAGGACATCGAGGTAGGTGGTATGATGTTTATTTCCAACTGTCGAGTTGTTTTTAAGTACCAGTGTGCTACGCGCCCATGTTTGGGGTGTCATATGGCTGAGGCCATGACTGATAAAATACCTAGAATTTCATAGGTAATTTAATGAATATGTATAATCTGTTGTTTGGTATTCCTGCATTGATCCAGGGCCGCCCCATGGATGTGTTTCCCTTATTTATCCATTTAGCCAGGTTACCCATGGGTATTCTATGATTTTAGCATTCTTTGAGTTTTCTTGAGTGGAAATTTATATAAATTTCTTATTTATATTTTGGGCTCGGTGTGGTTACTTGTTTATCCTGAGGGAAAGTGTTTTTTTAGCCTAAGGGTGATGTTTCTTATGCTTGAGGGCAGTAGCTTCTGTGCCCGAGGGAAATATCTCATACGCCTGAGGGAAATATTTGTTATGCCTGAGGGAAATCACATGAGGGTTTCATTTCTGTTTATCCTGAGGGAAAGACCTAGGGGCAAGGATCTATTAAGCCTGAGGGCAGGGTTATCTTTAGCCAGTGGGAAATGGTTCATACATCTGAGGATAATGTTTACAATATATATTCACTATGGTGATTTCTTATGTTAAACCTGCCAAGCTAAACCATAGTCTTGGTACTATTTTACCATCTATTTTGTTAGATAGACTGTTATAGTTTTGTTGCGGCACTGTATAGGATATTTCAAGCTAAGGATGAGTCTGAGGAACTTATAATTCAATTATATTGAAATTCTAAATGATAATTTATAAGAAACAGAACTGGTAGGAGTAGCTACTTTTGAGTACTACCTAGCTTACTGTATTTCATTATTTGCATATAGTTGTAGCACATTCTCACTGTCAGTTGGTCATGGGCCTTTGGTGGTTTCCTACTTAGATTTATTTTCTCACACCATATTTGGGTAATGTATTGGGCCCAAACATATTATATTTTTGTAGGTGTCGATAAGGGCTAGAGTTCCTATAGAGGTACTTGATTGTTGCAGAGGTGTAAGTGATCTTGGGACTGAGCATAGTATTTCAATGATGTTGAATTCCTACAACACTATTTTATTTTTCTTTGATGTACTTTTACCACATACTGTATTGTTTTAGATTGCAGTGTATCTGGTTTCAGCTACTTTCTTCGAATTAGGGAAATATTGAATCATTATATATATGAATGTTGGTCATCTTTTACTTATGTACTTTTTTCCATTTCCTCTTGGTATTGTTTACTTCTTCTTCTGGTATGTTTATTTATTCCACTGTGCTACACATTGACAAATAAGGGAATAGATTCCCCACTATCAAACCTAGGCCCTCGCTGCTAGTCGGTAGCCTCTGGTGTTTTGGGAAATGTGCTTGAGGTCATGTGACCAATTGGGTTCAGGGAACCCATTGAGTGGCACCTAGATCCGGGACGTTACAATGTTGTATCAATGGCATGTATTTTCTTCTTGACTTTCTTTTTGGAGCCTATATCGAGAATGATCTTCCTTAGCATATTCAGAATGAAAAATTCAAAGAAGACTGCCTGAAAATCTTTCTAGGCCATGTCTTGGTGATGCTCAATTTCAGTGGTAACATCCCACCATCTCTTGGAGGAATCATGCAACACGTATGTAGCGAGATTGACCCTCCTCCCTAGAGGCGTCTCCATATGCTCGATGATAGTCTACAATTAATCCATCTATGACTCCACATTCTGTGGTTCGTCATCCCGTGAAAACATTGGCGGATGATGCTTTTGGAATATACGTGTCATCTCTTCCATAGATGTGGCAACCGGTGGTACTCCCAATATGGTCTTCACAAACCGCATGAAGCCTTAGAAGAACTGCTCCTCCACACCTACGCTCGGTATAACGACTGGTGCCGCATCTTTCTCTACTATAGGATCCATCGGTATCCCGTGGCCTTCTGTCTCTAGAGTATAATCGTTTCCACTCTCTTGGAAAACAACTCGTGGACATCTCGGTGGCATGACTATTCAAGTTTGAAAAAACCAGACTACACGGAATGTGTAATAACTACACAGGGTGTTCCATTATGTCTTTCTCATGGGTGTGTACTTTTACCAGAACTGTTCGTGTAACAACCCAAACACATGGCGTGTTATCCACACACACAACGTATACTTGAATTTTCTTCCCCTTCCTGATTCCTTCTACACGGCATAGCCACATGCCTCTCTTTTGAATGCAACTACATGGAATGTAGAATGTCTACACGATGTGTACAAGATGATCGTCACTGACCCTTGTTGTTCATGACATGTTCGAGTACACAGATCACACTACACAGTGTGTTCTAGATCGACACGGCGCATACAACTTATATTCCAACTGCACGTGTTGTTAGTGACATGGTCGGCTACTCTACTGACACAATATGGCGTGTTACACCCGCACACGACATGTACAACACCCCATTTCCCCAGCCACACGACCATGCCTACACGGTCTTTTACCACTCAAGATTACAAGAAATGTCCCATAGGTACACAACATGTACTAGACAAGATTCGCTGACCCGTGTTGTTAGATACATGGTCGGATACACGACGTGTACTAGAAAGGATAAAAGCGATCTGTGTACTAGAAAGGATAAAAGTGACCCGTTTTGTAAGTTACATGACAAGATTCCCAAATTACACTACACGATGTGTTTAAGAAATTGTTTCTATGTCCATGTTGTTAGTTACATGGCGGACACAGGGTGAACCCGACACAACGTGAACAACCGGTACACGACGTGTTCCCTCTAGAGTTTTCCCAATCCCCGTCTTTATGCATACATGGCTTATGACACAGTTAGAAACTACACGGCGTGTCCATAAGGCACACAGTGTGTACAGAAATTGTTTTCCTTTCTTCCTGAATAGAAGAGTAGAGGGTGTGTGTTCATAGAACCACACACTGTGTTGTCTGGGATTCTAGAATGTAGACCTCAGAAACTACTAAGGATCCCATTTTCCTTAAATTTCATGCATCGGTATGCCAAATTCCAATTTGTGGGGGGCCATACACCCCACGAACCAATTTTTATCACATGATATTTTCAGTTATAGTACAAGATGCAACAAATATATATAATGATTCAATATGTCCCTATTTCTAAGAAAGTAGCTTAAACCAGATACACTGCAATCTAAAACAATACAGTATGTGGTAAAAGTACATCAAAGAAAAAGAAAATAGTGTAGTAGGAATTCAACATCATTGAAAGTCTAAGCTCAGTCCCAAGATCACTTACACCTCTGCAACAGTCAAGTACCTCTATAGGGACTCTAGCCCTTATCGACACCTACAAAAATATAATATGTTTGGGCCCAAGACATTACCCAAATATGGTGTGAGAAAATAAATCCGAGTAGGCAACCACCAAAGGCCCATGCCCAACTGGCGGTGAGAATGTGCTACAACTGTATTCAAATAATGAAATGCAGTAAGCTAGAAAATTCCATAAGAAATTTAACCATAAGAAAATTCTAAACTTATGATGTGTGTAATGAGTATTTGATTAACTAGTAGGAAACTTAAACCAACAATGTTTTTGTTTTATGTTACTTTTCATAATTTTGAGGAATTCATTTACTACATAGAACAAAAACATAAGAAAATATACCTACTTTAATATAGAGTTATATCCTTTAATAAGTCTCTACCGAAACTAATCTTCTCTCCAAACGATGAGAAATCAAAAACACTTGGTCTCATCAAAAGCACAACAATCATATTCTAGAGAATCACATAATCCACAAAAGATTAACTATCTATTTCTTCTATCTTTAAACATTATCCCAAAAACAGAAAGGGTAAGGTAAAACAACTCTTCAAAAAGAAATAATCCCATAGGAATGTATACTACTTTTAAATCGTCAAAGTTCCATGGTACTACCCAAAGTTCATCATAGACCATTCCCTAAATAACTGTCCTTAAAATTACTTGAAATAATCTAAACTAAGATTGAAACCCAAGTACAAAAAGGATTTGATAACATATTCTTCCAAAATAAACATCATTGTTCATCGCCAAACAACATAAACCACTCCTAACATCTTATAACAAAAGTAACTAACCTAAACATATTTTCCCCAAGATAGGTTAATCATTTCCATAAGTAACCTAAATTACTATAAGTCAACCTTAAATTAATCGATTCGTCAAAATATAAGCCAACATTACTCTTTAATGAAAATAACGTAGTAATCTATTTACGTCGATCATATAGAGTCCCCAAAATAGTGAACGTCTTCCAAAATAATAATCATCTTTTAATCCCCTAATCATCTCTGTCATATTAATTCGGTGGTAATCGAATTTCCAATCACATTGGTTGTAGGGACATGTTCTTCCATTACCCACCATCAACTAAGAAGAGAATGTATAATTAGGGGCTTAAATACTTAGCTAATAATCATGAAAATGAACTTAAAGCAGATAAGGATAACTTATAGAAGAAGATTATACCCTAACATGTGATCCCCTAGGTTTCAAACTAGGTTATCCATGATAATATATTCTTATATGAATGTTTATTTTATTTTATCTTTGTTCCTATAATAATGGTTCATACTAAGCTTATGAATTTACCAAAGCATATCCCCTGGGAGTGTCATAACCAAGAGTGCTGTAAGGCCCGTTGTCGTGTACCAGTTCCCATTCGAGCCTAGCTCAAAGCAGTGTTTTTGGGATTTACCCCTATGTAAATCTATACTAGAGCCACCTCTACCTGCTCGTATCCAGATAGAGATGTATTTTCTTGGCAACCCCTTACTCAATACTCACCAAAATACAAAAAATATTTCCTATATATAAACTATTCTATAGGATTCTTCATAATGTTTTCATATCCTAATTCCCACAAATAACTAAAACATCCTTTAATACCAACTATAGCATCCTGCCTTTTTATGACATAAACTTTCATTACATTTTCCAAAACCGAGGATCTTTAAGGTTTAGTGTCATGGAAACCAGAAACATAAAACATGAAAACATAAAACATTCTTCTTAAACACTTGAAAGGCTTATCCTCATGTTCATGCTAGGTTCATTATTGCATCTCATAACCTGGGGAAATACATCAAAATAATGGGTGACCAGAAGGCCCAGTAAGGGAAACAAGGGGAAACATCTAACATGTGAACTTGGGATACATCAACAATTTCATGACAAAGAACTTTATGGCATGAGAAAGAAATCGTGAGGCATATCATAATAAAAATAAAATTTTTCATAACATGAAGATATGGCTACATAATTTAAAATTGACAATAATTTCATTTCACCATGGTCCATTACTAAGGTGTCATTAAAAATTACCAAGGTTATTCACCAAGGTATCAGTCTAAAAGGTCATCTCTAGAGATTAAGTCTTTACCCAATGCATTGAAGCGCTATCTGGGCGCACCCTTGACAGGTATTTATTATCATGTGATCCAAATATATCATCATAAATCATTTCATAAAAAACCCATATAGAATAAAAGAAATGGGTTTCATTTCATAATCATAACGTTTTAAAAACTGCTTTAAAGACATGATCTTTATATCACTTTAAACCCACGGAAAGGGAATGCGAGTTTCATGTATGTAAATCCCAGAAATTAAAATAAAACAATTTGGTATATATTAGAATACCCATATATAAGAGAGAGCTTTGATTATTCACTTAATAAAATAAAATAACATTAGAAAAAGAGAGAGACATTTTGAGACGAAAATTCTGCAGCATAACGGCTATGTTACAGGGTTTTAGAAAACAATGAAACGAGAGGGGACATGGGTCAAAAATTCATAAATGTCCCATAAAACAGTGGAGGGACAGAATATAATGGATTTAAGAACATGGTAATTAAATTTTAAAATATACTATATGAAATGAATAACATGAAAGGAAGACAAAAATAAGATTTCTCTTATGAAAATTTGGCAGCCTGGCGGCGTCACATAAACATCAACCAAAAATGAATTGATGAGATAAAATAGGGTAACTCATTATATGAACATAAAATATCATTATGATAGATATAGAGATCATACCAAAACATAATTAAAAGGACCTTTAATGAATTTACATGGAATTAGAACTTTGAAAAAGGAGAAAGGTGAAAGAACCACTTCAAAATTCGGCAGCCTAACGATGCCACTTAATACATCAAAATACTAAACTGTAGAGATCAAATGGGTCTCTCAACATATGATAATAAAATATCAGTATGATAGATATAGTGATCATACCCCAACATAATAAAATGAAACTTGAAAAACATGACATGAAAGTAGAACTTCAAAACGAGAAGCGTGAAAGAACCACTTAAAAATCCGGCAGCCTAACAACGCCACTAAAAACATCAAAATACTAAATTGAAGAGATCAAATGGGTCTCTCATAATATGATCATAAAAGAAAAGAATTATAGATATAGAGATCATACCCCAACATAATAAAAAGGAACTTTAAAGACTTGACATGAAAGTAGAACTTGAAAACGAGAAGGGTGAAAGAACCACTTAAAAATTCGGCAGCCTAACGGTGCCACTTAAAAACATAAGAATACTGAATTGAAGAGATAAAATGGGTCTCTAATCATATGATCATAAAAGATAAGTATTATATATATAGATATCATACCCCAACATAATAAAAATGAACTTTAAAGACTTGACATGAAATTAGAACTTGAAAATTATAAGGGTGAAAGAACCACTTAAAAATTCGGTAGCCTAACGACGCCACTTAAAACATTAAAATACTAAATTGAAGAGATAAAATGGGTCTCTCATAATATGATCATAAAATATCAGTATGATAGATATAGATATCTTAACCCAACATAATTAAAAGGAACTTGAAAGACTTGACATGAAAGTGGAACTTGAAAACGAGAAGGGTGAATGAACCACTTAAACATTCGACAGCCTAACAGCGCCACTTAAAACTTCAAAATACTGAATTTAAGAGATAAAATGGGGTATCTCATCCTATGATCACAAACGATCAGTATGATATATATAGATATCATACCCCAACATAATTAAAAGGTACTTGAAAGGCTTTACATGAAAATAGATCTTCAAAAATGAGAAGGGAGAAAGAATCAGTTACAAAAATTTCGGCAGCCTAACGACGCCACTTAAACATTCATAAAACGAAATAATGAGAGTAAGAGGGGATATCTAAATATATAAAAATTAAAAGGTCAGTAAAATTAATATAAAATAACATTCTTTAACATAAGAACATGGAGCATAAAAGAAATGACATAAAAGAGATTACATGAAAAGAAAGAGAGAGGTCAGATCCTTTACCTTAAAACTTAACTCTTAAAACTCAAAAGGGTGGGACCTTGAGGGCTTGGGGGAACTTTAGGAGGACTACTTCGGAGGTAATGAGACCAGATTATCGTTGGGGGAGAGTGGAGAGTCGAATGGATGAATGGATTGCTTGGTATTTATAGGGAAAGTGAGGGGACAAGGCATTAATGGCCAAGGGACACCTCATTGATGGTTTTAGCAAAACCATGGGCTTTCCCATGGTTTTAACCCATGGTATTGGCCACTTGGGTCATCTCATACAATACTTCACCCCATTTAGTCGACCATCCCTTAAAATATCTCATGTAATCATCATGACACAGTTATGATGTCATTAAACATACTGAAACCCTAAAACTGTATTTTCACTATTCACTGAGAATTCAACTTTCTCAGAAAAATCCCATAATTTCACATTATCAAATTATCAATGATATGATTTCAAAAATGAACTCCATTTTATAAAAATATTTTTCTAAGTATTTTTATTTTTATTTTTAAATAAATTCACTATTCACCAAAAATTCATTTTTTCAGAAAAAACCCCAAAAATTACCTTAACATAATATCGATGCTCTGAGTTCAAAAATTAAATCCATTTTATAAAAATAATTTTCTAAATATTTTTAATTTAATTTATAAATAAAAAACCCTATTCAATCGAAAAAACTAATACTTGAATAATAATTTATGAAACTATTATTTAACCATTTTATTTAATCACATTACTTAATCAAGGTGCCTAGATTATATTAATACATTCTTTAAGTGAGATTAATAATCCATTTTGACACATTACTAATCCTAATCATAAAATCACTATTCATAATTTACTGTTCATCAAAAATCAAGTTGATCTTATTAGACTCTAAATTTTATACTGGACATAATTGTAGAACACCATTTTTTGAATATCATTACATGTTTTTAATTATATAAGGTTTATATAAACTTTTTTAAAATATACTTTTTGCTAAAATTCATCAAGAATATGCATACTATATTTATCTGGTCATTTGAAAATTCATAAACTTCATTATAATAAGAAATCCCATTTTTTATTTAAAAAAATGGATTACACAAGGCAGTTATGGTCTCCTTACATAGCCCCTTATCACACCAGCATAGGACGTAAGTGTAAGGTGTGCTAAGGTGAGAGAATCCGAGGGAGGCTCGGCCAACATCGCACGAGTAGCAATTTCTATCAGTTTAAACTTATTGCAAAGGCGATTCTGTTCTAGCTTCACACGATGATGTTCGGCTTGGGTTTAGTCCAGAGCAAATCCCAGTGGTGCTACCTCCTTCCCAAGTTCTGTTAGATGGGCTTCGATCGGTCCAAGACTACTGGGTGTGGCCATGGAATCTTCTTTCTATATTTATTAACCAAGATTACTTGTATTTTGAGACAATAATCGAAACGTTTAGTTTACATCGGTCATATTGACCAATGGTCATATAATATTCAAAACCCAACGGTCTCATTTTATTATACTCATGTTATCAAATTAAAATTTTTTGTTGAGTTTAAAAATAAAATAAAATAACACACAAAATTAGGAATCAAGATTTATTCAAAATTTCAGGTCGTTACATTGATCATTTTGGGGATGTTGTCCTGGATGAATTTTTAGGTCCACCTTCAGAGCGAGAGGTGGATTTGTCAACTAAGATAGGGCCAAGAGTGGCCCAGGTGTCCATTCCTCCTTATAGGATGGCTACACTAGAGTTTCAGGAGCTCAATAGGCAGTTAGAGGAGTTGCAGCCAAATGGTTTTTTTTGGCCCAGTAATTCATCTTGGGGTTCACTTATCCTATTTGTGAAGAAGGTGGACGATACCCTCAAACTTTGTGTAGATTATTGGAAGCTGAACCATTTGATGGTCAAGAACCGATATCCCATTCCAAGGATTTATGATATTTTTGATCAACTTCGAGGGACACGCGTGTTCTCAAAGATCGACTTGAGGTCCAGATATCATCAGTTGTGTGTTAGAACATCGGACATACTGCTTATAACATTTCATAGTAGATATGTTCTATACGAGTATTTGGTCATGCCATTTGGACTCACGAATGGGCTAGGAGTTTTCATGGATTGGATGAATCATGTGTTCCACCATTATCTGGATTTTTTTGTGGTGGTCTTCATAGACGATATCTTGTTCTACCCTCACACTCGACATGACCATGAAACCCATCTTGAGATCATTTTGAGTAAACTAAGTGAGCATAAGATATTTGTGATGCTCTCATATTTCCACTTTTGGTTGGACTAGGTACATTTCATGAGTCATATTTTCTTAGAGTCAGGAGATGCGATAGACACATAGAAAGTGTGAGAAGTAATTTCTTGGGAGCAGTCTAAGAATATGTTTGAAATACGGAGTTTCTTAGGGTTGGATGGTTACTACAGGTGCTTTATACAAGACTTCTCCCGATAGGAAGTGTTGTTGATGGGTTTGGCTAAGAATGGTATGAAGTTTGTTTGGTCGGAAGCTTGCGGGACAACCATTCAGGAGGTGAAGGGAAGGTTGACATCAGCACTAGTCATGATACATCCAGTGCAAGGGAAGAGCTATATAGTTTAATGTGATGCCTTAGGTATTGGTCTGTGAGCAGTGTTGATGCAGGGAGATCATGTAGTTGCGTACGGTTCTCAGCAGTGGAGGCCACATGAAAGGAATTACCTGATGCATGATCTCGGGTTGGCTGAAGTTGCTCATGAGTTATGCTGTTGGAGACATTATCTCTTGGGAAAACATTTTTTCATGTATACATACCAAAAAACTCATAAATACATATTTACCTAGGATAACGTGAATTTGAGATAGTAAAGGTGGGTTGAATACCTTCAGTCCTTTGACTTTGAGCTTACCTATACACTTGGTAAGTGTAACATAGTTGCTTATGCACTGAGTAAGAGGACTTAGATACAGGAAGTGCAGGAGTCCAGTGGTGAGTGGAGGCTGATGGATTAGTTCTCTGAGATGCATTTGAAGGTGCACGATAGTCATGGGAGAGCCTATCTTTCATCCTTAGTTGTCACTTCTACCCTTCTGGATATTGCGAGGATAAGACATCTATCAGATTCAGAAGGCCTAGTTCTATAGGAGTCGGTGGCAAGTGAGAACCCTATTCTTGGTTGGATGATATGCAATGATGTGGGACTATGTATCCATGGACGAGTGTGGGTTTCAGGGTATATACATGAGGAGTTGATTTGATAGTCTCATACTTCAGCTTGGGTAGTGCATCCCATAGTTACTAAAATGTACTGTGACAGGAGATGTTAGTATTGGTGGTTGTGTATGAAAAGAGAGGTAGCCAGTTTTGTTACCAGATGTTCCACCTATCAGCAGGTGAAGGCAGAGCATCAGAGGCCAGCAAGATTTTTACAACAGTTACCCATTCTGATGTGGAAGTAGGATGATTTCACGATGGACTTTATGACTTGGATTCCAAGGTCACCTCGGGGCAGTGATGTTGCGTGAGTTGTTGTGGACAGTCTTACGATGGTAGCACATTTTTTTATGATCAAGGAGACCTTCAGTGTTGACGAACATGGGAATTTTAATATCTGAGTGGTAGTACATCTTCATGGGTTCCCTAGTTATATAGTTTTAGATAGGGACGCCTGTTTTATGTCCCATTTCTAGATGAGTTTTTAGAGGGCATTGGGTACATTGGTTTTTATAATCACAGCTTGCCACCCTTAGACTGATTTCCAGTCAGATCGTATGATACATGTGCTTTAGAACATGTTGTTTGCATGCATCCTAAATGTTGGGGGATCTTGGGTGAAGCATATACCCCTGGTCAGGTTTTCTGAAAATAAAAGTTTTCAAGCAACTATTAAGATGACACCTTACGAGGCTTTATATGGTATACCATGCCAATCACATTTGTGTTTGTTGGAGGTAGATGAGGCATCTTTACTGGGTCCACGTCTCATACATGAGACATCAAAGCAGGTCTAATTGATGTGGAATTGGATGACAACTATACATTCTAATCAGAAATCTTATGTTGATCGTCATAGATGACCCTTGGAGTTCTTGGTCGGGGATCATGTTTTCTTTCGTGTTTCACCGAGGTTGGGAGATAGGGGGATCAGAAGTTAGGGTAAACATTCACCAAGGTATGTAGGGCTGTTTGAGATTTTGGAGAGAGGTGGGCCAGTTGCCTATCATTTTCAGATACCACAGAGGTACCCGGACATGCTTGATGTCTTCCACGTATCTCAAATTCACCGTTATCACTCAGACCCATCTCACGTTTTTCATCCCGAGGAGGTTGAGATTCATGTCGATGTGTCCTTGGAAGAGCATCTGATTCGTATTGTTGATAGGAGCCTAAATGTTCTCTAAGGTCGGTGAGTTCCTCTCGTATGTGTTCTATGAAAGAATTGACAAGTGCAGGATGAGACCGAGGAAGGGGAGGCTGATGTACATGCTTAGTGGCCAATGTTGGTCTCCACTTTATCTTCACCACCCTTGTAAGGGAAATTTGGGGATGCATTGTTTTAAGGGGGGAAGTATGTAAGAAACCAGTTCTTATACCTGAGGTACGGGTTCCATATTTTCATTTTCCTTAAGGATTTTGAGAAAATAAGGAAAATGAGGGAAAATACCAAAAAATTGTTGCTACACTCCATGTACTTTTCCACATGCCATGTACTTTTTCCGTTTGGTATAAATATGTAGGGTGTGTAGGGATGTCACTGATGAAGGGTGTAAAAACTAACTACATGTCGTGTACTTAGTATATACACTCTGTGTAATCAGTTAGCAGGTGAACAGTAAGGTGGTGGGAGTAGCTTCCAACAGAACATTAGTACACACCATGTACTTAGAAATACACGTCGTTTAATCATGTTGACAGGTGAAAAGTGATGCGGTGGAATGTGGACACCAGAGAAACATGTAAAAAATGGAAAGTAAACGCCATTTACTTGACAGTACATGCCATGTAGTTATGTTTTTTTGTTATAAATAGGAATTTTCCTCTTCATTCAGAAGAGGAGGTAGTGAGTTCATTTGAAACACCGAGAGGGGTGGCTGAAGGCTGGAAGAGCTCCCGATCGCACGCAGGAACTCGGATTCTTTCGTCGTTAATAACGTTTTGATGGCGCAGGTAAGACCTTTCTTCTACTTGAGTGTTTATTTCCAATTATTTCCTGGGGGATGTTATTTGGGTTTGAATGGGTTATCATTCTTCCCAAATCTACATCATAATCAGTTGTTTTGGGAGGCACCATTCACGTATATCAATCAGAAGAGATTGAGGTAGGTGTTCTGGTGTTTATCTCCAACTATCGATTTGTTTTTGTGTACAGTTGTGCTATGTTCCCATCAATGGTGTGTCTTATGGCTGAGGCCTTGACTAATAAAATCCCTAGAATTGCATAGATAATTTAATGAATATGTATAAACTGTTGTTTGGGATCGTTGCATTGATCTCGGGCCACCACGTGGGTGTGTTTCTCTTATTTAGATGTTTTTCTAGGAAACCTTTGGGTATGCTATGATTGTAGAATTCATTGAGTTTTCTTGAGATAAATTGTATATAAATTTCTTACTTATGTGTTTGGATTGTCCTGGTTACATGTTTATCCTGAGGGAAACTGTTTTCTTAGACTGAGGGTAATGTTTCTTATGCTTGAGGGCAATAGCTTCTCTGCCTCAGGGAAATATCACGTATGCCAGAGGGAAATATTCATTTTTCATGAGGGAAATAACCTAAGGGTTTTTTTCTACTTAGCCTAAGGGAAAGGATTGAGGGGGTTCTGTTTAGCCTAAGGGAATGGTTCTGTTTAGCCAGAGGGAAATGGTTCTTATGTTTGTGGATAATGATTACATTAAATATTAACTGTGGAGATTTCTTATGTTATACCTGCAAATATAAACCATGAGTTTGGTATTATTTTTACCTTCTATTTTATAATATTGATTATTGTAGTGTTGCTACAGCATTGTAGAGGATATTATCGGCTGAGGTTGAGTCTCGAGAACTTATAATTCAATTATATTGAATTGATAAATAATAATTATTGGGAAATGGAACTAGTAGGAGTAGATTCTTTTTAGTACACCCTAGCTTACTACATTTCATTATTTTCATAATACTATTATGTAAATACCCGTAAAATTCAAAGGGAATTTTTTCTTAATTTTCTTTGGGATTTTACAAGAACGTAGTTTCTAACGACACCTGATTCTTAGGCCCAGTCTGCCCGGAATCATTTTCCAAAGTTTGTCTCGGGTACGTTCAGTGAACGAACGAGTGGGTTTTCCTAAATTTTGAACCGGTTCTCGGAATCAAAATCTGAGGGCACCAATGGAATCGCACATCCGGTAATTACTTAGGAACACATATTCCGGAGTTGCGTTTACACGAGAGGAGTTGTTAAAAAATTGTGGAAGTTAAAAATAAAACTTAACTACAAATTTTATTTTTCTTTCTATGTGGTAGTCCTTTGAGTGGAAGGTGGGAACCACCCAACTTCCCATGAGAGGTTATGAGGGCGGTGGGGCCCAAACGAACCCCACCCCTTCATATTCCCTAAACACCCACAACCCTCCTATTAAATGACACGTGAGTTAAATAAGTGGTTTAATTAAATTTTTGAATTTTAAACTTAAGTCATGATAATAAAATAAGTGAAGCACTTATTTTATTTTTGTTGGAACTTGTTGTGTTGAGAGGATTTTGGAGAAAAGCTAAGGGGTTTGAATATCTTCTTCTTCTTCGACGATGAACGCAAAGAACGCGAAGAACGCAAAGAACGCTGACCTCCGACGAAGGTCGACAAGAACGCCGGATCCTCGGAGATTGACGACGTGATGCCGGTGAATCTTTTCTCCGCAACGTGACAATTCTCCTTCTGCGATGCCTTCTTCCACGACGTGAAATTCCACGATGAACCTTCATTCAACTATGCCCAAGGTAGGGGATTTTATTATTGTGTTTATTATGGAATTATTCTGTCATTATTCCTCATTTCAATTGGACCACTTGTTATTAATTAACGGGAGGGGTCCGGAGCGCACAAACACGGTTGACCCTCCTCCCTTAATTCCTTTTTCAACCTTGTGGTGGTTTGGAACGGGGTTGGTGCGGTTCCGTCGCACCGCGCGGGATCATGCGGTAAGGATGCGCAGCACCACCACGCCGCACCGTTGAAAACGAACAAAGGCGCGGCGCCGTCGCGCCGCGTCGGAGAATCACAAAACCACTGTGGCCGGAGCGGGGCCGCGGAGGAGGGGAGCGGCGCCAGACAGACCAAGTTCGTGACATAGGCCACGACGGAGCAGAGACCGGCGACCGGAGCGGGCCGGTCAGTCAGAGGAGGAGCCGGGGGCTACGACCCCCAGTTGGCCAGACAGCAGCAGCCCCCCCACATGGGGGCTGCGGTTACAAACAAGAGGCAGTCAGCGGTCCCCCCCCCCCCCCCCCCGCACCCGAAACCGCTCGTTTGTTTCGGCCGAGCCACCTGGCCAGCACGCCAGCGCACCAGGCCGGGCCGGGCCACGCCCAAGCGGGCTGGACCAAGAGCCGGGTCGGGCCGACCCAGGGGGTCTCGGGCCAGGTCGGTCTGGGTCCGAAAACCCCACATTCGGACCTCTTACGGTCTTTTTCCCATAACATGGTCTACCGACCACTAATCGACGCGTCGTCACCTGCGATGCGATCCTTGGCTCAAGATGGTCATTTTGATATATCACACTCAAGGTTTCGGAGTACTTTGGGTTCGGATGGGTTGGTTCGAACACGAAACCAACCGGGCCCTCGGAGTGGAAACGCTTATAACTCGAGCTCCGGACGTCCGAATGACGTGCCGTTGACTTTGTTGGATTCTTCATAGTGAGAAGAACATTTTCTCTTACTTTTCTCAAGGTTTGGTCATAGTTGGAGTATGGTCGGGTTGGTTTTGACTTAAAAACCAATCGGGCCCCTAGGAAGAAAAAGCCAATAACTCTCAGACCATGCGTCCAATTGACGTACCGTCTTTCACGTTGAGTTCATGTTGATGATACGGAACATTAGGATACATCAACCCCGGAATTTGTGTCAGTTGAT
Organism: Viscum album; assembly: GCA_963277665.1. NCBI lineage: Eukaryota > Viridiplantae > Streptophyta > Magnoliopsida > Santalales > Viscaceae > Viscum > Viscum album. The sequence goes on from OY728153.1 coordinate 1,399,218,295, forward strand.
GTGTCTGACCCTCAGCTCGTGGACCGGACCCTCCCGAACGAGCTTGTTGTGTGGGGGAACCCGAGAGCTGGCTGCGATCGCGACGATGATGACGACTGTACAGAAATCCTCTGTGGATTCGACGACGACGAATACAGCACTATGCAATCCTAAGTGGGTCAGTGCTACCGATCATGTGTGGGATAGACCCTGTGTGGGTCAGCACTCAGTGGTCCGATGTGGGCCAGCGCATACCGATCCTGTGTGGGTCAGATCTTGTGTGGGTCATTGTGGGGGTTAGTAACTATCGATCCTGTGTGGTTTATTATAGGGGTTAGTACATATCGATCCTTTGTGGGTCATTGCGGGGGTTAGTACCTATTGATCATGTGTGGTTCTGGCGGCTTTGATGAATCAGTGGCTATATCTAATCATCTTTATCGTCTTATGAAGAAGTATCCATGTGTGAGGTGAATCTTGACTTTCAATCATTATCATTGATATGATTAACATGCTTTCCTATGTGGATTGTGTTGTGCTATCCTGTGTGGATGTGATCGTACTTGGGCTCGGATCTTGGATCTGAACTAGAATTGATGACTTAGGTATATGTATGGGCATATACCTAAGTAGGGTCGGTTATTACTTCGTGATTGTATCATTCCTTTGTGAATTATCCATTGTCGATTCTGGGATACCTTCGGGGGTCTCAGGTTCCCTACTGAGTAGTGTATACTCACCCATTCACGGGCTATGCCCGCACTACATTGTGTTGGTTGTAGATGACGGACATCACTGATCGTGGTTGAGGCTTGTGGAGCGAGTCAGTACCTGGAGGTGGACCACTAGGCGGGACGTACACTGAGCGTACGGCTGGACTCAAGGAGCTATGGATGCTATCTGTACCCACCCTTTTGGTGGTACTTTCAGTGGACAGCCCGACATTGTAGCTTTAACATTCAGTTGTAGTACTTTCTTTTCAGTTGTACTTTACTTTCAGTTTGGGTTTGTATTCTGGCCCACTTTCTTTTCCGCACTTACATTCGTACCCAGTTTTACATAGTTTTTACTTCTGCTTGCTTACTCTGTGTGTTTATTTTCTATATAAATGCAATGCCTTCCCTTTTTATCGGGAATTACTCCTTGGTTCTAGTCGCATGCCCCTGGCCTATGGACGGCGGGCTTGGGTTTTCCCTCAACCATCTGCTGCTCCTCCGCATGGCAGGTTGTACTGGACACACTCCGAGATCACCAGATTTATGGTAAGATATCGAAGTGTCAGTTCTAGATACGTGAGGTTCACATCTTGGGACATGTCATCTATGAGGTGGGAGTTGTGGTGGATCCTGCGTAGATCGAGGCAGTGCTAGCTTGGAAGCCACCCAGGAGAATGACAGAGGTGCAGAGATTCTTGAGACTAGCAGGGGACTACCGGAGATTCGTGCCAGGCTTCTCCAGAGTTGTGGAACCACTCTCAGCTTTGACGAAGAAGGGGAAACACTTTGTGTGGTCAGACAGATGTCAGCAGAGCTTCCAAGAGCTAAGACAGAGATTGACCAGCATGCCTGTCTTGAGGCTACCGGAGGAGGGAGTTGGGTACGTCGTTTACTGCGATGAATCAGAGACCAGACTCATAGGTGTCCTGATGCCGGAGCGGGCAGTGATCGCCTATGGATCACGTCAGTTGAGGCAATATAAGAAGAACTACGCTACCCATGACCTGGAGTTAGAAGCATTGGTTTTCACTCTGAAGATGTGGCGACACTATCTGATGGGAAAACGCATTACAGTCTTTTCTAACCACCAGAGTCTTAGGTACATCTTCTGGCCTAAATTCCTGAACCTGAGACAGCGGCGATGGCTCACGTTCCGCCAGGATTATGACTTTGAGATAGTCTGTACTCCTGGGAAGGTGAACGTAGTAGCTGATGCTCTTAGTAGGAGGACGGACATTCAGATACTTGGGGAGGCGACAGAGCAGCTAGCCGCTTTGTAGATATCCTTCATTGATAGCAATTGAGAAGCCTTTCTACGGTCACTCATTGTCACTCCTCCACTTCTACAGTGGGTCAGAGAGGCACAACATGGGGACATTGACTGTGAGACGTGGCGTGCACATATATCCTCAGGACAGCCACCTGATGGATTCTATGTGGGAGGAGAGCACGCCATCATTTTCAGAGGACATACCATGGTACCAGCTTCTTTATAGGAGGAGGTGCAGAGAGAGTTTCACACTTCCCCTTTAGCGGTACATCCATGAGTGGAAATGATTTACCAGGATCTCAGACGTCAGCACTGGTGGCCGGGTATGAAGAAGGTTGTGGCAGAGTTCGTTTCTCGGTGCCTCACCTGCCAGCAAGTGAAGGCAGAGCACCAGGTACCAGCAGGCCTGGTACAGCCCTTGCAGGTCCCAGTGTGGAAGTGGGATGAGATATCTATGGACTTCGTGACTGGACTTCCACACACTTCCAGTGGTCACGACACCATTTGGGTGATTGTCGACCGACTCACCAAGTCGGAACACTTCTTACCCATCTAAGAGCAGGGATCAGTGGAGTGCTTGGGACGTCTCTACGTTCAGGAGATTGTACTACTTCATGGTGTTCCTTCATCTATCGTCTCCGATCGAGATGCTCTCTTTACTTCCCGACTTTGGAAGGGGTTGCAGGAGGCATTCGGGATGCAGGAACATATGAGCACCGTCATTCACCCTCAGACAGATGGTCAGATGGAGAGGACCATTCAGACTCATGAGGACATGTTCCGCGCATGTGTCCTCGACCTTGGTCGCAGCTGGGAGGACCACTTACCCATGGTGGAGTTCGCGTACAATAACAACTACCACTCCACCATCGAGATCTCACCATACGAGGCGTTGTACGACTGACCATGAAGATCACTGATTTGCTGGACAGACCCTGGGGAGTCAGCACTTGTGGTACCGGAGATGGTCCGGGCCACAAAAAAGAAAGTCCAGGTCATCCAGGAGCAGATGAGGATAGCTCAGAGTCGGCAGAAGTCTTATGCTGATAGGAGGTGGAGGCCACTGGAGATTGAGGATGGCGACCACGTCTTCTTGCAGTTCTCACCTCGACCTGGATTACCGAGATTTGGCAAAGGCGACAAGTTATATTCGTGCTTCATTAGACCCTTCCAGGTCCTCAACAGGATTGGCGAGGTGGCCTATCGCCTGGCTCTACCACCTCAGTTGCACCGATTGCACGACGTCTTCCACGTATCTCAGCTGAGGAGATACATGAATGACCCGACGCATATCATTGACCATGGGGAGCTGGAAATTGATGATGGGGAGACTTTTGCAGAGGTCCTAGTGGAGATAAAGGATCTCCAGGAGCGGGTCCTATGTGGATCGACGATTCGTCTAGTGCGCATCAGATGGCAGCATAGGAACCTTCAAGAGAGTACTTGGGATCGGGAGGCTCAAATTCGTGCTCTGTACCCACATTTGTTTCCATAGTTTTTTTATGTATCTTTACGGGGATGTAAAGCCCTGAGGTGGGAGTAATGTAAAGACCCATAAAATTCAAGTGAAATTTTTTCTTAATTTTCTTTTGTATTTTACAAGAACGCAGTTTCTGACGGAACCAGATTTCGGGGCCTGGTGTGCCCGAAATCATTTTCCAAAGGTTGGCTCGGGTATGTTCAGTGAACGAACGAGCGGGTTTTCCTAAATTTTTAACTGGTGCTCGGAATCGAAATCTGAGGGCACCGATGGAATCGCAGCGTGCGGTAATTGCTTAGGAACACCTATTCCGGAGTTGTGTTTACACGGGAGGAGTTGTTAAAAAATTGTGGAAGATAAAAATAAAATTTAACTACAAATTTTATTTTTAATTCTAAGTGGCAGTCCTTTGAGTGGAAGTTGGGAACCACCCAACTTCCCATGAGAGGTTATGAGGTAGGTGGGGCCCACACGAATCCCACCACTTCATAATCCCTAAAATCCCATAACCCTCCTATTAAATGACACATGAGTTAATTAAGTGGTTTTATTCAATTTTTGAATTTCAAACTTATGTCATGATAATTAAATAAGTGAAGCAATTATTTTATTTTTGTTGGAACATGTTACGTTGAGAGGATTTTGGAGAAAAGCTATAGGGCTTTAAGATCTTCATCTTCTTCGATGAATAATGTGAAAAACGTGAAGAATACAAAGAACGCCAACCTCTAACGAAGGTCGGCATGATCGCCGGATCCTCGGAGATCGACGACACGACCCCGACGAATCTTTTCTCCGTGACGGGATTATTCTCCTTCCGCGACGTGCACTTCCACGACGAACCTTAGTTCAACTACACCCGAGGTAGGGGATTTTATTATGGTTTTTATTCATGAATTCTTCTGTCATTATTCCTCGTTTTAATTGGAACGCTTTCTATCAATTAACAGGAGGGGGCCGGACCGCACAAACATGGTCGACCCTCTTCTATAAATTCTCTTGTCTACCTTGTCGTGGTTTGGAACGGGGATGGCATAGTGCCGTCACACCTCGCGGGATCATGCGGAAAGGATGCGCGGTGCCGTCGCTCCACGCTGGAGAATCACGAAAACAATGTGGTTGGATCGGGGTCGCGGAGGAGGGGCGCGGCGCCGGTGCGCTGCGCCGAACGGACCATGGCCGCGGGGGAGCAGGGAATGGAGTTCAGTTCTGGGCCGCTGGCGTCGGAGCAGGGGGACCAGCCCATGCTAGTCCCGTGGCGGCAGCAGCTGGCCAGCCAGATCAGGCAGACCGGTTAGAGGAGGACCTGGGTGTTATGACCCCCGGCTGGCCGGACAATAGTGGCCCCTCACACGGGGGCCGCGGTTACAATCATGCGCGGGGAAGCCCCCCCCCCCCCCTCGCACCCCAAACCGCTCGGCTGTTTAGGCCGAGCCACCTGGCCAGCGCGCCCGGCTGGGCCGCACCCAAGAAGGCCGGACCCAGACCTGGGTCGGGTCGGCCTAGGTTGGTCCGGGGCAGAAAACCCCACTTTCGGACCTCTTACGGTATTTTGCCCATAACTTGGGCTATGGACCCCCAATCGACGCACTTTCAGCTATGATGCGATCCTTAGATCGAGAGGGTTGTTTTGATATATCACACTAAAGGTTTCATAGTACTTTGAGTTTGGCCGGGTCGGTTAAAACATGAAACCAACCGGACCCTCGGAGCGGAAACACTCATAACTCGAGCTCCGAACGTTTGAATGACGTGACATCGACTTTGTTGGATTCCTCTTAGTGAGACGGACCTTTTGGATTACTCCGCCCAAGTTTTGGACACAGTTGGAGTATGGTCGGTTGGTTTTGACTTAAAAACCAACCAGGCCCCTGGGACGAAAAAGCCAATAACTCTCAGACCGGGGGTCCGATTGACGCACCGTCTTTCACATTGAGTTCATGTTTACGATAGGGAACATTTGGATACATCAACTCCGGACTTAGTGTCAGTTGATGTATCAGCCCCTTGGCTCGTGGAGCGGATCATGCCGAACGAGCTTGATGTGTGCGGTAACCCTAGAGCTGGCTGCGATCGCAATGACAATGATGATTGTACATAGATCCTCTGTGGATTCGACGGCGACGACTACAGCACTTAGCGATCCTACGTGGGTCAGTGATACTGATCCTGTGCGGGTCAGATCCTGTGTGGGTCAGCGCTCAGCGGTCCTGTGTGGGCTAGCGCATACCGATCCTGTGTGGGTCAGATCCTATGTAGGTCATTGCGGGGGTTAGTACCTATCGATCATTTGTGGGTCATTATGGGGGTTAGTACCTATCGATCCTTTGTGGGTCATTGCAGGGATTAGTACCTATCGATCCTATGTGGGTCTGATGGATTTGATGAATCAGTGGCTATATATGATCATCTTTATCGTCTTACGAAGAAGTATACCTGTGTGAGATGAATCTTGATTTTCAATCACAATCTTCGATATGATTAACTTTCTTTACTATGTGGATTGTGTTGTGCTATCCTATGTGGATGTGATCGGACTTGGGCTCGAATCTCGGAGCCGAACTAGAATTGATGACTTAGGTATATGTATGGTCATATAACTAAGAAGAGTCGGATGTTACTTCATGATTGTATCATTCCTTTGTGGATTATCCATTGTGGATTCTGGGAGGCCTTCGGGGCTCTCGGGGTCCCTACTGAGTAGAGTATACTCACCCTTGCACGGGCTATGCTCATACTACGTTGTGTTGGTTGTAGACGACGGACAACGCTGATCGTGGTTGAGGATTGTGGAGTGAGTCGGTATGTAATGACCCAAAGTTTCATTAATGGAAAATCCCTCTTGATCCAGTTAAATGTTTCTTTATGAAAAAAATATTTTTATAAGATGTTAACATCTTTAGTTTTATGTTAAGATTTGTGACCGTTACTTTTATAGCCGATGAACAGTGATCATCTGAGTAGTATAAATATAAGGCTTTAACGAAATCATTTCTACTCAGACAAAGGAAGCGATGGCCTCATCCAGTAGAATTCCACCTTACGAAGCCCATTTGTCGGAGCTCAGAAAAGAGGTGGCGTCTTTGGGCTTTTCCCTTGACCAAGCCCAAGCTGAGCTTCATCAAGTCAAGCTCGAACGTGATCGTCTACGGGAAATATGGAAGTTGATAGAGATTACCACTTGAGCGATGTTATCCGAGCAACCCCAAGAGTCTGTCACCATCGCACACCTTACCCTTAGGTCTTATGCGGCTATTTTATGGGGTTATGTAACAAATAAGTAGCACCATGTTCATGTACATTATTTTTTTTATATAATAATTAATATAATTTCTAGTCATTTTTGATACATTGTAATTAGTTTTTAAAGTACAAATGGTGTTTTTAGTTATTATTTAATTAAGATTTATATTTTATTAAATTAAAATATTTTTGAATTAAATAATATTTTAATAAAATATTATTATTAATATTAAATTAATTTTTTTAAGTATAAATGATCTTATAATTTTATGAATGCAATTAAAATTTTTATTAAGGTTTGAAAGCCATTTCTGTCAAAACCCGTGAATTTTTTATAAATGTCGGTTTTTATTTTAAAAGTGAATATTCACAAATTTTGAAAATTATTTAGATAAAATAAATATTATTTTTGGAATCAGGACGTCGAAATTATCCAACGATGAATTTTTCATAATTTTCTGAGACAGTCAAATTTTTGGGTAAAAATTAAATACCATTTAAATATATAATGTGTTTTATGACATCATAATGACCCAATGGTGATGTAATAAAATACCATAATCCTTATATTCGGACAATATGTGTTTTATCATTAAAATAATGAGGTTTTGGGTTTGTTTGACTTACTTTTCAAAGCATTAATGGAGCCTTCAAGACTTATTCAACACTTTGCCTTTTTAAATTAATTTCCATGGGAGTGTGACTCACCTCCACATAAGCAACCCTAATTTTTTTAATAAGTTCGGACCTTGGACTTGTAAAATAATTTTTTCCTCTTTCCTTTTCCAGAAACCATGGGAAAATACCATGGGATGGTTTGTGGTTTGGATTATTTTTATATAAGGGGTCCCAAACCTAAATAATAAAGAATTCTCTCACCTTTCCTATACAAACCCACCCAAGCTCCAACTTCCTCCTCACTCAAATCCCTTGAAGTTCGTTCAAACTCTTCCCTACACTCTCTAGAATCCTCTCAAGGTGCCCCTATATCCCAAGAAGCCTCTCACAAGCCTCTCTCTAGCCTTTGGAAGCACACTTCCAAGTAAGGGGTTTTCTTCCTTTCTCATTTTTTTGTCAATTTTCTTTAAGTTCTATTTCCCTTTATATTTCAATTATGAATGTTGGGGTATGGTTTCTCACCTCCCCCATACTGCCCTCTTATTGTTTGAATGATGGTATAACCCTTTCTCTCTCATTAAATGCCTCCCATGTACACCCGTTACTATGCCGAAATTCCGAAAGGAAATTCTCTCTCTCTTCTTTTACATTCAAGCAATAATTTTGTATCATGAATCTAAATTCCATTTCTATTGTTGGGACATGTATATATATGATCTCCTTACTGTCCATTACATGTAAATATGATGAGTAACCCCTTTCTCTCTCATCAACCTTTTTTATGAATTCTTATGTCACGCCGTTCCGCTGCCGAAATCCCACCGATTTTCTAAGCCAATGTCTTTGTGTAGTGAATACCATGCCCATTTCTCCATAAAGGGTACTCACATTTATGCACATTTACATATTGATTATAAAGTTTCATGTATTATTTCCACATTCCTTTATCGTGGAAGAAATGATTATGTTTTATGAATCCATGTTTTATGATCCATGTGGCACACTTATGCATGAAATGAAATGTTTAAGAAGGGTGTGCCCTTTATAGCGCTCCAATGCATTTGATAAAGTATAGTATCATGATACGTCATGTTAAATGAGTGTTGACTCATGCTTATTCAAGTTCAAGGAGGGTTTACTCGTGCTTCAAGTGCAATGAGGGTTTACTCATGCTCCATGTGCAATGAGCCTTGGCTCATGCTAATTCAATGTTAAGTGTTGTTGCCACATTTCCATGTTATGATTATCATGCTTTATCATTCCTTTATGTTCATGTTTCTCTTATGCTCTATTGATATGCCCATTGCCTAACATGTATTGTACTCCTAGTGTTATTCATTATGTACTCCCTTATTGGGCTTTATAGCTCACCCTTTTCTTATGCATGTCCTCAGGTTATCCCATGCAATGCTAAGTACGAAGGAATGTAGTGGTCATGTAAAGGATGTTTTCAATAAAGAGGTTGTATTTCAAGTTTAAAGTTTTTATGTAATGATACTAAGCCCCAAAGACACTAAACCTCTCGATCTTCTTTGTTGTATCAAGTGAAGTTTTATGTAATAAAGCATGTTTAAGTTGTAATAAAAAGCAGGGTTGTCATAGTTGGTATCAAAGGATAGGTTTAGTTATTTTTGGGATTAGGAAACCCTAGTAAAGCCTTAGATACAAGACTAAGTATAATAAAATCATCCCTAAGTTTTGTTAAATACTATGTAAGTGGTTTATCAAACAAATAAATCCATGTCTGGATACGAGTAGGTATAGGCGGCTCTGGCACAGATGTATCCTTGGGGTAAAACCCGAAAACACCGCTATGAGCTAGACTCGAACGGGAACTGGTGCACGACAACGGGCCTTGCTGCACTCTTGGTTACGACACTCCCGGGGGATATGTTTTGATAAATTCACAATCTTAGTATGAACCCTTATTAAAGAAAAAATGCCCCTAAGAATATATGTTAGAAGGAAGGTCATGAAAAGCCTGGATTGAATCCTATAGACTCATGAGTTAAATATATTAAAGTATATTTATAAGTCATCAAAATTTTGTCTTTGGATTACCCTTTATGTGTTACGCCTAACTTTCCTTTTATTCCAGCCAATGGCCGGTAATAGGAGAACTCAGGCTAACAACCGTTGTGAAGATCAGTGTGATGATTGTACTTATGAGAAGCCCAATCCAATGGGAGTGAGAATCGCAAACTTTGTCACGCTTATCTCTCAGCTAACTCAAGTTTTGAATAGAAACACTGGTCAAGAGGAACGTTCAACCCCCCCTAAGAAAGAACAAGTCGCTATTGAAAGCTTCATGAGACAAAGGCCTCCTACTTTTAGTGGATCATCCTATCCCACGATCACTGAACAATGGATCAACTCCATTGAAAAGATATTCTCCATCCGCAAATGCTCTGAAATAGAGAAGGTTCTCCTGGCGGCTTATCGTATGGAGGGTGAAGATGATCAATGGTGGACGTTGATCAAAAATATGAAGCCTGAGGAGGAGATGGAGGCTTTGGAATGGAAGGAATTCCGGAATATGTTTTTCGATAACTATTTTCCACGCACCCTCCGTCTTAAGATGGAAAGGGACTTCCTTTACCTCAAACAAAAAGATTAAGAATCTATGGGAGCGTATGAGGAAAACTTCACAAGGCTTGCACGATACGCTTTCGGCTTTGTCGTTACCCCCTAATGCAAGGTTGACCGCTTCTTTTTTGGGCTGAAGCCTAGCTTGTAGAAAGAATTAGCGATCCGTGACTTCGACAGCTATGAGGAAATTGTTCGATGTGCCCTCAAGGTTGAAATGGAGATCGGAGAATCACAAGGGTATAATGGGGACAAGAAGCGGAAGGTGGACTTCAATTATGGTGGTCCAATGGATAAATCCAACGGCGCAAAGAAATTCCAGCACCCCACTTGCCAAAAGTGTGGAAAGAAGCACCCTGGAAATTGCCTTAGGGGGACAAGAAAATGCTTCAAGTGTGGAAGAGAAGGGCACCTAGATGTTAACTATCAGCAAGAAGGACCCGCGGCTGCGACAGAGGAGAGGAACGCTCCGTTCGAACCTCAACGCGTTGTTCAATGCTACAAATTCAAATAACCGGGTCATTTTTCAAATTAGTTCCCTAATCCACGGGTTATCGGAGGCAATCAACAACCTCCAAGACAGCAAGGAAGAGCTTTTGCCATCACTTCTGCCGAAGTGAACCCCGACAACATAGTGGTGATAGGTACACTAGTTATTCATTCAAGAATAACGAACATACTTTTTGATTCAGGTTCTACACATTCTTTTATATCTCAAAAGTTTAGTAGAAAAATCTCTGCACCACCACAAATCATGGAAGAAAAGATGTCGGTGAGTACGGAAAATGGGGCAATCATTGCATCTCATGAGTATAAGTCCTCCCCTGTTATAATATGTGGATTGAATTTCCCAGCGAACCTCGTCATACTCCCTTTGTTGGAATTTGATGCAATTCTTGGCATGGATTGGCTTTCCTTATATAGAGCCAACATAAATTGTCGGGAGAGGGAAATCACACTCCATATGGAGAATCGACCCCCGATTCTTTACAAGTGTCAGGAGGAAGATGAATCTCCTTTAGCTCCATCATCTCAAGCATGGATATTACTGCCTTATGAGCAAGCATATCTGGCTCATATGATTGATTCCAAGGATGAAACCACCCTTGAAGAAATGCCTATTGTGAGGGAATTTGCTGAAGTATTTCCTGAGGAACTTCGTGGTCTTCCTCCAAGAAGAGATGTTGAGTTCTCAATTGAACGTATACCTGGGGCGCTACCAATATCCAAGACTCCAAATAGAATGGTTGTTGTTGAGCTTGAAGAGCTGAAGAAACAACTACAGGAGAATCTGGATAAAGGGTTTATACGCCCCAGTGCATCACCATGGGGTGCACCAGTCCTCTTCGTCAAGAAGAAGGATGGGTCAATGCGGATATGCATCGATTATCGTGAACTTAACAAAATCACGATAAAGAACAAGTATCCTCTCCCAAGAATTGATGACTTGTTTGATCAGCTGCGTGGAGCACAATACTTCTCCAAGGTCGACTTGCGGTCGGGATATTATCAAGTAAGGGTGAAGAAGGAAGATATCCCCAAGTATGCTTTTCGTACAAGGTACGGGCACTATGAATTCATAGTAATGCCTTTCGGACTCACCAATGCTCCAACAATCTTCATGGACTTGATGAATAGAGTCTTTAGAGATTACCTAGACAAATTTGTGGTAGTCTTTATAGATGATATTCTAATATACTCCAAAACCAAGGAGGACCATGAGGAGCATTTAAAAACTGTACTAGAGACTTTGCGCAAGGAGAAGCTCTATGCAAAGTACAGCAAGTGTGAGTTTTGGTTGAAGGAAGTCTCATTCTTGGGTCATATCATCCCAAGCAATGGGATATCTGTGAACCCCTCCAAAACAGATGCAATTGAGGGATGGCCGAGGCCAACATCGGTAACTGATATCCGTAGCTTCTTGGGGTTAGCTGGATATTATCGACGATTTGTGAGAAATTTCTCAGGATTGTCCAACCCTCTTACCATGCTAACTCGAAAGGGAGTAAAGTTTTCTTGGAGTGATGAATGCGAAGAAATCTTCAAGGAGTTGAAAAGGAGGCTTATCACTGCACCCGTGCTCACTTTACCCACAAGTGGGGAGCTTTTTGTGGTATTCAGTGATGCTTCGAAGAAGGGCTTAGGATGTGTGCTGATGTAGAATGATAAAGTAATATCCTATGCCTCAAGGCAGTTGGAAATCCATGAGCGAAACTACCCAACGCATGATCTGGAGTTGGCGGCGGTGATCTTTGCCTTGAAAATCTGGCGGCATTATCTCTATGGAGAGAAATGTGAGATATATACTGACCACAAGAGTCTTAAATATATATTCACACAGAAAGAGCTTAATATGCACCAGAGAAGATGGATAGAGCTCATCAAGGATTATGACTGTTCAATATATTACCACCCTAGGAAAGCGAACAAGGTGGCGGATGCCCTAAGTTGAAAGGATACAACAATTCTATCAATTATGAGAATTGAGAAGGATCCAATCTTCTTAGACTTGATGAAGATGGATTTGGGAATCATAAAGAAGGGAACATCATCAATCCTTTCACAAATGATTGCTCAACCATCTCTTTTGGAAAGTTTAAAGGATGCTGAAAAGGATGATGCGGGAATCCAAGAAAAAGTGGAAGCTATCAAAAAGGAAAAATCCTCAGAGTTTAATGTTAATGAAGAAGGAATTGTGCGGTTTGGGAAAAGAATATGTGTTCCATCAAGTTCGGAGCTGAAGAAGGAACTTTTGGATGATGCACATAGTTAAAAATTCACTATTCACCCAGGGAGCACAAAGATGTATCAAGATCTACGAGAAAACTTTTGGTGGGATAATATGAAGAAGGAGATCGCTGAATATACATCAAAGTGCCTGGAGTGTCATCAAGTGAAGGCAGAGAGGCATAAGTCTAAGGGGATGATGCAACCATTTCCCATACCAGAATGGAAATGGGAGAACATCACCATGGACTTTGTCACCGGACTTCCAAGGACATCCAAAGGCAACAATGTAATCTGGGTTGTTGTGGATTGTCTTACAAAGACTGTACACTTCATTGCTATTAGAGAGGATTTCTCTCTGGATCAACTGACACAGATATATATCAGGGAAGTGGTATGGTTGCATGGAGTACCACTATCTATTGTGTCTGACCGAGATCCAAGATTTACCTATATGTTTTGGAAGAGTCTTCAACATGCTCTGAATACTGAACTGAACTTCAGTATGGCCTATCATCCTCAAACTGATGGCCAATCTGAGCGGACTATCCAAACACTTGATGATATGTTGAGAGCATGATCAATGGACTTTAAAAGAGGATGGGATCAACATCTTCCTCTGGTTGAGTTCTCTAACAATAATAGTTTCCACTCGAGCATCCAAATGGCACCATATGAAGCCCTGTATGGGAAAAGGTGTAGAACACCGGCATGTTGGGACGAGGTCAGTGAACGTAAGCTGCTTGGACTAGAAATGGTCGAAGAAATGGTGGAGAAGGTGAAAACCATTCAGCATCATATCAAGGCAGCCCAAAGTCGACATAAGAGTTAGGTAGATAATCTTCGACAAGACCTTGAGTTTAAAGTCGGAGACATGGTGTTTTTACGCATATCTCCGTGGGAGAAGGTCATGAGGTTTAGAAAGAAATGGAAGTTAAGTCCAAGGTACATCGGCCCCTTCGAGATTCTTGATCGTGTTGGGGCTGTGGCCTATCGACTAGCACTTCCACCTACTATGGCCAAGGTGCATGATGTCTTCCATGTATCCCTCTTAAAGAAGTACATACCAGACCCTTCACATGTACTCTCTTCCGAGGTGGTACTATAAGAAGATGATCTTTCTTATTAGGAGAAACCAGTGAAGATCTTAGATCGTAGGGAAAAAGTTCTACGAAATAAGACAATGCCCCTCGTCAAGGTGTTGTGGAGAAACCACAAGTTTGAAGAAGAAACTTGGGAGTCGGAGGATATGATGAAGCTAAGTTACCCACATTTGTTTTAGTGTGGGAAAAGGAAAATTTCGAGGGCGAAATTTCTTAAGGGGGGAATGTTGTAACGACCCAAAGTTTCATTAATGGAAAACCCCTCTTGATCCAGTTAAATGTTTCTTTATGAAAAAAATGTTTTTATAAGATGTCAAATTATTTAGTTTTATGTTAAGATTTCTGACCGTTACTTTTATAGCCGTTGAACAGTGATCATCTGAGTAGTATAAATATAAGGATTTAACGAAACCATTTCTACTCAGACAAAGGAAGCGATGGCCTCATCCAGTAGAATTGCCCCTTACGAAGCCCATTTGTCGGAGCTCGGAAAAGAGGTGGAGTCTTTGGGCTTTTCCCTTGACCAAGCCCAAGCTGAGCTTCATCAAGTCAAGCTCGAACGTGATCGTCTACGGGAAAAATGGAAGTTGATAGAGATTACCACTCGAGCGATGATATCCGAGCAACCCTAAGAGTCTGTCACCATCGCACACCTTACCCTTAGGTCTTATGTGGTTATTTTAAGGGGTTATTTAACAAATAAGTAGCACCATGTTCATGTAAATTATTATTTTTATATAATAATGAATATAATTTCTAGTCATTTTTGATACATTGTAATTAGTTTTTAAAGTACAAATGGTGTTTTTAGTTATTATTTAATTAAGATTTATATTTTATTAAATTAAAAGATTTTTGAATTAAATAATATTTTAATAAAATATTATTATTAATATTAAATTAATTTTTTTATGTATAAATGATCTTATAATTTTATGAATGCAATTAAAATTTTTATTAAGGTTTGAAAGCCATTTCTGTCAAAACCTGTGAATTTCTTATAAATGTCGGTTTTTATTTTAAAAGTGAAAATTCACATATTTAGAAAATTATTTAGATAAAATAAATATTTTTTTTGGAATCAGGATGTTGAAATTATCCAACGGTTAATTTTTCATAATTTTCTGAGACAGTCAAATTTTTGGGTAAAAATTAAATACCATTTAAATATATAATGTGTGTTATGACATCATAATGACCCAATGGTGATGTAATAAAATACCATAATCCTTATGTTCGGCCAATATGTGTTTTATCATTAAAATAATGAGGTTTTGGGTTTTTTTGACTTACTTTTCAAAGCATTAATGGAGCCCTCAAGACTTATTCAACACTTTTCCTTTTTAAATTAATTTCCATGGGAGTGTGACTCACCTCCACATAAGCAACCCTAATTTTTTTAATAAGTTCGGACCATAAACATGTAAAATATCGATTTAATATTTTCTTTTCCAGAAACCATGGGAAAATACCATGGGATGGTTTGTGGTTTGGATTATTTTAATATAAGGGGTCCCAAACCTAAATAATAAAGAATTCTCTCACCTTTCCAATATAAACCCACCCAAGATCCCACTTCCTCCTCACTCAAAGCCCTTGAAGTTCGTCCAACCTCTGCCCTACCCTCTCTAGAATCCTATAAAGGTGCCCCAAGCTCCCAAGAAGCCTCTCACAAGCCTCTCTCTAGCCTTTGGATGCACACTTCCAAGTAAGGGGTTTTCTTCCTTTCTCATTTTTTTGTCAATTTTCTTAAAGTTGTATTTCCCTTTTTATTTCAATTATAAATGTTGGGGTATGGTTTCTAACCTCCCCCATACTGCCCTCTTATTGTTTGAATGATGGGAGAACCCTTTCTCTATCATTAAATGCCTCCCATGTACACCCGTTACTATGCCGAAATTACGAAAGGAACTCCTCTCTCTCTTCTTTTACATTCAAGCAATACTTTTGTATCATGAATTTAAATTCCATTTCTATTGTTGGGACATGTATATATATGATCTCCTTACTGTCCATTACATGTAAATATGATGAGGAACCCCTTTCTCTCTCCTCATCCTTTTTTATGAATTCTTATGTCACGCCGTTACGCTGCCGAAATCGCACTGATTTTCTAAGCCAATGTCTTTGTGTAGTGAATACCATGCCCATTTCTCCATCAAGGGTATTCACCTTTATTCACATTTACATATTGATTATAACGTTTCATGTATGAATTCCACATTCCTTTATCGTGGAAGAAATGATTATGTTTTATGAATCAATGTTTTATGATCCATGTGGCACACTTATGCGTGAAATGAAATGTTTAAGAAGGGTGCGCCCTTTATAGTGCTCCAATGAATTGGGTAAAGTATAGTATCATGATACGTCATGTGCAATGAGTATTGACTCATGCTAATTCAAGTGCAACGAGGGTTTACTTGTGCTTCAAGTGCAATGAGGATTTACTCATGCTCCATGTGCAATGAGCCTTGGCTCATGCTAATTCAATGTTAAGTGTTGTTTCCACATTTCCATGTTATGATTATCATGATTTATCATGCCTTTATGTTCATGTTTCTATTATGATCTATTGATATTCCCATTGCCTAACATGTATTGTACTCCTCATGTTATTCATTATGTACTCCCTTACTGGGCTTTATAGCTCACCCTTTTCTTATGCATGTCCTTAGGTTATCCCATGCAATGCTAAGTACGAAGGAATGTAGTAGTCATGTAAAGGAAGTTTTCAATAAAGATGTTGTATATCAAGTTTAAAGTTTTTATGTAATGATCCTAATCCCCAAAGAAACTAAACCTCTCGATATTCTTTGTTGTATAAAGTGAAGTTTTGTGTAATAAAGCATGTTTAAGTTGTAATAAAAAGCAGGGTTGTCATACGGTACATGGAGGTGGACCGCTGGGCAGGACATACATGGAGTGGACGGCTAGAACCGAGGAGCTGTAGAGGCTATCAGTACTCACCCATCAGGTGGGACATTCAGTGGACGGCCCAACATTACGGCTTTACCTTTCAGTTGTTGTACTTTCTTTTCAGTTGTACATTACTTTCAGTTTGGGTTTGTATTCTGGAACACTAACTTTTCCTCACTTACTTTCGTACCCAGTTTTACTTAGTATTTACTTCTTCTTGCTTACTATGTGTGATTGTTTACTATATAAAGGAAATGTCATCCCTTTTTATTGGGAATTACACTTTGGTGCTTGTCGCCAGCCCCTAGCATATGGAAGGCGGGCTTGTTGTAGTCATGGCACGGGCCCCAAGGACAGGTCATGACATGTTGCACATTTTCACTGTCCGTTGGCCACAGGACATTGGTGGTTTCCTACTGGGATTTACTTCTCACAAACTATTTGAGTCATGTCTTGAGCCCAAATAGAAAATATTTTTGTAGGTGTTGATAACGGCAAGAGTCCATATACTGGTACTTGATTGCTATAGGGGAGTAGAAGAGCATGTGACCGAGCTTAGGCTTGCAATGCTTCTTAGTTCCTGCTACACTATTTTGTTTTTCTATACAGTACTTATACCTCATACTATATTGGTTTAGATTGAAGTGCATCCTTTTTAGGCTACTTTCATAAAATTAGAGACATATTTCATCATTATATATTTGATTGTTGGTCATCTTATACTTCTGTACTATTTTCCATTTCATCTTGTTATTGTATACTTCTTCTGGTTCTGGTATGTTTACATTTTTCCACTGCGCTACACTTTGAAAAATTAGGTCATAGTTTCCCCACTATCAGACCTAGGACCTCACTTCTATTCGACAGCCTCTGGCATCTGGGAAAATTCCCTTGAGGTCATGTGACCAATCGAGCTCAGGGCAGCCATTGTGTGGCACCCAAATCTGGGATGTTACAAATCCCTTCCTCTACATCAAAAGTATTCTTAACCTCTCTATATATATGTACGGTGAAGGGAGTAACTACATACTGGAGGGAATACTGCGGTTCCTCCTCTAAGAATCTCACTCAAGAAACCACATTAAAAATGATATCCTGAGAATAATGAATTAGATCCTCAAACATGATCCCCATATCCCTTAAGGACATACTCCCTTGATGGGGGGAGAGTATCTCTTTCTGCATCTTGTCCTTTATCGTCAACGAGAGTAATTATTCCAAGAAATTATCCTTAATGTCCAAGATTAGAACATCAGTATCATTCCTCTACCCAATGTAAAACATTCACCACTAATGTTGTTCCCCCATCATATGTATCACTGGTAGGGGAACATATTACTCTATGGATCCTAGATCATGATGAAAGTGATCACCATATATTCAAGATAACTCTCCCTCTCCATGTCTAGGAAAATACCCTCATACTTTCACAGTTTTTTGCTTTTAGAAACAATGAATCGCCTTCTTCAACTCGTTTTCCTCTTCCGCTGGATCAATCCTCTATCAATCGACTGGGTTAGCTTATTGAGCCTCCACAGATCAAGACACTCATGGGTGATGAAAAATTTCCATAGTTGAAAGGTAAATAAGGAATTTATAAGCTCGGGTAGTGTAGAATTCATTTTGGATCCATTTTAATACATTATTTATTTTAATTTCTCCAAAACACCCAATCAAACAAGAATTGGATTCATCATTATTCATGTATCTTTCCTATGGTCTCTACCCTACATTCATTGTTTCCTCACATGGTTTTTTGGTAAATTTAGTGTCCTTGAATCCGATCATGGAAGGGACTAGATTCCAGTGTCCTAGCTAGTCTTCCCTGGCCTAAGTCACACACCAATACCACCTAACATTGTTTCCCCACCAACCCATGAAATCCACATTGTTCCTAACTCCAAACTGCATCCTATCTCTCAACCATCATCTTTGATACCATTCTGTCTTGACCCTCCTTCTTCAGGATGAGGTAAGGGATAGAAATATCCCAAGACCTTCCTTCTTGTGGATGATGGATAAATAATAACCCTTCCCCCTCGAGTCTTGCCTCTAATAAGCCCCAGGCTTGTGGCCATCACCATGGGTATAGATATCTCACAAATATGGGAGGAATTACGATTTTATAGTAACCAATATCAGGATATAAGATGTATCATCCTAAAAATACTCCAATACACAAATATATGTATAATTAATCCAAAATCATCTCACGTTCATTTTTAATGTAAAACTTATAAAAATATAAAGAAAACTCCAATGTATGTACCAGAATAAAATTAATAAGTGAAACAACACACATCTGTATCCTCAAAGCAAGTGAGGACAAGAAGATTCTGCATAATCTCTCTGAAATCCCGAAAATAGTATTATATATTTTGTGTGAGCATATGAGTATACTTAGTAAGAAAAAACCAAATTACCTCATTCACAAATGGGAAAAGCATACGAATTCCGTTGTAAGAAAACATTAAAAAAATCAAAACCTCTTAAAAAGATATACTATCCACCCCAAACACCATAGGGAATGATCACCAAATAATTGAATTCATGTAAAATATTTTAAAGTAATAATCACATCGATATTCCAGAACCTTGCACCACTTTCAACTGGATAACTTCTCATCCCTAATTTCAGACATCCTAATGCTACCACATTCTTCCACAAGCCTCACTATCATAACCTTCTCACACACACCTAATCCAAACACTACATAACATATCTCCCATGAACACATATTCCTTAAAACTAAAACCCCATCCCAAAGTCACCTTTGAAATAACCACACGACTGATCCCGAAGAAACATGGAATGAACACCCCAACCACAAACAATTGGGCCTCATAACCACAGCACAACCTGCCCGTTGATTCTAGGTCTACCAAATCCTAGAAGAGGGAGTAGAGAAGATCCAAAAACCATCCAAATATCCTCTAACAAGTATTTTGGGAGTGGACACCCTCCCCCATAATAATGGGGTGTATAAAACATAGTGTTCAACACAGGTGGGTTGCATATAGAAATCACAAGGAACTACATGTATGTGCATATATATAAGTAACGAACACTCTACCCAAAATATGGGTATTAAAAACAAAAAATAGACCACACCAAAAGTTCCTTTACTGCCAAAACTATATTCATGTAAAACCCTAGAGAAACTATCACTTCTTTGAGTTGAAAACTAAATACTTCTTCACTACAAATATCATCTTGAATCATATACCTATCCATTTTATTTAACCAATTTTTATTCTGTAATATAAATTTATTATTTAATTTATTCCTCCATAACTAGGAAACATCAGAACACTATAGTCATTATAAGGTGAAACAATAATACTAATTAATAAAAAACCAGACAATAAATGACACATCCAATAACATTATTCAAAGTTATACCACCCATTCCGTCCACGATAGCCCCACATAATAGCATCACCACACCCAGAACAACAATAAAGAAGAACGTGACACAACCCCATCATGCATCCCCACAACCCAACCACTACCTAGGTTAATTCCCCTTACATAACAAGTTCATCCATTCCACAATGAATCAATCTCTCAGCCTAAGATACCTTCAGACAACATGTAACACCCAATGTGAACAACCATAATCCTAGTCACAGAACCACACTATAAGAACATACACAAGGCCGAAGAAAACCACACATAACATACTACGACACCAACAAGGGACGTTTTATTTATATTTAGAATAAAAAATAGTGATTTAATTCCACTTGATAAAATAATGGTTATCAGAATATAGGATAAATCCTGGGGAATCAATTAAATTTACTTAATATACATGGTTAACCAATTTCATAACCTTATAGAAATTCATAGGCTTTTCAATAACATGTATTCAAAACCCATCCAAGTATGAAAATAGCAACCATAAACAACTATGTTTCTTAGAATCAATACGTCCCCTGCAAAACCCAACTTGGATCAAGGATAACATATAAACAAAGAAAAAATCACCGATATTTATATTCGCACATTTATTACATAATATTACCATTTTTAATTGGTTTAAATGGTGTTCACAATAGAAAATGTGAACACTCAACCGACATGATTCCCAAACGAAATATAGGCAATGGAATCCTCACATAGAAGAACAAATGATCAATAATCCCTCCTTCCACCAAAACCGAAGGGCCCTATGTGTAGGTGATTAATATTATAGGGGAAAACCAAAAATACATCTACAGAAATAGCGAACTACTCCTTGGGGAATAAAGGCTCTATGAAGACACAGTTAAATTGAAAAACCCTGAGGAAAGTAATATCTTAGTTCAAAAGTGACAGATCCTAAATCTATAGAGAAAACTGTTTTAAAGGCCATTAATAAAGGATCACGATCTAGACCATAATGTTTTTGAGTCAAAGGAAGATTCATCATTTTAGTAGTTAAATATTATTTTAAATAACCCCATAAAATCTCTACATACTGAATTTAACTCACTTAATTTCCAGGGTAACATTAAAGGGGAAAAATAGGAAAAACTAGGAAAACCTTGAAATGGCTCACCGATGGGTTAGACGCTAACATGAGTCGTCGATAGTGAGTCACTGATGCCTGAATCATAGATCCCACTCAGTGACACCACTCATCGATTCCACTCATAGATTCCACAAAAATACACCACTCACTGAAGCCAATCAGTGATGCCTGACCTACCAACGCATTTACCTACTAATTCCTCATGCTACTGACACCTCAACCTACTGATGCCCTGACCTACCAATGCCCTGAGCCACTGATTCCCTAAGTCACCAATGATGAGCTACCATCATGAGCTACCAACACCAACCTACTGACACTGAATGACCAATTCCACTCATTGATGCCTGACTCGTTGTTGAAAAAACTAGAAATTTGGGAATGTCTGTAATTGAGTGACTGTTTCCTCCCAGAACACCCCCAAACACTATATTTTTAGAATTTAATAGACCTGGGAGGTTCAGTCCATTAAAATTCCAATCATATCCAAGTTCATAATCTCGTAACATGTCATAAATCATATAAGTTTATAACACAAGAATAATTAGGAAAACATTGAACATGATATATGAGAGGACAAAAATTAAATAAGACTTATGTTTATGAAGTACACATAATCAATGAAGGACTTTTCCTTATTCAAATATAAATTCCAAGTCTATCATTGTGGGTTGGGATCACTCAATATTCTGTCATATCCATAGTCAAGGTTAATGCCCATGAAAATCATAGTTGATAGAGTCCCTTAGAAAATTAGGTCCACTCCCCATTCTAGTCATTATAATCTAAAGATAAATCATACATTTCCCCATTAATTGGAGTGATATATAATTCTGAGCCCACTAATCACATAATTAAAAACAGACATATGTTTGATAATAGATCATAAATTATTCAACATATATCATAACTACAATATCCAAGAACCTAGAATCCAAGTGTAACTGGTTACATTGTTACATTTTCTCTATAAATAATGAATTGTTTCCTAAAGAACTAAATAGTTCATTAGTATTGGTAAAATAGAAAAAGTATTTAATCACACATTACATTTGAAAAAATAAAACAAAATAACAATTAAATTTAATATTTTTTATCAAGGAACTCATTTAAGGACTTGTTTTTTATATCATGGGGAAAGGCAACAAAATTAGGTTGTTCTCAGATTCTCTTTAAGGGTTATGTTAAATGTTTTATATTAGGGGTAACTAAAGAATAAACAATATGGAAAGGTAAATAATATAAAACACATAACATTTAATAAATTACCTAATCATTACTAATAATATAGATGAATGAAATTATGATCAAATAATACCAAAGTATTAATTACATTAACTTGAAACTTATCCACATATAATGTAATAACTAAAATAATCACAAGTACATAAATAACAAATATAATAATGATTGAATGCATAATTCCAGACATCACAGATTTACCATCATGTTCTTGTTCCAATAAAAAATATTTAAATGTAAAAGGACACATCCAAATACACTAACTAATATTTCTCATAAGACATACTTATGCATATAGGTGATATATCATTCACCTCTAATCCCATAATAAGTCTAATGCATTAAACATATGAAATATGACAACAATAAATTTATAAAAATCAAAATAAACATTCATATTAAAAATCTAGAATACAAATTGTCAATATTTCCCATGTGAAATAGATCATAAACAATTTAGAGAATTAATATCATATGAAATTATCCATAGTGGTTTATAACAAAACTGAAGTGTTGTTTTTGTGGATCAATAATAAGACACAAAAAGATCATTAAAATAGTTATTATGTAAAATAAATTTTCCATTTTGAAATCCACAGTTAGAAAACTAAAACATTTCAAAACTATTTGGAAAATCTTTTTCATTGGTAAGAAACTCATAATCTTATAAAATAATATTAAAATAAATTAAAATTATTGATGGCTGAAAAATTACATTCATGTTTCGTATGTTAAAATAACTATTCTTTCTATCTTTTTTGTCAAATTCAAAATGTAAAATATTTGAAAAATGATGGAATGATTATTTTTAAAACATTTTTTAAAAATTAAAACATGGGTAAAAATATAATTATTATATGATTTGATTATATTAAAAATATTCACTTAAATGTTTTATTGAAAATAGGGCTATGAAAGAAAACTAATCTCGATCGAGTAGAAAAACAAGTCATTTTGTCTTTAAAATGATGATTTTGGTTTCATGACTAAATAAAGTGTAAAAAATTAATGGAAAACAAATAAATTATATAAATGGTCATTTGAGAAGATAATTTTTTAATTTTTCGAGATAAAGGTAAAATATTTCTCCAACTGATAATTAAAAATTAATTTCCCTAAATGACGTTTCTGAAATAAACCCTCACCACATTCATAACATTTGATTCATAACCCCCTTGAAGTAAATATGTAAAAATGAAACATTCAATATATAGAAATGATCATTATATTAAATATATAATGGTTTTTAGTAACCCATAATAAAAATAAATAGGTTTATAATACAAAATATGTCTCGAAAGACTGGAAATTGAGAAGATATCACTTACAGAGATCATATATTTTAGTGATAAATTACCAATGACTTGATTATGAGTATCAATTTTAAATCGACCAAAAAATTAGAAATACAATATAAAAACATAAAAAATAATTATAGTTATACTATTATAATATGAAATAAAATATTGATTTTATATTACCTAATTAAAATTAATTGAGTTATGAAACCCCTTACTACTTGGTGAATTTAAATTAAAATACCCTAGGAGAAATAATTTTAATTCAAACATAAAATAACATGAATTATGAATTATTCATGGTATAATATAAAATATGGTAATATATACACCATATTAGATAAAATGGTGCATTGTTTGAAAATATTGATTAAGAAAAGGAAATTGAGATGGAATCCCATATCATAGGTTTGAAACATCACTTATGTTATTTATCTTCTTCATTAAAATAACATAGGTAAATTACATATATTATTATGAAATATTGTCATGAATTTTATTGATTTAATTTTATTTAAAAACATATAATCTTTAATTACCTAAAAAATTATGTTCGAAATGTACATTTTAATGATATTCGTTTCATATATACAAATTGACTTTCGTAGTTTAGATATTGTAAAATAGTGGATTATTTCATCATCTCAAAAATAATAATCTCAATATAATTTAATAATTAAGAATAAATTAAAATTTTAAAACCATCCAAATAATATTGTTATGAAACTTGGACTATTTTACAGTCATTGAAATAGAATGTTATACGTATGTAAGAATGACATTTACATTTTTTGTACGATCATGATTGATGGAACATTTGTAAATAATAACTTTATAAAATGATAATTCTTAAATAAATATAAAATTATTTGTTTAAATACTCATTTACAACGAATTTATGTGAATAGGGTTCGAAAAAAATAACATTGCTTCGTATATATGGTAATCCAAATATACGCCTGAATGATGTTATCATTTTTAAATTTATTGGACAATGTGAAATTATATAATATATTATCTTTCAAAATAATAATTTTATCGTTAATATATGTATATATATATTAAATCTATCATTATACCCATTTATGAGTGGTGGGGATCGAAAATGAACTTAATCATTTTTTAAGGAGGTAGTTCTTCGTACACACAAACAATGATTTCATTTCCCATTTGATGTGAGAGGATATTGATAAATGGATTGAAATAAAAATAAAGCAACTCATTAAATATTAGGTTCTATTTTTATTCTACCATAAATGATGAATAATATTTTATGGATTTGGAATAATAAATAAAAAAACACATGGTTATGAACGACAACACTTCTTTCCACAACCTCATTATATTTACAAAAAATCCTTCTTATGAGGGATTTATAATAAGCAAATTCTAAAAATTAATTGAAATATATATTTTAAAGGGTTTTAGGTTGGTTATCGATGATCCAAAAGGCCGGTAATGTGTGTACAAAAGTTGAGAGGATTGTCTCTTTTATAAGTGAGGTTAGGGTATCTTTTGGAATATTGTAAAATATTATATTAAAATAAACTATTTACCAATTATATATAGATAAAAATTGATATAGTTAAAATATAAGATAATTATGGGCCCATATAATCTCATCCATTAACATTTTCCCTAATTTATATTAGTTTTGTTCAGTTTTATTCTTGTTTTAACCTGTATTAATACATTATGGAAATTATAATGATAATAATTTTTTAATTTTTTCAATGATATTTATAATAAAAGAAATTTATTAAACCAAATGGAACATATTTGACATTTGGAACCATATCCGAATATGGAGAATGAATATATTATTTTTAGTAATATTAAATCATTTAGTAAAATATTATTTAATATAAAATATCCTTAATGCCAATTTTCAACTATTTACTCAATTTTATAGTAAAAATATTAAGACAAAGATTTAATCCAATAATAATAAAAATTTAAAACAACCCTAGTATGTTATATTAATTTAAAAATATTTTTTGACACCATAAAGTAATCTAATTATATTAATTTTTCATATTTTCAAAATAATTTATATTATTTTTCAATTAAGTGGGGAAATATCATGTTAGCATTATGAAGGCGTTTAAGGTAATTATAGAATTTTTAAAAAATTAGAAATAAATGTTCATTATTATTAAAATAATTTACTTATGGTCATATTAATCAAAATTATTCATTCACAACATAATATTTTCACAAATTAGATATATATGAGATATATAATATCAATAGTGTGATGGTTTTTCATTGTATTTATATAATATATTATATAGGTTATTACCCTAAAAATTTGTCATATTAAAAACTAAATCATGGGTTCGAGTTTATAAGGGCATAAATATTTTCAATTAATAAAAATTTATATTTAAATGGTGTCCATATCACTTTGTTTTGACATCAGATTACATGATTTTCCCTCATAAAATGGTGATAGATATTTAAATTTTTTCTATTATTTATTATTAAAAAATAAATTTTCCTTATTTAATATGATTCATTATTTTATATATGATATTTAATACATTTCATCAAATTCAATACTGATAGTTGGTAAAAAATCCTTTTATAATAATCCAACAAAGAGAGAAAAATTGTTGGTTTTTAAAAAACGAAAGGTTACATAAATATTGATGTTTTTTGATCAAAATTATTAATAAAATTATTTAAGTGAAATAAATAAGATTATTCATAATATAATTTCTGTAATTTATATTTCAGTCTCATATTAAAAAAACTGATCTTTATAAATTCTTTAAATGAAAAGGATGTTTTTAATAAAAATTAATATTTAAAAATACGTGTCGTTAAAATCGATAATTTCATTAAATTATACATGTTTTATTCTATGATTATTTTTAACTAATGATTTAAAAAGTGATATGGTTTTTATAAAATTAAATTTCTAATAGATTTATATATTAATTTTAATATTTTCTTTAGTGGAGAATAAAAATCCATTTTTCAGGAAAAAATATTTTTAAATAATAAAATTATTTAACTAAAAATTGATTGATTAATTAGTACACATTTATCCATAAATTTTTATACATATGTAAATTTATATATAATTCAAAAATTATTTAATCATATTCATACTTTATAATTAAACAACTAGTTTATAGTATTCATATTCAAATAATATATTTCATAGATATTTTATGCTCTGAGTAAGGTGTTGAATATATTATTAAAGATATTGTTTCTCTTTTAAAATATCATGGATTTAAGTTATCAACACTATAATAAATTACATCCTCCCAATTATAACGTGTTCGTAGAAATCAAAATTTGGAAATTATAAAATTATTTTGTAGAAAACCTATAACTTAAAAGGGTTAATAAAACATCATCTTAATAAGAGGGAAAGGGAAACACAATGCTCATCCGAAATAACAAAAAATTATGTTGTCAAATAATATAACATTAATGAGAACTATATATATGTACATAGATGAGGAAATACCTCCCATGGTCAACTAGAGAGTCATATAGAGCATGACCAGGATAGAGATAAGGTTGACAAATCAATAAATATGTGATGGGTGAAAAGACAGTGGATTTATCATCAATAAAGGTAAATGTATAACATTTTTATTCCAATATAATATTATTAATTTTTATGGATTATTTTTCAATAATTATAGATAAAAAATATAATTACTTGATATATTTTTATTTCATAAGAATAATCCCATAATTTGGTTTTTCATTGAAAATTATCTACTTTATTTATTATTATATTAAATGAATATCTGAGATTATTTTTTCATTGAATCGCTAAAATTAACTTCTAACATATCATATAGAATAAACAAATAATAAAAAATAATTCCCTATTTATTTGTCCAGTGTAAAATAGTTCACATAATGGGTGTTACTACCTAAAATGAATAAAAAACTATATGAAGAAAATATACATTAATCTCAAAAAATTTATAATAAAACATAGGGTTTGATATAAATCATTAAATAAATAAATAATCATCCATACCAATTAACCAAAATAACTTCAAAATTAAATAACATCTTAACCTTAATGTTAATCTCATACTATTCATCATGGACACAAAAATTATTAATAACATTCATCATGGTCAATCTGGTACAGTAAAATTAATGGTTATATATCTATATCAACCAAATATAATGTCTCATACAATACCATTAATCAACTCAAAATAATAAGAAGACAAAAATTATTGATCATAAAATATGTTTCCCAAAATAAAATCTATATTTATTCATCAATATTTTTTAGTCAAATCAGAATCATACTAACCAATGCATCAAGTAGCCCAAAGGTATGTAATGCACCCTTATCACCCATTAGTTGGGGTTCAATCCATATAGCCTTTTCGAATGCAATAGGTTTTTACCAAAAATTATTTCTTTAATATTTCTCAAACTATATGAAATTATTTCTTATAATTATCCTAAAAATATGATATAAAACCCCAAAAAATAACATTAAAAATCAAATAACTTTTTAACTAATATGTTTTACTATACATATTATTTTTTCAAAAAATAGATATTGTTAATTTTATATTTTTACCACAACATCAAAGAGCTTATTAACACTAATGGTTTACAGTGAATTTTATCTTTTTCATAAAACATGAAATCATTATCCCCCAAATAATATTTTTAATAAAATGAAAACTGAACTCAAGGGTTGTTTTACCATAACTATCTCCCCAAATATCTATAATCATTTTAAAGTCACATCTAATAAAACTATAAAATGACATTTTATGATTTTAATCATATAATTAAAATTTAACTTATCATCCCAATATATTTTAGGTTTATCCCATATCACTATCTAATATCCTAACTTTCAATTAGTTCTGTTATTTAGTTCATCAAAATAATACATTGATAAAAAGTGAATTAACCCAAACATATCCCCAAAAAAGTGTCAAACTGTATACCTAGTAATGTAACACTCACTGTAAACAATAATTATAGTCGAGATCTACTCAACCAACTCTAAATGGGGTTTTTAACCATGAATACATATGTTCCAAAACTACATTCACATGTTTTATAATGAAAAAATATTTATTACTATGAGGAAAATAATATATTTTCCTAACTAAAATCATTATAATGGTATCGTATATCTCGACATGTTGTTGGTGTTTTTTATATGTGTATATTCTCTAATTTTTGTTTTACTAAACATATTTCCATGGTTTTTGCTAAACTTCATTTGATATGATCTATAAAGACACCAAATTTATTTTCCTATACCTACTGGATACATTATAACTCCAGGAAATGATACAAGTAATCTTATCTTAAAAGGCCAAATTGTTCACTAGTCTTGGTTAAATTAACACATACTTGAATCTCACATTACATTTGAAAATATAAAATCCAAATCATAATGAAATTATATATTACCCATCCTTAAACATATTCAAACATAAATCCTCATATCCAGGGAAAAGGAAATAAAATGAGGATGATCTAAAATACTCAGTAGGGGTAATGTATAGTATATTATATCATGATCAATTAATTTTTAATCCATATTGAAAGGTAAATAACTGAAAACCAGTTCAATTTAATCATTTTATTTACCAGAAATTATAATATGGTGGGAATAAATGATGGTCAATGAATTCCATTTAGCTAATCAAATGATCATGAAATTTATCCTTTGAAAAAATTACTGCTAACATAATAGACTAGAAATAAATAACTACACTCATAATGATGGAATGTACAATTTCATACATAATAACAACCCATCATGTCCTAGTGCCATGAAATCTTAAATAAATGAGTAATTTCGTGACCAAATACCCATGTTAGTTTGTGTCCTATGATTTACAACAACATTTATGTGATATGTTGGGAATTTTCGATCACATAATATATTAAATTCATTCATCATGTGAAATGATAGACTAAAAATTGAATAAACGGTCAATATAAACATTCATTTTGAAAAACAATCATATGAAATGTTAATATATCCACATCCAAACAAATGATTAACCATCCAATGAAAGAATAAAGATGTTATCATTACAACATATCCCCAATGGTGTATAATAAAAATAATGATTTTTTGTCATTAAGTAATCTAATTGCAATAAAAATATCTTTGGAAATATTATTCATCCAAATAGCCTTTCCATTTTGAAGTCCCCTTTAAAAAAATATCCATATTTTTATGAAAAACATTTTCAATGAAAATAATCAGGAAAACATTTAAAAATAATATTTAATTCTATTATTGGTCATGATGTTAGAAAAATTCCATTCATGATGAATACATTAAAACTAATATTCCTTTCATATTTTTTGGTAAAATTTTAAAAAGAAATGTGTTTAAAAATTGACCAAAATATTCCTTTTATATCATATTGTGAAAAATAAAAATTAGATAAAATGTACTTCATAAATAATTATATAATATTAAAAAATAATGATTTTTTTAAAATATTGATATTAACAAAAAAAATTCTTCACTTAGTTGAAAAATATTTTTTTTACATAAGAACATAATTTTTGGTATATTAAATATATAGAGTGTAATATTTAAATTAAAAATATAATTTCTAGAAATGATATTTTTTTCATTTATGATATAAATATCAAATAATATCCTCATCAGAGACTAAAATAAATATATTCTAGGTTGAGATTGTGAAATAAATACTTACCACTTTGGTAACTTTTGATTCGTAACACTCATGTGAGAAATAACCTCAAATGAGATGTCAAAAAACATGAATATCATGATATTCTTGATATAACAAGTAAAATTGGAAGAATAAACACGTTATAAAAATATTTAGGTGCATAATTCCAAATATATCTCAATGAAGGGAAAAAATGAGAGGAAATATCCCACAAAGATCATATCATTAAAGGGATGACAACTAAATGCATCATTTATTTTTATAAATTGTAAATCCACATAAAAATTGAAGATAAAAAATATAAACATCCAATACAAATATAATTTTTCAATATCAAATACAATGGAGATTTAATATAACCAAATGTAATGAAATTCACTTATGAAACCCCTCACCACTTAGAAATAATCAAGTAATACCCTCGAGTATAAGATAATTTTAATTGGTTGTTAAATGATTATAAATAATGACTTATTAATGATAAAACATATAAAATGAAATTATATACCCCATATAGAATAAAATGGTTCATAGAAATAAAATATGCCACACTAAATAGAAATTGAGATGGAATTCATTAACTCAGGTCGAAGTCATTGTGTACACTCATTATATAAGGCCCGGCCTTAAACATTACTTAATATTGAGTTATTACAAGATTACACATTGAGGATCTTTTCAAGTTTAGTGTTTTAGAGAATTAGATCATAAAACTTGAATTACATTCCACATTTAAACAAAGTGGTTACATAAAGATAGTATTCATTATTTCCCATCAACGGAACATATTTAAAATAAAACATGGATTCTTTCTTGACACTTCCTTGACACTATCATCATATCATGTAACTTTCCCTTGACCTGTGAAAAACATTTCAAACAAAACTTGGGATGAGCATAAAAAGCTCAGTATGGGTTATAAGAATATGGAAAGGAAACATGAGTTCATATATACATAAGAATGAAATCATACATTACCCATAAAACATAAGCACTTTAACATACCTCATCAAATCATGAATAAATCATAGAAATCATAAGACATAAAGGTAACTTGAGGCATTCATAACATTCTTACGTAGGGAGTAAAACTCTTGGTTATGTTTGGAATACCCATCATAGTATATTCCCTAAATCTCTTTAGATAAACCTTAACGATTCACTTCTTTGCGTTACCCAATGCATTGGAGAGCTATATCGGGCTCACCCACCGTTAGTTTATCACGGAACCACCCGTTTTCATAATAATTCCCAAGAACCTCAACATAATTGTATCACATAAAACATGCATATAGGAAACATAGAATTTCCACCTATCAATCACAAGATATCAATACAACACATTGATATAAAAACATTATTAAGACCATTTTCAATACCAAATCAAAAGAAAATTAAAACATGGTCTTATTCCCCATTTAAAAAAGGTACTTCCTATAGAGGAAGCCGAAACTCAAATAATGGTCACGACGGCGGAGAAGTCGTTGGCGCCGCATACGTACGACAAAAATATTCCCTTTTATCATTTAGTAAAATGATTCGTATAAAAAATATTCCTTTTGGATAAATTTAAAAGTCAAAGGGGTTTATACACCGTATAAAAGAAGGTTTTGTATAAAACAAAATATTCCTCAATGAAAGGAGATTGAGACGAAGTCCCATACCTTGGGTCCGACATGACTCAGTCGTTCTTTAATCTCTCGAATAATAAAATTGAGTTAATTTCTACATGTTTATGAACCTTTTTAAAGTTCATTATTACTTTTATATCACTTATTTCCATGTCATGATCACTATGTAATTATTTATGTTAATAATGGTCAATTTAATGATCATTGGTACTTGAGTCAAAAATAAACCCTTTATAATTACAAGTTTTTCATGTATCCATTATATCCATAATGGTATTCATGATTTTGATATCATATATGTCATATATATCCAGTAAATTTATTCATTTATAATATTACATAATCATTTTGAGGTAAGAAATGAAATACACCGTTCATGGAGACAGTAAGTCGTACGTACGCATGAATGCTACTTTCATTTCTATTTAGTATTTTATAGAATGGAATCAAAACTATATAAAGGTATATTATAATTCCAATTTAATATCATATATAATATCATAACTCCATCTTTTATACATCCCACATATGGTATTTAATGAATCAAATCATTTTGAGGGGGTGATAGTCCGCACTTCCTTAAATGAAGATATCGTGTTTACCCATAATGGAAACCATAAAGGTATGCCCAAAATAAAAAATAAAGAAGCTTAATAAAAAAATAAACATATCATATATCATATATAAATATAGTGTCATCTTAATGGACACCTTTGAAGGGGTTAAAATAATGTTGAACAATCATCGTTTCAGGAGGCAGGAATTCACTATCCATGGAAACAGTACGTTCCTTAACCATTAGATGTAGGTGTGTGTAAGTTTAGCTCGAATCCTTCTTATAAAAACATCCTAGTATATTTAAGATATTGAATTTGTTATAAAATAAATTAATAAAAAGATTTTAGGTGGTTGGAGAAGCAAAATAAAACAAAAGGATTCAAGTGAAGACATTACCTTAAAATCGGGTAACTCCCTTTGGTTTGAGCTCAAAGGCTTCCTTGGGAAGACTTCTGCCCAATGTGATGATTCAAGGAGTAATAAAGGGAAGTGTAGAGACAAAATGGGTAGGGTTCGGCCGAGCCAAAGGATTTGGAAGTGTGGGTAAGGAGGTAGAGATGGGGGCCTTTTATAATAGGATAGGAGGGACACTCTTGGAAAGTAAAGAAATGTTACATTATTATAAAATGGTTTTCGGATTGAAAAGGTCCCAAATTGATATAATTATAGGGTAAGGTGATAAGGGTTATAAATCAACCCATCCAATAGGTTTTGGACATGTTTAGGTCATATATATTACATTATCATTTTATTTTATTTAAATCCTTTATTAATGAGGTAATCGCTACATCATCATCATGTCATAAATACTATAATTTATGTAATGTCTAAAAATTATAAAAAAATACTATGATGTAGGGAATAGTTATATATTTCTAATTGCTATTTATAATCAAAAATCGGACTTGTATAACCCCATGTAAAAATTGTTTTAGTAAAACATCTCATGTTTGTGTCATTTTTACTTTTACATTAAATAAAATGTTATTTATGTCATTTCCAACCAAAGTGGCTCCATGGGGTCCCCAAGTTGACCCATGTATTATCTTGGTCTGCCATTACTTATCCAATAAGGGTAGGACATGTGTCTAGGTCATTTCATATTATTATATTATCATTTTTTCCTTAAATTGAACTAATTACCTCTAATCGCGATTAAAAAACTTAAAAGTTACTATTCACAAACAAATTATTTTAATCCCATTGAAGCAAATTTTACTTCTTAATGACAACCATGTATGTAGGATTTTTTAAATTCAAAACACAAAGGTGGTAAAATTTCATTTAAATGAAAAATCAGTTTTTTAAGTACCACTTAGTGGTTTCACTATTCATCAAATATTGAAGTTTTTCAGAAAAATACCAAAACTTCACCCTAAGCTATATTTGATATTCTGAATTCAAAAATTTTGTCTATTTTAAAAAATTCAAAACATATAAGTTGAATTAATTAATTTAATAATTAATTCCCGATGTCAGAGTAAATAGCGTGTTTTTATGAAACAATAAGTACCAAAAGATTGACACTAGTTTAAGTCCAATTTCAAAGTTAAATTAATTTCAATGACCACTATTGGATTAAATGGTAAAAATATATTCTAAGTTCACTTTAAAACCAATTCAAAAGATAACCTAATCATATAAATAAATTATATTAAAAATCATTTTTGATGTAAAATGCAGTATTTTTCACTATTCATTAAAAAATGAACATTGTCAGAAAAATACCAAAAATTCACACAAAGTAAATTTTGATGTCCCAATCATAAAGAATAAGTTTATTTTGACAAACATATCTTATAAAATTTTCAAAAGATATATTTAAAAATGGTTTGTCATCAAAAGGCAGTAAAACAATGTTTTAAAAATATTAGTGTATGTCATGCTTAAGATTGGATTTATTTTCATTTTAAGCCTTTAAAACACTATCAAATTCATTAATAGACATACATAAAAATATATATTCTTCATTAATTACATGGGATGGTACACATTATCTTTATAATTGAGAAGCTTTTGTTAATTATTTAATTTATTAATATAATTTATCATTTCAATTATTAATAATTATATATATATTACCGCGTTATATTTATTTATGTAACAATTTAAATTCACATCATATCTTTGGCGATATTTCACTCATATGACCAAAATGTCTTCAGTAGTTTGACTATGGTAAATGAATTAACTATTACATAATCTATAGAATAATAACAGTTACATGTTATTAATTTTTATAAATAAATTATACTTTTAAAACAAACCATAAAATGTGGTTATGTAAAATAAACTAAATTATTATCATTAAAATGGTATGTCTTATGTATGTGCGAGTAAAATTCCCATTTTTGAATTATCAAGA
Organism: Viscum album; assembly: GCA_963277665.1. NCBI lineage: Eukaryota > Viridiplantae > Streptophyta > Magnoliopsida > Santalales > Viscaceae > Viscum > Viscum album. Next base: position 1,399,253,227 of record OY728153.1, read on the forward strand.
TGTAATGAAAGTAATATTTATTTTTTCATTTAGGAAATATTATTATATACTAAAAATTAACTTTTTTATTAGAATACATTTTTTATATCATTCATTATTTTTTGTCTGAAAATGGATCACATAGCTTAATGGTGGTCATAATCAATATGTATACACTAATGAAATTGTTTTATAAAAAATGAATTGAATGGTGTGAAATTATTAGAAATGTTATTTTATAAAAAATTAATATTTTTTTAATATATATATATATAGTACATCAATAATAAGTTTTTCTTTGTGGTGGTGATGGATAATGAATTACATCGTTTTATGAGAATTTAGTCTTCTATACCCACAGATTATGGGTTCATTTACCATTTTAGGAAGGGAAGATGGATAAAGGGTATTAAATTAACATAAAAATATCTATTACTATAAGATAAAATATTTTATTATATAATAATTTTTAATAAAATACCAATTAGGTGGAAAAAGAAAAAAACAAAAACACTCAGTAATGAATGATTCCACTTCTTCTAAATACCTCTATAGGTTTACAATAATCCCATCCTATTAGGTTTTTCTAAAAAACTATGTCCTATAGTACACTCTATGGTAATTATTTATTGGATTCAGATAGTACATGGTTGAAAATAATGCCTTGGATGTTTAAATAGAATGGTGAGATGTGGTTACTTTTTATATGTGAGGGGTGGGTCATTTTTTAGAGTTTCATAAAGTATTAAATTAATATAAATTATTTATCATGACATGTAGATCTAAATTTATATATTTGGAATTAATGATGTGTGTGTGTCTAAATAATATGATATCATAAAAATTTTACAGGTTTATATTTGTTTTTACCATTATGTTTTTGTTTTATCCTATGTTAACCATTTTTTATAAATAACATGGTAATAATGTTTTTTTACTCATTAGGGGTCATGATAGCTATAATAAAAGAATAATATTTTATTGAGTGTGCCAGGGCTGAGAGTTTCAACTTTATCTCAATCACATGGAAAATAATGGTATTTCTATGAATTTTAAATCATTCAAAAATATAATATTTATTATGAAATATCATTAATGACATTTTAGGTACTATACATTTAATTTGACTTTGAAAATATCTATACAAGGATTGAATTTGATTATAATCGTTGAAAACATCCCAAATATGATATATTAATATATAAAATTCATTTAATATTATATATCACACATATTATTTTCAAAATGTATCATTTAAAATTAATTAAATGAAAAGGTCCTTTTTTAAAAAAATTATTATTTATTCACTATTCATCAAAAAATCATCCATTTCTGAAAATTTTCAATATCTCAGAATAATCTAATTCTATCAATATAATTTAAAAATTTACAAAATTTAAGTAACAATTTTAAAAATTCATAGAAATTAACTATAATATTTTCTCAATAAAATATGTGAAATGTAATTTTTTTGAAAACATATTTTCGAAGAATAAAATTGAATTAAGAAAAACTATGTTATTATTTACAAATAATATATAAATATATTTTTATTTATTAGAAAATTTAATTTATATTTTATAATTTATTTAATCTTATTCCTACACACCAATTCAATTGATACGTTTCATAGTTATTATTTAAATATTATATTTTACTATTAGGTTATTCATTGTGTAGAATGTTGTATAAACTATTGAACATAATATTCATATTTTATATTATTTAGGGTTTATATTCCTCCCATATTAAATAGAATGTTCCCTAAAAATTAGAAATTATATTCAAAAATAATTTTTTTTATATTTATAAATACTTTTTTGGAAAACCCACAACATAAATTTATAAAAACAACATCCTCTTAAAAAGAGACAAATTTAAATATGTAGGTTAACTATAATAACACAGACCTATTATTTTTAAATAGTATAATATTAATTGGATATTTATATATGTATATGGAGGATAAATATAATTCCCAAAGACTAAATGATATTGATTGAGAATTGGGATAGGATAATGAAAATGACCAAAGATTTATAAATTTGTAATGGCTGAAAAGACCAATGATTCATTAGAAATGAATGTAAATTTATAATATATTTATATCTAGTTCATTTTCTTAATATAGAGTAATTCTTTTACTATCAGATATTGATCCCTATAAAATATACTCCATATCATACTATATCATAAGCCTAATTTCAACCTTTGGTTATGATTTGATTGATTTTCACTTCATTTATTACTCCAAGAAATAAGTATCAATGAGGAATTGTTTTATATCTGGATAACTAAAATTAACTTCTATGGAATCATATTATATATCAAATAATAACAATATTTACTTTATATAAATAGAAAATAAAAAATGATTTTCACAACTTAACATAATACATGAAATGAATAAACATTCATATGATGAAATGATATATTAATATTTAAAACAATAATACCCAATGTTTGACAAAGATAATTCCATAAACAAAAAACCCTACATCCCAATAATCCACAACAATAGTAACATTGATTAATGTTTTATCCACAATTGTTATCTCATATCTTTTATCTTTCACCTCCAAATACATTTTTTCATTATTCCAGAATAGTCCATTATATTAAAACAAAATGTATATATATATACATCTCAATATAACAAAACCTCTTCCAAAATATCATTAATCACAGAAAAATCATAAAAAATCAAAAATATTTGATCCTATAATATTTTCCCCAAATTTAGCATTATATTATTCAACAAATAGAAGTAAAAACAATTTCATATTAACATTATGGTCATACTATATGATAAAATTAATCATCAAAACCACTTTTTTACCACTAAGGATATCAATCAAAAAAATTTCCAAAAAATCAAATAATATTAATTAAATATTATTACTCTAACATCAATCGTAATATGAACCATAAATATTATCAATAACTTAGAAATTATATCCTTTTAATTTTAATCAAATATTCATAAAATTGAAAATCCTTTAAGACATATATTAACCCAAGTATTTTTCAATATATGTCTCCAAAAATATTTATAATTATGTTATACTCCCATAACATAATACCTCAAAAACATTATCTATTCATTAAAAAATTAAGAAATTTATACATATCACCCTATGAAACATTTTTTTTAATCCATATCCCTATCATATATCATAGCTTTCTCAAGAATCTATTCATTAATTCATCATATTTTTTCTTAAAGAAAGTACTAATTAACCGAAAAATATCACTTGAGAGTATCATATTAGGTTTTTAATATGGGTAAAATCATTGTTCACCAGATTGATAAACAATACTGAAGAGATTTTGTCCATGATTATTAATCCTAACTGCATTTAGGAAAAGAAAACACCATCTTCTAGTATCTAGATAGGGATGTATTGCCAGGATATGCACATAATAATTAACATACTAGAAAAATTATTATTTTATCATATAATTATACATATCCTTTGAGTTTCTAATAGGTTTATTTTCACTATTATTCGATTTGATATATCTACTTCTCACAGTTTTTACTAGATTCATCTCATAACAACTATGAAGACCCGAACTCAAGTATCCGAGATTCAGAGGTCACATTATTACATTTCAACTATATATAATGAATCATGTCCAAAAGGTCCATAATGATTAATAACACTGTCAGACTATAATCATGATTGAATCTCTACTTACATTTGAAAACATAAAATACAATAAAATGAAAGTAAATATTCTATATCCTTAAACTCAGTTATAGATTCCTTCTTCAAATATTCAGGAAAAAAAAAAATATGTCTTTTATTTGATTATTTGTAATGGTTATGTATAGAAGATTATATAATTATTAAATGAAGAATAATAAATCTGTAAAGGGAAATAACTAAATCACATTCTAGATAATCAATAACCTTAGTTTGAGGAATAATATTGAAGGAATAAGTGATGATCAAACAATATGAAATATATAATCATATGAGCTTGAAACATATCTCCAAATATCATAATTATTCAAATAATAAAATAGACATCAATAAATGAGATTATAATAATGGAATTAAAAATATGGGAAATCAAAAACCTACCTATAAGGCCACATTCCAAGAAATAGTACAAAAATAAATAAGACCATGGCCGAATACACCGACTAGTTTGTCACATGGGAACAAAAGATGAATCTAAGGAAAATTTCATGCCCATACCATCACATATTATATCTAATGAAATCACCATATAAAAGGGGATAATTATAATTTAATTTTTAATAATCATAACAATTCATCATAAAAAACTTGCATCTACAATGTTAATATTTTCTAATTCACACTGATTATAAAACATCAAGATAAATAAAAAATATATTATCATTAAAACATATCCTCATAGGATTATATATAAAATAAAGGGTTATTATCCATGATGATTAGAAATATAAGATGAAATTAATGAAAAAACATTTTTGAGGAAAATACCAAAAAAAATTTAAAAAAACAAAACATTCCGGAAATATTTGTAATTTCATTTCCTTTTAAAATTATCTTTATAACTTGTAAAATAATATTCAATGTACTGATTTTTCATTAATTTGGAAAAATTTAGTTTTTGTTGAGTATGTTAAAATAATGTATTGTTTCACATTTTCATAAACATTTCATAATATTCCTTGTTTTGGAAAATGATAAGACGTTGCTCGTTAAAACATATTTTAAAAAAATCAATCAATGGGTAAAAATTAATTCAATAAATAAATGTATAATATTATAAAAAATATTTTATACACATATTGTTGAATATCTATATGGATGATAAATGTTCTCAACTGTGTAGAAAATCTTGTCAGTTTTAAATGAAATTTGATTTTGATGTCTTCAATGATTAAAAATTAAAAAAATAAAATGAAAACATATAACTTGAAAAAAATGATAGTATTAGAGTTTGGTTTTATGATAAAATGGTGAAATAATTCCCCCATATGGGGCATAAAAAAATATTCCTGAATGATATTGCAAAAGAAACCATACTCCATTGGTAACTTATCATTACAAACCCCCATGAAATAAATTATTCCAAATAAAACATAAAATGTCATTAATATAAATATTTTTATTATATAACATATAATTGGGTTGATATATACAATTCATAAAAATAAATATATTCATAATACAAAATATTTCACAATTTTCTAGAAATAGAGATGATGTTTATTACAAAGATCATATCGTTGAAGTAAGTATTATTCAATTAATTAATTATGTGTAATAGTCATAAATCCATATATAACAAGTGTAAATATACTATAGACTAACCAGAATAAATTACACTCATAATCATAAAATATTAAAGATAATGATGATTTAATATAACTCGGTGAAATGAAATTGAGTTATGAAACCTCTTACCCATAGTAACTTCAATTTTATTACACATGTATAAAATAATTTTATGGGAAACATAAAATATAATGAATTACAAAAAAATTATTATATAATATGAAAAATCAGATTATATACATCATATGTAACAAAATTGTGCAACACATTAAAATATTCCACTATAAAATGAAATTGTGAAGGAATCCCTTACCGTAGGTCTGAATCGCCATGTATATTATTTATCATCAGAGATATAAAAATAAAATAAACATTTACATTCATAAGAAGCATTTTCTTATATATTATTACGTTTTTTATACCTTATTGTATTCAATTACTTAATAAATTAAGAACACATCGAGCGTTTAGATGATATTTTGTTCATACATCCAAAAATGCAATTTTAACTATTTTAAAAGGGTTAATGGATCCATAATATCCGAAATAACAATAAGTACATGATTATATTTCATATAAATAAATTATAAAAATTAATCCAATAAAAAATATACATAATAAAAATGAAATATATTACAATTTTGGAGATTTTAATCCATATGTACGCATGACTAACATTTCCATTGTTTAGTGATCGTGATGGGAAAATGATAATAATTACTTAATCATTCAATAATTATCATATTAAAATAAATATAATATTATTTATTTAAATAAACATATATATTTTATCAATTTTATAAGGTTATTTAAAATAAAAGTATATCACTACGTGAATGTGTTATACACGTGTACACAGGAACAACAATATCATTTTTGAATGAAGTAAAAGATAATAAATTATATGAAAAATTATATTTCAAAAATGATAAATGTTTAATTAATATCATATTTATTTATATAGTAAATATTCCATTAAATGCATTCTTTAGGTGTGTGATGAAAAATTAATTACAATATTTCATGATGTGGTAGTCTACAGTACACAGGAATAACAGTTTCATTTTCCAATTTTATGTAAAAAGAGATGTATATAGGGTATGAAATTGACATAACAAATTCTATTTATAATGGATATATTTAATTCTTTATATAATCATGGATTAATTTTATTTTAATGAGGTGGAAGAATAAATAAAACATAAAAACGATGGGTTAAAATGATACCTCTACTTCGATCAATGTCATATCATTTTCACCAAAATCCTACCATAGAGGGAATTATAAGAAACATTTTCCCTCTAAAACAAAATAATTAATGTTATGAAAAACATTATATAGTTATTATCTGGATAAAAAATTCTCTTTATGTGTGAATTAAATATGAGAGTTTTATCTATTTTATATGTGAGGGGAGTGGTAATTTTGGTATTTCTTAATGTATTAAATTAATTTAAATTATGTAGAATTAAATAATTGATCCAATATGATATATATATATAATGAAGGATAAATATATATCTAAATAGAATCCTAAAATATAAAATTTACATCTTTATATGATGATTTAACCTTAAATTTATTTTTAACCTATATTTACCCCATTTAAAAATTATATTGATAACAATTTTTTTAATATTTAGGGGTCATGATGATTACAATATATGAAAAAATGGTTTATAAATGTATTATTTTTGATATTTTATACCAAATATGAATTCCTTTTAAAAATAGAGGGTTGTTATGAATTCTGATCCTTTTACTATATATTAAATATTATAAAATACCATTAATGTCATTTGTCCATCAATTCATGTAATTTGAAATTGAAAATATAAATAAAAATATATAATTATATTATATTGATTTTAAAAACCTATAACATGTTATGGATATCTTATAATGTTTTCAAACACTAAAAATATCTCGAATTATACAACTTTGTGAGTTTTTATTATAAATTATTATTTTTCTATAAAATGAAGAAATATTGTGTCATAGTTGTTCCATTTTAAAGGTAATTAAATATATTCAATGTATTTTAAATATTCTATATTTTTAATATAATTTCATTATTACAAAATTCATTTTATTAATTCAATACAATTTTCCCCTTATTTGAATGCATAATATATATATTTAAAAGTAATAGAGTGGTATTGTTTCATTTTTCATTTCTTAAAATATTTCATAGTTCATTGTTTGGGAATCATGTACAATAAAAAATAATATATTGAGCCAATGGTGATAGAGGGAGAAAAAAATTAATTAAAATAACGATTATAAAAAATGGGGGCCTTATCACTTATTTTGAACATAGGTTAACATGATTTAACTGTTTACCATGGTGAAGTTTTAGTGTTTTTGTTATTCATTATGAAAAACTTTATTTTGTCTCTATTAAATAATAATAGTTTTAATTATTAAAATTTTTGAAACGATTTACCCTTTTCAATCCTTATAAGTTGAAGAAATTCATTTTATAATTTTCCTGCAAAGCATGATAAAGGGGTTTTTTTTTAAAAATTACTTCTCATGTTTAAAATGATTTTACAACCACATTCAACCTAAATATTAATTAAATAACCTAAATAGGATTCTTTATTATATAGATAATCATACTATATTAAAAAACAATATTTCAGTTCGGAAATTTTTAAATTCATAATATGGTAAAGATGTTTTCAATCAAAGTTCAATTTTTCACTACTCATAGAAAAAATCAATTTATTTAAAAAAAATTCAAAATTTTACTCTATAATAATGTTGTAATGTTTTGTTATAATATTATATAAATTTTTAAAAATATAAATTTTATAAGTTATATAGACTAATTACATCATATTCTCAGGAAAATATGTAAAATCCATTTTGGATACAAATTTATTTCTAAAAAATAAAATGAAATTACTAAAAATTGACTTATTTTTTTATCAGAATTCATCCTTAAATTAGTATAGATTATTAAATATGTATATATATATATATGTGTGTGTGTGTATTATAATATATTTATTCATATTAAATCCCCAAAATTCAATTATTGGGTTATAATGGTCATATTTAAATAATTTCTTTCATGTTTTTTGCATCATATACACAATTGAAGATAATGTAATTAATTTAATATATTTGGTATCAAAATAATCCGTTAGAAGAAAATGTGTTTCCTATGAATTTTCACACATCATCATATCATAAACCCTATTAAATAAATAGGTTTCATAAATATCTCCTGATGATATTTATAAACCATCCCAATAAATAATATGGTTGGTATCATTTAATCATATCCCTAATATATAACAAGTATAATAAAATTATGATAGAATATATGAGAAATTATTTTTGAAATTTTACAAGTAATATTTATTGAGGAAAAAATAATTTTCATATTTAAATAACTTCTTCAAAATATAAATATTTATAAAATAATATAGAAATAATTTTCATGGAAATAAATAATGTATGCATAAAATGGAATACTAATAAAATTGATAAGTGATGAAAATTTGAAATTTTATTCTTATCATATATGTTAAAATAAAGATTCTGTCAACATTTTAGATAAAAATTACAATGTTTTTCATTCAAAAAATGACAGTAATATTCTTTGAAATAAAATTTGTAAAAATTATTTCATGGGTAAAAAAGGATTTAAAAATTCATATAGTAATTTTGAAATCATTATTTAAATTTTATTTCGAAAACATGAATATATAAGAAAATGTATTTTTGACTTAAGGGAGAGATGATGTTAGTTTTCCAAAACAATAACCTTTTGGTCTCATGATTACATGACGAGAGTTATTAAAAAATAAAACATGTAATCACAATAAATTACCATAATGTATAAAATTCATTATATTATTGAAATTTAGATCACAAAATATTATAATTCGAATCTTATTCATATGAAATATTTATAAACAATTAGATTGGCACATAAAAACCTTACAGATTTAGTAATCTCTCCATAAAAATATAATCATAGATATAACATTATATGGATTTTTAAATAATAATTATATTATTAATTAAATAATATGATTAACTTAAAGGTATTATATACACTACAAAATGAAAAGAAGTGGTGAATATATAATATCTCTCTCATTATTTAATATGAGGTGAAAATCACTTACCACAAGTTTGACTTTTTTTAATGTACTCTAATATCATGTTTAATTAGTTTTTCTTATTCTTATATAAAAAATAATTTTAATACAAATATTATCAAATATTATCTAATTATTACATTTCAACTCCCATATTTTAATAATTCCTTATTTAAACTATTGTTTCTGGGCATAATCTATTTTCTTCTTTAAGGGTTTTTTGGTTAGGTATTTATAGTCAATGTAATTTCATCCTAGATCCACCATATCTATAATTTAAATAAATATATCAATATCATATATATTCATTAGATATATTTATATTTGTTAATAAAATATTCATAAAAAAAGTAACCATACCATTTAAGGATATGGTAGGTTGTACGTATGAAGGATAGCTCTATTCATTTGTTGATAAATTAATCAAAAAAAGGTAAATAATAAATAATCATTATTGGATAAGTTATATTTATATATATATATTCATTTAATATATCTTCCTTACCATCCATGTACAAATAAAATGAAAAATAAATCACATGACTTTATAGTTGTGGTAGTCCACCCACACACATGAGTGGGGTAAATGTATTCCAGTGGATAGAAATATTTTTTTATAAATGTTGTTTCATAATAATAAAAACAATTATTTATATTTTAGATAATAAATCAATTATTTTATAAATAATAACTTTATTTATATTATATATAATAATAAATTAAACTATAAATACCCTATTAAGAGTTATATCTATTTGTTTAGATTCCTATTTTGGCTTAAAACATAAAACATGATAGCACCGTTATTTGGAAATCCAAAAATCTATAGGATGTGGCGAAGAAATCTATGAGGGTATTATGGTATGGATTTTTTCTATTTATAAGGATTAAAATTTATGAGTAATAGAGGATGATTGGTACCCATTATAAATGAAGGAAGGAAAACTCTTGGAATTACTTAATGTAATAATTTAATATCAATAATTTTTTATAGAAAAATGGATCAAAAATTTTATTTTTTTTAGATATTTTATATTATATTCATACCCACTAATACAATGACTTTGTTATCGTGGTAACAAAATATCAATAAATATTTGTTATTTTAATATCTTTATTGTGTGTTGTATAAAATATCTAATATAGTAACCTTTTAAAAAATAAAGGTCTTTTATTCACTCACCATTTAAGAAACTGCAAACTAATAAATTGAAATTCTTATTGATAGTCATTGTATTCATATTTTATAATTCATTTTTTAAAAATTAACAGTGTATGAATAGTTAATAAACCATCCTATTGAAAGTGGTGAAATGGAAGTACAAATGTCAGCTGAAATAACACATAAATCAGTATAAATATAATAGAACATAAGTGTCAAGTGATAATATAGGAATAAAAGAAAAAAAATTAATTTCCAAATAACAATAGTGAGAGTTATAGAACATTGATTATAAGAAATTTAATATTCATGAGAAATTTTAATACCATAAAACCATAAATCTTGAAGGTGTAGAATAAGCCATCAATTAATTAGAAATAAATGTTATAGGACATCATTTTTTCAAGATGAATTACCTAGATTTGAGGAATTACTTTACTATTTTGAGTATGATGATATGGAATGATACATACATTACTACAATGATTTCATCCCTTACTCAATCTTCACCATAATATCATATTTTTTCTATAAAGGATTATTATTTACGATGAATATTTCACACATGAAGCACTAAAATGACATAATTAATTGATAAAAAAATACAGAAAAAGAATAAAAGTTTATTTTTAATATTTCTAGACATTAAAAACTAAAATTATTATAGTGAGGTAATTTATTAATAAGAATATATAAAACATCATGTGATTTGATAAAAATTTTTACACCAAAATTTCAATAAATTGCACTAAAACTATCAACATAGATTATTCCATAAATTATAACCCTTAATATTGAATCACATTAATAAAATCAACAATAAATAATTTTTTATAATCAAAGGATATCACGTACCTTTCATCATAAATCCCTATAGATTTAATTTCATTCTTATTAAATAATATTTCATATTAAACGACATATTTAACCTAAATGTTACATATACCTAAACCCAATGAAAAATATTCTAGAATATAAATATTATATATGATATATCACTATATTATCCTAAACTATTGTGAACATAACAAAATATATCATGAATCAGATTTATATACTATCATGAAAGGTAATATTTAGCCTAAACAAAAATATGTTTGAAAATATTGCATTGTTGGTAAATCAATTACCAATAAAATATTCTCTATATCAAAATATCTAAAAGACCATAATTAACATTACATAAAATAATATACAAAACCAAAGGTTTATTTTAACATATATACAATATTATTACTAAATCCCAGTAAAGGATTCAATTCACCTGATAACCGAATCACTAAATATGAAAAAAGTGGTATCTATGACATTGATCTTTGGATTAAACATAAACATATAGACACTTGATGGTATATATAACTCCTTAGTTAAAATTCCTAGAAAAAATAGACTAAAAAAAATTTAATTATTATTATTAATATTAAATCATAAACTAATTAATATATTCTACAATTCAAAAAAATTCAATAAACATTTTTAAGGATGACCTGGATATCATTATCATAAAATCACAACCCAAATTTAATGTCACCAATACTATGCCATTTATTTCATTAATATATATTATATATTTTCACAGTAAAACATTTTAACCATTTAATTAAATCTTTTTTCTTTATTATTGATACCATTTACATTTTCTTTTCAAATCCTTAAAGAAAAAGTATTATGAAAAATTCATTAAATATTCATGAATATCATTGATATGAATGTCCTTTAATTATTATAATAAGATATGTCCTTCCTTGTTATAGGAGTTAAAACATGGATTAGGGAATTATATTTGATAATTTAATTATTCCACAATCTTAAAAATAATAGCATTCCTATGATATATTTCCTTGAGTTATTCATCCTATATACATTACATGTAATAAGTTGAATCTTCATTCCTCCACGGTCGTTCTAAATCCTAATATTTTTGTTAATTAATGTTTTATCGAACTCACCCAATTTTATAATACTAATTATATTATTATATTGATTAGTAAAAATAGTCACATCTTTTCACATTCCATCTCATATTTCATTTGGTTTCTCATGTGGAAAATCAATACATTTTCTGTGACATTCAGTGTTAATATGAATCCTCATAATTCATAAATTCACTAAAACCAAAAAGTATATTGTTAGAAATATTAGTAATTTTTTAAATTCATATAATTACGAAAAATAATTAATATGATGTTAAATCATGATACATTCTTTTTAATCTAATATATAATAAGATTATCTAATCCCATTGGGGGTCTTAATAATGGATCATTAAAAAAAGTGAGTTAATCTTGGAATAAGATCCCCTTGGAGTGTAAACAAATGGGTACATTAATGGAGAACTCATTATACACCATAATTTAGGCCATGATGTACTTCAAACAACTCTTTTTAGAATTATTACATTTGATGCATTTGTTCCAAAACCATGTCCACCGGTAGTTTCTAGACTATGATTCATTGTAAGGAAAACAGTATAATAACTATATTATAATATGTTAAGTATTTTATCATATAATGAATATAAACCCCATTGTTTTAACCAAATATTTCTAATCCTAACCTCAAAATATTGACCATACCATACTCTGATACAAACTATATTTGTAACAACCCAACTAAATAAAAAATATAACATTTTCAAATTTAGTTACATTATAGAGTTAAATATTAATTTTAAATTAAAGGGTATTATGTTTTATGGTATACCCGATGTGAAACAACAGGTTTCTTTAAAATCTTACCCTGCATACAACGTTGAGTTATACTGATAAATAATAATACATTATTATTATTTTAAATGATAGTTAACACATAGTTCTGTTATTATCAAGAATGAACCTAACTAACTACAATATGATTAAAAATGTTTTTAAAATGACTTTATGTTTATCCAATAATAGTTAGAGGCTTAATATGTGAATGAATCCAATTATAAGCATAATTACTCTAATATTCATTAAAAGGAAGATTTACAGCCTTTTGATGAAAAAACCTCTTTAAAATATAGTTTTGTCACTTTTATATGTTTTACTTGACAAAATATTATTCTCATTTGGAATTGGGACATGAAAATTTACGTTTGATGAAATTTTTGTGTTATTGTGACAGAGCTCATTTTTTTTAATGAATAGTGAAAAATACTGCATTTTAATTCAAAACTACCTTTTAATCAAATCTATTTATATATGTGGATTACATTATTCATAGGTTTTAATATATAATTAGATTATATTTTTACCATTTAATACAGTGAATGTAATTGGAAGTAATTTTGCTATGAAAGTGGATATAAACAAAGGTCAATAATTTGATAATTATTATTTCATTAAAACAAGTTCTTTATTTTGACAATCGAAATTAATTTTAAATTAAATTTCACAAATTATGTGTCTTGAATTTGGAAAAATGGATTTCATATTTGGAATTATGATGTCCAATTTGTGTAATATGTAACTTTTATTTGGATATTAGGAATAGTGACTTCAGTAAATATTTTATTTACCATAGTTAAGGGGTAAATCTAGTAAATACGGGTAAAAAAGAACATTATAATAATACTAAATTACATTAACACATCTTATAACCCTATTAGATGATATATTTCAGACTACGGGAATATTGGGTTCTATTTTGGGACCACATGGTCCCACTTGTAAGTGAAAATGACATTTTTTAAAACATAATTTAAATTTGCGGAAAATGTAACATATACATATATCATTTAGTAAGACTATTTTTATAATGGGTTATAAAAGTGAGAATATAGACTATAAATATTAATTATTAATCAAAAAATATTTCATATATCATGGTAGTTTATTTATAATTTTAAAATATTAAATTACAAAATTATTATTGACACAATGATGATGTAAAGGTTACCACCTTAATGAATGATTTAAATAAATATGATTATAATTATTAAAATAAACTTATTTTAAAACTTTTTATTCCATCAACGAATTTTACTAAAAATTATAAATTATTATATTTGAATTAACGATTTTTTTTAAAGTAATAATATTTTTTTATATTTTTTAAATGTCTTGATATGAATAGTTTCTATGTTGACATAAATGAGTTTTTAAACTAAATAATATTTTATTAAATGATAAAATTGTTCAAAAAATACAATATGAATCCAACTGACATATATTGTATCATAAATCCCATAAATTATCCATTTCATGTCTCATGTAATTTTATAGTAAATATATTGACCATGTAGTATAAATATATAAAAAGACATGGTAAATGTTTAATAAGTTAACAAAGTGTAAAATAAAAAAAGGAAAGGTTGAAAAAATATCCAAAACATATCCAATTATTATTGGATGATTCTATATATACTTATATAAACCATATTCAATTGAAATATGTTTTGGACCTTTTAAAACAAAAAATAATTTTATATTAATATAATATATTCAGACGTTCTAAAAGAGCCCCTCCCCCCTCTTATAGAAGGCCACCAACTCTAACCCATTACTCACACCTCTAAAACCCCTTGTCTCATCAAAACTATGATCCAGGAATATTAAAACATCCCAATATTTAAAATATAATCCTTCTCCTAGGCACAAGGATGTTTAAGAAATCCTTTTGGTTCAAACCAAATAGAGTTACCTGATTTAAAAGTAACATCTTCTCTCAAGTTTTTTTCTTTTATTTCCTTCTCCAACGCCCAAAATCTATTTATTCCATTTTTATTTAAAAAAACAATTATATAAAATATACTAATATGTTTTTATGAGAATTATTATAACTACCCATCCACACACCTTCATCTAATAGATACGAACTTACTGTTTCTGTTTATGGGGAACTACAGCCTCATGAAACGATGATTCTTCAAATATATCCCACCACCTTTCATGGTGGCCATTATGATGGAAAAATATTTATAAATGATATATATTATATTCATATTGTCTATATTCTTCTATATTTTTCATTTATAGAATACCTTTAGGGTTTTTATAATGGGTCAATATGATAATTTCATTTGGGGAAGTGCGGACACCCGCCCCCTCAAAGTGATATTACTCATTAATGAAATATGTGGAACATATAAAAGATGTAGTTAATGAAATTATATATGATATTATACCGAAATTATTATATAAATATGTATAATTAAATTTTCATCCCATTAAATATGAAATATATATGAAATTTTTATTCATGCGTACGTAAGTCTTACCGTCTCTATAAACAGTACATTTAATTTCTTATCTCCAGATGTTACGTACTATTATATATATATATATATAAATACTTAAAATATGATATATATGTTTTCTAAATAAGGAATATCAATATGTAGATGATGTCCTTTTTACCACATGGAAAACTTGTAATTATTAAAAGATCATTTTTGACTCAAGTACCAAATATTTAAAAAGGGACTATTATTAACATAAATGATTATATAATGTTTATAAAGTGTTGATAAGTAATATAAAATGAATAATATACTATAAAAATTCTCAGAAGCATGTTTAAATTAACATTACTTTATTATTCAGGATATTAATGAAATAACAAGTCAAGTCAGACTTGATGTAAGGGACATTGTCTCAATCACCTTTCATTGTGAAATATTTTGATTTATGCACAACATTCTGTTATACAGTGTATAAAACCCTTTTAATCTTTATTTCATTCAAATAGAATCTTTTTTATACATTTCATTGTAGTAAATGCCAAGGGGAATGTTTCTTTTTAATGTACGTGGTGACAATAATATTTTTGTTTCCATGTGAATTTTTTGATATATGGATTCTTTAACAAGAATTAATGTTTTTAAAAAGAAAATAAATACCATATACCATTCCTACCGATTTTGGTATTAAAAATGGTTTGTAGATAGAATGTTTTATTTCAATATCCTTAAACGATATATTTTTATTGAAATGTGGAAATGTTACATTTCTATTATTATTGATTTTCTGTGTTATGAATATGACATGGATCTTGGGAATTATTTGCTTATATTGGTGGTTTCATGGTAAAACTATGGCGGGTGAGTCAATAATAGCTCTCCAATGCAATTGGAAACATGAAGGAGGTAAATGTTAATGTTTCTCCTAAGATATTTAGGGAATACACTGTAATGGGTATTCCAACGTAGCTCCCTATATATCTCTGAAATCCACAATGTAAGTATGATATAGATGTCATAAGTTACCTTTATGATTTATGATTTCTATGTTTTATTCATAAGTCATATTATTTGATGAGGTATCTTAAATAGCTTCTTTAATTTATGTATTGATGGAATAATGTTTTCCTTTTTTATTTTATAACCCTTAAGGAGATTTTAATGATCATACCATGTTTTTGAAATGTTTATCACATGGTAAAAGGAAGGGTAAGAGAAATGAATATTTCAAGAAGATTTATATCAAGAAAATAGTTTTTTTTTTCTATTAAGAGTTTTCATTTTATAAAAAATCGATACTAAGTAGAAATTTCTTTTTTGTAATTTTTGAGATGTATTGTAATAGTTATGGAATAATTCGTTAATACAATAAACCCGAAAAATATTATCAATGTGAAATATTTACATGAATCAACATTATGTAATGTTTATGGGCATGGCCTTATAATTGGTATCATAGGTCTGTTTATATGAAATTATGAGTTATGATAATGAAAAATTAGTATACATAAATTAATTTCTGTTAATATTTAATTGATATAGAATTTATGTATTACCATGTTACTTCACCTAATATATTTTTGTGCCCATAATGGTTTTTCACATAGGAAATATGGTAGCAATGATAAGACATCATCAAGAAGAAAAAACCTTCCTAATCAACAACCAGAGATAGTTGAAATCGGAACTGATCTATTTTTTGTAGTGATGGCACAATTAAATGAGGATATAAATAGTTTTTCTTTATATCCATGACATCATTTATGTGAACCATAGAGGAACAGGTTAGTAGTGGAGAATTTCTTGAGGCAACATCTCCCATCATTCAGAGGATCATCATACCATGATCAAGTTGAAAGGATGATTAATGCACTAGAAAAGATTTTTGAGGTCATGGGTTGTTTATAACATCAAAATTATAGTCTTGTAGTTTACCATTTTGAAGGTGAAGTCGATTAGTGGTGGTTGATGGTGAAAACTATCATGGATAGTTAAGAGATTTGTGCTCTAGATTATGATTATTCAAAGATAGGTTTCGTGAGAAATATTTTCCTAAAGTGTTTCGACTTAGGATAGAAAAATTATTTCTAGAATTGTGGCAGGAGGACGACTCTAGGGATTGTTAGGAATCAAAACTCACTTAATAAGCAGGGCATGCTCCAAATTTCATAAAAGGTATTGATATTAAAATCATATATTTTTACTCAAGATAAAATCCAATATATAAAAGGTCATTAGATTCACGTGAGTTTACAAGTTATAAAAAACTTGTTCGATGAGAGAAGAAGGTTGAAATAGAGTTTGTCGATGATCAGGTGTTATTTGAAAGAAAACTGAATAAGAGGTCGAGGTGGAAGACCAAAGGAAAGAAATATTCAAAAAAGTTTGATAGTATGATACTTATGTTTATAGTTTGTCAATATTGTGTTAAAAATAATTTTGGGGAATGTCTTTTGAATTATGGTAAGTGCTACTGATGTGGTAAAATGGAACATAAGAATCATAATTTCATTAAACGAAATCATGGTAATGGTAAAAAACTTATTTATAGTCAGTAAATTTTTTAATGTGCAATGAAATGGGTCATTATGAAAATGAGTGTCCAAATAAGAACTCAATAGAGGGAATGCAGCCACAAAACAAGGAGAAAGTGGTTGTGAAATCTACTGCAACTACTTCAGCAGACGTTGGGACATCAAAAAAAGTAGTATCAGGTACACTTTTTTTTATTCAGATTATGCCAATGTGTTTTTTCATTCAGGGTATACACATTACTTCCTTTTTAAGAAGTTTTCATGAAAATCAGGAATTCTATATCATGGTATGAATCCTAAACATATGAAAAAACACCGGGAAGAAATGATGGAAAAAAATAAATTATAAGAACCTTGACATACTTATGTGTAGAAAGAAACAATCTATAATCCATATTGTTTTGCCTCATGTTGAGTTTGATGTTGTTTTTGGTATGGATTGTATTTCTGTTTATCATTCTATGATTGACTGCAGATCTAAAAAGGTTTATTTTCAGAATGAATTTCATTTTATGTACAAACAAGAACCCCTAATTTTGGTAAAATATCAAGAACATGAGAAACTAGTAAAAGATATAAATTAATGTTACCTTTCTACTTTTGCAGAAACAATGGAACTATTTAGATTAATGATGTTCCATGGGTAATTGAGTATCTTGTTGTTTTTTCGGATTACATGCCTTGTGTAATACAAGATCGAGAAGATGAATTCATTGATGACATATTTCATAATGCTAATCCAATTTCAAAACCCCATTATCTAATGGATAAAATTTATATTTTAGAGTTATTGAAGCAATTACAGGAGTATTTAGATAAAGGATCCTTTCAACCTAGTATATCACCATGGGGTGATTCTGTCTTGTTTGTTCAAAAAATTTGGTTCAATGAGACTTATCTTTGATTATATATCCTTGAATAATATCATTATTAAGAACGAGTGTCATTTTCCTCATATTGATGATTTCGTTGATCAGCTCTTGGGAGTTATGTATTTTTTGAATATTGACTTGAGTCCAGGGTACCACGAGTTGAAAGTAATTAAAACAGAAATTCCAAACACCTAATATAATAATTAATATAGTCAATATGAATTTTTAGTTATTCCTTTTGGGATAACCAATTCACTTGAACTACTAATGGATCTTAAGAATAAGATTTTCCTTGAGTTATTGGATAAGTTTGTGGTTGTGTTTATTGATAACATTTTGGTTAATTAAAAAATTAAAGAGGAATATGAATGTCATTTAAAGTTAGTCTTACAAACTATAAAATAAAATAAACTTTGTGGAAAATTTTGCAAGTTTGAGTTTTTGTTAGAAAAAGATTCATTCCTTAGTCGAATTATGTCAAAATATTGCATTATTGTTGATCCTTCTAAAAAAAGTGGTTAATGAATGGCCAATACCTATAAATATAACTGATATTCATAGTTTTTTTGGTTTTACAGGCTATTATAGGATGTTTTTTGATAGTTTTTCACAGTTATCTATCCCACTAACTAAGTTCACTCGAAAAGGTGTTAATTTCATTTAGACAATATAATGTGATGATAGTTTTCAAGAATTGAAAAGAAAATTTCTAAATGCTCCAGTTTTGGCACTCCCATCCTGATATGGTGATTTTCTTATCAACATCAATGCTTCATTTGAATGACATGGTTATGTCTTAATGTAGAATGATAATATAATTGTTTATTCTTCACAGGAGTTGAAACCACATTAGTTAAATTACCATACACATGATTTGGAATTACCTACTGTTGTTTTTGTTTTAAAAATTTGATGGAATCATAAATACAGAGTAAATTTTGAAATATATACTAACCATAATATTTTGAAATATATATTCACACTAAATGAATTGATCATGAGATAGAGGAGATAGATTTAATTAATCAAGGATTTTGATTATACAATTCATTACTATCCATGAAAGGAAAGTTAAGTGGCCGATGATATGTGTCTAAAGAGTAATGATACATTAACCATGTTATGTTTAGAACAAGAT
This sequence comes from Viscum album, assembly GCA_963277665.1. NCBI lineage: Eukaryota > Viridiplantae > Streptophyta > Magnoliopsida > Santalales > Viscaceae > Viscum > Viscum album. The sequence continues at coordinate 1,399,273,470 of OY728153.1, forward strand.
CCATTTATTAATGATTTTATGAAGATTAGAATTGATGTTTTTGGTGCATGAAATTGATCTTTTTTGTTTCAGGTGTCAGTAATATCATCTATGTTAGACAGAATTAGGCAAGTTTAGAAGGAAGACATTGAGTTCCAAAGAAATGAAGATTTTATTCAAAAGGGTAAGTTGCATGATTTTAACATTGAAAATTATTGTTTTTCGAGATTTGGGATTTGATTATGTGTGCTTTCTGATTCACTGTTGAAGAAATAGTTGTTATGTGAAGATCATAGTTCATTATTTTCCATTCATCCCGATAGTAATAAGATATACAAATATCATCGAGAGTATTACTGTTGGGATGGATGGAAAGGAGATATTGTTGACTTTCATGTGAAGTGTTTGATTTATCAAATAGTTAAAGAAGAGTGGCAGTTACCAAATGGGATGATTTAGACATTACCAGTGTTATAGTGTAAATAGAAAAATATATACATAGACTTCATTGTAGGATAATCATAGACATCTCTAGATAATAATGCAATATAGGAAATTGTTGATAGATTGAATAAATATACTCATTTATATGATATTTTAGATAATTTTCCTCTAGATTAACTTTGTCAGTTATATATTAAATAAATCGTTAGGTTCCATGAAGTTCCCCTCTCCATTTTATGTGATAATGATCATGGGATTACTTTTAACTTTTGGAAAGGACTTTCAATGTCGTTGGGTACTGAATTAAATTTAAATATATCTTTTTATCATCAATTAGATGGGTAGTCAGAATGAACAATTCTGAAATACTATTATATGTTATGTGCTTTCTCAATAGATTACTAGCGACATTTGGACCAACATATTTCTTTGGTTGAATTTTCCTATAATTACAATTTTATTCTTGTAAAAAAATGTCACCATTTTATGCATTATATAGAAAGTGGTGCCGAACTCCATCTTTTTTGGGATAAAGTAGGTCCAAGGAAGTTGATGGGTCTAGAATTGGTAGAAATGATGGATGAAATATATCAATTGATTTAGAATGACATGAGAATATCACAGATGGATAATAAAATTTATGAGGATAACAAAAGGAAGGATATTTCATTCAATTTAGGTGATCATGTATTTCTCAATGTCTCTCCATAGAAAAGTGTGTTGTGTTTTAGTTAGAAGGTAATGATGAGTCTAATGTTCATTGGACCTTATGAAATTCTAGAGAATGTTGGATAAGTTTCCTACAATGCGGATTTTCATCAATGTTTATCCCATGTACACAATGTATTCCTTGATTCAATGTTGAGAAAGTATATGCGAGATCCATCTCATGTTTTGAGACCAGACGTAGTTCAGTTGGAAGAGGATCTCTCTTATGAGAAACAAACAGTCCAGATTCATGACTGCTTAGAGAAAGTTTTGAGGAATAAGGTAATTCACTAGGTAAATGTTTTGTGAAAAAATAATATGGTTGAATAGGAAATGTGGAAATCTAAAAATTCTAGGAGTTATAAATACCACCATTAATTTGATAAGTCAATAAAATTGCGAGGACACAATTTCCAAAAGGGGGGAAGGATGTAACATCCCAGGTAAATAAAGAATATGAATATTTCATATTCATTAATATTTTACAATTACATATTAATTTTATTTTAAAGGGGATTATATTTTCGAAGGTGTACCCGATACGCAATAATAGGTTTCTTTGAAATCATTTGTTTCATAGAAATATGAGTTATACTGAAAAATAATAATATAATATTATTATTTTAAAGGGTAGTTAACACATAGCCATTGAATTGGTGGGAATAAAAAAATTAACTACAATAGGATTACAAATTTTTGTTAAATGTTTTTACATTTATCCAATAAATTTATGGGCTAAAATTTTTAATGAATTCAATTTTAACCATTAACACTCTAATATTCATTAAAAGGTCGATTTACCGCCTATTGATGTTGAACCCTTTTTAAATCTAGTTTTTTCACATTTATATATTCTATTTGAAAAAATAATATTATTCTCTAAAATGGGGACATCAAAATTTTCTTTTGATGAAATTTTGGGGTTTTTATGATAATTTTTAATTTTTAATGAATAGGGAAAAATATAACATTTTATTTCGAAAATGCCTTTTAATCTGATTTATTAAAAAAGATCGATTATATTTTTAATTAGTTTTAAAGTGTAATTAGATTATATTTTTACCACTTTATCCAATTTTGGTCATTAGAAGTAATTTCACGTTCAATGTCGACATAAACAAGTGTCAATATTTTGATAGTATAAATTTCTTAATAACACGCTTTTTGTTTTGAAAACAAGAATTAATTTTAAATTAATTTCTGAAAATTCTCTGTTTTGAATTTGGAAAAATGGATTCTACATTTTGAATCATGAGATATAAATTTTGTAAATAGTAGACATTTATTTTAAGACATTTTTAATAGTAATTTCAGTAAATATTTTATTTACCCTGGTTGAAGGGAAAATCTTGTAAATAATGGTAAAAATAATATTATAATAATATTAAATTACCCTAACAGATGTCTTATCCCAATTGGATGATATATTTACAACCATGGGAAACCATGGGTTGATTTTGGGACCCCATGGATTCACTTGTATATGAAAAAGGCATTTTATTAAAATTAATTTAATGTTAAGGAAAATGTTACATAAACATATATCTTTTAGTAAAACCTTTTTATTGTTGGTTATATAAGTGATAATTTGAACTATAAATAGTAATAATAAAACTAAAAATATTTCCTACATAATGGAATTTTATTTATAAGTTTTATAGGTTAAATAAATAAATTTATTTATGAAAAATGATGATGTAATGTGAACCTCATTAATGAATGATTTAATTGAATGATATTTTAATTATAAAAATAAATTATACTTTGAAACTTTCTATGACATAAAAAAGTATATAGATACTTATATATTGTTATATTTGAATTAATGGTGTTTTATAGAAATAATCAAGTTGTTATAAATTTTTTAAATGACCTAATATAAATAGTTTATAAATTGACATAAATGAGTTTTTAAAGAAATATTTAATTTATTTAATGATAAAATAGTTATAAAATTATAATATTCGGAAAACTGATGTATATAATGTTAATAAAATCATTATGGATCCATTTTGGTCTCTTGGAATTTTATAGTAAATATATTAACTATATGGTATGAATATATAGGAGTACATGGCAAAAGATATATAATTTAACAAAGGGTAAAATTATAAAAGATAAGGATTAAAAAATACCCAAAACATATCCACATGTTATTGGATGATTTAATTTCGACATATATGCACCCTATATTCTAATTAAAGAATTTTTGGACCTTTTGAAACCAACAATCATTCTATAAAAAATAATACTTTCAAATTTTCTGAAAGTGCTCATCCTCCCTCTTATAAAAGGCCACCACCTCTAACCCCTTACTCACACCTCCCAAGACCCCTTGTATCATCCAAAATATTCCCTAAATGAACCCAAAATCCCTTTATTCGTCCTTGAATCCTTCCCCTAGGCATAAATCAATTCAAGAAATCTTTTTGGTTCAAACCAAATAGAGTTATCCCATTTAAAGGAAACCTCTTCTCTCAAATTGGGTTATTCTATTTTCCTTCTTCATCACCCTAAACACCATTTATTCCATTATATTATAAAAAACAAGTATATTCAATATAATAGTATGTTTTTATGAGTATTATTTGAACTACACTTCCACACACCTCAATCTAAAGGTTACAGACTTACTATTTCTGGGGATGGAGAACTACTCCCTCAAGAAACGAGGATTATTCAAATATATCCTTCCGCCTCTCAAGGTGGACATATTTATGGAATTATATTTATATATGTTATATATTATATTTATATTTTCTCTATGATTATTTATTTTTCATTTATATATTCTCTTTACGGTTTTCATAATGGGTAAATACGATAATTTCATTTGAGGAAGTGTGGATTACCGCCCCCTCATAGTGACATGACTCGTTCATTCCTTACATGGTACATATAAATGATGGAGTTAATAATATTATATATTATATTTTAGTGGAATTATAATATAAAAATTTATCATTATGTTTTCATCCAATTAAATACTAAATAGAAATGAAAGAATCATTCATGCGTACGTACGACTTACCGCCTCCAAGAACGGTGCATTTAATTTCATAACTCCATAGGATACATAAAAATATAAATACATATATACATATATACATATTTTGAATATATGATAAATATGATATCTAAATCATGAATATTATTCTGTAGATAATTTACTTTTGACACCATGGACAACAAGTAATTATAAGAAGTTCATTTTTGACTCAAGTATCAAATATCAAAAAAATGATTGTTATTAACATAAATGATTTTGTAATGTTTATAACGTGGTAATAAGTGATATAATAGGAATAAAAAACTTGATAAATGTGATGAATCAAGTATATATTAGCATTATTTTATTATTCAAGATATTAAATAATGAACGAGTTAAGTACGACACAATGTAAGGGACTCCATCTCCATCACCTTTCATTGAGGCATATTTTGATTTATACAGAACATTCTTTTATACGGTGTATAAATGCCTTTTGAATTTTCATTTCATTCGAAGGGATTATTTTTTCTACATATCATTTTACTAAATGAAAAATTGAATGTTTCTTTTTAACATATGTGGTGATAACGACCTTTCTTTTTCCGTGAGCATTAATTGATATTTAGTATCCTTAACCAGCTATATTGTTTTTTATAGAAAAATAAATACCATACACCCTTTTTACATATTTTTTATTGAAAATGGTTTTGATAAATAACGGGTTATTTCAATATATTGAAATGTTATATTGTGATTGAAATGTAGAAATGTTATCTTTCATATATGTTTGTTTTATGTGTTTTGAATATGTCATGGTTAATTGGAATTGTTTACATATACAAGTCGTTCCATGATAAATGTAGTGTGGGAGAGCCCGAGACAGCTCTCTAATTCATTGGAAATGTGAGATAGGTAAGCGTTAATGTTTCCCCAAAGTGATTTATGGAATATACTGTGACAGGTATTCCAAGATTACTTCTTATGTAGTTGTGAAAGCTATACTGTATATATGCTATAGATGTCACAAGTTACCTTTATGATTTTTGATCTCTAGGTGTTATTCATAAATCTTATGATTTTATGAGTTTTGTTAATGATTTTATGTTATATATATATTGATGGACTAATGTTTCTTTTTTTTATAAGACTTAATGATCTTTTTATGCTCGTCCCCGGTTTTTGAAATGTTGTTCACTATGTATAAGGAAGGGTTCAAGAAAAGAATAATCCAAGAAGATTTATATCAAGAAAATAATTATTGTTTTACTTTAATTGTTTTTATTTTCTGAAACAAATTGGATAATGAGTAGAAATGTCTTCCTCATAATTTTTGAGATGCAATTTAATAGCTATGGTCTAATTATTTAAAATTCTAAACCTGAAAAGATCCTCAATGTGAATTATAAACTTAATTTAAGATTATGTAATGTTTCACGTAGAAGCCTTATAATAGTGACCCAAACTATTCATACATAGATATTACATCTTAATATATGAATACACATTACGTAACCTTATGATCTATAAAATAACTTTTTAGGTGTAGTGTTTTTATAGACAATAAATGCCATATTCTTTTTTAATGAAATATCAATTAAATATACAACAAAGATCCTCCTACATAGTATTCTTATTATAAATACACAACTTAAAACCATTATTCATACCCTATAGGATGTAAACATAAGAAAGGGTAAGCTCATATGATCAGTAAGGGTAAAAAGGGATATATTAATGATCACATGAAAATAAAAAGAGTATAAGGGTATAAGAATATAATATTAATATTTAAACATCAATATTTACTATATCAAAATTAATAATCAAGAATAGAGGAATAAATCATAGTATTACATAACACATGAATAAAAAATTTATAAAATAAAATGATCCCTGAGAGCCTAAAATTGCATAATAAATAAGCTTGTGGTATTCAAATAATCATATAAAATAATTTTCATAGTCAAGGATCACTACCTAGAGTATCAAAAGGGATTGGTATCACTCCCCAATTAATAATATCCTTATTCAATATTCTTTCTCTATCCTATCATAGTGATCAATATCCCTTACTAAATTTTGAATCAATCCCCATTCCATGCCTTATTACATTATGATATATCCATCTTTACCCAATGCATTTTAGGGATATATTATATCTGGCCCAACCATCACATAATGTAAATAACACATATTTTATCCACAATATTTTATATAATTATTCATATATCCTATCCATGTGAATTGATACATGGATCATAAAAATATAAAACATTTATCATAGCATAACCATTGAAGAAAAAATAGATTTTATAAATATCTCATCATCATAATCATAAAAAATATAGTGAAAAAATATGGATGTTTTCATTGAATCATATACACATTAAATAACATGTAACATTAATTAATGTAATCAATGAAGAAAAAATACTTTAAAAGATTTCATGGATTGTTACATGGAAAAAATACACTTTTCATTTTCGAATCACTTCTTTAAAATCTATAAATTTCAAAATATTATGGAAAACATTTAATTTCCAAATAATCATGGAAAAATTAATGTCATTTCTCAAAATATTTAATATGAATGAGAGTGAATAATTTTTTTCATCTTGATTATGATACAGTCAAGATACCTTTAACATTCTATGTAAAACAATTCATTAAGAAAATAAAAGAATATTACTTTCAAACCATTTGTAAAAAATTTAATAATTTTTAAAATGGAATTAAAAATATCATTAGATAATATTAAAAGAATTCATGAAAATATTTTTAAAAAACAAGTCTTTAGAAGACAAATTATTTTCGTCCAAAAAGAGAGATTAAGTCAAATTCCCATAGAAATATCATTTCAGTTTCATGAGTATATAAATAATGTAAAATGAAATTTGAAAATTTAATATTCATAAATAATTAATGGATAATAAAATTATTGAGTTTATTGAGAGTTCTAAAATAAAATTTCATCATTATAAATGTGCTCGTAAAAAATCCGGATAAACCATGACAAATTAACCTAAAACCTTTTTTATTTTGGTAAACTCCACATAAAAACCTCATGAATGAAGTAATATTACTTTTTTTTAAAAAAAATCCATAAATTTTATTAAATAATATTTTAATACATGCATAGGAAGAATATACAAAGAAAAAAAGAAATAAGTTTTGAATATGGTAAAATATCATAGAAATTTAAATCAATGGAGAATCCCAAAGAAAAAAAATTTCTTACATTGAAAAATCTCTAACATAATGTATAATAAATTTAAATATTGTATAATTCAACTTCATTTGAATTTTCATACATATAATATCATATATTATCCACTTATAACATTTTAACTCACATTTATAAATAATTTCTACGTATAAGATTCATTTCTTGGTTTTAAGGATTTTGTTTATCATGAGAGGTTGGGGTTTTTTAGTACCAGACCTTTTACATATATCATAGATCTATAATATGAATAATTTTATACATGATATAAATATCTTATATATTCATTATATTTATAATAATTTTCTGTAAAATAAAGATATTGAAAAATCAATTACACCATTCATGGATACGGTAGGTCTTACATACACATGAATGCGGATTTCAAAATTCAATGGGTGGAATGAAGAAAGGAAAATAGTAAATAGTATCTCAAGAATAATATTTATATCACATTTATCTTATATTTTCATAAAATGTTTCCATATTACCATCCATGTAAAACTAATATTAAAAATTAATCACAAAGTTTCTTGGAAATGTTATTCTACACATACACATGAGTGATGTGATCATTTTAAACTTGATGAGAAAATGCTGGAAAATGTATTTTATATCATCACAAAAATAATTATGTATATTTAATAAAATTAACTAATTATTTCCTAACTAATACCATAGAATTATGGGAGGTATAAGAAGAAATAAAATTAAAAAGACACGGTTATAAAATATAACTCTTCATTGAGAAACCTATTTTGGATTACACTATATGCCATAAAAGGATGGTCTTCTAGAATGATATGAATCTCTATGTTATGATGAAGAAATATAAAAGGGTATTATATTTTTCATTACAAAATATTGAATGATAAAAAAACTATTAATAGAGGATAATATGTTCCCTTTTGTAAGTGAGGGGAGGGGATCTATTTGATTTATTAAAATATTAATTTAATATAAATTCATTTTCAACAAAAATGGATACAAATTTATATTTTAATAAAATTGTAAGAACTAGGTCCCAGTGATATCACAGACACCCCGCCTTAACATGGTCGACATGTCCTGGCCAGCTAGGCACCACCAGTTGCCCTTCAGGCACGTAGTCCCCACCCTGGGGTGCACCCACATGCCTGAACGGGTCATCTGACTAATGAAAGTCCCCGCATGACAACGCATGTCCTTTCCAGTGTGATTTTCCCTCACTCACACACATCCTGAGAAACATCCCAGAAAGTCACCCATCCTGATAACTACTCTAACCCAAACACGCTTAACTATGGAGTTCTAATCGGGAAGACTCCAGAAAATATAGGTGCAACTTGTTTACATGAGTCATATCATTTATTCATTTTACCCATTTTCATTTGGAGGTGTTACAATCACCCCCCCCCCCCTTTAGAGCACAACATCCCTGTTGTGGCCCCTACATCTCAACCCAGGCAGTGCATCACATATAAGGTTGGGTACCACCTCTGATTCCAATTGTAACAACCAGGTCCCGGTAACCACAAAGCCTCCCCACTATACCAAGGCCGTCAGGTCCTGGCCCACCAGGAACAACCAGTTTCCCCATTTAGGCATGTGGCTAGGTAGGTCCGACCGGGTTGCATCGGACTCGGATCAGTTTCGACCCATCCCATAATTTTGGTCCTAACTTTGGCACCAGGTACCTGTTTGATGAACCATATGTGGTGCCGGAAAACATGGACAGATACTATCCTTTTGTTATCAACCACTTGATATTTGGATAAAGTTATGGTATAATCTGTTTGGATCGAGCAGGAATCCAACCGGGCCCTCGGGACTAAAAGGTTTATAACTTATAGATCGGGTGTCCGATTGACACAACGTCTATTGCATTCATACCCCTATTACAAAAAGGTAATTTCATATTATTTTTTGTGGGACTATGTGGAAATTGGAGTATCAACCAGTGACATGTGGAGTAGATCCTCTTGGAGACAAGCGAGCGTAGTGCGGGGACCCAGTTGCTGGCTATGACATGAAGATGTAGTAGGATTCTGTGTCAGTTTGAAGACATACTGGAGATGTAATTGGATCATGTGTGGGTCTAAAGACATACTTTAAAAGTACTAGGATCATGTGTGGGTCTGACGATGTACCGAGCGATCCGGTGTGGGTCCGCACCTAGCGATCCTATGGCGGTCAGCACCTAGCGATCATGTCTGGGTCCGCACTGAGCGATCATGTGTGGGTTAGCACTTAGAGATCATATATGGGTCAGCACCTAGTGATCCTGTGTGGGTCAGAACTGAGCAATACTATGTGGGATAGAACCTAGTGATTATGTTTGGGTTAGCAACAAGCAATCATGGGTGGGTCATCACTGAATGATCCTGTGAGGGTCAGCATCGAGTGATCCTATGTGGGTTTGCCTCTTATCAGATTAAGATGAATCATTAGTTACATATAATCATCTCTACTATTGTACATAAGTTATACCTGGTGTGACCTGACTTCGTACCTGTGTGGTACCTTCCTTTATAGTAATAACTTGGTGTAATTCTTCTGTGTGGCATACCTATTTTGTACTTGCCTTCGTGGTTTTCCTTCCATTGGGGAACAGTGGTGCTTTGGGCTTTGAGTTGGACTCTATGATTTTCATCCGGATTAAGATGGTTTGAATTGATAACTTAGGTATATTTATGTTCATATACCTATGTAGGGTTATTATTTTTTTCCTTCCTTTTTGGTTTATACATTGTGGATTTTGTGGGACCTTGAGGGTCTTCGGGTCCCCACTGAGTATCTTTATACTCACCCCAGCATGGGCTTTGCCCGTACCCTATTATTTTTGGTGTAGATGATGGATAGCGTGGATGGAGGATGAGAGTAATAGGATTGGAAGAAGCTTGTAGGTGGACCATACGGTGTGTCGGTATGCAGGGGTGACAGGCATACGTAGAGTGCTGAGGAGGCGATCTGTACCTACCCATCCCGAAGAACACCAAAAATAATCACAAGAATTGTGGAGAGAATGTAATGACCTAGGATATCAATATAATTTTTTTAATTATATAAAATTATTTAATGACCTTGAAATCTGATGGTGCGCGATTCTGAGGCCTAGAGTTCCCTGAATGAATCGTGGATGTTTTGTTACGCTTTAATTACTGCACGTAAGAAATTTTTCTAAAAAAATATGATCAATCTTAAACAGTTCCCCATATCAGAAATCTGAGGGCATCATTATGTTCATAATGCGAGTTTTACCCTAGGCATGACTTATTTTTGTTCGGCACGGGCCTCTTGTGAGAAAACCCAAAAATGTCATAATCATATATAAAATAATTAAATAAATTGTTTTATTTTTTAAATGCTTACAACTCACAAATGGAAGATTAGATTCGAAATATGAGACCACCACTAAACTCGTGAGGGCATGATTTATTTAAAAAGATAATAACTTTGGTCGGTCAGGCCTCCAGTGAATGTTAGTTTTTGGGTATAAATAAAATAATTAAGTGACAATTATTTTATTATAAAAACTATAACTTTTAAATAGTAACATAGATTGCAAATTCGAGAGTATGGTTGGGTTTTGTTGGGGTGTGGTTCACATTGGTATAACATAACCATGATGGTCGTGGGTCAAGGGTGACTATTAATAATTTTATGATCTTTTTTTCAGGTACGTACAATAAACGCACGGGCGGTATTTTTAAACTTTTGAACCAATGCTCATAATTGAAATTTGAGGGCACCGTTAACTCAAAGCACCAATACTCACATAAGGAGACCTTCACCTCCACTGCAGTATGTCATGGGTGGATGTTAGCATTTATCATATTTGTGGAATACTAAAATAAAAATAAAACTCTGTAACATTTATTTTTATTTTTATTTGAAACTCCTTGTGGATGTTGAGAGGCGGGACCACCATAATTAAACCTCCCCTTAAGGTTAGGGAGGTGGGGTCCACCAAACCTAAAACCTCTCATGAGAGGTTATGGGGGTGGGGTCCACCCTAGTTTAAAACCCCTCTAAACCTCCCACTTAAGTTAGTGGATGTCTCTTGAACTTCCCCTTTACTAATTCTTCCACCACCCCTTTTAATTAATACACCAAACCAATTAATTAATTAGTCCAGTTTGTAATTATGCCAGCAAATTTTATTATATTAGATACCTTTTCCTTTTGGTGGGATAGGGGAAATTAATCGTTGGCAAAGGAAAGAGCCATGGGAGAAAGCTCTCTAATGAAGAACACCAATAAATAACACCAACTTCGTAACCAACTTCTTCCTCAGGACATTCATTGATGAGGAACATCATCAACATCAACGAACCGAATATTGAGGAAATGTCAATGTCACTGATGTCCCTCTATTCCCAACGACATCGTGTCTATCCCTACAGAAAATCCTAAACAAATCAAATGAACGATGTTTGGTTGTTGTTGTGAATTTTTCTCCTTACTTATTCTCAAACATTCTTCATGATTCAAGAAATATTTTTGCTGCTTGCTGCCGTTCTTATGTCGAGGGTGCGAGCCAAACGAACATTGCCCAACCACTCCGCAAATCATTGTGTAATTTTTGTTGCGCTCTTCGTGATGGAGGAGGACAGTGACTGGTACTGGAAATTTGCACCAGTGGGACATAAGAGTGGTTGTCGTCCACACGACGGGGATGGTGGCACGCGTCCACGCCACCTGGTGAGGAAGGTTCATGTCTTGGGAAATGGTGACTAAGGGAGTATGGTCGGACGAGGTGGCTGCTGACGAAGGATCAACGCATAATTGAGCCGCAAGGAGAAGATGGTTGGACATCCGGCCAGCCACGGAAAACTGCCGCACCATAGAGCCACTCCCCCTACCCATGCCAGGCCACTCTGCGCAGGCCAAGCCGCCCGGCGCGGGCTGACCTGGACCTACTGGGTTGGGCTGGGTCTGTCTGACTGTGTCGGACCGGACCTGGACCGGTTTCAACCCATCACATACTTTTGGACATAACTTTGGCAACGAGAATTAGTTTGAAAAACCATCTGCGGCACCGAAAACTTTGTAGAGAGACTGTCCTTTTGGTATACCCTACATGAGATTTGGATAATGTTGGGGTATGGTCAGGTTGGATCGAGAAAAAATCCAACTGGGCCCTTGGAACTAAAAAGCTAATAACTTACAGACCATGTGTCTGATTGAAGCATCATATGTTTTGTTGAGACCCCTATTACATGGAGGTCATTTGAGATACTTCATAGTGGGACTTCGTCGTAGTTGAAGTATTGACCACTGGCTTGTGGATCAGTCCATCTTGTAGACAAGCGAGCATACTGTGGGAACCCAGTAGCTGGTTGTGATGTGAAGATATACTAGGATCTTGTGTGGGTCTGATAAAGTACTGGAGATGTACTAACATCTTGTGTGTGTATGACTACATACTAGAGATGTACTATAATCCTGTGTAGTTCTGATGATGTACTAAGTGATCATGTGTGGGTCAGCACCTAGCGATTTTGTGTGGTTCAGCACCTACAGATCATGTTTGGGTAATCATCGAGCGATCTTATGTGGGTCAGCACCTAGCGATCCTGTGTGGGTCAGCACGTAGTGATCCATTGTGGGTCAGCCCAATGAGATCTTGTGTGGGTCATCACTTAGTGATCCTGTGTGGGTTAGCACCTATCAATCATTTGTGGGTCATCACCTATCGATCATATGTGGGTCTCCACAGAGCAATCCTAGGTGGGTCCACACCAAGCGATCCTGTGTGGTTCTGTCTATTATCAGAGTAAGCTGAATATTTATTTACATCTAATCATCTATACTAATATACTTATGGTATACCTGGTGTGAGATATGTTCTTACTTGTGTGTTACGTTCCTTTATAGTAATACCTTGGTGTTATTATTCAATGTGGCGTACCTGTGTTGTACTTTCCATTGTGGTTTTCCTTCCTTTGTGGAACAGTTGAGCATTAGGCTTTGAGTTAGACTCTGTGTTTTTCCTCATGATTGAGATTTTTTTACTTAATAGCATAGGTATATGTATTCGAATATAATAAATTAGGGGTATCATTTGTTTCCTTCTTTTATAGTTTTTTCTTTTTTGATTTTGTGAGACCTTGAGGGTCTTGGGGTCCCTACTGAGTATTTTTATACTCACCCCAGCATGGGTTATACCCGCACCCTATTGTGTCTGGTGCAGATGACAAACATCCCTGATGAAGGACAAGAGTACCAGGACTGGAGGTAGCTCGTAGGTGGATATCAGATGAGGAAAACTGTAGAGATAGCCATTCGTGAGCTGTACCTACCCTTCAGGTAGGATTCATGGTGGACGATCCAGGAGCTGATTTTCATCTATCAGTCATCTTGTACTTTCCAGTTTACTTCTACTTTTAGTTTCTTGTACTTTACTGTTGGGCTTGTATTCCAGACCCTTCTTACTTACTGGACTCACTTTGTTTACTATCCAGTTTACTTGAGTTCATATATTGATGTGTTCTTGGTTGCGTGTGCTTACATGTTATAAATGTAATACCTTCCCAGTATTAATTAATATGCCTTTGGTGATAGTTGGTAGCTCGTAGCATATGAAAGGTGGGCCTGGGGTAGTCACAGCATGGGCCCTGGGGGAAAGTTCATGACAAAAATAATGTTAGGATGAGTCTAAATACTCCCATATTATAAAATTTTGACAATTTGTTGTACTGTTTTCACCCATATCTATTTGTTTTAATTCAATGAACCAACCTAGATCAAGCACAAACCGATCACCTGAGTCAGCCCAGAATAGTACCCAGTAGACATTCCACTTCCCCATAGTATGGATAAAAGCACCAAGGTAATGAATAATAGATATATGTGAAATATTTTTCTTCATATAAATAATCATGGAAACATAAATAAATAGGACATCCAAAAATAAATACTACAACTAAAATAACATCTCAACCAACATTAAAATACAACTACTTAGAAAAATAAAACCAAAAAAACATGAAAAACACTACATATCTATGTGACCACAAGGACCACTCTCTAATCCCAAAACCCAACATCTCCTGTGAAAATCAACGCCATGTAGGACATACTACTGAAACTAACAACAATATATATGTATAGGCATGAGTATTAAAACTCAGTAGGTCTACCCAATTAATCCCTTCCTAATTAATTTCTTTTTAAATAATGATTATTCAATTTCAATTTTAAACTAAAATATATATGTAAATTGTTTTCCACACATTTATCTTCAAAACAAATCATACTTCATTACTCTTTTCATTCAAAACATGTTTATTTTTTCAAGGAAGATCCCTTTTCAATTTAAAGAAAGAGAGAGTGAAATATGAATCATGGCCTAATTTATAAAGGGGAGAAAAAACGTAAAACAATATCAAATAATTTTCCTTATATCATTTTAAAACCAATCATTAAATTTTATAAAATAGGTACACCATGAAATAGAATAATAACCCCAATCACAAAAAAAGATTAATGGAAAGAGAATCCATCATTAACCAAACCAACGAATGAACCTAAATCATCCACAATAGATAAATATGTTAATGGGAATATGAGAATACCAAATTTCTCAATGTATATAAAATAACATACTAAAATACTATTTATCCCATAAGTTCACTTCACATGATTCCATCAAATAGCGGGAAATTCTAGTTCTTCCCTTCATGTCCTAACTAATGGTACACTCCCAAAGTAGAGTAATGTTGATACCAAGGCCCTCTAGCATGAGAATAAGAAAAATTCACCAATCATTGTTACAAAATCCTTTATATATTACAGTTTCACATATCATTTCTCATGTGGAAGGGATCTTATAAATATTTAACACCCAACCATGAATATACAAATTTATATGTGTGTGTGTGTTTCCCAAACATCCAATAGAAAAACATCATAATGATGTATCCCCCCCAAATCACGCCAATGAGTATCCACTTTCCTTAAAACCATAAACACATTAGTTTTTTCCCAATACAAGGACCTCCCAATCCCATTATCATAAAAAGGTGGGGGGGACACCCTAAGGTGCGTATTCCAAGATGGAACATTGTTTAAATGTGCCAAATGTGTCATGAAACTTTTGAGAAAAAAACATCTACTAAAGAACCAAAACCAATTTTTAATTCCGTTTGAGAAAACAAAAAACATTATTTTGAGTACATAATCCATTTTTAAAATCCGACATAGAATTTGAATGGACCATTTGTGTGGGAAATTTAATAAAACTATCTTATATAATTAAACATAAGAGGAATTTTAATTCATTTCACATCAATGAATGATTATAAAAATCATAAATTAGTAATTATCATTAATGGAATGTGTGAATGGAACTAAATAAATGATTTCATAAATGTAAAGGGGGAAATGAAAAGGTAAACCTACATCAAACCACAAGAGATTCAACAAAGGCAACCCACAATAAATTCAATGAGTTTGAAAATGATAATAACATCCTATAGGTTCCGTATGAAAACAAAACCCAAAATTTACACCCAAATAAATAAAAACCATAAACCTAAGAGGAAATCAGACAAGTCTAAATTAAAATAAAATGCAATGGGAAGGAATATGATGATGAAAAAAGGATATTACCATGAAGATTATTCCCAAAACATGAATACATCCCTTTATTCCAATGTTAGAAGGAAAAGGTCGGGTTTGGTATAAATGGAGGATCTCTTTCTACTTGGTCGAGTCAAACGAGAGGATAGGTGGTGTTGTTTTGTTAAAATACAATATCGTTAGAAATTTAATTTTTCACTTTAATGAAATCGGGCACTATTCATGGTTTGTCTGTACAGTTTGGGAAACTATGTGTCAATTATGCACCCCATATTGGACACACTAGACAACCACATGATTTAGTGTAATGGTATGAGAACACATATGCAAATTGTATGAATTTTTTTGTCATGAACATCAAATTCATGTGGACACCTTCCATAAAATTTGAACTAACTATGCTCAGGTCAGGCACCCTTGACCAGAGGCACCTTGGACATCCAAAGTTTCTCTTAAGAGTCTCACAGTTTGATTCAAACCATTTTCATCCCATGAAAATAATAAAGTGTGTTTTAAAAAGGAACTAAAAGGAACGGACAATTAGGAGTCTGTAAGGTTTCCCCTCAAATATGCACATAAACCATGAAATAGAATAAAAGAAGCTCGAAACTCAAAACATTTATCTGAATCCTTAAAAACACACGTGGAAACCTAAATAAAAAATGTTCTACAAAAATAAAAGTGGATAATAAATATAGGGGTGTCAAAATTCATCCCACTATAATTCTTTATTCCCCTATAAGTACATAATGTTCCAACTTGATCTGGTCAAAATAAATGAGTTCACACATTCACATAACCCAACTCCTTAAACCAAAGAACACCTTGAGAAATACAATACATGACATTCTTTCATAACAAAAAATAACCATTGGAATCAATCAAAATCTTAAAAGAGGATGAAAAATCTCCACACTAGAAGACAAAAAATAGTACAATAACCAAAGCCACCATTTCTACACCATGATTCCAACGCATGTCAAAGTTGTTGGAAGACTCAAAATTAGATTGCCTAAGGAGAAAGTGCATACTGAATAACAAATCCTTAGGGAAAATAAGAAAACGAATGAGTATATAAATGGGGTATTTCTTTAATCACCATGGGAGGACATGGTAGACTCTATGCCATTTTATAATTCTATTAATATTCCTAACCAACACCGCTTGGGTTCATCAAACCTCCAAAATGGGAAAACCACCTTTCAAACCCATGAAGAACAAAATGATCCAAACACATGATGAAACATGCATCCCATTGAGACAATGAAATTACCTTTTTCCAAAATGTAACATCCCTTAGAATGAAGATTTTAGAGACACATATCTACCTTTTTCATACCTCACAATAGATAGCACCACTAGGCACAACCATTACAAAAAAACAAACACTTCCATAAAAGGGATATTTAAACTAAATCTAGATCAATGCCATACTCCTATGAATGGACTAGGGTTCTCTCTACAGGGGAGGACCTGAATCCATGTCACTTAATAGAAAATCCATGACCAAACCATTTAATGTGGATCATGTTTTTTCATGTATGACAAGTCATAGGATCTTTAGGACATGATTAATTTTTATGAATAGATTTGTAAACAAATGATGCACCATGTTACTATGCATATAATATGTTAATTAAATATTAAGAGGTTGCATAATTTCTCTACCATCACCAAAAAATTCAAGACAGCTTCTAAAATATGCAATGTAATTACCATCAACACTTGAAGATACTAGAGGACAGTTGACTTCCTTAATAACACATACTGACAAGGAATAAACAAAAATGGTCTTCCTCACCAAATAAAAATATATTGAAAAATCGAACTCTAATACCCTAGATGACAATTTATGAAGAATCACATTCTCAAAAACTGAGCCTAGAACGAAGTTTCCACAACCAACTCTAGATGATAGGGAACTAGATCCCCAAAATGATAAATTAACTACAGTAATGATCTATCACATTGATGAAGTCATGACATCTACATCTCCTTCTTCTCCTCCCTTAACCTCATAATTGTACTAATAGATGAATGAGGCCATGTAGAATTCTCAGGAGTTGTCCTCCTTAGTAATGGTCTGAATGAATGACTTCCACCACTTCCAACTCTAAACTTTGTGCCTATAGAAGGAAATAATTACCTTTTTAGGCTCAATAAAAAATTAATGATCCTTTCTTTTTTCTATATTATCCCTTCATTTTCCAGGGGATACACTTAACCATAGAAGGGTTAAGGATTTAACTTTCAAAAATAAATAAGGATATATTTAGGTTCATTAACTAGATGGTTTAAAAAAGGTAAACCACAATAGATACTCCTTGAATATACATTGAATCATTGGTGGGGGAACATCCTAGCAAACAATAAATAATAAATCATTAAAAATAAACTCCACATCCCAAATTCAACTTATCAAGACACCAAACATAAATTAAAAACCAATCATGAATTTCTCAAAACCATTTCCAAAAAAACTTATTCCACATTTTAAAACCAATTTTTATATTCCACAATGAAATAAAATTGATTCCACAAAAAAATCCCAATAATTCCATCAAAAATATAAAATTATTCTTATTTAATATATTTCCCTCATTATTAAACAAACCACATTTAATAAAATATTTTAATTAATAACCCATTTCATCCAAAATAATTTAATTTAAAAATAGATTTCCATGAATTTATTTTTTATAAATTTTTTATCACAATTAAGATTTTCAAAAAAACATTATTTATTGAAATTATGTTATCAAAATTTCAAAACCAGGTTTTTAAAATGGTTTCAAAATCATGAAAACAGAAAATAACCTCAGGAAGTCGGATGAAGTGTCAATGTGTGACTTTAAACGTATGGTTGTAAAACATATGCTAATAAAACCACTATAACATAGTGTTTTTCCGGACTATATCTTCCGAATCCAAATGTATTTCCAATCCTAAGAGCTCACTAGAAACCACTTGCCCAAATCCCAATTAATATTTATAAATTACAAATATCCCTAAAAAAACCAAACCCAACCCAACTTCCAATGGTATCCCAATGTTCATCATAAAATGTTTTGTCTAAAAACCACTTCATACTGACACCCCATGTTTTGATAGTAAAACTACATTTACTTAGAAATTATAAAATTATAGTGAGTTTTGTTATTGAGAGATCCTTTGGAAAACAATCTTTTGATGCTAATATTTAATTATCCAAACAAGGGTGAACCTGAACTAGTCACTCGAGATGGAATGTGATATGTCCAGAGAGGTGTTCCCCATCCCATCATGTTGGAGACAAGCATCAAGGGAATAAACCATTGATCGATGGGAATTATTTTTTCTAATATAAAAAAACGTTGTAGCAGAAATAAATATAGTATCCCAAAATATAAACTATAACAAAAAGAACATGTAAACAAAAATGAAAATACAACTAATAAAAAAAATTAAAACCAAGTGAATTAGAAGACCAATATATCTTTATTTGACCCTCAGGATCACTCAATGATCATAAAACAAAACATCACCCATGGTGATCAGTCAATAATGTAACATATATTGGAAACATGAAACAAGAATTTGGTATTGGATGGAGTCTTAAAACATAGTCATTGTGGATGGATAATATATTCCCAATTAATTTCCATTAAATTAAATATTTATCTATTTCAGGATTAAAATACAATATATTCAAACATTTGGTTTTTCACATTCCATTTATAGAAAATTAATTTTTTATTTCCCTTTTCATTTAAAACAAGCTTCTTTTTAATAGGTGGAGGATTAATCATTTTAAGAAAAGAGAGAGATAAAGAGGAATGCTATCATAAATTAGAAAGGTGGGTAAAAGTGTAAACCATTATAGTTTCTTTCTCCCATGACTAAATTTAAAAACAATAATTAACTTTTAGAAAATAGGTACACTGTGGAAATGATAATGAACTACAATCACACAACATGGTCAATGGAAAGTGAAAACATGAGTAACCAAACCAACCAAGGAAACTAACTCATATTCCATATATAAATGTGTGTCGGGGAACATGGGAATACAATAGAGCTTATAGAATAGTCTATAACATACTGAATCCTAATTCAACTTGTTGGCAGACCTCCCCTAATGCCATCAACCAGCCTGAACGCTTTGTCCTATCCTCCCATACCTAATCTAGGGGAACACAACCAAAGAAGAGAATGATAAATTCTAAGGGCCACTGGCCAGAGCATAATCTTAACTAATGTAGCATACGTTATAGGAAAATAGTCTACTTATTCTAGGTTCCCATGTTATATCTCCAGTGGGGGTGAGACAAGAAATATAGAACATTTAACCACATAAATATATAAATATCAAACATAGCCATCACATAAACCACATAATGGTGTGTCACCCCCAAATCACCCAATGGAATATCCCATTTCCTTAAAAACATCAACACATGACGTAAATCAAACTCCAAGGGCCTACCAAAACCATTATCATAAAATAAGAAAAAAGGCACACCCACATGGGAGTTTTCTGAGAAGAACCAATGTTATTAAAGTTTCAAATGGGCCTGAAGAAACCATTAAGCGATAAAACAATTCAAAGAAACCAACCCCAGTTTTAAACCGTTTTGTGAAACCAACAAAAATCATTTAAAATAAATAATCAATTTAATTAAGCCAACCATTAATTTTAACATACATGTAATTTAAAATTTTAATAAAAAAATTCTTTAAAATTGAACATGAGAGGTATATCACATTATATCACATTTATCAATTATTATAAACTAATAAACTACTAATTAGAATTTATAATAAATTTAGAATTCAATTATTCATTGGTTTCTAAAATTTTAAGGGTAAAATGGAAAGGGAGTTCTATCTCAATCCAAAATCACTTCAACAACAACAACCTTCAATATCCTCAAAGATGTACAATATGAAAATAACATACATAAGGAACATTAGAACAAAAAAAACCCAAAATCTACACCCAAAAGGACATAAACCGCAAACCCAAGGGAGATGAGGGACACAAATTAAAAATCAATAAGAAGGAAGACAAAGAATAATGAAGCATATTACCTTAAACATTTTTCCAAAAGATTATGAAATACCTTTATTCCTCCCTTGGATGATGTGGGAGCCTTTTATCAGAAGGTAAGAGATCCCCTAGGTCCCATGACTCAAATTAGTGGTTGTAGTGTCACGACCAGTCCTCAGGCCCGTGTCATGACTACACCAAGCCCGCCTTCCATAGGCCAGGGGCTGGCGACTAGCACCAATGGTGTAAATCCAGTTAAAATGGGAAGTAATTTCCTTTATAAAAGTAAACAAACACAATAGATTATGCAATAGAAGAAATCACTAAGTAATACTGAATACAAATGTATGTTCTGAAAGGAAAGGGGCCGGAAAAACAAGCCCAACAGTAAGTACAGTACAACTGAAATGCTAGTACAACTGTAGTAAAGTAAAACAACAACCACTGAGTCTTCCTCCGATATTTCCACCTGAAGGTTTTGTAAATATGGCCTCCTCAGCACCTCAAGTCTGGTCGTCCGCTCCTTGTACGTCTCACCAAGTGGTCCACCTCCATGTACCATCCAGCTCTACAAGCCTCCACCTCGGTCAGTGTTGTCTGTCGTCTGCAACCAACACAACGTAGTGCAAGCATATCCCATGTAGGGGGAGTATGCGATACTCAGTAGGGACCCCGAGACCCCCTAAGGTCTCCTAGAATCCATGAAGTACAAACCACATAAGAAAGATACAATCATGAGGTATCAACCATCTCTACTTAGGTATATGCCCATACATATACCTACATTATCAATCACAGTTTGGCTCTAACTCTCAAGCCCAGTCACAACCCAGTCCACATAGGAAAGTAAGTCAATCACATTGATGATATTGATTGAATTTCAAGACTCAACTCACACAGGTATAAGTCTTTCATAAAGCGATATAGATGATCAGATATAGTCACTGATTCATTTAAACTGTCAGACCCACATAGTATACTAGAGCAGCTAAGCTATCTGACCCACATAGGATGATAGACTAGCTAAGCTATCAGACCCACATAGGATACTAGACCAGCTATTCTGTCAGACCCACATAAGATACTACTAGAGAAGTCAAACTGTCGGACAGACATAGGATGCAAGTACAGTAATCCTTGTTGTCGAACCCACGGATGAATCCCGTATAGTTGTCATCGCTGCTGAACCCACGAAGGATTCCAGTACAGTTGTCATTTCTGCTGAACCCACAGAGGATTCTAGTACATTAGTCATTTCAGTCGCAGCCAGCTTTTGGGTTCGCACACACAGCATGCTCGATTCCGAGAGGGTCCGCTCCTTGAGCCAAGGTGTTAATACATCAATAATAACAAAGTGCAGAGTTGATGTATCCCAAAGTTACATCACCTCAAAAGGAACCCAACACAGAAAACGACGCGTTAATCGGACGCCTGGTCAGAGAGATATTGGCTTTTCCATTCTAGGGGCCCGGTTGGAATTACGCTTGTTCCAAACCCGACCATTTTCCAAAGTCATCCAAAACATACATAGTGTATCACAATAGGTCCGCTTCGTCGCAAGGGTCACAGTGCCATAGATGGTGCATCGATCGGATGAGTGATCTTAAAATTATTCATGTTTAAGTGAATTGGTCCCGCCCCGTAAAGCCCAGTGGGCTAGTGGGTTGGCCCGACCTAATTTGGTGGGTCTGACGCGGCAGGGGGCTTGGCGCGGCTAGACCAAGAATGGCACGGCCCGGCCCACAGCCGGCCGTGGCTCGGCCCAGCTGGCTGAGCGATGCGGGGGGGGGGGGGGGGGGGGGTTTCTTAAACCAGCGGTGCTGAGCGACGCTCCCCTCTGATCTGGACAGCCAAAGTCTGTCGGTCTTCCCGGCACATGCGGCCCGCATGGGCGGTCTGCTATCCGCTTGTGTGGAACATGCGGGTGTCGCGACCTCTTCAAACCCGGACGGCTGACGAGCCGTCTAGTTCGCCTGCCGAAGCGGTCCGCGAATCATGGTCCATGGTCCTCTATAGTGCGGTGCCATGGGGCACCGCAGTTCCACTTGTCCGACCAGCTACGACCAACCAGTTCTTCTTCTGCCGAGCGGTCCATGGTTGTGTACCATGGTTCTTCCACACGTGGCCACCGCCTTTGCTCACTACCACCTCCGTTCGTCCCTGCCACCCGTTGCCACCTCCCAAATATTCAAGAATCATCAGAGGGTCATCGGGTTGTGTGCGTTCGGCCTGTGCCCTCAGTTTCAAGAGCGGAGTACGTCAACGAATCGCAGAAGACAAGCGTCGTGGAGGTCGGGCATCGCAGAATATGGACGTCGATTCTGTTGACGTCGGGGTGTGTCCGAAGGGAAGCGTCAATGTAGATATTTTTTGAATTCTTCGTCGGAGTTGTTCTTCATTGAAGAATGGTGTTCTTAGTTGGTTAGGGATAATGCTCTCCTCCAATTCACCATAGCCTCCCCCACCAATATTTTCCAAGCATATATTTTAGAAAGGCTTTCCCCAATAAAATAGAATTTCCATGCAATTCAATACTATTCAGAAGAATTGTTTACCCAAAAATTAATTAATGAAGTCATTAATTAATTGTGTTGGCATACTTAATGAGGGGGATGTGGAGAGTTTAAAAATCAAAAGAGAGGTGTTTTCAAATTAAATAAATGTAAGTTAAGGGGGAGTTAAAGGGTTAAGGGCTCATGTGGGCCCCACCACACTAAATCCTCTCATGGGAGGTTATTTTTTTGTGGGACCCACCCCAAACTTCCTCTTAGAGGGATTAACTACCTATTAATATAAAATTGTGTATCACCACAATTTTATTTAATTCAACGTAAATCCCCAAAATATCACATTCAACCCGCATAAAACACAACTGCTGTAAAGGTCCCCTTAAGAGAATATCAGTGCTGCGAGTCACTGGTGCCCTCAGATTTCAATTTCGGGCACTGGTTCAAAAGCTAGAAAATACTACATGTACATTTAATAAGTGTACCCAAACAAAACTGCATATATTTATTACGGGCACTCCGGTCCTCAGAATCAGGCACCGTCAGAATCTGTGGACTCGTAAAATTCCAAAGAATTATGAAAAATAATTTCCTTAAAGTTTCCAGGTCTTTACATGTAGGTTCCTAAAATTTCCACAAAGGGGAAATACAATTACCCCAAAACATGGAAAAGGGATGAACCGGTCCGCGTACCGGCTCCCAAAAATAAGTACATGGCCAGTTCAGCAAACCTCCCTCTCACAGACGCTGTCATTCCCAAAATGGGGGAAAAACACCTATGCGAGCACGAACCAGGAAGACCGTTGATGACACCAGCCCGGTCCACCACCGCGAACCGCGCCAACTAGCCCATGCCACACACGTCGTCACTCGTAAAATGTAGGCGGAAGCCGTATGCCGCTGTGAACCATGTCCTTCATGGAACAAAAGCGGAGAGGTATACGACTGTGGAAAAATTCCGTGAATCTTGATTCCAATAATCCCTGGTTGACCAAGTCGTCTGTGGGTGGGGATTCTCTCATGGGCTTCTGTAAAGAGTGTTGTGTTCCCATCAATACAGCCTCTTCACGCCTCTAAAATAGTCACTGAGGGGTACCAAAAATGAGGGAGAAATGATGGATGAAAACCTGTGGGGAGACGCTGGAGAAATCCCTCCTATTGGTAATGTGCTGCGACTATCCGCAGACCCCATATTGTCTGTGGATGCACTCTTCCGCATAGAGGAGAAAACAAATCAACGAACCACATGCATCCATCTCCTCTGTGGGCATCCTTTTGTGGACATCTCCTCTGCGGGCACCCCTTCGAGGCCCACTCCTCCGCGAACCACATGTTGCCATCTCCTCTACGGGGCATCCTTTTGCGGCCAGGTCAATAGTATTATACATTTCACCCTTGCTCCACCCCAACACCTATCTTATACATGTCATGAGTCGAGCTACTCCTCATTACTCTCCTATAACCCCATTACCTAGATCCTTTTACTTGGTTAAATCAGAAAGGGCCTCCCTTGCATAAGTCCCACACCAACCATTACTAGGTATCTCCTACCTAGTCATCTTTATCACATGACATTAAATTGTATATCCCTCATCCAATCCATATGACGTTAAAATATATGGAAGTAGTCCATGCAACATGACATTAAACTGTGATATATTTTTTCCTCTCTCCATGACTATAAACTGAAGTGTACCCTATGTTCCAAACATAGGATGCCTCTAGCTCCAAAAAAGGATGCCTTATGTTCCAAGCTTAAGATGCCTAATTCCATAATCACAATGGCGTAATTTCAAGAGCGTTGGAATTTGTTCAAACATTCCATCGCTCCACCTCACGCTTTGCATGTCCTTCATTCAGATCATCATACACTTCCATGTCTAAAGGGACCCCGTAACATCCTATTCCCATGCCGCATCAGCTCACCTACCATCCTTGGCCAATGCCCTAGAAGACTTTGGAAAACACTTTGAGTCAGGTCCTGTGTTTCGAACATAGTCAGCAGTCGACCCTCATTTGTTTGTCCCCATTTCCGGCTAACGTGATATGGATGTTGTGTTTCAAATACGGTAAATAGTTATCCTCAATCATGAAGCCACCCTCACTGCATTCCATATGTCGAGAAAGTGATTCACACTTTTCATCTCCCTTTGTTCAGACTAATTCCAGCGCTCTTGGCATTATCCCTCTTGTGCACTAGCATGTAGGTGTAGAATCATATACCTCAACCCACCAGTGAGTTGGGATGACCTCATGGCCAGACATGAGGAAGACATTATGGTCCTCCATCCAAGATTAAGTCCCAATCTACATTTCCTCGGGATGTTAGCCATGCATAAGTCCCATTTCTCTTCCCATGGAGGCACCCTTTGTGATGTGATCGTCAGGTCCTTGCTGCCTCTTGTTTCTCACACCGAGCATGACTCATGTGGTCTTAGAGTAAGCATCGACCATGAAAATACCCTCATCCATCATGACGTTAAACTATATTTCACCATTACAAACTACAAGGAGTTTGATCCATGTCATGGAATGGTACATAGGAAGCCTCCACGAGGTTCAAGCCCATTATCCATCGAACCCCCAATCCATCTTCACGCTGGTTCTCCGACACCACCTCTTGCGAACTACGAGGACTTTGATCCATGTCAAGGCATGGTACGTAGGAATCCTCCATGAGGTTCAAGCCCACCACCTAGTTGTTCCGACCCCTTTACGTCGGTTCACCAACTCTATGGGCTGCCTTAGAGTGTAAGCCCTATCCACCATCTAATCAGGCCACCTCAGAGGGTAATCCCCAATCCTTCGTCCCACATGACATTAAACTGCATTACTGAACTACGTGGATTCTGATTCCTCTCAAAAGGATACGTAAGAAGCCCATATCTCAAGTTCGATCCAAATTCCCAAGTCATTATCTGTCCCCCCAAGATGAAAATAAACTCCAAAGTTCCCAGTTATAAGTCTTCAAACCAATGTCGTCTCAATGAGTCCAAAATCCTCGGAGTCATTAATCCCAATAAGGTATGGTAAACCTCGGGCCTAAATGATTTTTAATACCACCGTTCAGCTGACCATTTCCAACCAGGAGTAATCTGTGGATACTATTCTTGGGTATAAACAATGGAATCGTGAAAATTTGAACACATCTTAAATCTATAAGTGAGTCCCATAACATGCAATAATTTTCCCCCAAAAGGGTGCGATGAGCCCGACGTCCCATCCACTCAACCAATGTAGGTTCATAAGCATCGATTGCCCAACCACCCAGTGAGTTCCTCCCTTTGGAATGTAGGTCCATGTATCGTTGGATATGGAACCGTTGGGCGTTTTGAAATGAATATCAATATATCTTCCCTTTGAGATTGAGCGGAGCTTAGCCCTCCGTGAGATCAATAGTCAGGCCCGTCGGTCCACTCCATCTAATTCCTTGTGAAATAGTGGGACATAATGTTTTTCGGGGTTAAAATTCATGAGGGGTGGAAAGGGAACTTTACACGTTAATGAGCCTAGGAACTGTATATGGTTTTTCTGCATGGTTTTGGAAACAATGTGCCAACCGTGTGCCCATTTCTATAACACTATACCGAAACACGGTTTGGTGGCATAGTTTGGGAATGTGTAAACCATCCTTGAGAATTAACACTATAAAAATCAAGATCCACACACACACCTTCAACACAATCATGACTACCCAAACTCTGGTCATGAGCCCTTATACAAACACACACACTCATGACTCGTAAAATTTCTCCAAGGAATTGCACTGTTTGTGTCAAACCATTCTGAAACCATAAAAATAAATCTATGTGAGATACAAATGAACTAAAAAGTAACTCAGACTTCGGATTCTTCATAGTTACACCTAAACTATTCACTAAAACCGTGTGATGGAAGAAAGAAAGCCCAAAACTCAAAATATTGATCTGATATCTCTAAAGCCCTTGTTAAAACACTATTACTAAATGATAATTCAAAATAATGAGAGAAAATAAAAATTTGAATGTGAAATTTAACCCTATGTTGACCCATTTTACAGTTATTTTTATATCATTTTTTAACCATTTTAGGGTCAATAAATATACAATAAAATGAAAATTAATCAATAAATGGACCGTTGATTGTATTTTAAACCATATCCCATTCACATGAATGATTATAGAATTCAATATATTTATATTTTGATAATAAATTATTTTTTATTATAAAAAATCATTAATTTCATTTTAAAAAATACATGAAATTTAATAATATAATATGTGTCAGCCTCATATAAAATGTTTCCAAACAAACATGGATTGTTTTAATGAATATATGTTGTTAATTTAATCATCCAATCGGGATTTTATATAATTATATGTCTTTTTATATATAACAGTTTAGTTTAACCTCTTGGTTAAAAAAATATAATCTTAAATTAAAAGGTAATAATTAGATTATAAATAGGGAGAATAAATTTTTTTATATCATTTATCAACCTATTTTACTTCTCAAACAATTTTTATGATTTTTATATAAATTAATAAATATAAATAACATAAAATACTATTACCTTCATTTTGAGAACTATTTACATAATTTGAATTTCAAAATAACATGATAGAAATGGAATTCGAATATAATCCATTCACACATATATAATATGTAATAATATACTTTGATATTCAAGGTATAATTTAACTCATTGAAAAATAATTATTATTTTTTTACTTTCTAATATGATTATATTGACTTCATTTATTACTTACATAGAATTTTTTTTGGCATTGCATAAGCTTTTAAAATAATAATTCTATCACTAAGTAATAAAAAATATATATCATGATAAAAAAGTTATTCACCAATATAACAAAAAATTATAACTGCACAGAAGTTGTTTCTACTCCATCCCATAAAATATTTTTTTTAATAAAATAATTATATTGAAATTTATTACTTTATCTATTAATTAAATATTATGACGGTCAAAATAAATTGTAAACGAAAAAATGGTCAAATTTTTAATTTGGGATGATTATGGATGATATAGAATCATAAAACAAAATAAATACATGATTTTAATTAATTTAAATCAGTATCACATTAGTTTTAAAACTAATTGGCCAATTTCACCCTTACTATGCTAAACAATTACTATTGTTATTGTTAATAAAAATGATTCCAATAAACATAACTAGATTATTCATAATATGATAGAACAAATTATACATTTAAACCATTTGAAAAAAATATTTTTAAATTTATGATGGAAAATACAGTTTAAAATTAGTATCTTCCACTATTAACTAGGAAACCAATGTTTTTAGAAAAATCCCAATAATTTATTCTATGATAATATTGAAATTTATATTTAAATAATTATATAATTTCCATAAAATTAAAATTATGAAATATCCCATAAATATTTATAACATTTACTCACAAAAATGGATGAACCCCATTTTATAAGACAACTTATTTTCATGAATAAAATAACTTCCAAAAAATTTGTTCTTATTTCTTAAGAAATAATTTACAAATAATTAGTTATTAAGAAATATATATATATATATATATATATTATAATTTGGGTATATCTATTCATACCAACCAATTTAACTACTATGTTTTATTGTTTATAAAATAAAAACATTTCATGTTTTGATTATTCATTATGTTTCATGTTGGATTTGTTTTCAATCAAGGTGGACTTTTAAAATATTAGGGTGGTACTAAGTGGTACCATGATGATATGAAAAATCATTGAAAACTAATTTCAGCAGTAAATGAAATATCATTACCTTATAAATATTATATTAATTAATTATGATCTTGATCTTTTTCCAAAAGAGAAATTATATTTATCTTTAAGGGGAATCGTTTTAAATATTCATGTTTTATATTTTCATTAAAAATTTATATTATAAATATTTAATTTTTAATTTTTTTAAATAAATATATTCATTAATGAATCAAAAACAGTATAAATTGATTTTAAAAACCGATACATACTTTTTTATTCTTAATTATAAAATCAATGATGTTACATTCTCTCAATGTAAAATAATTTCAATTCTAAAAAAATATTATTTGTGGGAACGATACAATATTTTCCTTTTATGTTAAAACTCCAACATCCTAACTAGTTATCATCATTAATATACACAATTCGTATAATAAGAATCATAGATCAATGATTAACCATTCACATATCGATAATTTTTCATCACCAATCATTGAAAGAATATTCATACCATCATACACATGCAATTCAAATCATACACTATTATATGATTTCCCCAATATTAATATTCTATGAGTTATGGATCTATAATTATGTTGTAAATTCTAGAATCCATCATAGTAATATTTATAAATTGATTATTATACCTTAATCGCATATTCAAGTAAATTAACTATGTATATCATAAAGATTCCACACATACAATTAATTCTCATCAATCATTAATGTGAATATATATATATATACATAATTCTAAATTTCAATAAATATATGAAACCAAAATAAAATTTACATGAAAAATAATGAAATTGGTTTATTTAATAATCATATTTATTTGAAGATATAATATATTATCAAAATAGTAATCAGCCTCAAAAATATCCACAAACACATTCATAATCGATAAATTAAAAAGAATATCAAATAGAAATATTCATTAATAACACTCTTTCAATAAAAAAAATAATCTTTGTAAATTCTTTATCTATATTTCATTAATATTTTTTACCAAATGTAAATGAATTAATTATAACATTTCAATATGTCAAGGATTAACAATATGTTTTTATGACCATTATCAAAATAAAAATGAATCATCATGAAAATTTATAATTTTACTTCATATAATGATATACAATGTCATACTATAATCAATCAATAATATAAATATATATAATTTATATAAAAATATGTAAGAAATTATTTTTTAAACACTAAATTACTATTATGGATAAAATAGACAATTGTTTCACCAAAATAACCCTATACATTCCCATAACACATTAGAGTACCATTAACTATGGTTTTTTAATATCACCTACACACAAAATATTTCTATAATTTATAAAAATGGCATTTTTCCCAACTGAGAAATCCATGATACTCAAATTTATAGATTTCATATTAGAATATTTATATGAAATATCTTTATAACATTTTATATTGGCATCAATGCATTATTATTGATTCATCCACACTCATTGAATATGTATTGAAGTCCTTAACTCCTGGACAAAGATGATATACATTTCATTTATAGAAAAAACTATCTACATAAATTATAGTTGTTTTTATATAACTACTATATAAGAATGATAGAAACAATTAATATACAAAATTTATATAATCATCCCTTTTTATCAAAATATATTTAATGTACAAATAGAGGTTACCATCACAATTGTTCCAATTATATTCAGATTAGAAAACATGAACCCTCTAATTAAATTTCATTTTACAAATATTTCCATGATGGTAATTTAATATTAGTTTTTCAATAATAAAATCCCAAAAAACTCAAAAAAGAATTATTTGAATATATAGTGTTCTACATATATAAAAATTATAAATGAACTATTTTTGATCAATGGAATGATAATTTATATGCTTTTATTGATGATGTAACCTATCGACTAATTAAAAATACATGTTAAATGACAATTTAAAAAAAATAACCTATCTCGGAACCATACTATATTTTTAAAGATGTATTTATAAAATTATAATTCAGTAACCATAATATGTTGTCCACAAGAAATTATATTTTACTATTTAAAATATGTCACATGTGTAATGAATGTAAAATATGGAACCCATGATATTATTTATATCTCTTTTATAACAATATATGGATCACAACACATTATTCCCAAACAGAATCAAACTTCCTTTTTTACTATAAGTTTACCATTTAGAATTTCTATTCCAATATAAATTGATTATTTATTACATTCATTAACATAATTTATTATTAAAAACATATAGTAAAAAAATATGATTCAATTTAATCATTTTTCATAACCAGATAAAATTATAGTATTGATATAGATAAAAAACTATAGAAAATGAGTACATTTAACATCTCTCAAAGTAATTTAGATATTGTAATAAAATCAGGAATCAATATTCATTACATGAAAACTCAATCTCTAATACATATTTCAATATAATATCTTTTCATATGGAAAGTGTGTCTCACAAATAGACATGTTCTTACTACATAATATTTGCATCAGTAATGATTGTTACAAATAAATTTTTTCAAATAATTTTTCATTTAATTGTATAACTGAGGATATGTTTACGAAATACTTTTAAAAATTAATTATGTTAGTATGGTGGTAAATTATGTATTGAAATAAATTTATATAAAATTAATGAAAATGATGGAAACAAGATATTATGGTGCTGTAAAATATATTTTAGTTAATCCAAAGGATTTGAACTAATTAAATTCTAATGAATCCATTCCTTCACTGAGTGTATTCTATAATTTTTGTCATGAAAGAGATAACATTAGGATCAATATATAAATGCCTTTTAATAAAACCAAGATATTTTGTTTTTATTAAATTAAAATATTAGAATTATTTGAGCTCTATGAATTATTTTTCACCATGTGGCTATTTCATGTTTTTAAATAAATATTATAAAATTTTCATGTTTGCATTGTAAATTATATGGATATGGTAAAAAAATTATCTAATTTAAAATATGTCTAATTTTGTAATAACTAATGATATCATGACAGAAAAAATATAGTATTAGAGTCACGTGTGAAACATATCATGTTGACAAGTAGAATGACTTTGTTTTGTTGAACTATTTAATTTTCTTATACTCTAAATGAGGTTTTTTGAACATTATACAACAATTTCAAAATTTTGGATTACAAGTAATCATTATATTGGTTTATAACTAATGTTTCAATTTTTTATTTTTTGTTTAACATTTTCTGGAAAATTATATTATTTATAACTTTTAATAAATATTTTTATTCTTATTATGATGATTTATAAAAAAAATTATATTATGCCATTTAAGTGATCGTAAAATTAAAATAAATTAGAAAGTAATTTTTTCATAATTAATATTTGATATGAATGTTTTATTTTAATTAGTGACATAGTAAGAATTGTTTTTATAATTTATTCACAATTAAAATATTTAAAATAGGGTTAATAAAACATTATATACAATATAGTAATAAAGGATTTCAGTATGAGAGAAGTTTAAATTGATCATTTTCATATAATATTGAATTTTAATTCCTCATAGTTAATGTAATTTCATTTATTTATATATATTAAATTGATTTAAAATTTCATTTTTTGTTGTCGTCATAGAGGGAATAAATATCATTTTTACACTTATAACTAATTGGATCATTAAATTTTATATGTGAATGATATTATTTTTCATTTTAAAATAATTCCATTGCAATAAATCACTTCTTCATTTTTTGTTTTAAGATAATTAATATTCTAGTTTATTATAAAATTATTTCATTATTGAATTCTGTTTGAAAAAATACCCTCATGGTGACATTCAAATATGTTTCTGTAGGTTTTGTTTGTTGAAAAATTCTTGATGATAGGTTAGTTGTGAAGATCCAATGAGGTTTCTAACAAATTATATTGAATGATATCTATAAAATAGATATGGAATCTCTATATAGAGTGCATAAAGTGGTATATATAAGGTAGTGACGTTTCACGGTGTTGAAAAACAATCATTCCTAAATTTTTAAGATGTGAAAATGTTTTTTTTGAAGAATATAAATGATTTTTTGAAATAGTAAATATTGTTAGAAAAGGTGGTATAGTTTCATGATATTATGTGAAAATGGTGTCCCAGATCCACCACATGAAAATATGGGAAAGTTATTGAATTATTGAATAATATTTTTTCCAAAAAGTGTATTTCTGAATGTGAGTTGAAAGAAGATGTTTATTTTTGTGTTAAACATGACAATAGAGAGTAATTTTCTCTTATATTATCTGTATGAGATTTATGCCATTAAAATTTGTGAATATTGAATGTTTCAGAATAAATGTAAAAATTTGATGAAGGTCCAATGGAAAGGGTTGTTGTTTCATGAAGGGGGAGTATATTAATATTTATATGCACCTTGTTGGAAATGTTCGATATTAATTAATATCAAAAGTAAATAAATTCATGAAGAGTTTCAGGATGGTGTTTTTTGAAATAAGCATTAACACTAGCATTTGAGAAAAAAAGAATCAATCTTCTATCAATCTGAATGTGAGGGAGTTTCATGAATGATATTTGAGATTGATGAAATGTTATAAGATTCAATTAAGATAAAATATTCTTTCTAAATAGGTATGTTATTTATTTTATTGGTAAGTGTTTCAAAATGGTAAAACATATGATAATAAGATTGAATTTTTGATAAATTTCATAATAAATTTATATTATTCATCTGGATAAAATTTGAGCATTATGGAACTCTTAATGGGGTGTTTAAACATTATTTTAATTTATAAACATAAAAATATTATGAACGTGCAAATACAAAACATTGGTTGTGAGAGTAGTGGGCTTTCATTTTGGAAAAAATTATGTAACACAACAAATTTTTTATGAAATAATCCACTTTAAATATTATTATTTCTTCTATATCTTGTGTTACATTCAAAGTGTGTTTAAATGAATAGAGAATCATTATTAAAATATTATGTGTTCATTTTGTCCTATATATTTGATTAGTGGGTATGAATAATGATAACTATATCATAAAAATATACTATATATAAATTTATAAAAATAATTCATTGGTTGCCAAGTTATGATAGTTAAAGACAAAACATAATAAAAAATTATTTTTTTGTTTTCATAATGAATTATTTTTACATGAGAAATTTATTTCTTAAATTAATTAATTATTATTGGTTATTTATTTTAGTTATGTTTAAAATTGAAAAAATGTAAACATTAAAAAATATTTTTTTACGTATATGATAATAACAAACCCAGTTATGATGTATTTTTTTATAAAATTAGTTTTTATATTTTTTGAATATATACATTAAAATTAAATTCTGACATTTATAATGTATTGAATTAGATGAAATAAATAGCATTTTTAGAGTCGAGATGTTAAAATGTTTTCAATTTTCACACATTAATTTTTATAAATATGAATATTATCCATTGTAAAATTTATAACCACTTTAATGGATAAATGTGGTTAATATAGGTTATAAATATGTGATAAGACCTTAATTGTTAATCCTAATCCTTATTAGATAAAGGGAATTTGACCCTTATCACCTTAGTCTGGATTATTGTTTGTTTCATGGACACTTTTCCATGATGGTGGCTAATAGAATATTTATGTAATAAAATATTCCAAATACCACATTCTTAGTTTTAAAAATATTTTATGCGGCCATATTGGAAAAAATATAAGTTAAGATTTAATATAAATAGATATATTTTGAATAATAAAATATTTTCATGATATAAATTTATTTATAATATTTAGTAATTATGTAATCCATATAAATTCTTATGAAACACTGAGGTAGTATTTCATTGATTAATAAAAAATATAATAAACGAATTTAAAAATATTTAATGCAATAAAGTTTTAGTGACTTAATGTGTTCCATGAATTTCATTGGATTACATAACATATTATTGTTGTTTTATTTTATTAAATTGGAATTACTACGTTTTATTTTTTTCAATTTATCCAAATTAAGGGAATAGTGTATAAATTAACAATAATGATATTTTACGGGAGTAATATTTTATTAGGAAACATAAAAACATAAAAATCATAGAATATTAAATATTGGAAAATTTATGGTATAAAATTTTATCCCCTCTCCATTTATAATCCATTTATAACCATTGTCGTAAGATTTAATTAATTATATTTTAATCTTTTCATAATCTACTATTCTGCCCCTCCCCTCTCTTATAAAAGGGTACCTATAATGCCTCATTTCTTTTATTTCAGATAGTTTTTCCCTTTTTCAACTTCATTATTATATTTTGTTTTTTATTTGAAAATTTAATTGGAGGGATAAATTTATTAGTAATGTTGAGTATTTGTTGAAATTTTCTACATAGACCTTTATTTTTTTCTTCTCATTAAACACTTACATGACATGTAATTAGATTACACATAGTGTAATGGATTATGGAAAAAATATGTGAATTGGATCCATAGTGTGAGAGGCTTAGATACCATTTAATTAAAAATACTGAATTTTTAATAAATAGTTGATTTCTTCCTAATTCCAGCCTTTATAGGTCACATGACGTGTCCTGAGATTTCACTCAAAGTAAATGTCACGTGTTATAGGTTTTTTGGGTGGTACATTGATAATTTTATTTTAATCCTCTAATAATCCAATCTCTCTCTACCTATAGAATACCATAGAGTGTATTTAGTGAATCTTTTCCATCCATATCGCTTCATTTAATGACTGATCTATGTTGGTGTTTCATTACTTCTTTATGGCTATGTAATCCTTTTTGTTCTTCTTGGGTATTTGTTATGGATATGGTCCTAGATATAGTTTTGTTTCAAATATGATTGGATAGTGTCTTATATCGATCCTTTTATGTTTCTATGTGAGACATTTCAATCTATGGTCATTCTATTAGTATTTGATCACCGTTTTAAAAATCATTTAGGTGTGTACCATGTTGAAGTGTGTTTTTTATTACAATGAGATAATTATTGTAATTGTGTATCATTATTGATAAATTCATTTTTATTGGTCATTAATTTGATGTTATAATATGTTTTAAATGAATTATTGGAAGGAAAATGTTATCAAAAATAAGTTTTTCTTTGAAATTTTCTCTACATGATTTGGAAATGGGTTTTCAAACACTAAAGTGTTTCATATTTCCTTTTATTTTTTTAAAATTGTGAAATAGTTTCGAATTGAATTTTTAAAATGAACTTTGGGAACCTTGGGTGAATTGGAAAAGAGGTATGGGGAGTCATAGTGTGTGTTTTTTCACTAAGAGGTAACTTTTTGTGATAATGACTGGTGATACCCAATATCTATTAGATCAAATGATATATTTTTTAGTCTTGTGAGTGTTTACTACTCACTATACCGTAGGCTAGATCCTAATGTGATGTTCTTTTTAAATTTTCATTATTATTTTTTTGGATATTAATTCAATCATATTTTTTAATCATGGATTATTTCTCGAATATATTTATATGAGGTTTAATCAATTTGAATCACATGATATGTTAGTTCATGGATATATAAACTTCTAGTTGCGTTGATATATTTTCTTGTTTTTACCACTTCTACATGTCATATTCGTAGTTTGAGAATATGAACAGATTATCTAAAAACCAAAATATGAAAAAGGGGAAAGGAATTGAAATTTTATGGATTTATTGAATTTTTGTGTAGAACAAATGTGTTTTAAATGATATAATTTATGAATTAATGATATTTGACCGTTTATAAAAACAATTGTGGAATCCTATTTTTGATTTGGATCAGCAAAAACTAGTGTTATTTTGAATTTTTTATTTTCTGTTATAGGATTCAGGTAATTGTAATATAATATTTTAGTATACTATACTCTCTTATAGCTACTAATTACAATTCATGTTGGTCTTGAGGTGACTATTAGTCACATGGGATATTGACTTACAGTCTGGTTTAGTCTTTTTTGGTTTGGGATTGTATGGCATTATGTCATCTTGTTTAATTCCACTTTTTACTCTAGTATTATATCTTGTTTTACTAATATTCTGTACTAACTTTATTGTCATTCTATAGATATATTTCAGAATGGTTCAGTTGATGTAGCTTTACTAGTTGACATGGTTTCATTCATTGAAATTTGGTATCGCAAGGATGCTCAACCTGAAGGTTGTTAGCACTAGATTATTTTGGTTCGGTTTCATTGGTATACCTATTTTAAGGCCATCATAATTTATGTAGTAGGTGTTGAAAACTGGCCTATCCTTCTGACATTATTCATAGAAACTGAGTTACCATGGGTGGTCAGGGACATTAACTCGGGTCAAACATGGAGTTTGAGGTAAATTGATATAACAATATGTGTTGTTTTTTTAAAATATCATTTTCCTTCTTATGTATAGCTAAATTTAGTCTCTTAAATTTAATAATGTTTAATATATTTTTATCAGTTACTGAATTTTTTTCAATGAATTTGTATTTTTCTCTTGACTTTATGGTTTTAGTTATTTTTTGACTATGCCTCTTAGAAGAGAACGTCCAATTCTGAGATAGTAATCTATGAGAATGGTTAAAATGGAATGTCCTCCAGTGGATCCAACATTAGTAGAATCCCTTATCTTCACTATTCAGACTCTAGGTCAAGTGGGTTTTGGGACCCCAATATGTTTAGCTAATCATGACCCAAATTTACTAAGATGAATCCACCCATCTTGCATGGTGATAATGGATTACAAGAATCCTAAGAGTTTATTGAGTATATATAGAGGATATTTAACTTATTAAAGACTTATGAAAACATTGAGTCAAAGTTTTCCATGTAAATGCTTGAGGGAATAGGAAAACAATTATGGGAATCTCTTGTCATGGCTATGTTTCAAGAAGATATTTCCATTGATTCTATCAATAGAAATTTTTACAAGCGGTATTATCCAAAGACACTGTGTTCAAATAAGTCTAAAGAGTATCTGACCTTATATCACAGAGAGTATATTATTCTGTCATATTCTTCTAATTTTCTGTGCTTGGTTTATCTACCATAGATGATTATCACTAATGAGAAACTAAAATCCTAGAAGTTTAAGATAGGACGGAGGTCAGATATTTTTATATTTTAATACTCTTTCTCCTTTCAACCTTTGTGGATGTAGTTGATAAAGAGGACATTATTGATCATACATATATGGGAAGATTGAAATGGGTAGATATTTAGTTGGATTAGTGTTTAGTTAGGGTATATCATATGGAAGGAAAAGATTGTGTAAGTGTAGCATGATTTTTCTCGGACCAGCTATAGTGGAATCATCATAGAATTAGTTGGATGTATTCAAATATTTTCGAAAGCATGATAATAAAAATCCATTTTTTTTGGAATATCCTAGAACATTTCTATTTTGAGAATGATCTACCCATATAAAACATATTATTAAAAGTAAATGTTAGGGAAATAGGGGAGGAACCAATCTCAAGAAGGGTCCACATGTTTATACGGATGGTTCTATTGTTGGTGGGTCTAATTCGCAGTGTAATTGAGTTGTTCATGTGACAAATACTGAATTGATTTATATTGAATAGTATGTTCTAATGGAATTTGATGTAAGGTCAGTTATGAATAGAGGTATAGTGTATATCACTTCTTATATAGTGATATATTTCTTTGATACAGGTGATAATCAATATTTCACATCGTCAAATTCAGTTAACAGGTTAATTTTTTGTTTTAACCTATCTCATCTTATAGGATCATTATTTTTCGTTGGTAAAAATATCTAAACAATGTTTCATCAATCCTGCTAATCGGGTGGTGATTTCCATATTTGAGGTGGAGTGGAATGTTTTGGTTCTTTATCTTAACATCATCAACATGATTACTGGAATGGATTGGATGATCAATGTTAAGGACCATAAAAACCATTATCATCATCGGGATAATTTCTTATCTACGAATGTAGTTTCTCAAGCCATCTATTGTGAGTGGGAATCCATATCAGGAAGGTATTGAAATATTGATCCTATGTTGTGGTAATCGTGTGTTATTTCGTAAATAAGTTTCCTAATACAATTGACCCTTCTTTTGGCTTTCAACTATTATTAGTTTGTTTTGTGAACCCTATGGAAATTCTAAATGATATTTATGGCTTACCACCCTAGAGTGAGGTCATTTTTACTATATACCTACTCCCTAGTGTGATGCTGATTTATATATCTTATTATTATATGGAACTTTCAAAGATGGGGGAACATAATGTCCAAATTCAGGAAATAGATGCTAAAGGATTTTTTCATCATATATTTTCACCAAGGTCGTCTCCTATTATCATAACAAATAAGTAATATGGAATTGGTAGTCTTTTTATCGATTATATAAAGATAAATTGGATGTCTGTTAAGAAATAATTTAATTTTCCCTTGATTTATGATCTGTTTTATTAGAACGTTGGGATAGTTGGTTTTCTATGGTAATAAAAAAGTTAGGTTATCACTAGTTAAGAGTACATGAAGGGTATAAACATAAGACAACATTTAATAGTCGATATGGGAATTTTGTGTTTTCTGTAATGTTATTCGGTCTCACTAATGATCATGTGGTCTTGATGGATTTGATGAACCATATATTTAATTAGTTAATTAAATAGTTTTCTTTGTGCTGATAGGTGAAATTTTATTGTACTCCAATGCATTAGAGTCGCATATAGAACATTTGGATACCGTTCTTTAATCAATGAATGAACATCACCTTTATAGTAATCATTTCATGTTTCAGGTTTCAGATCCCAATAGTGAATTTTATGCGGAAAAGGATATGTTCTAGGGAAATCATAGTAGATCCTAAAATGGTATTTGTAGTTATGTCCTGGGAACAACCCATAAATATGTTTCAGATATAAATCCTTTTGGACTTGGTAGCTTACTATAAGTAGTTTGCTAAATACATCTCCAAGGTCACATCATTAATTATATATTTAACCCATGAGGTTGTAATTATTTCATTGAATGAAATTTTTTTGAAATATTTTGAGGATATTAAGGTCAAGTTGAATTCACAGAATTTTTTATTCTTCTAAAACTGATTTTATTTTATGATGTTTTATGTGATGCTTCTGGTACTAGTTTGGGATTTTAATTGATGTAGTGGAAACATGTTGTGTCCTATATCAAATTAAGGTTATTACCTCCTGAGAATAACTACCCAACCCATGATCTTTAGTATTCAGAGGTTACTCATGCACTAAAAATGTGGAATCCCCATCTCCTTGGGTAGTGGTTTAATGTATATTCTGATCATTATAGAAAGAAATTTATTTTTACACAGAGGTTCTGAATTTATGATAGACATACTAGGTAATTATAGTTGTGATTTTTATTTTGATATTTCAGATACCTCTATTATAGAGAATGTGTTTTATAATTCATTGATAAAAAATAATTACTAACGTACATCATGAATTAATCAGTTTTGCAGTGGTCTCTAATGAGTTTTTTTGATTAGATAATCTTGGGAGTGTAAGAGGATGGTCAATATGTGTTCCTAGATTTGATTAATGTAGTCTCATTTTTTAGGAGAAAGTTCCTATTGAGAATTTGATATACCCTAATTAGAATTAATTTGTGAAGTCCATAATGGTGTGGAGTACTTTGTTTAGTGGTCTTGACCTCCCAATAGTGCCTTGTGCTTCTGTAGCAGGTTGGATTTTTTATTTACGCTATAGTGGGAATTTTTTGGATAGTGGAAATAGTTCACATTGATACGTTCACCTAGGTAAAACCATGATGAATAATCATTCGAGGCATCGATGTTGGTGGCTGGGGATGAGATGTTCCATTGAAGATTTTGTTTCATAGTGTCTCACTTGTAAGAGAGATTTTCCAAACTCCAGATACATGCAGGGTTATTGAATCCCTTTCCCATTTCATTATGGAAGTTTTACGATATTTCTATATATTTTTCCATTGGTTTTAAATGGAATAAAAATGGTAATGATGTGATTTATTTTCTCAATTACTAAATCATGAAGTCAGAGTAGTTCTTTATTTTCAATGATAAAACAAAAGAGAAATAGCTTGAAGATGTGTATGCCTGAGAGATTTTAAGACATCATAGGGTTACCTCTGATGTTTCTTTTGAAAACAATATGGCATTCAATTAATAAATCCATAAAATTTTATAGGAGGCAATTTGTCCCAAAAATAAATTAATTCTAACTTATCATCCACTAATGAATGGATAGACATAGAAGGGTATCCATGTTCTAGAGGATACCCTATGGGATTGTGTTCATGTTTTCAAAGTATCTGGAGAAAATAATCTACCTTTAATATATCATGCCTATAAAAATAGTGATTAATATTGGAGAAAATATGGTTCCCTATAAGGCATTGTATTTGAGACCATTTATATCTCCCATATACTTGGTGGAGTTGAGAGATTTGTCCTTGGTTTGGATTAGTATTGTTCAAGAGACAAAAGAGAATGTGGAGTTGATCCGGAGGCATTTTATCACAACAAAGAGTCATCCAAAATATTATGTGGACTATCCACTTCAGTTTCTAGAGTTTTGGTTTGGTAGTGACTTTTTTCATGGAGTTTTTCCTGTCATGGGGCTTCATCAGTTATTTGAGAGTAGTATGTTGTCCTAGAGGTTTCTGGGGCCCTTTCAGATTATTAGATGACTAGGGAGGGTCAAATATATGTTTCAATTACCATCTAATTTACATATATCCACAATGTCTATTAGGTTTCCCAGTTTAGGGGGTATATACAATATCCTTCCCATATGATTATAATGGAGGATGTTAATCTTAAGCATGACACTACTTTGGTTGAGAATCTAGTTAAAATTATCGATCACCATGATATGGTACATTGTGGTAAAATGATACCCATGGTCTGAGTAATATGTATGTGATGATAGGATATCCATGATATGTGGAAGTGGGAGTAATTTTTGAAGCAATATTATCATAATTTTATTTGAAATATGGGATATTGATGGATTTAAGGGTTCATAACGAATTTATAGTGGGGATATTATAAAACCATATTACCTTTCATTCATGTATGTTTTAAACTTTTATCTTTGATTCCATTTTTATAGGGTGTTTAATGCTTAAAATGGATTTGGAGGACATCTATAATGGTGATTTTAGGTTTTTTTTTAAAAAAATTCCACAGAGGCCAATAGTTATTACTACTCATTGGCCACTTACACACCATGTAATTTGAGTATACACGATGTAATTAATTCTAGGAAGAAGTAGGGAACTGGACACAAAGAATGATAGGATTGCATTCCATGTGAAATGTTCACTACTTTTTTCTGATAATTCTTTTTTTTTTAATAAAAAAAGTGATGAATTTTTTGGAAAGTCATGCCACTGTGGGTTTCACAATGTTTCATGTTATTACATGTCATTTAAATGTCATGATTCATGGGTTTTTAGACTAATGAACATATTATTTTCTTTTCATCCACTGGGAATCAAATCTATCTCAAACCATAGTAAACCTTATGTGATTTCAGGTTACTCCATTCCAACTATATCTCTTCATTCATTGATTAATCACTATTTTATTAGATTATGTCTTCATGGGTATTTAATTATTTTATTTCTTCTTTTGTTTTATTTATGGATATGGTTTTGGATACTGTTGATTTTTTATTTTGATCAAATAGTGTTTTATATAAATCATCTTCAATTTTTAGGAATTATTTTTCTTCTGATGATTCTTCTCATGGTTTTCAGTTATCATTGTTGAATGTATCTGGGTTTCAAGGATGTCTATGTAGGTGTTTCTATATAATGGGTTAATTCAATTATTTGGGATCATTATTGAAAAAGTACATTAGGTTATTACTTTATCTAAAGTGATAATTATTTTAAAATTAATTCTTGGAAAGGAAATTATATTTTTAATAATTGTGATTTAATTAAAATTGGATTTTCAGTATTTGGATATTTGTTTTCAAACACCATACCTATTTGGATAAGAATTGTAATGATTTATTAAATTTTGATAATGGTTCTAAAATGAATTTATAAAAATGCACATTAGAAACCTTATATTTGTTGGGAATGAGAAACAAGTAGCCTTGATGTGGGTTTCACCATAATTAGGTAACGTTTTATTATATCAACTTGTAGGACATGATATCTATTATATCCAACATATTCCAGTTTAGGCTTATGAATTTCTAGTAGGTATTTTCTCACAGTCTAGAGCCCAATATGAGTTTATTTTTTATTTTCCATTTTCCATTAATAGATATTTTCCACATGATTTCTTTTATCATGGATCATTTCTCTCAAATTATAATATGAGGTCACATAACAATGCTTCACAAGATAAGTTAATTCATTGATATCGGTACTTCCTATTGCATGGATATGTATTCTTGTTTTTATCACTTCTAATTTTCATATTAATAGTATTATTATATGAATTTATTTTTTGAAAATAATAAGAATAGAGAGGTAAAATTAATTATAAATGGGTTTTATTTATGAAAACATTTTTTTTAAAAAAAATTATTTCAAAATATAGAAATGTTAAATTCTTGGTATTATACCTTGTATCAAATCTTTGGTCGTATCCTAAATTTATTTATCTAAAACCTTAATTGTCTATTGCTATGTTTTAGATGTTTTATTACATGATTTAGGTATAGGGAAGTGCATCCTTTATTAAACAGGACTCTCTTGTTGATGCGGCTTTCAGTTTGAGTCGGTCTGGGGGTGACGGGTAGCCATCTAGGATCATGACTTAATTTTTTTACTTTTATCTTGTTTTGGCATTGGATTGTATGTATTAATGGTATCTCACATATTTCATCTTTATACTATGGCTATATATATATATTTATTATATTAACTGTTAGTTTCATTTATAATTTTCATCTTATATTACATGATGTGTTGTCTTGGGTGGCTTATATTGTTAGCCAAGGTTGGTTAATTATTACACCTCTTTTTTACCTTATTCCCTTCCGATTAAGCCTTCAATCTCAGCCACCCTATACAAATTTCACTTCTCCACATCGTTATCCACATTCTAGAGTAGTTTTTCTTCTCAATAACAATCATTAGATACCGTAAGATGATATCTAAAATGGTTATTTCCAAAGAAGGGGATGATTGATTGTGAATTTAGGAAGGCCTGAATAGAAGTTTAGGAATGGGGCTTCAATCCTAATATAACCAGTATTGAATATAGATGAATTGACATTGCCAAAATTATATTATCCTTGTCTAATGAATCCATTTTATTTTATAATCCTATAGTTATTTATTAATATTATATTTCCTTTTATTTTCCTCACATTAATTATTTAGCAGATTATAATAGTGTTTTTAGGGAAAAGAATCATTAATTCTTTCTTTGGTATTATTTTTTATTATATATCCATATTTTTTCAAACTGTTTTTGATGAATGATTTAATTATTATCCTATGATTTATAAGATACATTTTTAATATTTCTAATATTAAAAAATTATTTATAAGGAATATTGATTTTGTTTTTCTAGAGGATATAGTTATTTACTTTTCAAAAAAATATGAAAGAAATGA
This sequence comes from Viscum album, assembly GCA_963277665.1. NCBI lineage: Eukaryota > Viridiplantae > Streptophyta > Magnoliopsida > Santalales > Viscaceae > Viscum > Viscum album. The sequence continues at coordinate 1,399,318,205 of OY728153.1, forward strand.
TTTTTAACAAATATGGCCTGATAATAATTTCCCTTCATCATAAAACCTAAATTAATTTAATCTTCCATTAAATTTTTATATGTTTATTTATTTGAAAATGTTTTCTTTTTTTTAAATATTATATTTTTTAAAGTAATTTTAAATGTTTAAGGGAACATTCTAAACTATTATTTTAGTGATTATTAATGGTATCTTCATTCATTATTTACAATGGTCCTAATTTTTTTGTACGATTTACTTAGGTTATGATCTAAGGATACAATCCATATTCTTTTTGTAGATATATTATTATTATGATGCAAAAAAATTATTGAACACGTTTCTAGGTGTTATGCAATGATCAAATGTTTATGTAATCCATTTCATTTCATGCATTATAGAATGATGAATGTAATATTCTCTTATGGAACACATATGTCTAGTTTTCATCATGTTAATGGTGGAACCTATTTCTCCCACCAATTCATTTGGTAAAGTATTATATCTAATGATATAGTTATGGAAACAACATATATTTTATTTCTTAGTTTTGGGAAAATAATTGAAGACCTTGTTCCATTATGGGGAAAATGATGAAGTGAATTACCTAATATACGAAACAAGTCAATGTTATTGACATATTATAAGAAACTTGTATTATATCTTGATCTAATGGTATTGGTTATTAACCATGACATCTGAAATTTCATGAATACTTCTGTTGGTTTTAGCCAAATTTATAACATTACCATATGATTCATGACCGGTTATGATGATTTCCCATTGTTATAATTCATGTGTTTTGAAGTAGTGTTGTTTTTTTGGTGTAAATCAAGTTTATGATATTTTTATGATTGGGTATAATCCTATTATGTTATGGTTATGATCCCAAACCCTTATTATATAGTTATTATTTCATTTGATCGTCAATTGATATCTTTCATGTTTACCATCACACAATATCTTATCTCACCATTCTCTTATGTTTCCATTAAAAGGGTTATAAATAATTATATTAATAATGTATTCCTATGAAGATAACAATGGGGGAAGAAATTTATTATATTTTTTTGAAGATCATTTAAAAAATAAATATATCATATATCTAGCCTCCAAATACCTTAACCCCAAACGGTAGTTAAATGTATTATTTTTTCAGATGTTGAATATTCAACTAAATAGATGTATTATTTTTGTACGACAAGATAAAGCTGATAAAAAAATTTAACCAGGAGAGACATTGAATCTTCCACAACATAATAAATGTTTTTCACTTTTGTGGAAATGGTAAAATGTTACATATCCTTGGTATGGTCAATTGAATAAACCAAATAATGGTGAACCAAGTATTTATTTTTCTCTTTCATGTTTTCATTTATTGTCATAAATTTGTTTTTCATATATTTAGGATATGGTTTCTTTAATAATGAAACAAGATCCAAAATAGGGATTGTTTATTCATCGATAACTAGATTCCCCCCCCCCCTCTCTGGGTATTTATCCCAGTAGAGTAAAATAATTTTATTAGAGTCACATATAAAAATTATTATCTATATTTTCATAGAATAAATATAATAATTTTTATGAAATATATATTTTAATATTTGGTTGAATTTTTTTTATTGTTGATGAATTGTACATATAACAACATCAGATCATTTTATGTATATTTTTATAGCTGTGACCCATGGTATTATTACCAGTATTGATATTAGAGATTTATTTGATGTAGGCCAAAGATAATTGGATATTGATTCCTGAGGAAAAATTTATTTATGTGGCGCCTTATCAATCTAAATTTTGATTAACTTGATGTCACAGAATTTATCACATACTATGTGGGAAATGTTTCCAAGTATCATTGTGGATTCTTAAGATGTTTGAAAAGAAAATAAAATGTTTTTTGGATCAATTATAATGACCCAAGAATGAACGATAATAATTTAGATAGCAAATTAATTAAATTAATGACTGTTGGTGTAGAAGATATATGTGGTCTCAAAAAATTACTCTATGATGTAATGATTTTCAAGCGAATCCTTGTAAGACATCCACCATGGTTCAATATGATATTCACTATTCTGGGGGGGAAATATCTAAATGAATAGAAATTAAACAGTTTACACATAACTTTTATCATATACGTGGTGAGAAATGATGATAATGATGACATGAATAAAGGGAAATATAAATTGGTGGAATTAATGTCCCCAAATAACTCACCATAGGGGATTTTTAGGAAGAAAAAGAAGAGTTGGATGAAGTCATGTCATTCCATTCCTAAAATCTGTAAAGTGGAATAAATAATGGTAAATCTCCAAGCACTTTTTTTCATTTCGAAAATGTTGGAACTCATGTAGTATCAAGTCATAAGATGTTTTAATATAATGATGATTATAATTAAGAAATCATTGTGAGGAATACATCGAGTAATGTGAAATTTTGGAAAATTATTTATATATATTTATTCAAAAATATTAATATACATTCAAAAGGAAATGACAGTATCAAAGAGACATAGGCTAAATTAAAAGAGAAAATTAAGGACAATAAATATAATGAAATGTTATATTTTTTGTCTATTTCTTCCAAAAAGGAACTGTGTAATGTTGAAATATGAAAATATTAATGAATATATTGACACTCAAATGAATATTGAATCTTTTCTTGAGTTGATAGTTGTTTTGGAATCCAAAATGAAGAAATATAATAGAATTATCATAGTTCCAAACACTATATAATTATATGGGATGAAGAAAAATCTGAAATGAAGAATTAAATTTAAAATCATAAGTATTTAAGGATTGAGAACAGAGAAAAGGTTATTAATTATAGCATCAATAAGGAATAAAATACAAAAGTTATTGATGATATCATAAACATAGTGTATGATCATGTTAAACATATAAATAAATAGTTATAAGAAGTTATAGGAATATGAAAAAATGTATATGATCATGAGATAATTTTAAATCCTAGTACAATATAGGAAAAAAATATCACTTCGATAATATAAAATGTAAATGTTGAGTGTATTGGCCCCAAAAAATAATATTAATTGTCTTATCTAAATTAAAATGTTATTAAATGGATTATCAGAAAGATAAATTTATTATGATTTATTTTAGAAAATAGGTAATCAATATATTTTTGAAAATTATTTTGGAATGAATAAAAATCAATGGTTTAGAGAACCCATTGAAATCTCAGTCCCAAAATAATAACCCATTGTAAAATAACTTCTCTTGGGAGTAATTATTGTAAAAAAAATGTACATTCTTGGAATTTCTCCATAGATAGTTGGAATTTATGTTCATAAGAAAAAAAGGTATCTGTGTAGATTTATGTATTCCAAGAATGTTTTTTATGTTAACTATTATTCGTGTTGATTATTTTCAAAATTTTAGGTTGGTTGTGTTTGTCGAAAAACTCAGATGACAAGTTCATTTGTGAAGATCCATCATGATATCTAAAAATTAAGTTGAATAGTCCTCAGGACTATATTGTGGAAGCTTTGGAGTGTGTATAATAAGTTGAAAAAATATGATGGAAATGTTTTTTGGTTTTTGAAGAAATTTGTGGTATAAAATTTAGATAATGTGAACTTTTTTTATGAAATGTAATGGTTATTAGGAAAAAGAAAAAGAAACACTGATGTGTGGAAGGAATAGATTCCCAAATATATTTGTTATTTCATGACATTTTATTAATGAAATTGATTTTTTTAGAGGTCATGATTTTATAAAGATAATCAGTGATGTAGGAAATTAGATTTTTAAAAGCATACATTAATAGAAGATGTCTATGAATGTTTTTTGAACATTCAATGTTTTCATAACAGAATAAAGTGTTATGAAAATGGTTTATGGTGTGTGATAAAATACCTTAAAGGGGAGTAAAATCTATAAATTTGTGTTTACCCCATCTTTTAAACAGTGGGAGACTAAATGATGTTCTTAGAATAACAATTTTTTAAATAGTTTCATGTAGTTTTATAATACATGAATAATTCACACTAACATTAGTTTCATGAAGAAAAAAACATTAATAAATCTAAGAAAGGTAGTTTCATATATATTTTGTGATATTCATCAATGATTTTGATTTTAAAAATAGTGAAATGTTTCAAAATTAAATAATAATTTTACATTAGTGTTTCACAAGGGTTTCATGAAGGTGAAACATACAAAAACAATAAGGAATTACAAATATATTTTTGAAAAATTGATATTCAATAGGTATATTATTTTGGAATTTATGTTACACTAACGGGGTGTAAATGATATTTTTTCAAGAAATAATCCTAAAATACTCTAAAGGATCAGTGAAGGCACATAATTTGAGAGAGTAGCAAGATTTCAAATACTGACTTCTTGTGATACAGGAGGGATTGTATTTATTCCCCAAACATTGTAAAAATACTTTTCATTAGTTTATATAGTACATCCAAAAATTTCATTTCTATTCTTCTGGGAATAGACTAATTATGGTTGAACTCTGTTAAACTGGTTTGTCTTATCCATACTTTCAATGTTTCTCATACATTATCATGGGAATGATAGATTTTAACGACCAAATTTTTTATCAATGGAATTACCTATTCTAATTATGCCTTATATTATAATAAAATTATGAATCATATTGAAATATAATGGTACTAAATACTATGTGACCATTAAAAATAATTCTTCAACGTCTCTTTCATGAATTCTGAAAATCTGACATACACGGTTGCATTCATGGGGATTTTTCAGTTCAGATGGAAAAAACATAATGTTTCGGGTGAATAGAATCCTACCCTTGTGAATTGTAACCTACATATATAAATTTTAATATGATAGTTATAAATAATAAATTCTCCAAAATAATAGTATTCTCGCCCATGAAATTATAATTAAAATTTAGGCATCTTATAAGTCATAAAATGACCATAGTAAAAGTATTTTTATTTGTGTGTTTAATAAATAAATAATCATAATTATTTAATTAATTTAAAATAAACTATATTTTTATAAAAGGTGTTCATAAATTAAAAATTTATGCCTTATGGTTTTAACAAAATTTTATAAAACCTCCAAATATTTGTTTTTGTATTTTTTTCAAAACCAGGTTATGGCCAAGTGGGAACCGCACAATTTCAAATAACTATTTCAAACACCACAAAAAAAACAATACAGAATTTAAAAAATTCTTAAGGAGGGTGGGATATACCAAATTTAAAATTCAAACAAAAATAGTCATGCGAAAAGCCTTGGGCCACGTGAGCTGTAAGAATAAACACGCCATCATCTCGGGCCTCAGTTATAGTTTTAAAATATGTATAATTCATGTTAATTATGGTTTTACATAAAAATTAAATTAATAATATTGATATATATTTTTGAAAAATGGAATATTTTTGGATTATAAACATCAACAAAAGGTTTGAATTATTTTTTTTGGTTTTTCTAAAATATTAGATTTTTTTGGATAATAGTAAATTATTATAATTTATGATAAATGCTAAATAATTTTTTTGCATCATGCTTGAGTCATGGAAATGGTAAATTAATTTTTGTTCTAACACACATGCCCAAATTACTATTTTTCATTACAATATTAATTAAAATTCATTTAGTAGGGAAAAATAATAAAATAATAAATAATGTATTGTGAAAAACCTCCTCTACTCCACTATAAAAAACACCCCCACCCCCTATTCTCTCCAATTCTCTTAAGAATTGTGGAATGCCTAAATTCATTTGAAATATCATTCCATGATCCTTACCCACATCTAGAAGCAATTTTTCTCTTCGAAAGGCCAAATCCCCCACCCCTTAAGCTGCTCTCACGGAATATTAATTCGAGAGGTAAACTCCTCTTTTCAATTATATTACTTGATTTTAAAGTTCCATTATTTTCTTCTCAAACCTTAAATGTAATCATAAAAATGTTATGAAAAATACAGTATGTTATATTTAATTTAATTTTGTTATAGTTATTGAATATGTTGTTTTCATCTCTCATTTACCATGCTTCTATACAAGTAGTACAAATTCCATACAAGATGCATTAATTTAAAACATTCAAGGACAATGGGTTTTCAATTTATATTAACATCTTAAAATCATGTCATGTATCCATTATTTCGGTTAAACAAAAATTTAATATTTTTACTATGTATCAACTATGGTTGTGGAATCTTTTTGTATACATGGTTTTGATTTATAAAATAAAGTTTTTTCGTTTTGATCAAAAATTTCCAATTAACCCAATAGGTTATCACTAAAGTTTAAGATAATGATTCCACATCACTCCAAGTAACCAAATGAAATTCAAAAACAATTATCCTTATGGAATTTAAATATTAAAATATAATTCCAATTCAAGAAAACCATCCACACTTTACATGATTATACATTCATGTATATATGTAAACCAATAATTAAACAAACAGAACCGAACAATGAAATTTAGCCTCATAAAATATCAAAAATGTTATTAATTAAATAAAAAAGGTTATAATAAATCAATTAAATTTCCAAGATATTATGGTAATATAAATTAATGAACACAATTTGATTATTCATGCCAATAACATACATTGTAGAACACCATTAGACTTTAGGTAAGGGATTTTACCCAAACTTCCATTATTCATTCGGGATGCTCTATATTTATTTTTTCCCAAATTATGTTATCTATTATTTTCAAGTACATATTATAAATTCTTTTAAATGATACAAAATCATTTAACAAGGTCCATTAATCATTATATTTCTGAGATTTTATGTTTTTAAATAGTTCCGTCCTCAATACATCTAGAAAAGAAAACCCATTGTAAGGGAACTTTTGGAATTCGTATGCAATTTCGAGAGCACTATATAATATTCTTTTAGCCACCACATGTTTCATAAAAACTATTTTTATTATTAAAACCTTCATGGTTCACTTCTGGTTTTATGTTCCATATCATTACCTTTTCTATTTTAAATGCTCTTAAGTATTTTTTTTAATGTAAAGGAGATAATACCCCGTTTATTGAACAAGAAAGAAACTCCTTTTGAAGGGAAAAGTAGGAATCCATTATAGAGCCAATGAAAAACATCTAGAAGAACATTCCACGCTGCTAACCAGGATCCAAGAGTAAAATGGAGACAAAAATAAAAGCAAGATCAAGCAAGAATGTCTCATCACCCCCCCCCCCCCAACTAAAAATGCAGCAGTGGAAACCACCCAGATGATGAAAAATGAAATGGGATTATTTTCTATTAATAAAGTCCATTTATTTTGTAATATCTTTATTTCAGGGACTCTTCTATGATACTCCCAATCATATTGCTCTATGACATGACAATATTATTGATTTCCTTCATGAGTAACCCTATTCTTATGTATGATTGATTATGTATGATTATTTACGTGGAAATCATATTCATGAAAAATTTAATATAGGTGTGACTAGATAGAACTCCAATGCATTGGGTAATGATTAGTCTCATTAGATGTTATGGGCGATGGTCAATGCGTTTATCCTTGAATTGGGCTACCACATACAACGATCTTGGATGTTAGCCTTGACATGTGATACAATATGCTATTATCTTGGTGGTTACCCTTTAATAGATCTCCTATTAGTGAATTGGACCTTCACTCGTGCTAAATTCATGTTTTATGTTACTTGAAAATTACTACGGTTCCATGTTTATTTGATCCCATGTTATACAAGTTAGGGTTCCAAATGTTCAATTTATTTTTATGACTTTTTATATCACTATTTGAAACTTCCTAAAAAATATTCTAAAGATTAATTCTTCTAATTAACACTCTATTGTGTTTTAATCTCATTTAATTTCTCATGTTATCCCTATTTAATAATATATTGATGTGCGGGGATAATCGATTTAAGTAGAAAATTATGGATATTAAATAAGATTTTGTTCTAATGATGATTTATTATCTACCTAGCCTTCATATACGCTGTAATTTATGATCCTTGTCTCCTAATATTAATCTTTACTATGATTAAAAACATGAAATGAAATATGTAAACTGATTGGATCACTATAGTAGGTATCACTGGATGGACTAGTTATTTTTTGAGATTATAAATAGTTCACTTTAGTACGATCCTTTAGGATGAGACTAAGTATTAGAAAACACCCCAACATTTTGCTTAGTATAGTATTAGTGGTATATCAAGAAAATTCATCATTTTCTAGATAAAAAATAGTATAGGTGGCACTAGAATAGATGTGTCATTGGGTAAAACCCAAAAACACCGCATTGAACTACAAATGAACGGGAACAGGTGCTTGACAACAGTCCTTACTGCACTATATGATTGACACTCCCAGAAGATATGATTCTGTAAATTCATGGGTGTGGTAAAAACCATTATTATGTGAATAAAAAAAGATCCCATAAGAATATATTTTAAGTAATAGATCAATGATAACCTATATTTAAACCAGGGGAATCAAAATTTATTATATAAATCTCCTTTACCTGTTATCCTTTTATGTTCAAGGTTTCATTTTTATGCTTAATACATAAGTAATCATGCCCATAAATTATAGGTGATTTTTAATACATAGTGTCCTGAAATACAATAAAATGCACTAACAATCAATTGGATCATAAATTTTATGATTTCCCAAGTGATATGCCAAATATGATGGGAATTGGTGCTCAAAACCACATGATAGTACATTCTCACATAGCTCAAGTAATAAATATCAACTTGAGTCACATGGAACGCCATCCATATATAAAGAAATAAAAATATTTCATTGAATCATTCATATTGAAACAATCCCCCATGTTTATTGGATCTTATGATACCCGACTCATAGAATAGTGGATTTACTCCATTGAAAATATATTCTTTGTCCTCCAGTGATTTGAAGAAAATGAAGTTATACTTGCAGTCTATCATTTTTATGGGGAGGCTAATCAGTGGTGGACACTAATCAAGAATATGATGTTCCAAAAAAAAATTTATTCCATGGATTGGGACGAATTATAGAAAATATTTTTTAATAAATATTTTCCTTGACCACTCTGCCTCAAGATGGAATGATAGTTCCAAAAACTCATGAAAGATGATGATGAGTCCATTGGGTCATATGAAGAAAACAGCAAAAGGATTCCTTGATATGATTCCATATTTTTCGTGAAGACTGAAAGCATGGTGGGTCTCTTATTTAGAAGACTAAATTTGTGTCTATAAATTGAATTTAAGATTCAATAAATTGTTAGTTATGAAGATATTTTATGTTTTTCCCTAAAGGTTGAAATAGAGATTGGAGACTCCTAGTGCTCTTATGGGCCCGGTGAAAAAATGAATAATTTGGAGTCTAATATGGGTTGTTCAGAAAATAAATCCCATTATAGAAAGCAGATCAAGAATCCCACATGTAAAGAATTTGGCAAGAATCATCCTAGAAATAGTCTAATGGGTACCTTGAATTAAATCAAATGAGGATTAATGAGACATCTCGCTAAAAATGGTTGATGGGATATGGAGAATCCAACTGATGTGGAAGAATGATGGAAGGTTTAGATCAACGCTTAGCCTATAATGTAGTGTTACAACTCGAAGGATCATGGTTATTTTTCATACAATAACCATATTCAAAGGGTTGTCAGTGTCAATAAACAACCTCCAAAGAAACATAGAAGGGATTATGTTATCACTGCTATTAAGGTAGAGAAAGACGAAGATGTGGTTATTGTTGTTATAGTTATTAAATTATGAATGGAAAATGTACTATTCGATTCTACTTCAACATAATTTTTCATATCATGAATGTTTAGTATAATAATTGAAACACCACCTAAAAATTTTGAGGTTAATTTATCTATGGGAATATTGAATAGAGAAATTATTGCACAAAAGGTTTATGACTCCTCCCTGCTTATTGATTTTCAAATGAACCTCCCAAAAAAATTCATACATCAATTAGTACAGTTTGATGTTATCATGGGCATGTATTGCCTATCATTATACAAAGCCAACATCTACTATCTGGAAAGGGAGATCACTCTTCATATTGGAAAGAATCCTATAATTAATTACAAGTGTAAAAAATGAAGTTGAATTTATTTTAGAATAATTTCCTCATGTGTCAATATTACTACCTTATGAGAAAGTATGCCCATCTCAAATGATTGAGATAAAAAAGATGATACTACCCAATGATATGCCCAACATGAGGTATTAAACTGATGTATTACCTTAATAGTTTTGGGTCTTCCTTTTTATCCATATGTTTAGTTATCAATTGAACATATTCCTTGATCTGAGCCTATATCAAAGACACCCTATATAATTTCCACTATTGAGTTGGATGAGTTTTATAAGGAGATAGAGGATAATCTAGGGAAGTGTTTTAAATGTTCAAGTACATTACCATGGGGTTCTCCAGTCATCTTCGCCAAGAATAGGAATGGATCAATTCACCTCTATATTGATTATCTTGGTTATCCCATTGAAGGATATATGCTCTACTCCATGGTCTATCATCTATATTATCAGAAAGTGTAAAGGTATTCTCTCCAATGATACCAAAATCAGCCACACCTGGCGTGAGGGTAACCAAGTGGCTGATCATCTTGCTTCTATGGAAGTCCTTGGTCCCGATCCGATTTGCCTGCATGACATTTCCACTTTGAAGCCTGAAGGTGTTAACTTGATCAAAGGGGATGCCCTTGGCTTGCATCATTTTAGACCTCCTTAGGGTGCTCTGTTTGTATCTCTTTGTTGTATGGTTTTCTCCTTCTTAATAAAAAATTAACTTATGATGAAGAACATGTATCCCCTTCTATGGATAATTGACTTGTCTTATCAGCTATTTGGGGCCACATATTTTTCTATGGAGGACCTTCAATCGTGATATCACCAATTAAAGGTGAGGAAGGAAAATATTCCCAAGACTACCTTCAAATGAGGTATTGACACTACATGGTCATTGTGATTCCATTCAAACTCAATAATACTCGAAATATTTTCATGGATCAAATGAATGGAGTCCATATAGATTACCTCAATGTATTTATCGTAGTCTTTAGTGATGATATTCTGTTATACTCAATGATTATGGAGGAACATGAGGAGAAGTAGAATACTATGCTGATGACATTATGAAGGGTTATACTTTATGAAAAGTACAATATATGTGAGTTATGGATGGATGTAGTATCATTCATGTGGAATGTTTTCTCTCGTAAAGTGATATTTGTTTACCCTTTCAAGACAAAGGCAATTGAGTAGTGGACCATGTCCACATACGTATGGAGATCCATAGAATTATGGGTCTATCTAAGTATTATCAATGATTTTTCTAGAACTTCTCAGGTTTTTCAAACCCAATGACCAAACTAACATTGAAGGGAGTGACGTTTTTGGGGAATAAATAATGTAAAGTGTGTTCTAAGGAGTTGAAAAAGAGGATTATCATTTCCCCAATACTCACAGTCCCAACAAGTGGAGAACTATTTGTGTTGTATATTGATGAATCAAATAAATAATTAGTCTGTGGTGATGAAAATTTATTATGTGATAATCGAAGCCTCAAGGAATATGAAAATCCATGAGTAAAACTATCCTACATATGATCTGGAGTTAGCAATTCTGATCTTTGCGTTAAAAATATGACGCCATAATCACTATGGGGAGAAGTGTGAAATTTATAATGATATTAAGAGTCTAAAATATATATTTACATAGAAGGAGATAAATATTCTCTATAGAATATTGTTAGATCTCATCAAGGATTATGACTTCTAAATCCACAACCATCCCGATAATGCAAATAATGTGGAAGATTCTCCATGGAGAAAAGATCATGAATCTTTAACAATGATGATAATTGAAAAGGATCAATTCTTCTTATATTTGTATATGATAGAAATGGGAATAATTAATGGAGGGATATCAACAATCCTATCTCAAATGGTTTATCAACCATCCCTCTTGTAGAAAATAAATGATTCTCAAAGAAAAGATATAGAAATTCAGAAAAGGGTTGAAGCTATCAGATATGGAAATCCACTTAGTTGAAGATTGATGAGGAAAGAGTTGTAATATTTGGGACACAATTATGTATACCATCCAATCCAGAGATAAAGAATAATATTTTAAATGATTCAAATAACTCAACATTCTCTATTCATCCAGGGAGAACAATGATGTATTGAGATCTCTAGGAAATCTTTTTGTGGTACAATATGGAGAAAAAGATTGCTAAATATATAGAAAAGTTCATGGTATGTCAACAAGTAATGGAAGAGATACAAAATTAAAATTATACAACAAAAACACTGCCCATAAAAAACAAGGAAGTGGGAGAACATCACTATGGACAATGTCTATGGACATCTAATGGCATATAGAGGAAACAATGCAATATGGGCAATTGTGTATCCTTTTACAAAGACAACTCACTATATCTCAATTTGAGATGAATTCTCATTGGAACAACATTCATCGATATATATCAAAGTGGTGGAATAGAAGCATGGTGTACCATTATCTATTGTATCTGATAGTGATAGAAGATTCACTTTTATGTTCTCTAAAATTCACTAGACTTCTCTATGAACTGAACTAAACACGAGTACAACATATCATCCTCAAACTGATAGCCAATATGAGTGAACTATTCATACAATATAATACATGTTGATAGTATGTTTTATGTAAATTAATAAACGATGAGACCAATATCTTACACTAGTTTAAATCTCATATAGAACTACTTTCCACTAAAGTATATGAATGGCATCATATGACGACCTTTATGGTAAAAGTTGTAGAACACTAGAGTTTTGGGATGAATTCAATGAGTGTATGATACTAGGACATTAAATGGTCGATGATATGGTGGAGAATCTGAAAAAAATTCACCAGTACTTCAATGCAGTCCAAATTTGGCAAAAGCGTGATGCAGAAAATCGTCGACAATACCTTGATCTCAAATTTGGAGAAATCATATTTCTTTGCATATCTTTATGGAAGAAATTTGTGAGATTAATAGAGAAAGTAAATCATAATCCCATGTATATCAGCCCCTTAAAGATCCTTGATTGTGTTAGAGTTTTGGCCTATCTACTGACACTTCCAACTACCATTTCAGAAATACACAATGTCTTTCATGTATCACTCTTAATAAATTACATACCATATCCTCACATGAACAAACATCAGAGGTGGTACAGTTGGAGAATTATTTTTCTTAAATGGGTCAACCAATGAAGATCATGGATCTTAGAGATAAATTTATATGAAAAAATACAACTCACAAGGTTAAAGTACTATGGAATAACCATATGTACGAAAAGGTAACATGGGAATTAGAGGATGTAATGAAGGAAATGTACCCACACCTGTTTATGGATTATAATGTGAAACAAAATATCAAGGGGGAAATTTCATAAGGGGGAAAGAATATAATTACCCCATGTTTTATCAATGGAATTCCATTATTATAATTTTCCTAATAGTATAATCACATTAGGAAACTTATTAACATATCATGGTACTAAATACTATGTGACCTTTAAACGAGATTTTTCTACTTATGTTTGTGGAATTTTGTAAATATGATACAAAGAGTTGTGTTCATGGTTGTTTTTGGGGTCTAATGAAACAAACATAATTATTTGGTGAATAATAACTTACACATATGAATATTTTCCTACCCTTATGAATAGTAATAAGAACTTTAAAAATATAAAATCATTGAAAATAATAGTAACCACACCCATGAGTGTATAAATAAAATTTAGGCATCTTAAAAGTGATAATATGACCATAGTAAATGTTTTGTTATTTTTATATAACATAAATAATTATTTAAAAATAATTAATTAATTTAAAATTTAATTTAATTTTTAATTGGTGTTCATAAATTAAAAATTGTATGTTTTATGGTTTTAAGATAATATTATGATATATCATTTAATTTTATAATGAAAATTAAAATTAGTTATAGTTTCAAAATTATTAATTTTTTAATTAAATTATGACTATAATTAAAAAGTATATTTACATAATCAAAATTTATATTGGAAAAAATGGATCTTATTTTTTGGAATCTACATACCTAAAAATGGTTGGGGTGAATTTTTTTAGATTTTTCTAAAATAATAGAATTTTTGATTAATAGTAAATTATTATAATTTATGATAAAAAGTAAATAAATTAATTTCACGCCTCATGCTTGTGTCATGGATGATGAAAATGGTATTTTTTTTGAAACACACATGCGCATATTACTATTTTTTGTCACAATAATAATTAATATTTCTTTTCTTGATCATGATAATATATTGAGAAAACCCTCCTCTCTGCTACTATAAGAACCACCCTCCCCCCTCTTATCTTCACTAATCTCAAGCCTTGTTCCTTGAATAAAGTATTCTAGAATCTATCCCAAACATCCTACCCCACTTACATGATCTCTTTGTCTCCTCAAAATACCAAATCCTCTCCCCTTAAGTGGCTCTACATGTATGTTATTTCGAGATGTAAGTTACTCTGTTCAATTCTATTACTTTCTTTTCAAGATCCCTTGTATTTTTTTTATCATTACCTATCCTCATACTAATGATATGTCCACTACAGTAACTTAAATGAACAATAATGTTTTTATGATAAAGTATTAAGTTATTATAATCTCTGTTTTAGCCTTCTTTTATACTGGTTGTAAAATTTCAATACAAGAGGTGTTAATCATCCACCTTCAAGGAAGATGAGTTTTCATTATCTAATAACATCTAATATTCTTGTCATTAAACAATTATTATGGATTAAAAATACAATAATATATATATTATGTATCTTATATGGTTCTGTAATCATTGTTCACACTTGTTTTGGATTCATAAAAAAAATGTGTTTGTTGTAGTCAAAAACTACCAATTAACTCAAAATGTTATCAGTAAACTTTTATATAATGATTCATATTCACTCAAAGAAACCAAATGAAATTTACAATGATATATCCTTCTTGATTTCAATACTAAAATATAACATCAATTCTCAACCACCATCCACAGTTTTCATGATTATTTGTTCATGTATATATGTAAAACGATCTTGAATCCAACAGACACGAACAATGAAATTGAACCTCCAAACCAATAAAAAAAGGTTATGAGTGAACTAAAAAAGGATATAATAAATAAATTATATGTAAAATTGGTTCAATAATTATTAATTATTGAACCTAGTTTTATTATTCTGGTTATTAATATCAAGTGAATAACACCATCGTGCTTAAGGGAAGGGATTCTACACAAACTTTCATTATTCATCCAGGATGCTCTATGTTTCTTTTTAACGAAAAGAAGTTATCTATTAATTTAATGTAAATATTATAAATGTTTTTACATGAACATAACTCATGTAACAAGTTCCATTCATCATTATCTTTTGCGAATATTCATTTTTTAAATGGTTCCCTCTGAAATACTTCCCAAAAAGAAAACCTGTTTTAAGGGAACCTCTCAACTTTTTACTCAATTTCTAGAGCAGTCTATAATATACTTTTAAGCCAGATTAGTTTTTAAATCCAATATTTTATTATTAAAAACTTATTTGTTCAATTAATTTCTTATATAAAAATTATTCCCTTTTTTATTTTAAATTATCTCTAGTATTTTCCTTAAAATCACGCTAAAAAGGTTTAATGCCAAAAATTATTAATTAATCTTCGTTCATATTGTCGCATCTGTTTGAAATCTCTTAACATGATATGTTATTAGTTTACCTTATTAATTTCCATTTAGGTTTTAATTCCTTTATTTCAGGTTGGAATTTATGATATGCCCAATCATTATGTTTTATGACATGACTATGATACCCATATCTTTCAGGGGTACCCTTATGTTTATAAATGATTGATTATGTAAGATTATTTATGCAGAAAGAATATTCATGAAAATTTTAATATGGGTTGTACTAGAATTTTCTCCAATTATTTGGGTAATTTTGAGTCTTATGAGATGATATGTGCAACAGTCTTGGAGGTTATACTTGACTTGTTCAGCCATGTGAAATGGCCTTTGTGGTTAACCTTCACTTGTGTTACCATGTGTAATGGTTTTGGTGGTTAACCTTGACTTATACATCTGTATGTGTAATAGGCCTTGAATAATTCTAAAGTTATGTTTTATGTTTGTTCTATATTACTATGGTTCCATTTTTATATGTCCCCTAGTGATACATGTTATTTTTTCATATGTTTAATTATGTCTTATACCATTATTTATCTCCAAGTAATGCTTCCTAACAAATGTGCTAAACATTTATTATTATGCTTAATACCATACTCATATTTTAGCTAATCCCTTTTATAATGATATCATTAGGTTATCATATTAAGATGTTTGATCAAAATGGATGTTAAGAGCTCATTATAGAGATTAAATAAAAATTTGTTTTAATTATGTTTGATTGTGCACCTAGTCTTCCAAGGCACTAGAATTTAAAATGATTTACTTGATATATGATTATTTACATTGCATAAAATCATTTAATGATATCTTTTAAGGGATAGGGTCTCTATAAAGAGAATAAAATTTTGTTTAATGATGAAATAAGATCCAAATGAAGAACTATTTTGACCAACGATACCATGATTCACCCCTTACTCATATTATATTTTACCATTTAGAGATAACAGATTTTGAGATCTTGGGATCCTTATATGTTCTAATTTAGATGTTCTTTTTTTATATGATTTATGTTTAATAATTTTATGACAACTTATAATCACAAAAAGTAAATTCTTGGTGGGAATTAATATTTCATTACCAAAGGTCATGTTTCCACCGTATTTTAAGGACCAAGTACCATAAGGATAAAAATTCATTCATAATTCATACCCTTTATTTTCTATGAAATATTTTATTTTCCCATTTTACACTTTTTCTAATTCTGATTATTTATTTCATTTTGATTTTGATTTGACGTTTTATGAGTGAAACACATAAAAATATATCATAGATACCTAAACCTAATAATACTCTATACTAATACCAAATGTTTGTTTGTATTTTCGTTAATTTTCATTATTTTAGAAATGTTGAGTTAAACATTCATGTTGGAAATCAAGATATAAAGTGTATGTTAAATAATTATGTTCCATATTTTGATGCTCAATGAGGGAATTATGAAATGAATTTTACATAATATTTAATATTGACTATCAAAGGATTATTCCCAATTATTACATGATATCAAATATCGGAGAATAATTTTATGATTATACTTATCTTCTATAAGTTGCTTTAGAATATTTGACAGTTTAGTGGTATACAATATTAAACCTTCCACATTAAAATATCAAATTAATGTGAAATTTTTAAAATCATAAAAGTAAATGTTGTCTCAAATAATACAATAATAATTGTTGTCTTTCACAATTATGGATCATTCGAATAACCGGTTAAAAGATTGACATTCAATATATATAAATTTATTGAATATGATAATATAAAAATATCC
This sequence comes from Viscum album, assembly GCA_963277665.1. NCBI lineage: Eukaryota > Viridiplantae > Streptophyta > Magnoliopsida > Santalales > Viscaceae > Viscum > Viscum album. Next base: position 1,399,335,678 of record OY728153.1, read on the forward strand.
TAAGATGTACTTATCACCTTCTAAATAATAAAGTAATAGACACAAAATAAAAATTAAGTCTCAAAACGATTGAAAATTTGATTTCATTGGTTCTCAGAAACTAAATAATAAAATATATTTCTATGGCATAACAAAGGATTATTTTTATGGATAAGTTATTCTATATTTAATTTTTTTAAATCCAGATGTAAATTTTGTTATTGATTTTGTCACTAATGGTAGTTTTCTAAAAAATAATATCAATGTTTCTCATGAAATATTAGATGATTTACTGAGAAAAACATTTCAATAGTAAGATGAAATAATTACACTAATGAGGAGAATATATCAATTAATTGAAAATATCAAACCAGTTACCCATGTAGAAATGATTTTTTAATAAGAATATTTTGGATCATCCTTCTATACTATAAAATATACACATAAAAAAGCACACATCATGAGAATTTTGAGGTGTTATATAATATTTTATGAATTACAGAATAATAAATGATGGTAAAAAGCCAAAAGATAAAATATTCATGACAGCTTACATAACCACCTATGTATTTCTAAAATTAATATAGTTTAATAAGGATGAAAAATAAAAAAATGTATAATCTATACAAAAAACTGATATAATTTTAATGATTATATGTACACACTAGGATTTCATCAAGAATATGATACTTATCTCATTCCATAATAATACACACCTACAGACTACAAAAAATAATCATAAAAAAGAAACAGAATAGATCTCATAATAAGAGAATGATTAAATTAAATATATGATCAAAAAATATAATATAAAAAATTAGTAACTGATAACTCATGTAAAGAAATTTTAATTCATGTCATTATATTTATACAAAAGCATGAAATTATAATGATAAAACTATAAGATTCTATAAAGACTATTAAACATAATATCTTTAAAATATTAATGAAAAATATATGATGCATTATGGTATATTGTTAGACAACTTTAGAGTTCAAATTCTGGTGCTTAATGTTTTAACATTGTGTAGTGTTAATCATCAAGTACACAATTCATTCAAAATCGAGAAGTGTAGTAACCTAATAATAATTCAAATGAAAAGAAAAAATAATATATATATATATATATAAATGTTAAATATAGTGGGGAAATATTTTTTTTGTTATGGATATATGTATATATATATATCCAAGAAGCTAGTCAATTTCATTGACCACATAAAAAATTACCTTTAAAAACCCCACCATATTGCTAATTTATAGCTCCTAAATGATTTTTAAAATCCTAAATTAAAAATTAAAAACCTAAAAGGATGTGTACATAAACTTTTAATCTGATAAAAAATATAGAAAATTTGTGGATGATGTTACACTCATGAAATTATACAAACACAATGGAAATAATATAAATTTATCTTTGTTGATATGTAGAAATTATAAAATTAAATAGTATAGTTTTTGGATTTTAAAACTTTTTCAATAATATCAAGGGAAATAATACATGTCATTAAAACATTATTTCGGTTTTCTTATAAAAATCACAATATGTATGTGTTGGACTGTTGGTTGATGAAGGATGGTCTCAATGAAGATGTTAAAGATGGTACCTATATGTTATGGTTAACAAAAGTGTGTAGTTTTTTCATCGTGAGAAGCCTATGAATATAAATATTTTTGGTTTGTTCATTAAGAGAATTGATAGTGTTTATGTTTTTGGGATATAGTGTCTACAATGTTTTTATTTAGTTAGAGGAGTGAACTAATAAATTTGATTTTCAAAAGCACTACATTTTTTTTAACATAATAGAAACCTAGTTTTAACATTTACAAACAATTAAATCATTTCATACTATGAATGGTGTTCAATATATTAAATAATATTTTTTTGTTGACATATTATAAAAATATAATTAGATTATAGAAATGGGAATGTAGTGATGTTTTAGTGAATTACTCTTAATCGAGTAATTTAATGTTTTAAAATACATTATTAATGTGGGAAAATTATATACCAGTATTTGTTAAATTCAAAATGATGATTAAATTAATTTTAGGTCGATATATGATGTTATGGAATTACATGATGAGGTTTTAATAAGTTTTATACATGATTGGGAATTATTTATGACACTAAAATATGAATAACTTGAAATTTTTAATCGAAAAACAAGAAATTTATTAAGAGAATAAAGGAAATGAAGAGAGATCACAATATATTCTGTAATAGTTCATGAAAACATATGTATTTTTCTATACATTCAACAAAATGGTTAAGCCATGTATTTTTATACCTTCTACGAATTTTTTATATCCAATCACAATTTTTCCTTAGTATTTTGACAATGCATAATAATATTTTGGAAATATTTAAATCTTTGTCTAATCATAATACATTTTATTTCAATATATATGCCATATTTGATAAATATAAATTATAAAATGGATCAATGATCTGTTTATTTTATAATTATCCTTTATTAATTTTAGGTCAATGCATACTACTTTTTACGATTCATAATTTGTGTAAAAGATGAGACAATAAGGCTCGTGGAAAATTGAATATTATTTAATGGGTCTTAAAAACAATCAGTTATTGTTTTAAAATGTGAAAATGTTATGTAACAATAGGTATTTCGTAATATATAATAATACTAGTGAAAATTAGTTTCTATTTTAAAAATAATAAATGGTTTAATGATAGTTATTATTATGAAATAGAACACAGGATAATTGTATGAATGTATGAGAAATTAAAATTAGAGAGAAATAAAAATCCATGTATTCTATAATAAATTTTATAAAGAAATTATAATTTATCAATTCTAGTGTTATACATTGTTGATCTAAATAAAAAATATAAAAGTTATAATTTAATTTAATTATTAACAACACAGGTCATTGCAATAAAAAGATAATGTTAAGGGTGAGATTAAATATGAGAAATAGATATTGAAGACAAATCATTTACTACAATTTAAGATGCACTATCTCCATGAATATGGGCCACACCATATCATATTAATGATGTATTTCATCCATATAAAATGTATACAAATATACTTTTTATGACTTTTTGGAGTTAATTCAATTATAGGTTCCTCAATTACCTTGGATAAATTAAAAAGAATAATTATTCAACTCAAATAAAATTAAAATTTAATTAATAAATGGTATTCTTTGAATACTAATATAGATAAAGAGTTATATATATAAGGAGTTTTGAAAAGGCTAATATTTTGTGATCCTGAGATATCACTCATGTTTTTCTGTTGATAAAATTATTTTATTATTCACCATATTTGATTAAATTTTTTTATATTAAAGTTTTAAAAAATATATAACCTGATCCTAATATAAAATATTTAATTAATAGATAGAGGTTGGAACTCTTATGGATATGAAACGATGGAAAAAAATCTACAACTAAATAATAATAACCTCTTGGGTATTGTAATTGAAGATAAAATTAACCTAATTCTATTGATCTGATCATATAAGTCAAATTTTTAAGAATTATAATAAAATAAGAAAGGGAGGAAAGAAAACTGACCTTCACAATGATATGAATTTTGAGGAATTTTTTGTATGTGGAACAAGTATATGAGGATTTAAGAGAGGTACTGATGAAAATAGTATTTTTTCTAAAAAAATCTATCAAGATTCCTAATTGAGTACATTCAATGCTGTGAATAATAATTTGACATCAAGAGTTGATAGAAGCTAACGAGATATTTATTAAATGATTGTAGAGATTCCAAATTAATGGGGACCAAATTGAATTCTATTTTATTATTCATTAACAAGTAGTTTGGGACTTTATTAAAGAATAATATCATATCATATTGGTGTTTTTCTATGCTGTTAAAACATTATATCTACTTCAAAGTAATGGAATAAATTTTTCAATTATAGTCTATATGTTAAAAACCTTGTGATGATGAATAAATAAAATGGGAAATGGGAAGTATAGAAGGATATTTTATGACTATCAGATATATAGTTGGTTAAATATAATTCCTTCCTTACTATTCAACTTTTTTAATATAGTATAAAATCTATATCATGGGATTAATAGTATATCATATAAATGATTATGTTTCAAATAATGGGGTTAAAAATCATTAAAATCATAATGTTTCTCAGAAATTTATTTCTTATAATGTATATTGTACAATATGTTTGGATAAAAATTATAAAATCCAGTTTTCGTAATGAATAATAGATGCTCAATTACAAAAGGGGTATATATTTTAACGAGTAATTATAATTTCAAAGAAATATTTACTTAAATCCCCCCAATATAATTTTATCTATTCATATGTGCAACAATTCATATTAATGAAGAGGGTTCCCTCCTATTTAATCCAAATATTTTATAACCTAGTTTTTATCTAACTTGTCGTAATTATAGTTTTTTGAAATATTAATATATTTTATATGGAATACTCCATTTCCATCCATGTGAAAGAATATATGTATGTATTATCCATGTTTATTAACGAATGAAATTAAAATAAAGCAGATAAAATGAAAATGATCGCAAATCTATAAGACAACCAACTATTTACTGAAGGTAATAAAAGTGGTGACTAATATATTAAATATATTGAAACTTATTCCCTCATGAAGGAAGTTCATTATATGAATAAAATTGTTTTACTAAATCTATTAAAAAAATTTACTGTAACATTATGAGATACTTAAAAATTATTCCTAATGAGGTTTTCAAATACACAATTGAGTACATCATATAATTTAATAATGAAAAATCATATATGGTTGACAAGGACAAATTTATGTAAAAATATTTTCCAGGATAGTTTCAAAATCTAAACTCTCTTATTGATGAAAAAAACAAATTTTTAATCCATATAAATCAATAGAAAAAAATTATTTAATTGTTAAAGAAACATTTAATTTTGTTTTCATTATAAAATCAAAGATAAAAAATATTGTAACGTGAAGATCCATGATTCTAAATAGTCCTATAAAGAAACTCATAGTATCAATGATGTCCAATTGATGTTAAATGTCATAATAATCAAGGATCATTATAATTATCTACATGTATGTTTGAGACAACACGAAGAAAAAAACATGAAGTATTTAAAGAAAATAGTAAGATAGGTTGAGTTATATTGATTATATTTGAAACATTATTAATATAAATTTTCTTGATCATAGAGCTAAAATAAAACTTATTGAATGGTGTTAAGAAAAATCATCCAAAATAATTTTAATAGTTTTTTTTCACCGTAAATAAAATGGTTATGAAACATAATTGTAATATGTTGATCATTGTTTAACAATTCTCTAATTCAATTTACCATTATTATTTTGTAGGAAATTATTATATAATTCATACTCTATAAAGCCTCTATGTGAATCATCATTATAAACCTTATTTCCATGTAAATGTTATAACAGATGAGGTTTTATTAGTTACATGTTAGAATATACAGTTTCTATTATTGTGGAAGGTCAAGATTATGACACCTTTTTAGGGGATTCTTGCACTATCTATGACACTTTTTTAGATTTAATTAATATTCATGAATCATTCCCATGCCCATTTGTTTAATAGGTTAACCATGTTTCTGAAATTGGTCATTGACATTCAAAGATTGTAACACATATAAAATAGTTGTATGTATTACCTTATAACAATATATTATTTAATCAGCATAGTTTATTTTTTTTCAAGGAGACAATATTTCTTATGGAGTTGGGATCTATAAAATGAGATGGGTTCTTATATATCCCTATGAGGGGACTCAATACTCCCATGGCTCGTATTTTTAATAGGACATATCATTCCATTTTAAATTAATGAAAAAATACCAAATCAAAGAATCAAACATTAACGTAGAGTATAATAAAAATAAATATGTCTCTATAAATGGTTGGTGTGGAACTTACAAAAGAGTGTCCATTTCTTGATCGCATTGTTTATTAGTAACTGAACTATAAAAGGAATACACATTCTCTATCTCATGAACAAATAAGGGTGATTTTTCAAATAATCATTATAAAAATGAGATCGCCTACTCATAATATAGGATGTATCTACCTCAGATTAAGGTGAACAGCAAATAGGAATCCCATATATGGGAACCAATATAAGTGTCATTATTCACATTGTATTTGGTATCCAAAAGAAAAATCTTGAATCATGGTGTATTAATAATCTATTAAGAGATACTTATATCAAGTTGTATATGAGAACATCAATATGAGAATCTCATCTCAAGGAGTAATTGGGATATCATATATATGTAAAATAATTGAGAAGTGATGTTTAAGTGTGTTGGGTTTGATCCATTGACATGTTTCTTACACATAGTTTGGGTGGGTATTTTAAGGATATATTTATGTACTAGTCCTATTATATTTAAAATAGGGTTTATAGACATATTATAAGTGGTTTGGTGTCAATAAACACATACCTAAAGATAATTAATGTAATGAATCTCAATTGTGCTAATAAAATGGTAAACTAAGTCTTCTGCTAATGTGATCCATTATTTATGTGAGAATTGTGAAATTATATAGGATCATCCATATATCATGATTATTTGTAATAGGGGAAAGGAAGATGTGAGGGTCGGGTTATTTCCGGCCCCCCCAAATTTATTAAAAGAAAAAGGAGACACATCAGACAAGGGTGGGGAGGGGTCGAACGACCCACACCCAAAAAGCCCTTACAACCCTTGCCAAAGAAAGAAAAAACAATGAAAAAAAGGACTCAAAAACAGACACAACAGCAGCATCATCACATCACACCCAGCCAGTACCAGCATCCAGCAACACTACATCCAGCATTAACCAGCATCCAGTAGCTCACAGCTAACCAACGACCAGCATTTAAACTATAGTAGTAAACGACATCTAGCAGCAGCAGCCAGCCAACCAGCATCCACAACAAACTAGAAACCAGCATCTTCATTTTCAAACAACCAACACCTCTTTCACAGCTCAGCCATGCATCCAACATCCATCCCATCAAAAAAATAAAAGTCCCCAACAACACCTCCCATCCAATCATCAGCTCATATCCATTAGCACCAAAGCCAACATTCATCAGCACCAAAGCCAGCAGCACTAAAACCATCACTAGTAATTTCATCATCCCATCATCAACCACCAATAGCATCAACTCGACGCATCCCAGTCCAGTAACAAACATGATCCAGCACCAAATTTTCAGCCATCCAACACTTCCTTCTATGCCTCGAGAATAAGCAGCAGCACAACTCATTTCTCCTAGATGAAGAAACCAACTCGTGAACCAGTCCACCAGCCACCCATTCCATAACAGCAGATCAATCACGCACTCACAAAGCAGTATTGCACTTAATCCGCGAGCCACCAGAACACCAGTAGAAGAACAAAAATACCGGGACAGCACCACACCAAAGATGACATACTTGATTTTCCGAAGAGTGGAGATTATGTATAAGTACTTCCCATTGAAGTAGTCTAGGGGTTTACACATTATAAGAGGGTCATATATGATAACTAAGAAGAGTATCTCATCTCAATGTTATTGTGTGGAGATTTCTTCTATATTCTTCCATAGCTTTCCTACCTAAGTCTGCAACTATAATGATTGTATGATTGTGTAATGCACTAAATGGGGGTCCCATAGATGAATCATGTCACATAAAAGTGATTAAAATATGATAAATAATGGGGTTTAATCATTATCTAACTTGAGATATCATACATAGTAGATGATTTGGGTCAAGTAATGATTTAGGATTATTCCTAGAAAGAGGACCATATATATATATATAAATAGAGAATAATCTAATCTCAATGTGTTGGAAGACAAAAATTTGAGATTCTAAAATGAATCTATATTAAGAAACAACAACATGTAACTTGAATTGAATATATTTTTAGGATCAAGGATTTTGTTTTAGGTATTGTAACCAAAAACATGTTTGTCAAGTCTAGAAAATATCATGGTGTGACTCTTGAATTTTAATAGGGTTAAATAATAGAACATAAGTCCCTATTTTTATAATGTATCTCGATATATTATATTTTATGAAGGTATGGTGTAATTATTAAAAGAAATAGGGTAATCAATTTAAAAAATGGGAGGTTACATTAGGCTTCATGAAGGTTTCTTCCATGTTCTCTTTCTTGCATAACACTATTAGTGTAGCACTATTATAATAGAACATCATTAATAGTATTAAAAATATAGATTCACTATTTGGGAAGATATAAAACGACATGTCATAATGAAAAATAAATTACATCTATGATTAATGGATTACTAAAAAATATCAATAATTTCTTCATAATGAAATTAACATGCTTTTTTAAATTCCATTTTTTTTAATTTGAAACACAAAATGCATAATGTGGCCCAAATGGATTCCCTCTGACCATTAATGATATTACTATGTGGGATAGGATCTTCATTAACTATATTATGTGATTCGATAATATGTTTTGTTTTTTTAAATGTACCTTAATTTCTTTATAATATAATGAAATTTTTATATGGGTCCATATATTTTCATTTTGATATATTTTACTTTTAAAATTTTATTTCAATTTGAAATTAATGTCAACATAGATCGGTCAAATATTTTGATCTATAAGTCCATTATTCTCTAAACATGAAAAAATTAATCCCTTGAAGCAATATATGTTGCAGGATACAGATATACCTATTAGAAGGAATCTTACTCGATCAAACAGTTCTCATCGACCCTCTAAATGGGTTTAAGGCATCAATTCCATTTTTATAATCAATGTGTGAAATATATTTCCCACCACAGGATGTAGTTTCTTACCATCATATCATCATATTTAGATTCCTTTTTAAAAATATCCATCCCTCGGTGGGTGTTTTTGTTGTCATAAAACACAGGGATTTCAATTATATTCTTCTTTGGATATAGAGATACTTTTCAATCTTACTGGACATGTATTTTATAGGAAATGATCATATAATGGATTATACGTAAACATGTATGAAAAATAGTTTTAGGTTCTATTAAAATCTTCCCAATTGGATTTAATCAAAATTAAGTAAATCATATTCAATGGAAAATTTTGGGCACTTTTCAATATTCATGGAAATTTGTATATCTTGTGTATCTAACTCACTAGTGTTAATAATTCAAATATCATTTTATAAAATTAAGTCAATTGAATTTCACTAAGAAGAGAATATCAACCCATATTCATGGGTTTATATGGAGAATAATCTATCCTAAGTGGATTATTATTTCTAAAATGTGTAATCTCATCTCGAGGAAAATATTTCCTAAGTTGGTAAACATACAAATTATACAATAGATAACGGAGTGTACAGAATGATAATTTTGGGTTGGATTTAAGATTGGAGATCTACAAGTCACTATGTATCCAATAAAGAAAATAATCATGGCATAGATAGTTTTTAATGGATCACCTCATAGATTTAGAACACATATTGGGTAAAATAAACATTCTTCTCTTAATTTCTAGGATAATAGAGAATGTATTATGTAGACAGTGAGCTCAATCTATAAAATGACGTAATTTTCATACTAGAATATGATTATAGATTGAATACAATATTTCCCTCATATCGTACACATATCTAACAATAGTTTAAAACATTGAGGTGTCATAAAGTAGAATTTTTTTTCATTTTATGTTTCATTCTAAAAATACCATATATTATGAGTTTTTTTTAATTAATTCAGTTTACTTACCCTTAAAAGTATAAGGGATTCAAATTTCACAAACTTATATGGACTTAACAAGAAGAAATATCTTCTACTAGGATGAAATGTTTGTATCCATGATATTTATATAATTTTATTTTCTCCCTACATTTTTCAATAAACTTTTCGTATATATGATTTGTGGGAAGAAACCCATATTTATATACAGTGGTGCTTTTCATGTTTATGACCCAACTTGTTTTATTGCTTCTACTTTAGTTTAATTGGATCAATATTTTCCAATGATATGTGGGGGTTCTTATCTAGTGGTTAAATACTAAAATTACTCTCAGGTCTCCCTCAATGGGTTTTCAAACTGGAGACTAATAAGTCTCTTTCAATGGGTTACTATATGCCTCACAAACTAGATTAATAAAAAATGATTTGTAAGGTTGGAAAAACTTTTATAATAAAACGGCGAGTGTGTATACATGGTATAATATTTTGGTAATGCCTTATATGATTGGATATCCTCATATAATTAATTAAAACAATATCAAAGGATTTATCATATAGATTTTGGTCAAATTGATATGGCCAAAAGATAATTATTTTTTTAGGTTGGTTAGCTCGAAAAATAAATTCTTACAATCATTCTATCAAGTGCATGAAAAAACCTCATGTTTGAGAAGGAATCATTTCGAGAATAGAATATACCAAATCGGGGAATCAAATGTTTATTCAGTATTCTTAGATAATTGTTTCATTTGGTTTATGGTAAAATAATGAGGACAATAAATTTTAATAGATCATTCCAAAAGGGTAATCTCAACTCAAGGCTTTGAAATTTAACAGAGGAATAATAAACTCATAGAAATTAGGGAACTATGAGAGATGTATATTTACATTATATATATGAGAATAATATATAAAATTCATTCCATGAATTTCAGTATGATTCATGGATGTGTAATCAAACATATATTTGAATCCACATGACATGTTTGGTTATGGAATATGTTATTCATAATGTAATAATGTTTGAACCATTAAAAGATTGGTGCCATTAGGATTAGGTTGACCATTACTAATGGAATAAAATCATAACTCAAACATTCTACAAAATAATGAATGGGGATAGTATGGACCATTCCACTATGACCACAACATCCCCTGGTGGTTACATAGAAGCTCAAAGCATCTGGGATGTCCACTGTAAAATAATAAAATCCTCCATTCAAATCAATCAATCCATGTTACCAGTTATATTTTGATAGGGAGAACCATGAGGATTAATCCACTATAATTATAGGATTCTATGAGAATTACTTCAACTCATATAATAATGGTTGTGATTCAAATTTCAAATATAAAACGTATGTTATGGGGTTGATTCCCTATAAAAATCGTTCTATGTACTTGATTTCACATTTTTCATTTTTAATAAAAAAAATTATTCCATCACTATTATATGTTATCTTTATGTTTGTTTGTGTTAATGTCATGATAATATATTTTATACATAATGGTAATAGTTGTTCCCTATTATGATAAGAGTATATAGGTGAAATGACATTATTCTTGAACATAAATTTATGGATAGAAGATATTTTGAAAAAGGACAAATGAGATATATCAAATCATGGTTAGAAGGATCATATGACATAACACACCATATCATGTTCTTCTCCCTTGTAAATCATCATTATTTGGTGATTTGAGTATAGAACAATTAATAGGAATTCCGCAGTTCTATGTGTCGTTGGATGTTCCACTATGTAGAGTTGTGTATTGTTCCTTGGACATTAAGATTATAATTAATTGATATCATTACATGTGTAAATTTGAGGTAGGATATATTTTTAGGATAATAAGTGATATTTCATTAATGGATAATGGGAGAAAGTAATTATCCCTTCGAGTTCTTTATAAAAGTTGACATCTGAATCCCTTTGATGATAATTGAATTGATTATATAAATCCATGTCCATGGTTTCCAATTGGATTTTAAAATTATATAATGTCATATAAAGATATAAAAATAATATATGTTGATGGAACCGACATAAAAAATATATGATTTTAAATATCACCATAAATGGAATATATTTTGTGGTTACTATTCGAAGGTGGTTGGATATCATTGTGATGATAAATTATGTCCCTATGAGTACCTTAATTTGTTGTGAGAATATAACTATGTACATTTAGTAGTTTTACTAATATGATAGAGAATGATTCATTTTTCTTCACTCACTATGTGTATATTCAATCAAATTTAAATTCATGTATTTAATTTAAAATTTTATAAAAATAACATATATTGATGTTTGTTTGATCACCATAATATAATAAAAATATATTAGAAAGAATATTTGAGTTAAATATTAATAAAAATGATGTATAGATTTATTTTAATGTGTTTTTAATATAATATTTTTAATACTTATTGTAGAATAATGTGGAAATATTTATATAGCATAAATATTCATTATTCTGAAATCAGTAAATTTCGACGAAGGAAAGTGAAACATGGTTAATGATTTGATTGGAAATGGTATAAATGATATTTATTTATATTATTTATTTTTTTAAACATGGAATGTTATTAGTAAAACTTTTCTGATTATTAGAAATGGGGTCAACTAATAATTACTGTGTCGGAAAATTGATTGTTCTTGATCATCCATCCCCAAACCTTCTATAATATATATCTAATTATAACACTTTATAAAATCACAATTGATGTGAACAACATATAGAGACATACTCTTTGAAAGCCTGTTGAGATATTTAGAGATCTAAAGTCCATAATATCATCCAACTATTTCAATACATTGAGTGAACATTAAGGGTTTCTTCTCCTACAAGAAGAATACATCAGAAATCAAACACGAACAATCCAATAGATTGGGATTGGATATGCTAGAACCCAATTATTATGTAGTGATGTTAAGAGGATGTGGTTCATGTGTGGTTCACCACTCTATGGACTCCGTGATTTGATCCTATACTGATACGATAGTACTATGAGATCTTGTTAACCATATCATCAATAAATAAACAATTACTAGTGTTCATAATTATATATCCTCACATAAGTTATTTATAAATTACATGTAAAGACCATCCTCATCTAGTTCAAGAATTACAATCTAGTTAATTAATATTGGGTTTTCATTGGGTATACCATTTTAATCTTGTTTGAAAATTATTACACATAAATTAATCCTAAAATTTATGTTATTCACACCATTAAATGATGATTCTGGTCAACCGAGATCCTACAAGAGTAATCAGAGAGTAAAATTGTTTAATTTATAATTATTTATTAGTAATTTATTGATTATACGTGTTGCGTGTTTGTATTTATTATATCAAATCGTTTTGAATTCTAACATCATCAAATTATCCCTATCATTGTTCTAAATAATATAATCTGTAATTATTCAATGATTAAAAATAGAGAACCATTTAATTCATACCATATATAGGTGTTAAAGTATCTTTCTATACAAACTCAGAGTACAGATCGTGTACATCCTGAATACAATCCTTGTTTTTTCACATCTATATCTCAAGAAAAATAAAGAGATTTTAAGTTAATAAGGATTATGATTCGACAAAATATGAGTATTGTGTTGAACCAAACCCCGTTGCACACGGCATGAAGAACTACACAAATTTTAACCACTATATATAATGTTTAGTTAATAGTTTCTCACAAAAAAGAACATGTGGTTTTCTTCCCTATTTTGTATCAAATATATGGCATGGGGATTGGATAGACGTGTAACATCAAGGTCACATACCATGTTAGATAGACTACACAATGTGTACCTCAAACTCAAATAAGATAGGTAACACACCTAGTCCTAATGTGTGTTCTATGAAAATGGGGATAGGATAGTAAAAATTGTGTATTATTATAAATACCATTTATTCTAAAACATATATTATTCCCAGACCATCATGAAGGAAAATTAAATATATAATTAATCATTTTTTAATTCTTTTATTGATTCATTTATTTCATTATACACACCATACCATGGGATTTTTAGTTAAATGTATTAAATTTATTTCAATTATAAAATTTGGAAAAAAACACATCATTTCATCCAATTAAACTTTTTTAATTCATTTATTTTAAAAAATTAATTTTGATTAAATTTATATTCAATGGGGAGTTATAGAGTCTTGTATGGAATAAATATAATCAAATTATTTGAATTAGTTCATGGACCATTACCTTAACTAAATAATTAATCGATGTAATTGATAACAAGTCATAAGATGTATGCTCGTTGCATAATGTGTGTGGTTGAACATTAGATTAGACTAGCCACATTTATGTAATGTGTTTACTTTAACTTGTTATGACGGAATTAATATTGATGTAATTTTTTAATCTCTCACTCTTTATTATGTATGGGACTTTGTGCGGATAGTTTCTATTCTGTAAACCACCTTATCTAATCTATTGGAATACCTAACCTCTATGATAGTAAAAATATTTATAAGAATAGAAGTTTTAATTGTGAGGATGTAGTTTGAGTTCATATGTTGAGGAAATTCCATTCGAAGTGGTATATAATGGAAAGGGGTAATGTTTTTACATGAAAAAAGATATTGGTTATGGTGTTTACCTCTAAGTTTTAGCATTATTTTATCATTCATCAGATAAAAGAACCATTAGGGAATCTCATGAACATGGCACTAAAATTTTATTTCTATCAATCTTATGGATAATTATTTATGTTTGTGAATTTTATGTTATCACATAATAAATAAAGAAACAATAATGAAAGATGGAATAAAATAAAAATTTATTATGCATAAATGTTTTACTATACATGGTTACTCACTTATGTAAAATCCACTTAATATTAATAAAACATGCGAGATGATAAATTGTGATTTTACATACAAATAAAAAATCCCCAAAACTGAAATATTAATTCATTATTTCTCTGCACTAATAATGTTAAAAATGGAATTATAGTTCAAATTTATTGGCCATTCAATGTCTGGGATATTTCAATTATTGTATAACTTTCGATTGATGTTTTGGTTTGACATAACATAGTTTAAATCACTGATTGACTTCCTAATATAGATATATTTTAACTAAGATGAAAATATTGGGTTAACAATTATTCAAAAATCCATGATTTGGTAGTTCACTCAAAGGATTAAGTAAATATGAATAAATTTATCTGGAATGTTGTGCCTACACGAAATCCATCAAATAGATTTACACTCTAATTTTTGGGTTACATGATGTAGTATATGGATCCTTGCCACAATAGTATATATGGAAATGATGTTTGAAAACTAATATTTATGGATAATAGGTATCAATAAATAGTGGGAGATTAATGGAATTTAATATAAATATAAATTCATTAAAAATATAATAAAGACAAAAACAAATTATATTCTCTTAATTAGTAGAAATGGAAAAAATGACTTTCGAAATATCATTATGATTCATAATAGAGATTGATAACATTATCAATGTCATGAATTTATAGATTTTGTAAGTGTCATTTTGCATTACATTATTCAAATCCCATACATTTTACATACTATAAAAACCATATTCGAATATGATTGCTAATGAGGCATGTGAGGAAGAAGAATTTTTCTATTTATTGAATTAGGATGATGTTATGAAAGTGAAATGTATTATGATTTTCATTAAATGAGATTATAATGAAGTATAACGATATATAAGTATATTAAATTATTCTCTCCATAATTATTTATGTCAATATAAGTTTAGATCAGAGGGATAAGCGATCTACAATTCACTATTCTTATTCGTTATTAAAGTGTCATTGCCAACTGGGGAACATGTAAACAATATTATTTTATACAATAGGAACCTAAAAAGATTTAGTTTTATAATAATTAGTGACCTATGCACATATATTATTCCATCCTTACTCTCAAAAAAATTCTCTAATTTTTTTGTGAATTATAATATGATAAATCTTAAGAAGAAACATTGAAAACTTCATACCCTTATTCTACAAGTAGATTAATACTTGCGGTGTGAAAAAATCATAGTCCTTATAGTAAATTAGGAGAGAATAAATCAGGAAAAGGTATTGGATCCATATTCTATGTATAAGGATTTAGAGCTTCATTATTCTTGGAAGAAGAATATAATGAGGCAAATAAGTGAATAAGATGAGATTAGATTTTCATGTAAAATGAAGGTCCACTATAGGAGGAATTACCCAGAGACAAAGAAGAAGATGTATTAGGTTTATTCTTTATTGAGATTAATATTTCCATATATATATGTTTTCAATTAGATACTACTAATGGTGCTCACATTTATATCCAAATAAAAGAACCATGTATATTTTGAATGGTTTCTGAAAATGAGGTGGATCTATATGATTCTAAAAGAGTGATGTTAGATACAATTCTAATTGTATAATACCACTTGACATAGAAAAAATAATTTTTTTACCATTAATCTTTTTTCTTTTCCTATTGTTACCAAAAATCATATTTCTATTTTTTTATCCATGCATGAATTTATTTTCAATATTGGAAATTAGGGTTATTAATTTTACCGAGATACCTTATGTTATGGTGTTTCACAGTTGAATAACTTCCTTTATAAATTTAATTAAAAAAATATTATTAATAGATAAAAAAACACATGAATCATATGATACAATGATTTTTCATAACCGTCTTGGTCACATATATGAGAATAATTTTACATATCTATATCAAGATAGACACTAATGCTCTTATGTTCTTAATCCACATGAATGATTTCATGATTTTTTACAAGATATGATATCCAAAAAAGCATTTAGTTGTCAATTTTAATGGTCTATAGAGATTCTTACTTTGGTACAAACTAATGTATGTGTACCATTTTAATTAGAATATTTAGGTTTATTCAAATACATCATTAATTTTACTAATGACTTGAGAAAGTACAATAAATTTCACTTAATGAGTTACATGTTTCAATCCTTAATAATTTTAAAAGAGATAAATAATGTGGTTGAGAATCATATTGGCATGAATATAAATAATCATTTTTAGGATAAATGTGGTGAATATATTATCCAAGACATTATTGACATTAAAATAGTGTAGGGAATTTAACTCAACATAATCCAACATATATATCATATAGGAATGGTGTTAGTGTATGGAGGAATGTAATTATTTGATATGGTATGTTTGGTGATAACTAAAAAATAATTCCATCATTCTTTTGGGGGAATGCATTTAAAAAATAATAGAACATACTAAAATGACAACAGGATAAAGTACCAACAACATTCTATTTCTGTAATGGAGTGGAAAGAAACTGATTTTATCATGTGGTCATTCAAGGGGTTGTGAGGCATTTGATGAGCTTATCTCCCAAAACTAACTAGAACCCCATGTTATGAACTGTGACTTTATAAGGTATCCTGATAAAATAAGGGGGTATTTTCTGTACAACCCTTTAGATAAGAAATGTATCATCCACTTCATAATTCACTGAGTGTGTTCCCTAATACAGTTGTCCACAAGACCTCATGCCCACCTCCCCATACAAATGAGGATGATGGCTATTAGAAAGGTATAACTGTGTGTATGTGGGGAACTTATTCCCTCATTGGTTAGAGTATAGATTAAATAGAAATAATAAATTGGAAATAGGTACTAAATAATAATCATAATGTAGTTAAAAACAATTGAATATCATCAAATTTAAATGAGCAGGTAGAAGCTGAGTAGTAAGTAGCTACAAAAATAATGATGATGTTGAGTTAATATTTCTATAATGAAATGAGTACATGGGAAATAGGAGAAACAAGCATATAAAACATGAACTATAAAATAAAAGAAATATGAAAAATATCCACAACTAGAATAAGAAGCATATAATTGGTTTTCTACTCCTCTACACAATCTTAGTACTAGAAATAACGAATCCATGTTTTGAAACATATATTCTTATACACAAGAAATCATGAAGTCTTTTCAAGTACCAAAGGTTGGCCGTGATTGGGGTATGATATACTTATTATTCCATGACTAATGTTTTCGAGATCAATTGTGTCTATTCATAAAAAATAATTAGTGTATAGACACAAAATAAATTTTAAATAAATAGATAAAACATATTTTATTGGGTTTTTCATAGATACCAAACTGACACCATCTACATAGGACTATGATATATGTCTCTTAAAAAAGATTAACCTATACATAAATGTTATTGGATTGATAAATTGGTCATCGTAATTTAGTATCAATAGTTTTCCAAGCCTAGCCATGTGATTTGGCATGGCGGATGCATCCTTATCGTATAAATTATACATTCGTAGATTTTAATAAAACATTTTCGTATAATTAATATTTGGAATCCAAAATTCACACTAGGTGATACATTAAATGAATTATAAATATAATTCTAGTAGATCTATAAATACCCATCACACTGGGGTTAATTCACGGTGAACCATAAGGGGAAACCCATGTATCCCTCTTGGCATAGTATAAGTATGACCCTTTGATCTCATCAGAGGTATCTCATGTAGCGGAATGAGTATCGATTGTGTTATGGTATATTCATATTACCACTTAGCCCATACAATGTGTCTCCCAAATAGAACAAGTATCACCCATGGGAAGATAAGTAATCCTCCTAGTGATCTCATCCAAGAATCCCATAAGAATATAATTATCACTACCAATATATCCACAATCCATAACAATTTTTTGTTATAAAGAATGATAATCTCATTCAAGGTTTCCTTATTTTCATGACCCTTGAATCACCCTTGTATTATTATAAGAATGTGTTTATCTGTCAACAACTCATATCATTTAATAATAATTATATTCATATGTATCTATCCATGTTGGAAAATTCTTTTAATTCATGTAAATCCATTAATGTTACAACATTAGGCATGGAGACCAAAACACATAGCCACCAATTCCTTTTCTCAATTCACTTTTCAATGTTACTATTATAATAAAACACACAATACAAAGGTGGTCTTACAATTTAATGGAATCTTGAAATTATTCCCTTAAGGATGGAAACACCCAAATTGGTGGATTATGTCAAGGTGATCAAAAAAATATGTTGATTCATTGCTATCTAGGACTAAATTAAGCATAAAAATAAATTTCATTTAATTTATTTAATCATAATAGTGGATAAAATGAAATTTATTTTGTGTAGAAAAAAATCACAAAATATAAATTCAATTATACATTTCGAAAAGGAGAAATAACACCTACCTTAAACTTTTTATGCTCTCCTAACTGAGTGTGGTCACAGGAATTGTGCTAAAAAGGGAGAAATTCGAATGATATATTAATGCACTGAAATAGGGTATCTGATATCCTACAAAAATATTATTTGGAAATGCAATATAAATGAAGAAAACAATAAACATGAATACGGAACTTACTGTTGTATATCCAATGCAACGGATGGTGTTGAAAATGGAGGTTAGACGAAAGAGAAATGGTAAATCATAGTTTTTCTTAATGGAGGACAAATCACACATGTGTGGATTTCATCTATATGAGAAATGAATAAGGTTTAAGTATTTAAAACAATTCACTGGAGAAATTTTCATTTACCCCTTCACTATGTGGTTACAATGGTTGGTCATACATTTTTCTAAACATTGCAGCAATCATGAGACAACCACCCATTAAGTAACCCCTCACAAGGGATATGTGTATGGCTTGTAAAACCATGTGTATCCTCTGTGGAATGGAACGGTAAATTTTTTTGGTAAAACAACACTAATGTGGATCCATTCTCACATGGTTTTAGATAATATGTGTGGACTAAGTTTATGCATTGAGTTATCCCACACAATTGAGTCACAAGGATAGAACTAACCATATGCTAACCATAAGACTTAGTATACCTCATCAAATTCCCAAGCATCAGAATCCAAATGAACCTTATAATCTATTGATTCATTCTTTATCTGTTCAATAAAATTATTAGTATATAATGAGTGTTTTTAAATAGTATCATAAATGATTTTACCTGTCTAAAAATTTATGTTTAAAAATTTATACTGTTTATGACAACCCATCCATAAGTTTCCTTTTCAATTTTTGTAATGCATTTCCTGGAAAAAAAATTGGCCCACTGAACATGTATGTCATCCTATTTCTCCGAATACATGTCTTATGAATAGATGTGCTACCATAACTCCCAAACTAATGGAACTAGCCTACCTTATTGAGACATCATGATCTGATCAATTATGTGTATTTGACTATCCTCAAATGATGCATTTTTCTCCAACTCAATAACGTCACGATCAAACTAGTGATATAGGTCAGAATGATACCAAAAATGTTGTCAAACTTGGAATACCTCATTCATATCATGGTAACTATAATGTAACTGAAACTGAAAGACTGTCATCCTAACTCTGTATATAATCCCAAAATTCTTAATGTAATAAGGAAATTTCTTTCCCAATCACTAAATCATTCTATGACACAATCTTCAAGAAAATAGTATAAATAATTGATGTCCAACAAAAAATTTAATAGATTAGTGTTGATGATTGGTATATCAATTATTATTGGATTATATTGTATCTATATGTTTCTAAATCAACAAAACGTTCTCAAAATTGTCTTGGATCAGTTGTGGACCCAATGGTGTTTCCTCTACTACCTCCAACCAGCACATGGGTGAATAGAATGGTCTACCATAATGTTCTTCATAAAAATCCATCTACATATTTTCCTAAAATAAAATATTTTATGAAAATGAAACAAGTGGTACATGATCCTCTAATGAATATCCAAAATCAAGGATGCATGCCCATAGCATGTCCTCTATATCTCACATTGTCCACTTGGACATTCCGTTAATATGATGGTAACACACTATTCTCAATACAACCAATGATCCTAGTATCTTTTTCATTACCTTCATGAATCATGATGTATATCTAGAATCATGGTCTAATATGAATGAATGTGGAACACCATGATGGAGAAAAAAATTCAAGAATATAAAACCACTCATAATCCTGAACTAAGAATGTATCTAGATATATAAGAAGTGTGTGACCATGGTTAACCTATCAACAATCACCCATTCCATGTTACTGACTCAAGGGGATCTCAGAAAACCCTTCTTGAAATCTATAGTGACTTCATTCTACTTCCATATAGGAATGGATAGAGTTTGTAAATGTCTATTAGGTTACTAGTTATCTGCATTCACCTACTGATAGGCACAATTACTCATATTAAATGTATCAATATGCCTCTAAATACCTTTATACCAATACAAAAAAAGTTTGTATTAGTACATCTTGGTAAACCTATGGTGAAATTTCCCAACAGAGTCATTTTATTCCCACATCAACTCTTCCCATATGTCAACAAGCACCCATACATGCCCACAATAGATTAAGATTTCATTCACATAAACAATCCCACCATGAAGTGGGATCTAACCCGACACACTCTCCCTTAATATGAGGCCCTCAAGATATAAAATATGTTGATCTCATATCGATTCAATTTTCATTTACACCACTACATTACTAGTTTAAAGTTTTTTTGTATTGAAAATTCAAAGTATATTAAAAAATTGTACTTATGTCTGATTAATTAATTATATTTATGCGACTTGTAAATAGATAAATTTTACATGTTTTAATAATTAAATTATAGGATCAAGTTATTTTAGAATCCCATAATATGATTCAAAAAAATGGGGAAAACGGCATGAAAGCACGAACATACTTATGGAAAACAGTGTTTACTTATGATATTCATTACATCTAATTGGGATGAAAATTTGTCTAAGAATGTAAAAAATATGGGTGATACAATAATCTAAATGATAATGGGGCCCATTTTTTCACTTTTGAATCCTAAAAGAATCCCACAATGTGAAGATATTATTGGTAGTACTGATGGGAAGACCCTTCTATCTTTTGGCTATTAAATGGTCCTCAAACATCCAATTTGTCTTAGTACACCTCCATTGGATAGATAACACAATGGACCACATCACCACAAAATTTAGAAATATTGAACGCATTGTGGTTAATCAAATATCCAAATCAACTTTGTGTAAAATGTTTTCATGAACCACAAACCTACACCCATATACCATTAAATTTTATGGGATCCAACATTCAGGATTTTACATTAATATAAATGCATATATCATTGGAATGGATTGTAATAATAGTATTACATTTGATTCTGATTTCATATATTTCTTCAACCACGATATCCCTCTTCTACATCATGTTTTTTTAAACCTCTTAGTGATTAATTTTGATATTTTATTTATTATAATCTCGTGCTTCACAATTTTATAATTTGGAAGATGATTTAATTAATTGGATTTTAGTCGATCGTTTTATATTTATATATTCTAATTTTATATTTATGCTGCTATGATATAATAAAAATCAAATGAATAATAATCATCATGCTTCCATGCATAAACCAGATCATTTGATGATTTGGGTGTATTTTCCTCGTTCCCCACCACTTCTCAAGAGTGTGTGAATAGGTTTTGTTAGTTGATTAAATCTTGAATCTTGATCCTATGAAAATTAATTCTCTTGTATTATGTAAAATTATTTCATTGACACAAATCAGAGCATCTCATCACTTTGTTGATGTGATTCCTTGATTTAGTTCAGTTATTACATCAATGAAATTTGTTTATTTTGAATGGGGGAAGATACTCAATATCATTGATAGATTAAATAATTTGTGTTAATCTAGTAATAAATAATATAAAATATTTGTTTTACTATCTATAAATAATTGAATTTATGATCATTCCCACTTCCCTTAAGATAAATTATAGATAATCATCTAGGGACACACACCATAGTTGATCATAAATTCTCTAACTTATTTCAAGCACTTAGTTATAATGATTCTATTTCTATTATAAAATCATAAAATACATAAATACTTAATTCCATCATATATATCAAAAAAAATTAATCTAAACCTTTTTTAAATTAATTTTCTTAGGATCAATCGAGAGATGACCTAAGGTTCACACTATACTATATAATTTCATATAAAACTAAAAATATAATTTGATGAATTCGACAACACAATAAAATTTTGGTACTGTTATAAGGGATTATCCCATTTATTTATATTCACCTAATGCATTTATATGATTAATCTAAACCTATATGTAAATATCAACAATGTTTAAATCATACCCTATGTCGGACTTGATTTTTCACTTTACATTAATACTTGATTTATTTCATAAGATTACATCCAATACAACCCAAAGGATCGATAAGTCTAGTTTAATTGGGACTTAGTTAAATTACATAGAAACTTGAAACATTAAATACCTTATCATTATTGAAAAAATACTTAACAATTTAATAATATTCCTTTACACTTAAAACTGAATTGGTTAACCTACAGACAGACATAATAAAGTTGTGAGATATAAACCCCACGTACTGAATAAACATGGAATAATATGAAGAGGAAAATACAAGTAAAATAATATGAATATCAATGTGGAATTAAAAGATTAGTAATAATAAAAAATAATAAAGACTTACAATATAACATGATAATAATAACACTTAAAATGTGGAAACTACTGAAAACATTGCATCATAAACATATTCAAAGGCTAAACCTTCCATGACATCATGGTGGAAAAAGTCTATAAAGAGATCAAGTTCAATATCTATAAAAAATGATATATCAGGACACTAAACATTACCAAATTCATTATATTACTATATGGGCGAACACATCATATTCATTTCATTCTCATGTTTAAGTGTTCAACATGGATCATGGAACCTAGATTCACACATCATCATAATTTATTCCATGATACAAGACATGGGAATAAACATATTTTAGTCCATAAAATCAAGTAATAGGTTCCTATATTTTCATAACATTGATATAAAATGGTTATGTTATTCACTACACAATTTTTTTGGCATTGAAAATTGCAGTGGTAGATTGATAGCATAACAAAGTCACATAGAAATTCATAAAATGGGTTCATAAGAGAAAAAGGAGTATCACATAATTTAAACATGAAAATTAAAGACATAGTTAATTTTAAATACATCTCCCTACATGAGGACTTATAAATATATGGCATATGATATTAATGTAACATTAACAGAGAAGAGTGAGGAAAGAACCCATACAAATTTTCAACATGGTAACGGGTGTACATTATGGTTTATATGAGGGAAAAAGGTCACTGAAAGTGGATAAAATAATTTATAAATAAAATGGGATGTAATGGGGTTATATAATAACCTATACCAACAAATGAAAATTTATATTAAAATACATAACATAAAAGGATTTGTAGATAAAATAAGATGGTGGCAGATCCCTTAGTTGAGTGTGTGATTCCAATGGCTTGGGAGGGGATTCTTGAGAGCTTGTAGGTGAATTGTGAGAACTATATAGAGTGGAGGGAAAATTATATTCATTATCCTTGAATATTTAGTGAATATAAATGGGAATTTAGGTGGGTTTATTTATGAAAATTGGGGATTTCATTATTATTCAAGATTTAGACAACATATAATAAATAATCCAAAACCAGAAACCATCCAATGGTTTTTTCAAATTTTTTCTTCATAACAGAAGTAGTTTTTGTTATTTTAAATTTTAAAGGTCCAAAATTATGAAAATAGTCCCCTATCTTATGTGGAGGAGAGTTACACACTTAATGAAATGATTTTAAAACATAAAAATATGTTATAGGTTTTGGAGGATTTAAATTGGATTTAAAAAATAAATCAAATAAATATAAAATCACATTATTCTAAATAGAAATCATTTATTTGGTTTGGATCCCATTTATTTTAATTATTACATCTTTTTTGGTTCATTTTTTGTCTGAAAATATATATATATTTATTCGGTATTTAATTTTTACCAAAAACCCAGATTATCATGGAAAATTATTAAAAATTAACCATTGGATAATTTTCACTGTAATTCCAAAAAAATATTTATTTTACCTATATAATTTTATAAATATTTGAGTTTTCACTTTTAAAATAAAATAAATATTTATTGAGAAATGCTAGGTTATTGAAAATAACAGTTTTCCAAAACTTATATAAAAGTATTAGATTATATCATCATTTATATTTGATAAGAATTATTAATTAATTATACTCTTGTTAAATTATTATTTTAAAAAAATCCATTTATTTAAAAAACTAATTATTAATTTTTATTACATTTTTTGAAAATAATTTTTTTCCTTTGTTGTATCAAAATAAAAATCATATAAAAAGAAAAAATAAGAGGATGGAAACATATTGATTATTCTATAAAAAATAATTTACGTATTCTTATTCATATGGTCTTCATACATATATCTTTAATTAATTAGTATACACCCTACGAGTAAGGTGTGGTGTGGTGGGGCTTTCATGGGGTGGTATGAAAAACATGGTTTGGGCCATGATCACAATAGTCTTAAACTTCTCTCATAAAAAGTTTCTATCAGGTTTATGTTGTTGGATATTATCTTGGAATTGGTCAAGGGAAATTCCCAAATACACTATCTGAATTGAATGCTCAAATAAATGTGTATCATAGGGTAAATTCCTAGTGGTCGATTTTATCACTTCTTTAGTCAGTCTCAAATGGATTTTTAAAACCCTATATTTATACTAGCCATGCGATCACTATCCAACAAATATATTATCCTTGGAAAGGATTCATAATGGCTAATTATATCTAATAAGATATAATTAATCCAATGAAGTACAATCCTTTTATATAACTATATTTACATAAAAATACATTTAAATAAATCAAATGCAAGATTTTGTTTATAACAGTTTGTTTTTCTACAATCTCCCTTCCCCCCATTAAAAAATTTATCCCTTGAAATTTAATTTTACCATATTAAAATAGATGAGGGTAACTATGTATCATCCCCTCCTCAGGTTCCTAGGATGCTTCTTCCTACTTTTGGTTTCCCCATAATACTTTGACAAGTTGTATTATTTTATTTCATAGAACATTTTCTCTACGATCAAAGATTTTTAGTGGGTATTCTTCATAGGAATGGTAATTTTTCTTCAGTACCAAATATCTAGAGAGTTCATATGATGGTTCTTGTATGTATTCCATGAAGATGGATACATTGAATACATCTAGTAGTTGATATAGGTTGGTGGGATGTGTTAGTCAATAGATCGATGTTCTGATGCTATCAATGATATAAAAAGGGATAATCTACCTTGGACTAGGATTTCCAAAATCCAATCACTTTCATACATATATATATGTGGATGAATACCATGTCTCCAATATCAAACACTAGAAAATATATTTTTTTGACTCTGAGCAACCTTGATGTGCTGCTAAATGGTCTTAACATTTCCACTGTTTCCTCAATAATTTTTTGACCTAGCAGTTTGTGTTCCCCAATATCACCCCAACATGTAGTTGTTTTGTAACGTCTCCCACAATTATCATCATAGGGATAAATTTTTGTGGTTGTGTGTAATATGTTATTATTAGAGTACTCCGCCAGAGGAATATGTTGGTCCCTTCATTGTTTGAATTCAATTGATAATTTTCTTAACATGTCCTCATGTGTATGGATATTCTACTAAAATTGGACATCAGTTTTAGGGTGGTATGTTTTACTGATATTCTGATTATTTTTTAGAGTAAGTTGGATACTTTTCAAAAACTTCAACATGATTCTAGGATCTCGATCATATGCATCGATAGTTGTACTCCATGCAGCCTCACCAGTTCCATGATGAATACCCATGGTTGTTCATCAAGGTATAAATCCTATCAAATCGTAATAATTTGTTCATTATTTATAAGATGATCCATAAAAACCCATATACAATTGTTTCATTAATATGTTTTCATAATTATAGTAAAAAATTCCATGATTTTCCTTTCCCATTTCCATGTTGGTATGGTTCATGGTAACATCATCCCATTATACATCTACATTTCATCCTTCACTTTATTAAAAAATAGTAACATTGATTTATATTTGTTATATTGTTCTTTATGATGTCCCACTAATAGTGGTCTTGGAGATATCTATACATCAATTTGCTTACTAGGTGAATGGGGAAGTCCAAACTATGTGCATCATCCAATAGTTCAATTTTTTATTCTGGATTTTATGGACCACATAGTCTTGAAACAAATCTCACAATTCCTTCTTTATTAACATTGAAATTTCAGTATTTCCATTCTGTTATATATTCCACTTTCCTATAAATTCCTTTATAATATTTTTGATAATCCCTTAACATTTCAATAAGATATGGTGGAGAAATCATTTTTGAAAGGATTAATGATGTTCCTTACTGTATGATTTCATGTCTGTGCTCTTCAATTCTAAGAAGATTAGATACTTATAAATTCTCCTCAATGATAAATTTTTTGATCCATTATATCTAGAGAATCCACCAATTTATTATCTTTAATAGTATGGTATAGAATTAAATATTTATAGTCCTCGATCTACTCTAACCATCGTCATCGGAAAATATTCATCTCTTTTTTTTTGAATATATATAAGAGATTTTTTGATATCAAAATATATCAAACATCTCTCCAAAGGGATCACGAAACCATATTTTCAATGTGATGATCTATGAATACCACTACATATCATCTGTTAGACAGTTCTCTTTTTGGACTTTTAGCCACCTTGTAGCATATGTTATGAATTTCTCATTTTTTATCAGTAAAAAATCCAATCCCTTCTATGAATCAACATAGATTATTATGAAATGTTCTCCACTTGTTGGAAGTTTGAGAATAGGATTAGTGAAAATAAACCCTTTATAATCATTTAATATTTCTTTAAATTTGAAATTCTAAGGAAACATGACTCTATTAATAGTTATATTGGAAATACTGTATGAAAATCATGGTGAATTTATTACAACTCGGTTATAATATACAGCAAACCCATGGAAACTATAAATATTTTTATGGATGATGTCCTCCACCATCCATAAAATGGTTTTTTATTTAAAAGATCCATTTATATCTAATTTCTTATGATGATATATCTCAAAAATGTGACTTACATAACCCATATGTCAAATATTTTATTTTCATAAATATTCTATTTTTTAAATGGCTTTAGCACTGTACCCAGGTGCTCATCATGCTCCATTATAGTTTTGAAGTATATTGGAATAACATCTATAAGACTACAACACATTTTAAAAGGTAATATCCAAAGAATATATTGATCATGAACAATAATAATGATGTAGAATTAGTGGGTTTAAATGGAATTACTATGAACATCTAGTGCACATACCTTATAAAAATGAAGTATTTGGGTAGTCCTCTTACTTCACCCTAATGTGAATATTATCCTGATCGTAGATCCACCTTGGAGAATTATTATTCTGTATGTAGTTGATTTAACATGTCATGAATCCATGGAAATGGATAAATATTCATTATCATTATCTTGTTGTTCACATGATAATCAATATTAAGATGCATTGACCCATCCTTATTCCTAATAAAGAGGATAGGGGAACCCCATTGTGAAAGGAATGGGCATTTAAATCCATTATTTATATTCTATAATATTTTTATTCTATAGATCACCATGATAAACAAAATCTAGCCTATAAAAATTCTATAAAATTGGAAATGCCCCATGTATAAGATCGATTGAAAATTAAACATCTAGGATAAGAGGAAGACCTTATAATTCCTCATGAAACACATCAGTGTATTCCATCATAATATTCAAACCATATTGAATAATCCATTCCATAAACTCAATCATATGTGTACGATATTATTTTGTATAGGGAAATAATTTGTGTTCTTTATATGATCATGTTATAGAAGATTCATCATCCTCTATGCACTTGAAAATTATTATGGGTCGATTCACCATATGGAGACTGATTTCATTCTCACTAAAATTTATGATGGCTCTATATAAAGAAATCCAATAAATTCCCAGAATTGTATCATATTATTAAAAGGTTTTATATCATGTTTCATTGGAAATTTAAACCAAAAAGTAATTTAACTATTCATGAATAAATAAATAGTGTACCTTTAACCACTTTTTTGGGATACATCTTAGTATTTTTGATGGAAAAATATCTCTCTTAATAACATAGAGGTTGTTGGTTGTATTAGAAAATCCTTGTCTTAGAGAATTGATTTTATAATTTCCTTTGTTAGTTACAGTTGAAGCATTTATCGATGCACTAAGGGTAGACAAAAGAATTATTTTCCTATATCACATTAGCGTATTTCTCATGCTGGAACATGTTAGTTTGTTGTCCTTCTTTCCCACAACTAAATCATTTTTTTGGTCTCTTTATGAAATTTATATGGTACTTCCTTCTGAACCTTTGGAAAGTGAGGTGTGGAAATTTCACAGAACATTTATATTTCTCCATCAGAACATGAGTGTTAAGTTCCCTTTTACATATATTATCCTTGTCATACCCTTGTGATTAACTAATTTATATTTCATCATTTAGGGAATAGTAAAAATTTCTCATAGCTATCAAATTCAATGATCACCATGGAATTTCATAGACTAGGTTTTATCCCACCAAAGAAGCGGTCCACCATTCTTTCGTAGATAATGAAAAGGATGGAGGTTTATAGTTAATGTATTGTGATGTTTTCCAAAAACACCCTAATATATTCTTAAATTTTTTTATTGAGTGTAATGAAATACTATTTCATTTTAATATGGGGATTTCGAGGAAAATAATTTTTTGGAAAACATTTTCTGGAATTACTTCCACTCTTTTTCATTGATCTCTTCCTCAAACATTTTATTCTTGATAAATATCCACCACTGGTCAACATCTCCCACCATATGATAATCATCTAGAAGAATCATCCCTTGTTTGGAACATTAATGGATGGAAAAGAACATATCAATGGGTTTATCCATTTCACCACAATTAAAAGATTAGATGATCCATTTATAGTATGAATCCTTTTCCTCATGAAGATCATTATTTTTGCTCTTTCTCTCTTAGGGGGTTTGAAATATCATCCTAATCTAGGATTGTATTAAGAACCTGCATCAATTAAGAGAGTATGGTTAGGATATTTTTGATTCCTTTTCCCATCATTCTTGGAATCTCGTTGGTGTATTCATTGCATTTCTTATCCCATTAACTATTTAACAGATTCATCCAATTTATATCCATTCTGTCGACTAAATGATAAACTAGCAGTGAGTATTTAAAAACCGTTAAACTCATAAAAGATAATACATTGAAATTAATGTGATAAATTTTAAATTATATTTTTTTAATTAACATGTGAATTTCTAGGCTTCTATATAAGTTATTCATGATATAATTCCTAACATGTATTTTGTTTGTAACCATTGTAATGGTTCATATTAGGATTTTGAAGTTACTAAAGCATAACCCATGTGAGTGTCAAACCAAGTGCATAGAAAGTCTGGTTTTTGTTTAATATGTTACCCTCATTCAGTCCTAGAACTCCATGTTGGAGTTGTTTCTCCAAGGCACATTTGTACTAGAAAAATATCAATTTGTTGTGTCTAAAAAAAGTAGTATTTTCGCGATTAACCAATTACTCTATACTTACCAAAATATATTGACGTTTTATTCTTATTATTCTTATCCAAAATAATTTATCTAGATCTATCTTTTCATAATCCACAAAATAACTAATCATTCTTTCTAATACCAACTATAATAACCATGATCATTATTTATAATTAATACATGATTTATTTCAAATGATTATAGTTAATAAAATATAAAAGATAAAGAACTATAGTTTCATTTTGAATAATGAATGTTATATAAAATCATAAAACATGAAATTAGTCATATTTATTGAAAGACTCCTTAACATGTTCATAATATTTTTTGCATATAAAACTGCATGGGATAACCAGGGAAAAATATAAAAAATGGATGATGTATAAAACATAGTAATGGAATAAACATGGAATAATATAAATAGGATAGTTCATGATATAACATAGGAATGTCAATGATTTATAAAAGTGTTGAAATAATAAACAAGAAAAAAGATAAAATAAATAACATGTCATCATAACATGGGAAATGTGGTAACAACATAAAACATTGCATCATAAACATATTATAAAGCTAAAACTACCATGAAATCATGGTGGAACAGGTCCCAAAAATTAATCAGATTCACTCCTACAACAATAATGATGAATCAAGGTTCTAACCATTACCAAATTCACTTGAGTGCTATCTAGGCCTACCAATCATACTAATTTCATACTAATGAATAAGTGTTCCACATAGATCATAAATCATGTATTTGTTCATCATACCAATTTATTACAAGATCCAAGAGTGATGAATAAATAAATTTTTGCCCCAATAAAAATCTATATGTGCATAAATTTTAATACACTTGATAGGAAATGTTTACTATATTCATAAAACTATTGTTTTGGCATTGAAAATTATACTGAAATTTTGGCAGCAAAACAATGTCACAAAAAAATCATACTCTGGCTTGATGATATAAAAAGGAGTTTCTAATAATTTAGATATGAAATTGAATGTAATTGGGAACATTGAAGACAAGTCCAAATATGATAAATTTGAAATAGAAGGATTACGATAATGAATATTGTTTAATAAGGAAGAGAAAGGAAAGAACCATTACAAAATTTCTTCATTGTAATGGGAGTACATAATGGATAATAGTGGGAAACGAGTTTGAAAGGGGATATCATAATTTATAAATAAAATTGTTTGTAATGGGGATATCAAATAAATATCTCAAAATATGAAAATTAAATGACTTAACATATAAGTAGTTATTGATAATATAAGGGATTGTGGCATCCTTTACTTTAGTGTGTAACCCCAAAGGATTCAGACGGGCATTGTGAGAGAGTGGGGGCCCCATGGGAGGACTATATAAAAAGTGTAGTGAATATTTAGGTCATAATATAATAATATTTACTGACATTAAATTGGATATTGTTTGGATTTATATATGAAAAATTGTGGTTTTGTTTATTTTTTAGGTTTTGATCTCAAAATAACAAAATTTCCAAAAATAACACTCTATGGGTTTTGCCTATGGTTATTTTCCAAAAGGGGTTAATTTTTATTTTAGATGTTGATGGGAAATGATTAGTAAAATAATACACTTTCATAGGTGGATGTGATCAACAATTAAAAAAATGTTTTTAAGTCATTAAAATATATTATAGGTTTTAGAGGATTCACGATGGATTTATAATATAAAAAAATATCACATTATTTTGATGGGGAAAAATTATTTGGTCTTGGATCTCTTTTATTGTAATTATTAATCCAATTTTGGTTCACTATGATTTTATTAAAAAGAATTTAAATTTATATGATATTTAAATTTTACGGGAATATTCCACTATCTTAGAAAATATTCAAAAATTCACCATTGGATAATTTGAATTCTCTTATTCTGAAAAAAAAATATTCAGTTTATTTAAATAGTTTTATAAATATTTTAAACATATATTTTTAAAGAAAATAAATGTTTATTAAGAAATAATAGGTGTTTGGAAATACCAGTTTTTCCATACCTGTAAAAATTACATATGATTATATGATTATTTATATTGGATTAAAATTATTAAATAATAATATTTTTTAAAATATTATTTATTAACACAAATAATTTTTTTTCATAAATTCATTAATTGAAATTGAATAGTAACCAAAAATAAAATTTGGGCTTTATAATATCAAAAAAAACATTTTCAAAGTAACAATAATAAGATAAATATATAATCATTATTATATAAAAAATAATGTACAAATTCATATTTTTAGGGTCTTGATAGATATCCCTTTAATAAACTGGCAGTCACAATAATAGTAATGTCTGTAATAATGGGACATCTATAGGGTGGTTTGGTGAATATGGTTTGGGTTGTGATCTCAATGAGCTTGAACTTCTAATGTAAACAGTTTTACTCAATCTAATGTTATTGGATCTCGACTTGGCCTTTGTCATGAAAACATCCTAGGGATTCTATCTCCCTTTAAATCTTTGATAAATGGTATTCATAGGGTACAATCCTACCAGTTGAGTCAATCACATCTGCAATGCCCCAACCCCAGTTACCCAGAGTCAGTGCATTATTACATAACATTGGCATGATCACAAAAGATCAAGACTCGAATGAGCGATTAGTTTAATAGTCTTAGAAACACTATATATATTCATAATTCTTACATTACATCATAAACTCAAAAGAACTACAACAACAACTTTTCTTCATATCCCATCATACTATCCCTGCAGGTCATTCATAAATTACATCTTCACATCCTAGGAATAATAAAACATTGAAAGGGGTGAGCTAGGATGCTCAGTAAGGATAACATTATAGTGGAAACTTTCATAAATAAACATAAAAATTTAAGGCAATGTATAACTAAAACAAAAGACTTTTAAACATGAACTTAAGCATAATATGACAAATATAAAATTAAATAATTCCATATACATATTCACATGAATATTCTAATACTCGAATAATCACATGCAATATCAATAACCACTTTTATAATGATGGAATGCATAATGCCTGACTATCATAAACACATAGCCAAGGCCTCATGCCAACACTACAAATAATATTTTTTCAAGGCCTTGTGACAAGACCCTAGTTTGTCTCATTAGACCTACCGATGCAACGAGGAGCTATAGTGGGCTCCACCTGTCACATATTAAGTCCAATGCATTCCTCATATTAACAGTTTTAAACATAACATAAACATTCGTTTTAAAACTAGCATAGGAAATATCAATACTTTCTCTATAAACCATGAATCGTATAAAAATAACACTTCCACAGTCAAACATATCCCAAAACCATCAATACAATATCATAATAAATCAACTCCAAATAAACATAAAATCCATCAAAGGATGTTGACATAGATGAAACCAAAACAATTTTTAGAGAAATATATCTTTTTATTTTGAAATAATTTAAGAGTTATATATTTATAAAATAAAAAATTTTCTTTGAAAATATTCTTATAAGCTTGTAAGGGAAGCTTCGATGATTTTATAACGGTGGAAAATAGTTGCACCCACCGTATAAGTTAAAAAAACATTCTTACCTTAATTCTGTCGAAAAGGTTAAAAAGGAACTTGTTTGGAAAATGACAGAAAGATTCCTTTATAAACATCTTATAAAACATCAACATGAGTATAATTGAGTTTATCCAATAGTCTTTAAAATAGTAAGAATGATTTGAACTATATTTTTAAGAAACATGGATGTGGATGATAAAGAGCTCCCAGTAGATAATTGTGTATAAACAACCTCGGATAATGAAGATATTATGAAATAAATCCTTACATTGTACTTTTCTTTGGTTGGGGGTAGGTTAACCTCATGTATAATGGTGAAATAATTGTTATTAAATTATAAAATAATCATATACATTAATATGATATCAAATATGATCTCTTAACATTGCTTTGTTAATAATATCTTAGTATTATCTTTGTTTCGGGTGTTAACTTACTCGTATATGTTTTGTTACATAAGCCGTGTTTTTTATGGATAGGTTGTATCTTATTCATATCTAGAATTAAATAATGTCCATAAACATTATTTTGCAATCATCAAATGACAATTATACTTGAATGGATACGATGGAATATGTATCTCATCGCGTTCGTGGAGACGGTAGTCCGTACGTACGCACGAGTGACAATATCATTCTTTTTGTATTAAAATAATAGATAATTGGATGTTATATCATATATAAAGAATCATTATCATGTTATATTTATTATTTAAATGAATTACACATCATTATTATACCCATCCAAATAATAGTTTATTGAATAACAATTACACCACGACGTGGAGACGGTAAGTCGTACGTACGCACGTATTGTGACATGTCATTTAATGGATGGATAGAATAATGAATATGGTTGTACCATAGTTATAATAACATCATAGTATATATAAGATACTGGATTTATTATTTTATAATGGGAATAACAAAGAAAGAAGAAGTTTAAGAAGAAAGGAACTTGAAAGATGGTGGTGAAAACATTACCACTTCTTCGGGGTCTTCCTTTTGATTTGATCAATAGGGCTCCTTTGGTTGGATTTATGAACAAACTAAGGCCTCTAGGTTGATGTGAGGGAAGTTGAGAGAGTATTTGGATAGGTTTTGGACGATCCAATAGGTTTTTAATGTTTGAATTAATGAGAAGGGGGAGTGCCCTTTTATAAGAGGGGTGAGGGGCACCTTCGGAAAAGCTAGAAATATTATTTTATAATAAATTCATATTCGGATTCAAATGGATAAAAAGTGGATTATTTAAAGGTTAAGGTGGGTATGGGTATAAAACCACTCAACCAATAGAATTTCGATAGCTTTGGTTCATTATATTAACCTTATCCTTTAGTTTTAACTCTTAGTTAATTAGTTTGACACTTACCATGCCAATTTGTATTTTATATTAAATAGTTAATAAACTTAATATATACCTCCAAGCGACCCAAAAGTGGTCCATTAATGATACACCTATCATGATATAAGTCTCTTGGATGAACCATATATTTTTAGGAATTGAATATAAATTAATAATATAATATTTTTTTTAAAAACCCATTTAGGTCAATTTTGACACTATTTGGTATTTTGTTTTTGATAAATTCATAACAACATTATTACTTTGAAAAAAAAATTATATAATTAATAATAATATATCATATTGACCTATAAAATTAGTGGAATTCATAAAAATTATCAAATTACATTTATTTTTATATTTATTATATCAATTATTTTAATATTTCATTAATTAGGTAATTACTGCATCACCATTGTGTCATAAATAAATTCAATTATTTAAGGTCTAAAAATTATAAATAAAATACCATCATGTAGGAAATTTTTTTTAATTTCTAATTAATATTTACAATTGAATTTATCTTATGTATAACCCTATATTAAATTTTTTTATTAAATAAACTTCGATTTTAACTCTTTTAACTTCTCTTTGAATTAAATAATAATAAATGTCCTAATCTAATCCATGTGGACCTAAATGATAATATATTATTCCTAAGGTTGTTTTTGTACGAGATACACTTGTCCAATAGAATTAGTTCATTTGTTAGGGTAATATTAATATCATTTTTACCCTTAATTACCCTATTTAAATTTAAACTTGGTAAATAAAAGTAAAAAGTTACTATTCACCAAAAATTATTTTCATCTCATTGAACCACATTTTAGTCCTTGATATTAACGGTGTCTCTCAAATTTTCGAAATTCCACTCACAGAAGCGGTAAAATTATGTTTTATAAAAAATTCAGTATTTTTAACTACCACTAAGTGGTTTCACTATACATCAAAAAATGATGTTTTTAAGAAAAATTCCAAAAATACACCCTAGGCTAATTTTGATATTCCGAATCCAAAAACGAAGTCCATTATGAACGATAAAATTTATAAAATTTCAAAAAGTGGGTATTACTATTCATAATGGCTAGTTTGATTGGTTGTGGTGTGTGTGTTAGAACTCGAAGTTGCGTACAACACACGCTACTGTATTATTCAAAGGAAAGCGTACAATGGAAGATTGGGGTGTTACATTCTCCCCTCCTTCAAATAATTTCGTCCTCAAAATTTCAAAAATACTACTGCATGAAAAGACTTGGGTGGTTCTTCATCATAAGTTCCTCGGGTTCCCATGTTGCATCTTCCATCTTATGGTTTCTCCACAAAACTTTTACCAGATGAGTTGTCTGGTTTCTCAGTATTTTTTCTCTCGTATCAACAATCATGAAGGGATCATCGCAATAAGAACGATCGGGTTCCGGTTCTAATTCCTCGTAGGTGATTACATGCTTCGGGTCAGGCATGTATTTCCTCAATTGTGATACGTGGAACACATCGTGAACTTTGAAGAGACTTGGCGGCATTGCCAAACGGTAAGCTACAACCCCAATTCGTTCTAAAATTTCGAAAGGCCCTATTTACCTAGGACTCAATTTACCTTTCTTACCGAATCATATAACTCCCTTCCATGGAGATATCTTCAAGAAAACATGATCTCTTACCTGAAATTCCATACCATTCCTTTGGTTATCGGCATAGCACTTATGGATACTTTGAGCTGCTTTGATGTGGTTATGGATTACCTTTACCTTTTCCATTGTTTCCTCCACCAGTTCTGGGCCTACAAGTTTTTGTTCACCAACATCATCCCAACAGGTTGTTGTGAGACATCTCTTTCTGTATAACGCTTCATATGGTGCCATCTGAATACTCGAATTGAAGTTATTGTTATAGTAAAGTTCTACCACAGGTAAATATTGATCCCACATACCTTGATAGTCAAGAGAGAAGGATCTCAACATGTCTTCTAAGGTTTGAATTGTCTGTTGTGATTGTCCATCTGTTTTAGGGTGGTAGGAAGTGCTCAAACGAAGTTCAGCAACCAAGGCCTTCTGAAGACTCTTCCAGAATCATAATGTAAAACGGGGTTCACGATCAGAAACAATAAATAAGAGCACTCTATGAAGTCTCACAACTTCATTAATAACTAGTCTCGCTAGACGTTCCAGTGGTAGATCTTCTCTTATTGCAAGAAAATGTGCCGACTTGGTATGATGATCAACAATAACCTATATTCCATCGTTACTTCTAGGAGACTTTGTTATTCCCATGACAAAGTCCATCATAATATTGTACCATTTCCACTCCGGTATGGGAAGAGGTTGCATGACTCTTCTAGGTTGTTTCCTTCTAGCTTTCACTTTTTGGAAAACATATATTGACACAAAATCAGCAATCTCCCCCCTCATGTTGTCCCATCAAAAATGTTCCTTCAAGTCTCTATACATTTTGGTGCTCCTAGGGTGTATAGAGAAATTGGAAGTATGAGCATCATCCAACAATTACCTTTTTAGATCAGGTATATTGGGAACACAAAGTCTCTTCCCAAATTTCAAAATTCCATCTTCATAAACAAATTCATTCAATCCCCCATCATTCACAGCTTTAATCTTCTTTTCAAATTCGTCATCATCAGTTTGAGAACTCTTAATAATTTCTAGTAAAGATGGTTTGTAAACCATTTGAAAAAGAATTTATGCTTCACCTTCCATGGTTATTCCCATGTCCATCGTCACTAGATCCATGAAAATTGGATCCTTTTCAATTCTCATATTGTTCAAAACTCCATGATCTTTTCTGCTCAAAGCATCTGCCACCTTATTTTCCTTCCCTAGGTGGTAGTGTATCGTACTATCATAATCCTTGAGTAATTCAAGACATATATTTTGCCTCATTATGAGTTCTTTTTGTGAGAAAATATACTTCAAAATCATGTGATCAGTATAAATCTAAAAATTTTCACCATATAGGTAGTGCCTCCATATCTTCAAAGAAAAGATCATAGCTTCTAACTAGAGATCATGAGTAGGATAGTTTTTCTCATGAATTTTCAACTTCTGTGATGCATAGGAAATAACCCTATCATTTTACATAAGGACACAACCATGTCCTTTCATCGATGCATCACTATAAATAATGAACCCATCATTCCCCGATGATAGAGTCAATATAGCAGAATTGACTAATCTTCTCTTCAGATCTTCAAAACATTATTCACACTCTTTTGTCCAAACAAATTTAACCCCCTTACGTGTGATCATTGTTAATGGGTTACCTAATCAGGAAAAATTCTAGAAGAAACATCGATAATAACCTTCAAAACTAACAAAACTGCATACCTCAGTTATAATCGTAGGTGTGGGCCATTCTTGGATTGCCTTGGTCTTAGAAGGATCAAAATATATTCCATCTTTAGAGATAATATGGCCAAGAAAAGAAATCTCCTAATGCCAGAATTCACACTTGCTATACTTACTATATAATTCATGTCTTCTCAGAGTCTTCAGGATAATGCGCAAGTTATTTTCATGATCTTAGTAGCTTTTTGAGTATACCAAGATAACATCAATAAATACCACCACAAAATCATCGAGATATTCCTTGAAAATCTATTCATTAAATCCATGAATAAATAGGGTGCATTAGTCATCCCAAAAGGCATTGCCGTAAACTCATAATGCCCGTACCTTGTTCGAGATGTTGTCTTCATAATTTCTTCCTTCTTTACACACAACAGATGGTATCTAGATCAAAGGTCAATATTTGAAAAGTATCAAGCTCCATGTAGTTGGTCAAATAAATCATCAATGCGAGGTAGGGATACTTGTTCTTTATTGTTATAACATCTATCTCCCTCTAGTCGATACATAACCTCATAGATTCATCTTTCTTTTTAACAAAAAGAATAGGGGATCCCCATAGAGAAACACTAGGGTGATTAAATCCCTTATTACTCAATTACACTAGTTTTTTCTTTAGTTCAACTAATTCCATAGTGGCCATTCTATAAGGGGTCTTCGATATAGGCCTTGATCCAGGAATTAAATCAATGGAAAACTCAACTTCTCGTTCTGGAGGATGTCCAGTTAAATCTTCCGGAAACACATCTACATATTCTTTAACAATAGGTACATCCTCTATTTGAACATTCCTTTCCCCACCAATAGTCATTTCATTCTCCTCCTCCCCAATAATTGAATTTAGTTGAGCTACTCGGGGTGGATCTAAATAAGAATTAGGTGGTGACGATTCTGCTCTAAAGATAAGGTGTTATTTATCTTCATCATCAAAAATTGTAACCTCCTTCTTCTTAAAATAAATCATCACATCATGATCTGAAATCAAATCCATTCCAAGGATTATATCAAACTCAATCATAGGTATGATGGTGAGATCGGCGGATAAAGAATGTTTATGTGCTCTAATGGGGACTGCTTCACAAAACATTATTGCAATGATACTCCCCTTAGGGGTTTTAACTGACAACTCCCTTGTTAAATCAAATTGGAAATATCTAATTTTCTTATAAAACTGGGAAGATATGAAACAATGCGATGATCTAGAATCAAATAATGCATTTTCTAAACTTGAGGAAACCATTAAATTACCTTCCACCATGTCTTTCGAAGCTTCTACCACAGTAGTAGTGATAGCATAAGCTTGGCCTTGATCCCTTGGCCTTTTCTGAGGTAAGTTCCCCTGACGCTTAGGAAATTAATTTTCATAATGTCCCATCTCCCTACAATTGTAGCAATGGAAATTGGTAGATTCCTTCTTCCCCTTGCAATCACGAGCTTGATGGCCTTTTTCACCACACTTGTAATAGACTCCCATTCCTTTTAAGCAAGTACCAGGGTGTTTCTTTCCACTTTTACTGTCGGATGGATATTCAACTTTTCCCTTCTTCCCCTTATTTCCATTCCCAAATTGATCAGTAGATCTCTTATTCTCTTTTTTGGCTTTAAATTAATAAGACTTAGAGAATTCCTTTTCTGTATGGATAGCACATGAGACAATGTATTTGTACGACGAGAAGGATTATGAGACTAATGCTCGACGGAGAAATGGTTTTAACCCATCAGAGAAATGATCAATCTTACTTATTGGTTTATGTATATAATCTCCATCATACCTTTCTAACATTGTAATGTTAGCCTCATACTTTGCGACATTCTCATCCTCCTTTTGTCTCAGACTCAAAAATTTCCTTTCCATATCGGCTCGATGGTCACGAGGAATGTATTTTTCTAAAAACAGATATTTGAACTCCCTCCATTCCATATTTGATACTGCATCATCTTCTTTCATGTTTTGAATCAATGACCACCATTGATCAGAATCTCCAGTTAGGTGATAAACTGCCATGAATACTTTTTCCTTTTCACTACTCCCCAAATCCTGAAATATATTCTCTAGGGAACTTATCCATTTCTCAACTACTAATGGATTTTTACTCTCATTGAATGTGGGTGGTTTCTGCCTCATGAAGCGATCTAACACTGATCCTCCACGCTGTGGATCCGGGTGCTCTATATGGGTAAGGTTATTAATCATAACCTGAGTGAGTTGTCCCAGTATGGTGATTAGTTTATCAGAACCAGTTGCATCACTAGCTCCACTATAATTATTTTGAGAAAGAGGGAAATCCCTACATGGAGTGTGTTCATTGATACAGTTTCCATTTCGTCCACTAGGCGCCATTTCTAAACAATGGCATAAACTAGATCAGTTTATGAATCAAAATACATAATTCCATACTTATAAAACACTTAACATAAATTGAACTATTTATTAATATAATACATAATCATAAAAATGTTTTCTTTGAGGACGTATATACTCATAAACCCTTCATAATGATTTGTAATGAAAATGAGTGTTATCCTAAGCATATCCCCCAGGAGTGTCGTAACCCAGAGTCCAGCAAGGCCTGTTGTCATGCACCAGTTCCCGTTCGAGTCTACCTTAAAGTTGTGTTTTTGGGTTTTACCCCTAGGTACATCTGTGCCAGATCCGCCCTTACCTTCTCATATCCAGACAAGGATGTATTTCTCGGAAAACTCCCAAAATCTCTACAATACCAAAATTCTAGGAAGTTATTCTATACTAATCCTCAAATTCCATCTTAGGTTTATGTGCTCTAATCAGAGTTTATATAAATCTAGCTTCCATGTTTTTTTACTAAACTTTTTCTGATACAAACTGTAAGGCCCTGACCCATGTTACCCAGAGTCGGTGCATTATTACATAACATTGGCATGTTCACAAAAGACCATGTCTCGAAAGACTAATTAGTTTAGTAGTGTTGGAAACACTAGATATATTCATAGGTCTTTCATTACATCGTAAACTCAAAAAAACTACAACAACATCTTTTGTTCATATCCCATCATACTTTCCCTATAGGTCATTCATAAATTACTTCTTCATATCTTGGGAAAAATATAACATTGAATGGGGGGAGCTCGGATGCTCAGTAAGGATAACAATATAGCAGAAACATTCATAAATAAGCATAAACATTTAAGGCAATGAATAAATAAAAAAATCTTTTTAAACTTGAACATAAGCATAATATGGCAAATATAAAATGGAATAATTCCATATACTTATTCACATGGATATTCTACTAGTCTAATAATCACATGAAATATCAATAACCACTTTCATAATGATGGAATGCATAATTCCATACTATCCTAACCACATAGCCAAGGCCGCGTGCCAATACTACAAATAAGATTTTTTCAAAGCCTTGTGCCAAGACACGTTTTTGTCTCATGAGACCCACCGATGCATCAAGGAGCTATAGCGGGCTCCACCCATCACATATTAAGTCCATTTCATTCCTCATATGAACAGGTTTAAACATAACATAAACATTCATATTAAAACTAGCATAATAAAGGTTAATACATTCTCCACAAACCATGAATGGAATAAAAATAACATATCCATAGTCAGAAATATCACAAAACCATCAATAAAATATCATAATAAATCAACTCCAAATAAACATAAAATCCATCAAAGGATGTTGACATAGATGAAATCAAAACACTTTTTAGAGAAATATCTCTTTCTATTTTGAAAAAATTTAAGAGTCGTATATTTTTAAAATAAAACATTTTCTTTGAAAATATTGATATAAGCTTGTAAGGGAAGCTTCAATGATTTTATAACGGTATAAAATACTCGCACCCACTGTATATGTTAAAAAAACATTTTTACCTTAATTCTATCAAAATGGTTAAAAAGGACCTTGTTTGGAAAACAATAGAAATATTGATTTGTAAACTTCTTATAAAAAGTCTAAAAGGGTATAAATGACTTTATCCCATAGTCTTTAAAATTGTTAGAATTATTTGATGTACATTTTTAAGAAACATGTATGTCGGTGATAAAGAGGTCCCAGTAAATAATTACATATAAACAACCTCAGATAATGAGGAGATTGTGAAATAAATTCTTACCATGTACTTTTCCTTGGTTGGGGGTAGGTTAACCTCCTGTATATTGGTGAAATAATTGTTATTAAATTATACAAGAATCATATACATTAAAATGATGTCATACATTATCTATTAACATTTCTTTGTTAATAATATCTTAGTATTATCGTTGTTTCGGGTGATAACTTACTCGTATATGTTTTGTTACATAAGACATGTTTTTTATTGATAAGTTGTATATTATTAATATCTAGAATGATATAATGTCCTTAAACATTATTTTTAATTCATAAAATGATAATTATACTTGAATGGATATGATGGAGATAGAATCTCATCGCGTTCGTGGAGAGGGTAGTCCGTACATACGCACGAGTGACAATATCATTCTTTTGATATTAAAATAATATATAATTGGTTGGTTTATCATATATACAGAATCATTATCATGTTATATTTATTATTTACATGAATTACACATCATTATTATACCCATCAAAATAATAATTTATTGAATAACAACTACACCACGGCGTGGAGATGGTAAGTCGTACGTACACACGTATGGTGACATGCCATTCAAAGGATGAATAGAATACTGAATATAGTTGTACCATATTTATAATAAAATCACAGTATATATAATATACTGGAGTTAATATTTTATAATGGGAATAACAAAGAAATAATAAGTTGAAGAAGAAAGGAACTTGAAAGAGAGTGGTGAAAACATTACCTCTTCTTCGGGTTCTTCCTTTTGATTTGATCAGAAGGGATACATAGGTTGGCTTTCTGATCAAACTAAGGCCTATATATTGAATTTAGGGAAGTGGAGAGATTATTTGGGTAGTGGTTGTCCGATCCAAATGGTTTTGAATGTGTGAATTAGTGAGAAGGGGGAGTGCCCTTTTATAAGAGTGGTGAGGGGCACCTCTGGAAAAGCTAAAAATATTATTTTTATAATAAATTCCTATTCGGTTTCTAATGGATCCAAAGTGTATTATTTAAAGTTTAAGGTAGTAATGGGTCTAAAAACAGTCAACCAATATAATTTAGACAGGTTTGGGTCATTATATTAACCTTATCTTTTAGTTTGAACTCTTAGTTAATTAGTTTGACACTTACCATGTCACCTTGTATTTTTATATTATATAGTTAATAAACATACTATATTCCTCCAAGCGACCCCTAAGTA
Source organism: Viscum album (assembly GCA_963277665.1). Taxonomy (NCBI): domain Eukaryota; kingdom Viridiplantae; phylum Streptophyta; class Magnoliopsida; order Santalales; family Viscaceae; genus Viscum; species Viscum album. The sequence goes on from OY728153.1 coordinate 1,399,379,477, forward strand.
GTCCATTAATGGTTCACCTATCATGATATAAGTCTCTTGGATGATCCTTAGATTTATAGGAATTGAATATAAATTAATAATGTAATATTTTTTAAAAAAACTCTTTTATGTCAATTTTGACACTATTGGGTATTTGGTTCTTGAAAAATTCATAACAGCATTATTACATCGAAAAGAATTTATATAATCAATCCTAATATGTCTTACTAACCTAGAAAATTAGTTTAATTCATAAAAAGTCTCAAATTACATTTATTTTGATATTTATAATATTAATTATTTTAATATTTCATTAATTACGTAATTACTGCATCACCATTGTGTCATAAATAAATTAAATTATTTAATGCCTAAAAATTATAAATAAAATAAAATTATGTAGGAAATATTTTTATCTTTCTAATGAATATTTAAAATCGAATTTATCTTATATATAATAATATATTAAAAAACAATTAGTAAATAAACATTGATTATAACTCTTTTAACTCTTCTTTGAATTAAATAATAATAAATGTCTTAATCTACTCCAAATGCACCTAAATGAGAATATTTTATACCTAAGTTTGCTTTTGGTCAAGATAAAACTTTCCAATAGAATTAGGACATGAGTTATGGTAATATTAATATCATTTTTACCCTTAATTACACTATTTACTTTTAACCGTGGTAAATAAAAGTAAAAAGTTACTATTCACCAAAAATTATTTTTATCTCATTGAACCACATTTTACTCCTTGATAATAACAGTGTTTCTCAGATTTTCAAAATTCCACTCACAGAAGAGGTAAAATTAATTTCTATGAAAAATTTTGTTTTTTTAACTACGACTTAGTGGTTTCACTATTCATCCAAAAATGATGTTTTTAAGAAAAATACCAAAAATTCACCCTAGGATAATTTCGATATTCCGAATCCAAAAATGAAGTCCATTTTGAGAGACAAAATTTATAAAATTTCAAAAAGGGGGTATTACTATTCATAACTACTAGTTTGATAGGTTGTGGTGTTTGTGTTAGAACCCGAAGTTGTGCACAACACACGCTACTGTATTATTCAAAGGAATGCGTACCGTGGAAGCTTGGGGTGTTACAACATCTTTGGACTATTTCAAATGGATTGTTAAAACCCTATATGTATATTATCCACGTGAACACTCTTCAATTTCTATATTAACAATAGAAATGATTCATAATGGTGAAAAACATTCGATAAGATATAATTAAGCTGATGAATGTTATTTTTTCCTAGAACCATATTTACTAAAAAAGATGTTTAATTGAATCAAAAGGGGTATTTTAATTACAACAGTTCAGGTCATTACATTTCCTCCTTGAATATTGTGCCTACAAAACATGAATAACTATTATTTCAAATTAATTGAATGAATTTATTCAAGAACATTTGAAAAATAGTTGTGGAGTCTTTATTGACTACCATTGACTAAATCAATCCATGTGATAGTTCAATATTCATCTTCCATTAGTTGTCCAAATGTTATACACATTAGAAGGTAAGCACCATTATTGTTTCTTTAATCGATATTAGTGTAATTTTAAAATCCATATAGCCCCATAGGATAATTAAAATACTACATTTAACTATCCATTCAAAAAAATTCATATTGTTGGATGATTTTTGGTATCTAAAATGCTCCGGGTAATTTTCCGGGATGTATGTTGAGTACATTTTTAGAGTACCTTTATAATTTTATTGGATTTTTTATGGATGATTTCATAGTTTTTGGAACATCCTTGGATGAATTTTTTCCTAACCTAGGTTATGTCCTACAACATTGCATTGAAATATGTTACATAATAAATTATGAGAAATTCCATTTCATGGTTTAGCAGGGTTAGTTCTTGGTCATTATATTTAAAATGATGGAAATCATGTGGATAAATAAAAAATTTAATTAATTATATCCATTCCAAATCGAAAATATATTTTTGGTGTGTGATCATTCATGGGTCATGTAGGTCTTTTACCACTGATTCATTCATATATTTAGTAACACCTAACATCCCTTATCTAGTTATTACAAAAATATTATTAATGCTTTTTATAAAAATTTTGAGGATGCATTAAAATCACTAAAAAGAAGTCTCACATCACCAACCAAATTCAATCCAACAAGATGGGATTTACCCTTTTATATTATGTGTGATTCCCCTAACATGTCAGTTCAGATGGTTTTATAACAATGGGTTTCGAATGATCCTAATGTCACTATGTATGCCTCACATACGTTTGACCCTACCTTGCAAAACTACACCACCATTAAAAAATAGATTTTTTATATAGTTTTTTCCTTGAAAAAGATATTTTATAATATTATTGGGCTAAAAATCACTATGTTTTATGATAATGAAGTACTATTTGTCCCCTAAAGAATCATGATTCTCACCCTCGCCTCATTGGGTGGATTATTCACCTCCAAGGGCTTGGCCTTTAGATTTAAGAAAAGGGAGGGGTGGAAAATGTGGTAGATGAAAATATTTGGTTTATTTTTTCTCTAATATACCATCATGTTGAATCACCCCCACCCTATTCTTGAATTCATCCACCATGAGAACCTTTTTTATGTTGTGGACCTTACCCCCTGGTATGCGGACCTTGTGAATTTTATATCAACATCTAAGGTCCCCAGAGATGTTATCACTCAACAATACTAGGGAATTAATCATGCTTCCTGATGGTAAATTGGGGATTACCCTTACTTGTGGATAATTTGTAGTTATCTTGTTGTTCATAGGTGTTTTCATGTCCAGGAGTTGACCTATATTTTAGATTCTACCTTCCTTTGTATAATGGGTGTACTCTGGCTCAAAATGTTCATCTTGAAAGGTCATTTACTCAGGAAAATATTGGAAAACGTTTTATATAGATTCACAATGGTTTTTTATATCATGATCTTGTTCTCAATTCATAGATATTATCTCCATGAGGAATGGAATAAATGAAAAAAACATGTTATTTTTTGAGATCATTTATGCATGGGAGTTTACTTCATTGAGAAATTTTCAAATTCATTTGGATTTGTTTACATCTTACTAATTATTTACAATTACATTAAATGATTGGAATAAAAGGCTACATGTACCGGTGAATCTCGATATATTGTTGATTTTATGAGGTCCCATTAGTTCTCTAGGTTTGTATTTCCAATATTCTTCATTAATTATATGTCTTCCCATTTTTTCAGTCGCATCATGAAAAACATTCTCCATAAGAATCATGTGGTTCATAAAGTCTCCAATACACATCACCCATAAAAATAGCATTAAAACATAAATATAAAATATGTAAGGTAAAATAAAAATCAAAAATGGAATAACCCAGTGGTAATTATTGGAGTTTGCGCTTGGATAATTCACCTTGGTTTTATCACACTACTTTTAATACCCTAATTAGAATTTCACCGTACATGATTGTGTTTGGAATTTCTTTCCAATCTTCAGTGGTGTCATATTACCATTCATTTTGGGTTTTTAAATAATGTAATATGAATAATTAATGTTGAGACCCGAAGCCTGATGTACATGGACATTACATTACTTTTGTGGAATACTTAGTACATAACAAAAACACACACACAAGGACCGTAATAGTTTAGTGTCTTTGGAAACTTGGAATATAATCTTCTAATAATGGTTAAAGATCTTCAACATCTCCCATAAAGATCTTCTTTTTTTATACCTAAAACCTTTCTTTATATCCTGGGGAAAAGAAAACATAATAGGGAGAGATCAAATTCTCAGTAAGGGTAATCAAAATAAATATCAATCACATCATATTCATAAGAACATAACATTTTGGAAATCTTAACCTGCAAAAGAGATCATAATATCATAACATGGGATAAATCATAGTAGTGAAATGTAATCCCAATAATCATAACATAAAACATGAACCTTTGTGTCATACACACATAATCATAGAGAATCATTTCATATTAGTCAAGACTCATTGCCAAGACTATCTTAGTGGGCAAAGTCCCTTTCTGAGCCAAGTTCACTCCTCGTTTCATTCCTATTTCACTGAACCGGTATAACCTACCGTTCCAGCAATGTATATCTTCTGAGATATAAAATATTTACCAAATTCATTGGAGGGTGATATAGGTCTCACCCATCTCATAATGATACCATTCTTATGTGTTCCACAAAATCATGAATCATACATCAGTGCACAACTCATGTAATAAAAATGGGAATCTTAAACATCATGACATCATAAAACAATTCATATAAGATAAAAAAATTCATAAATATAATTCCATCAAAACATAATCAAATCAATGTAATAATATGGATAGAAACAGAACCCTTTATTATCTTAGATGGAAAATAATTTTGATAAAACACTTGAACTCCATTCTTGAGGAAAATATCCTTTCAAATTCAAAAAACATTTCCCTTTTTTAACATGTCATAAAATTTTAAACTAAAGATGTTGATTAAAAATAAACTTGAAAACTTGTAAATGAAGCTTTTTTGAAATAATGTTTTAAAAATCCATTCATGCCGTATAAGTTAAAAAAAACATTCTTCGTACTTTTTTCGGAAAAGAAAAAAAGTACCTCGTGCGAAAAAAGAGAAAATATTCCTTTCATATCCTTTACTAAAAACTCACCGAAGGGTAAAATTGGATATAAACTATTTTAGAAGGATATAAATATTACATATTGAGGAAACATGGATGTGGATGATAAAATACACCACAGTAAATACCAAAGTATAAACAATCTCGGATAAAAATGAGATTGTGATATTTCCCTAACCTTAGGTCTGATTTGCTTCGTATGTGTCCGAACCTCCTGTATAATGATTTAAATATTGTCATTGAATTATTCCAGAATCATACTCAATGTTATGATATCATATATGGTTCACTTATGGCTTTATATTACCCGTTCTTTTGTAAATTCCATGTTAAAGAGCGTTTTGGGTAAAATCGTTTCATTTGTCGTCCGTGTTTTGACATGTAATTATTCATATGATTACTTAGATCATGATTACTTAATTCCAGAATATAAAACATGATTTATATATAATATATATTCAGAATATATATATATATATATAATAGATCAGTAAATGGAAAGAAATACACGGTTCATGGAGACGGTAGACCGTACGTACGCATGAACACTGTTTTCTTTTCCTTATTGAGTTGACTTGAATTAAGTAGATGATATAAATATATATACACATAAATAAATAATAATTATTATGTCATATATTTCATTATTAATTATTATATATACTTTATAATCATTCATGAATGGTTAACGTGGAGATTGAATCTCATCGCATCGTGGAGAAGGTAGTCCGTACGTACGCACGAGCGATGATATCGTTCTCATGTTCGTGGAATTGTATTAGATTGTATGTATACTATTTCAGAATCAATATCACTTTACAATAATCATATATAGTTATTATATACACCATTATAGCCATCCAAGTAAGGCGGTGGTGGAAAATAGAATACACCACGGCGTGGAGACGGTACTCCATACGTACGCACGCGTGGTGATTTCGTTTTCCGTAGGATTGATTGATGGTGAAATAAGGTTGTTTCATAATTATAATAACATATAAGTATATAAGTGATACTGATGTTATTACTTCATAATGAAACAACCTAATAAGAAGAAGTGGAAGAAGAAATAAAGATGAATGAATCGGTAACGGACATTACCTCTTCTTTGAAGCGCCTCTTTGAGATCTCCTTTTAGGGCAGTAAAATTGGACTTTGAGGAAGACCAGAACCTCTAGGATGTTTCTAGGGAAGTGGAGAAGGTAAATTGTCAGGGTTTTGCCGATATTGAAGGCTCAAAGTGGTGTGAGGAAGAGGGGGAGGAGATGCCCTTTTATAAGGGAGGAGAGGGGAACCTTTGGAATAACTAAAAATATTATATTATTATAAAGTCAAATTCGGTTTTTAATATCTCCAAATTGATATATCTCGAAGCTAAGGTTGGTAGGGGTAGAAATTATCTCATCAAATATAATTTAGACATGTTTAGGTATCAATTTTAAACTTATCATTTAGATATAACTTTAAGTTATATAATTTAACTTTCACCGTGTCTTCTTGTTTTCTTACACTATAAGGTTAATAAACTTACTATATCAAGCCAAACGAACCCCAAGTTGTTTATTATTAATATATATAACCTTATCTAAGTCATTTTTCCGAACCTTAAATTTTTAGAAATAAAATAACATTAATAATATAATATTTGTTTTAAAAACTATTTTATGTCAATTTTGAAACTATTTAATAATTGATATTTTGTGAAAATCATAACAGAACGATTAGCTCGAACCAAGGTAATTAAATCAATACTAACATGTCATATTAACCTATAAAATTAGTTTAATTCATAAAAAGTCTCAAATTACATTTATTTGGGTATTTATAACATCAATTATGTCAATATTTCGTTAACAAGATAATTATTGTATCATCGTTGTGTCATAAATAAATTACATTATATAATGTATACAAATTAAAAATAAAATACCATTATGTAAGAAAATTTTTATCTTTCTAATGAATGTTTATAGTCGAATTTATCTTATGTATAATCCCATATTAAAATTTATTTACTTATTAAACTTTGATTTTACATATTTTAACCCTTCTTTAAATAAATTAATAATAAATGTCCTAATCTAATCCATGTGGGCCTATATGGTCATATTTTATTCCTAAGGATGTTTTTGGTCGAATTACACTTGTCAAATAGAATTAGGACATGTGTTAGGGTAATAGTAATATCATTTTTACCCTTAATTACCCTATTTACTTTTAACCGTGGTAAAAAAAAGTAAAAAGTTACTATTCACCAAAAAAATATTTTCATCTCATTGAACCACATTTTACGTACTGACATCAACCGTGTCTCTCGTATTTTTGAAATTCCACTCACAGAAGTGGTAAAATTATGTTTTATGAAAAATTCATTTTTTTTAACTACCACTTAGTGGTTTCACTATTCATCAAAAAATTAAAGTTTCCAGAAAAATACCAAAAATTAGGCCTAAGCAATATTTGATATTATGAATTCAAAAATGATTTCTATTTTACCAAATTAAAAACATATCAGTTGCATTAATTAATTTAAAAATTAATTCCCATTGTCAAAACAAATAGCGTGTTCTTAAGAGATAATAACTATCAAAACATTGACAGTTTTTATGTCTGGTTTAAATGTGAAATTACATCCAATAACCAACATTTTATTAAATTGTAAAAAATATTCTAAATATACATTAAAACCAATAAAATTAATAATTTATCACTATTAATTTTTTCTATTAAAAAGGATGTTTTTAATTAAAATTTAGTAATTTTCACTATTCATCATAAAATGAAAGTTATCCGAAAAGTACCAAAATTTCACCCGAAGCTAATTTCGATATTCCAAATCCATAAATGAAGTCCATTTTGAAAAATAAAATTTACAAAATTTCAAAATGTGGTTATTACTATTCATAAGGGCTAGTTTTAATAATATTTTAATAATATATTGTTGTTTAGTAAAACCAGGTATTGCATACAACACACGCTATCGAGGAAGGTCCCGATTGCGTGTAATGCAAGCCAGGTCAGGGTTGCGTGTTGTGAAAAAATACTTCGTTGTTTCGTATAACATAATCCAACCATATTTCATTTATACATTGAATATATATATATATATAATCAATGTTGCGTAGAATAACTATTATCAAAATTGTGTGTAACACGATCCAAGAATAGTGTTGCATATACTGCAAGATCATACGGTGTTGCGTATAGCGCAAGGTAATCTTGGTGTAGCATACAACACAAGACATTAATGAAATTAAAAGAATATTTTTCATAAAATCTCGGGGTGTTACATTCTACCCCCCTTAAAATGAATTTTTCCCTCAAAATTCCTCGGCGTTATAAATGGTTTACTATTCGAAAGTTTCTTTAATAGAAACCAACATCGTAAAAAGGAATACCAAAAACAATCTTTAAGAACAAAAGTATGAAACGTAACCGTTACCCAAATAAACTAATCACTGGGTTTCCACATAGGTGAAAATATGGATATTTAAGAGAAATCTAACCATCATGTTCTGATGGAGAGTGGTAGAGAACATGGTTATGGAAAAGCCATCAATCACAAAGCCATAAATTTGTGACGATCTAAGGTACCATCTGATTCATCAGATATAAGAGAACTAGGACAACAATTTTTGTTTTCAAGATCATTTCCCTAAAGTTGATGAAATTGGAATTTGAATAAATACTTTCGTGATTTTGGTATAGTCTCGATGTTAGTCGTTCTTTGGACAATTTCCAATTCATATCGTAAAGAAATGAAGTTGAATTTTTCATTCGCGATGTGTTAGAAGATCATGTGATAGAATGATGGGTAATTCCATCTGTCTCAAACAAAAGGTTAGAAATGTTATCAAAAAATACATAAGTCCATCTATAGTGAGATTAATCACATATGGTTCCTAAAATGGACTTATACTTCATATATCATAATTCATAATATAATAAAACTAGTTTCTACTAAATAGGGACTTCCTGTAGGCCAGTGGCAGGCGATAAAGGCCAGTCGCACTTCCGTTGTGGGTTCGATTCCCACAGCCTTGTCCGACGCGATGGGTTGTCACCCGTCCTTCAGGTTGTCCTTTTTCTAAAGATATATTACTATAACATCCCATAAACAATATAAAAAAAGTTTTATCCTTAAACAATACTAACTTATGTCCAACATAATCCACTCCAATCTTTAAGATTATCTAAAATACTTCAGTCCAAGATCATAGTATAAAGAAAATGATCACGTGAATTCCATAATTTATCCCCCATATATCATAAGATATATCTTGTTGGTCAAATTACAAACATGTGAATACCTTAATCATGTATTCTCTGGAAGAATGAATACCCATTGAACCTTAGTGAAAACATGAATGCAGTCAAAAGTTAACTCTTTACACATACCAAAATCCAGAAATTCTATAAACTAAAACCATGATATAACCTCCTCCTTATATCAGTCATGAGCTCATGAATACTATCAAACATTTAATTTTCTCCTTATCCCTTCATTATGCACATATAATATACATTACAAAAATATCTGAATAACCTTTCTTGGATACTGGTACCATTAATCATACACTTTCAAAACTCAAGGAAAGACAACAGTGTAACAATCCTTAGATGTCTCTTTATTCCATAGTACCATGAGATTACTTATACAACATTACACATGATAAACATGTAATCATTCCACTACATTCTTAAACCATTTACCGAGCTTCAACACTTCTTTCATCTCATATACCATTTGTAGTCTCTTCATCATTGTCAACATAAATACTAACCATACGACCATGCTGGTTCTCTTCATGAGATTTTCCCTTAGGGTATTGGTTTGCATAATGCCCGTACATTCCACATTTTAAAGATTTAACTGTTGTTGATGTCTTATAAATACCATTATCTGTGTCCATGGTGTTAACTAAACCTTTTCCTTTACAATCAATGGCTTTGTGTCCTTCTTTTCCACAACCAAAGCATCTTCCAATTCCTTTGAAACAATCTCCCTGATGCCTCTTCCCACATGATTTACATGAGGTAAATTGAACTTTCTTTCCTCTATGATCATCATGAAACTCCATATTTCTCTTATTATCTGAGTCGGGAAACTTACCAATGTTGAGATTATTGATCATATTATGAGATTTCTGATTAGGCATAATAACGATGTTTGGACTTCCAGATCCCGTTTCATTTGGTTTCTCATGAAGAAAATCATTCCATTGTCCTTCATATCCTCCATTATCATGAATCTTCTTGTTTCCAGCCATTTTCTAAAACCCAAAAAGAATAGTGTGAGAGGCAAAAATCATGCTAGGGAAAACAACATAGTAAAGGGGGAGCACCCTCAATATCTAACATCTTAGGTTAAATTCTAAGATCGTTACCATAGTTCTAGGACTATATGTTATACGCATACTTATCCATAGGGACATCCCTAGACATACCTTAGAAATATCTCTAGGGATCTAACTAACGTTTTCGCATCCGAGTTTCCAAAGGTTGACTAAACATTTTCTCTAATACCAACTGTAGAGACCCAAAGCCTGACGTACATGGAAAATACATTACTTTTGCAGAATACTTAGTACATAACAAAAAACACACACACAAGGACCGTAATAGTTTAGTGTCTTTGGAAACTCGGAATATAATCTTCTAATCATGGTGAAAGATCTTCAACATCTCCCATAATGATCTTCTTTTTTTATACCTAAAACCTTTATTTATATCCTGGGGAAAAGAAAACATAAAAGGGTGACCTCAAATGCTCATTAAGGGTAAACAATAGAAATATCAATCACATCATATTCATAAGAACATAACATTTTGGAAATCTTAACCTGCAAAAGAGATCATAATATCATAACATGGGATAAATCATAGTAGTGAAATGTAATCCCATTAATCATAACTTAAAACATGAAACTTTATGGCATACACACATAATCATAGAGAATCATTTCTTATTAGTCAAGACTCATTTCCAAGACTATCTTAATGGACAAAGTCCCTTTCTGAGCCGAGTTCACTCCTCGTTTCAGTCCTGTTTCACTGAACCGGTATAACCTACCATTCCAGCCATGTCTATCTCATGAGATATAAAATCATTACCCAATGCATTAGATGGAAAATAATTTTGATAAAACACTTGAACTCCATTCTTGAGTAAAATATCCTTTCAACTTCAAAAAACATTTCCCTTTTTTAGCATGTCATACTATTTTAAACTAAAGAATTTGATTAAAAATAAACTTGAAAACTTGTAAAGGAAGCTTCTTGGAAATAATGTTTTAAAAATCCATTCATGTCGTATAAGTTAAAAAAAATATTCTTCGTACTTTTGTCGGAAAAGACCAAAAGTACCTCGTGCAAAAAACGACAAAAGATTCCTTTCATATCCTTTACTAAAAACTCACCGAAGGGTAAAATTTTATATAAACTATTTTATAAGGATATAAATATTACATATTGAGGAAAAATTGATGTGGATGATAAAATACACCCCAGTAAATACCAAAGTATAAACAGTCTCGGATAAAAATGAGATTGTGATATTTCCCTTACCTTAGGTCTGATCTGCTTCGTATGTTTCCGAACCTCCTGTATAATGATTTAAATAATGTCATTGACTTATTCCAGAATCATACTCATTGTTATGATATCATATATGGTTCACTTATGTCTTTATATTACCCGTTCTTTTGTAAATTCCATGTTAAAGAGCATTTTGGGTAAAATCGTTTCATTTGTCGTCCGTGTTTTGACTTGTAATTATTATCATGATTACTTAGATCATGATTACTTAATTCCAGAATATAAAACATGATTTATATATAATATATATTCATAATATACATATATATATAATATATCACTAAATGGAAAGAAATACACGGTTCATGGAGACGGTAGACCATACGTACGCATGAACGCTGTTTTCTTTTCCTTATTGAGTTGAATGGAATTAAGTAGATGACATATATATATACACACATAAATACAGAATCATTATTATGCCATATATTTCATTATTAATTATAATATATACTTTATAATCATTCATGAATGGTTAACGTGGAGAATTAATCTCGTCACGTCGTGGAGACGGTAGTCCGTACGTACGCACGAGTGATGATATCGTTCTCATGATCGTGGAATTGTATTGGAGTGTATGTATACTATTTCAGAATCAATATCACACTAAAATAATCATATATAGTTATTATATACACCATTAAAACCATCCAAGTATGTTGGTGGTGTAAAATAGATTACACCACGGCGTGGAGACGGTATTCCGTACGTACGCACGCGTGGTGATTTCCTTTTCCGTAGGATGGATAGATGGTGAAATAAGTTTGTTTCATAATTATAATAACATATACGTATATAATTGATACTGATGTTCTTACTTCATAATGAAAAAACCTAAGAAGAAGAAGTGTAATAAGAAATAAAGATGAAAGAATCGGTAACGGACATTACCTCTTCTTTGAAGCGCCTCTTTGAGATCTCCTTTTAGTGCACTAAAATTGGTCTTTGAGGAAGACCAGAACCTCTAGGATGTTTCTAGGTAAGTGGAGAATGGAAATTGGTAGGTTTTGGCCGAGCTTGAAGGCTCAAGGTGGTGTGAGGAAGAGGGGGAGGAGGTGTCCTTTTATAAGGGAGGAGAGGGGCACCTTTGGAATAACTAAAAATATTATTTTATTATAAACTCAAATTCGGTTTTTAATTGCTCCAAATTGATATATCTAGAAGATGAGGTGGTTAGGGGTCTAAATAATCTAATCCAATAGAATTTAGACAAGTTTAGGTATCAATTTTAACCTTATCATTTAGATTTAACTTTAAGTTAGATAATTTAACTTTCACCGTGTCTTCTTGTTTTCTTACACTATTAGGTTAATAAACTAACTATATCAAGCCAAACGAACCCCAAGTTGTTTATTATTAATATATATAACCTTATCTAAGTCATTTGGCCGAACGTTATATTTTTAGAAATTAAATAAAAATTAATAATATAATATTTGTTTTAAAAACTATTTTATGTCAATTTTGACAGTATTTAGTAATTGATTTTTTGTGAAAATTATAACAGAATGATTAGCTCGAACCAAATTAATTAAATCATTACTAACATGTCATATTAACCTATAAATTTAGTGTAATTGATAAAAAGTCTCAAATTACATTTATTTTGGTATTTATAACTTCAATTATGTCAATATTTCATTAATAAGATAATTACTGCATCATCGTTGTGTCATAAATAAATTAAATTATTTAATGAATAAAAATTAAAAATAAAATACCATTACATAGGAAATATTTTAGCTTTATAATGAATATTTATAGTCTAATTTATCTTATGTATAACCCCATATTAAAAACTATTTACTTATTATACTTTGATTTAATTATTTTAACTCTTCTTTAAATAAATTAATAATAAATGTCCTAATCTAATCCGAGTGGGCATAAATGGTCATATTTTATTCCTAATGTTGTTTGTGGTCGAATTATACTTGTCCAATAGAATTAGGACATGTGTTAGGGTAATAGTAAAATCATTTGTACCCTTAATTACCTTATTTACTTTTAACCGTGGTAAAAAAAGTAAAAAGTTACTATTCACCAAAAATTATTTTCATCTCATTGAACCACATTTTACTTACTCACATCAACCGTGTCTCTCGGATTTTTGAAATTCCACTCATAGAAGCGGTAAAAATAAGTTTTATGAAAAATTCATTTTTTTAACTACCACTTAGTGGTTTCACTATTCATCAAAAAAAGAATGTTTCCCGAAAAATACAAAAAATTAGGCCTAAGCTATATTTGATATTATGAATTCAAAAATTATTTCTATTTTACCAAATTCAAAACATATCAGTTGCATTAATTAATTTAAAAATTAATTCTCGTCGTCAAAACAAATAGCGTGTTCTTAAGAGATAATAACTATCAAAAGATTGACAGTTGTTTATGTCTGGTTTAAATGCGAAATTACATCCAATAACCAACATTGTATTAAATTGTAAAAATATATTCTAAATATACTTTAAAACCAATCAAATTAATAATTTATCACTATTAATTATTTCTATTAAAAAGGTTGTTTTTAATTAAAATTTAGTAATTGTCACTATTCATCAGAAAATGAATGTTATCCGAAAAGTACCAAAATTTCACCCTAAGCTAATTTCGATATTCTGAATCCAGAAATGAAGTCCATTTTGAAAAATAAAATTTACTAAATTTCAAAAAGTGGTTATTACTATTCATAATAGCTATTTTTAATAATATTTTAATAATATATCGTTGTTTAGTAAAACCCGGTATTGCATACAACACACGCTATCGAGAAAGGTCGTGATTGCGTGTAATGCAAGCCAAGTCAGGGTTGCGTGTTGTGCAAGAATCCTTCATTGTTTCTTATAACATAATCCAACCATATTTCATTTATACATTGAATATATATATATATATACTCAATGTTGCGTAGAATAACTATTATCAAAATTGTGTGTAACATGATCCAAGAATAGTGTTGCGTATACTGCAAGCTAATACGGTGTTGCGTATAGTGAAAGGTAATCTTGGTGTAGCATACAACACAAGACATTAATGAAATTAAAAGAATATTTTTCATAAAATCTCGGGGTGTTACAATTCAGATGTTGTTTAGAATAATAATTTAAATATTATAGAGTTGGAAAAAATTTAGAATTATACATTTGAGAACTGCCGAATTTATAAAGAGAATAAAATTATATACATGTCCAGTTGATTCACTAGTAAAAATTTTGTATTAGTGAGAAGGTCCTCATGAACAATTCTAGGAAATACCTCCACCTAGTTAAGAGTATTTCTTAATGGATACATCCTTACACTATTTTTATTGATTAAAATTTTTGTGTAATATAGGTTATTAATGAGAAGAGTGGATGATGAATTATTTTAAATGGGCAGAGACATAAATAAATTTTCTAGGATTTTAAAAATCATTACGTGTAAAAATTCACGTTAAATATTAAACATACCAGTGAAACCCAATAGGTTTTATCCTTCCTTTACACATTATCTTTTATAATAGTTAGGACACTTCACACATTCAATCTGTGGGTAAGTGGGAACATTTGTGGGATCATTATGATTTTTTCATCTATATTATTTCTATTATTTTTTTCTTGATAAAGAATATTTTTACTTTATTCTATATTTAGGAGTTGGTTGGTATTTTCATAATCATTCTTATTTCAATAATTTTTCTCTTACGGTATATTATTTTTCCTCCCCCACCTTCTCAAATGTTCATGGAAATAACTTAAAAAACATGTCAAAAATCACGATTCCTTGTTTCATTACCATTTAATGGAATTTTCTATCAATTATGGAATGTGAATTTTTTCCTAAATTTAGCATTAGGGTGTGATTTTTAGTAATTTCGTTGTTTATTAATTATTTAAATGCTATTATTTCTATAAAACCTTTAGGATGAATGATACCATTTGAGTGAATAGTTCATGGGAATAAAATTTC
The DNA here is from genome assembly GCA_963277665.1 of Viscum album. Lineage (NCBI taxonomy): Eukaryota > Viridiplantae > Streptophyta > Magnoliopsida > Santalales > Viscaceae > Viscum > Viscum album. The sequence continues at coordinate 1,399,394,630 of OY728153.1, forward strand.
CCTTAGTATCTCCACACATCTTTAAAGAAAACCATAAATTGTGAATATTTCTTATTTAATCTAAGATAAAGACAAATTATATTAATTTTTATCAGCATTCTAAAATTATTTTTCCATATGTTTATTTCTTATATGATATGTTTAGTTATTGTAATATATTGACCTAAATGTCTATACCATTTATCCATCTATTTTTCACCCCCAAAAAATAAAACACATAATAAAAATAATTATTAATAAATAATAATGAGGGGGTGATGAAATGAAAAACATATAGGGATATCTATTTTTAGAGATTATCCTTTTACTTCTAATAATTCTTAATTATTTGGGCCTTAAAAGTTTATTAAAAATGATTGGGGAAGGTTCGGTGGAAATAATCAATTAATAAAGAAAATTTTAAAATAACATATATTTATTGGATAGAAAGTGGAAAGAATTTTATGAAATGTTTTTCTCAAACAAAAATGGATATTTATTGGAATCGTTGAACATTGAATTTCATTCAGTGATTTTTATCATGGATCTCTTTTAATGTTTTTCTGATATAATTTATAAGACCTACATTTCCATGATCACTGTGAAAACCTATTAGTGATCAGTTTGGCGGGGGTGTTCATTATTTCGATATTGATCTCTACACATGTAATATTTAGTAGGAAATTTAATTTCTTCGTTCTTAGTAAATTTTTATTAATTTATATTTTTTAATTGTGTTTTTTTTCTATTACTGTATTACTATAAATAAAGAAACATTAATCATCATTCCATGATTCATAAACTAGATCTTATGATGATTTTAGTGTGTATTCCTCTTTTCTCGCCTCTTCTATTTCATGAGTGTGTTAGTGAGTTATGTTGGTTGATAAAATAAAAAAAACCATGAGCCCATAAAAATTTCTTTTATTCTATTTTGTAAAATTAGATAATTGAGAGAAATATAGTCATCTCATCCCATAGTTGATGAGATTCCTTGAATGAGTTTCGTTCTACATTGATGTAATTTTGTTTACATGGAGATGGCACTGATAATCAATACCATTGATCAATAAAATACTAGGTGTAAACCCCATTATAAATGACATTCCATATATATTTTAGAGTTTATAAATAAATGATACAATGTCCTTTCCCACTTACCTTGAGAGCGATAACGGATGAGAATTATGGGATATTCACTCGGGTTGACCACAATTTATTCAAAATTATATCTCTCACTTAGTCATATTGATTAGATTTATTTTGTAATATCATAAAAATCCCAAATAGTTCATTCCATTATATATTTAATAAAATAATAATCAATGAATAGTTTTTAATTAATGATCAAAGGCTCCATTGAGAAATGATCAAGGGTTTCTTCTAAACTACAAAAATTCTAGTAAAAATAATCATCTAATTTGACATGATCGACAACAAGATCTTCTGTCTCATCAACACTCATTCTAAAAGGGAGGATTTCACATCTGAAATTTCTAAAATATTTATTCTAAGACACACTTGAATATTCTGGTGCATCTCAATAAACATATCCATCAACCTCCACTCACTATGTCCTCCTACATAATATGTGTCTATTTTTTCTAGTGCATGGAATTAGAATCTCAATTTCCATTTTAGTGTGTATAAGAAAGATAAAATTCAAAGGAAATTAGGTACAATAACAACCTTCAATACCTTAGATTCAAAACATATTCTGTTGATTTATATTAGATACATAAATGATCCCTGTAATTACTAAGATACTCATCCAAAAGATATTACCTCCAACTATGGAAAGCCTAAACCTTGGGTACTAGCTCAATATCTATGGTACGATAATTATGATCAAGAAATCATAGTTGGAAGGACATGTATGATAAAACACGATCTCCCTACATCATAATTTATCTAATCCTAGTCCCAGAATCATCATTGTAAATTGTATATTTCATTCCTAGATCTAGAAGAATCGAGTTCAATGAAGAAGTATTTCTCCCTTTAAATTCATAAAAGACACTCCCAAAATCATCTGACTAGAAGAAATTAACAAATGTTTTATTCAACCCTAAATGAGGTTATTGAAGCCATGATAAGATATAAATTAATATACTATAATAGTCATCGAGGCCTAGAAAACATCGTATGGTAATGTTATTCTTGGACGGCTCCTAGAAAAAAAACAATCACCTTATCTGGGTAATTAAATATACATGTCTCTCAAATGATATGACCTAATATGTGAGCCTCATCCTTACAAATGTAGAATTTTTTAATCCTATCAATCAGTAGTAGATATTATAGTGTATTAAACATTATCTTAATGTGATTATAACGGTCATGTTGAGTACAATAATACACCAACATGTCATCCCAAAAGATTGCCACAATTGAATCTAGGTAAGGGTGGAAACCTAGTTCATCAATGCCATTTAAAAAGTGGTGAGTGTTCATTAGGATGAATAAAATAACCATGTACTCGTTAAAGTAATTCCTTCTTTGGAACATTTTTTGATTTATGTGTGATGATCCAAAACACCTATAATGAATCTTTTCCTCAAATTGATCTTTTTTAAAATGGACACTCTTTTAAGATGGTCGATGACGTCCTATATACAAGGTAATGGATATTAGTTTTTACCACATGTTGGTTCAACCATATATAATCAAATCACAACCTGAAATTACTATCATCTTTATTAGAGACATGGTTGGTGAATCCCAAAAAGATGTACTAGGTCATATAAACTATTTTTCTCTAAGTTATTTAATAGATTCTTGAGCTTCTAGAACTCTAAATGATTCATCATATTAAGGGGAATGGAAATAGGGTAACACATGAAACTATATCAATGGTGAACTCCACCTATCTCTTGAGTGGAAATATAGTGAAATTTTTAGGTAATATATCCCAACAAAATACTTCGCATTCAAGAATTCTACATGCTAAATTCTCTAATATTTTATGAAACGACTAGACATATGTTGTATCACTCTGCCGAGTGAATTATTATTGGTTCTAGATCAAATAGCTTGGATATGCTATTCTTCCTTGTGAAAATTTGCTCTTCTCTCACATGAAATAAATGACACCCCCAGATGATAGCAGCAAAGATGGGTATGATACAGAACTAGTTAGTCTATAACAATAAGAAATTTGACCCCATTCATCTTATAGACAAACAAATTACATAAGAAATAATACACACATTTCTCAAGGTGCCTCACATTGAACTGATGTATACTCTCTGATTTGACCCTAATGGTGTTTTGAGAGACATAACACAATGTTTGTACTCCATCTATAGGGCCAGAGATTCTATAATTAATATATTTGTAAAAATGAGTGTGATAACCTTATATAAAATAAGGTATAAACTAAAATAGATTATACTAGAATAGTACCTCTTATTATTAAATTCCACAGACTCTACACCTCAATAGTGGTCTAGAAATCATGAATATGGATGATCTAGGTCCTTTAGATGAAACTTGAATAACATGGGTACGTCCGCTATCCTAGAGTTGAACCTCTTCTGTTTCACCACCTTAACCACATCCACCTACTTGGATGTATTATCAGGTACAAGATCTTCTACTAGTCTGTCATAAAGCTGATGATCATGTACATAAATGCATTCTCTGTATAAATCACTTCTCAATGTTTACATGGAAATTAAAGAAGAATCAATGAAGAAGACACATCCTTCCATAAGCTCAGCACATGATCAAGTTCCTTGTACCCTTGGGATTTTAATTCCTTACCATAACACACTAATGAGACATCACATAGTTGTTGGTGCATGTAATCTGGTTGGAATTTCCTCTACATCCACCCTCAAAATGAAGTATCCTACTTCTAGAAAAATCATCCCCATGCCTGGAAACTGAACCACCCTTGATCAAATTTCCTTTTTCACTAAAGTTATAATCCTTTTTGAGGGTAGTATTTACCATCTCAAAAATTGTTGTAATATAAAAAAATATGACCTTGAACAGCTGGTGTATGCAAATAGAATCCTCAAATCGTCTTATAGTAATCACCTCACTAGTGATGGTCGGTTAAAAATGTTGATTCATAGTGAAACGAGTTGAGTACTATATCATCTACATGGAACCCTATTATATGTTAATAAACTCTCTGGGATTGTCCTCTCTCAGTTTATATGGATCAAAAGTTGTCATAGAAGGCTATCTATATGTCTTGGTAAACTATACCCTATTGAAAATTAGTCTGTGAGATTAGAACCCTCTAACAATTAGTGGATTAATTATGCATATATGTGAAAATATTGACCCACCTCCTTGGAGGTGCCTCCATTTTCTTGATGATTATAATCATTTCCTCTACCCATTTCACAATAATATAAAGAGATCCATCCCCCCAAAATGTTGTATGATGATGCTATTTGAATTCTCACATAGGTTCTTCCATAGTAAGGGTAGTTTCCAAGATCCATTTACTAAATACATAAATAATAATTAACTAACTAAAAATTGAGCATCAAAAAAATGTTGAAGAATAATTATAGGTTCCTTAGGTGTCACTATAAGAGGTAATATCACTGGATAAGGGGCCACCACCACCATATCATGGTCATTGTCATAGTTATGGAATATTGATTGGGTAAGTAGTAGAGTAATAGCTCTAAAATTGAAAACACATGCCACATATATGTTTCAAAAACAAATATGAATTATAATAACATAGTGGGAAAAGTATAAGACTTTATTTAAAGGATTTGTACCACTCTTCCTTTCCTTAAATCTAGGTCTAGGTGATAAGGAACATCACATAAGTACTGGGAGAAACTACCTACATCACACTTCTATGGTCAGGTTTAGGTGAGGGTATCATACATAGAAGAGTCTTTGTATATGGAGTTTCAATTTCAATGTATAAAGGAAAATACCCTTTAATTGTTAACCGGAATACAAATTTAGTAGTAAACATTTCATGTTAAAATTTAAATTTATTTCCTTTTATTCTTATTTATAGGAGTATATATATCTCAATTTAGTTAAATTTGCACCATTAAAAACTTATAAAGTCCCATTATCTTTTTAAATTACAATAGAAATAGTGTGTATATGATATTTAACATTTACTTCTGGTATCAGGATGTATATGTTCATGTATATTTATTTGATTGAATAAATTTCAGTTACAAATTTTTTGATGTGCATGATTCATAAATTGCAATTGGCATTCATCAATAAAATCAAAAAATATTTCATCCCAGAGAAAAAATGGTTCATGTCTCATTTATGAAATAATTTGATAATTATGGTTTTATCATCAATATATACAAGAAAACACAATTTATATTGTTTTTGGGAAATTATTTAATACAATTTTGTTATCTCTAGAAGAAATATTGTGAAAATTAAATATAGAATAATCAAGGAACAAAAAAATCACAAGAATTATAGGTAATTCATGAATTAGTATAAATATAGAATGGAATAATGCATGACATTTTAATCCTGAAGTTCCTAACATGATGCATGAGATGATACCATTTTTACATACCATGAAAATGTAAATAAAACAATAATAATAATAATACAAACAATAATAATACAAACAATAATAATACAATCAAAAAATAGTTGTTTCACCCTACGTTAGAATAATTCATACTATAATAGGCATAAACATGAATAAAAAATAACTCATCCCTAGTTATTTTGGTTTCTCGTATATGTGGGTAAGCTACACCCAATCACAGGATCATTACCGAATTCTGATACATCCTAGTCTCCTCTATAATACTCAAATACTAAGATAAAAGGAAAAAATAGATATAATACCAGTTTTTTACACCCCCACACCCCCAGAGAATGTACTGAGTACGTTCCCCATGATGGTTAGACACATTACCGCATGCAGGCCTCCCGATATGCAAGAGGCTTCCAATTTGTAGTGAGGGCCAATGATGTGTTATTGGGGAGTAAATTCCCTTAGGAGACAGAGTTCCGAACATTGGTAAGTAAAAAATATGAAACAACATAATCAACAAAAAAAGAATAAAACTGCTAAATTGATCAATTTTAATGAGTATGTGAAGTTGTGTCATAAATAGTTACAAAAATTATGATGATCATGCTCTATTGAAATACAAAAATGAATACAATAATTACAATGGAATTAGGAATGTACCCCATGATATATGAAAAAAATACTCAAAAAAATAATCAAATATAAGGATGAGAATATGATCAATCCAATTATCTAGTACTCCATCATGGTACTGAAAATCATGTATCAGATGTCTGATGATTCCCTTTGTCTACGCCTGCAATTAATAAGTATGCAAAGGTATCAATGGTGTCCCATGTAGGGGATGATATATATTCAGATGGAAACCACTAATGGTGTCTATATAAATACAATATATTCATTTAAAATGTAAATTTTGGGGGCACATAATAAATATAAAGCAATAAATAAATAGCACATGTCGTTCTAGGTTCCTCATGGTCACCAGAACAACACCACCTTCTTTGGCCTAATCCATATGTGTCTGAACAATGGTGAGTCTGTACATGAATGTTATTGTTAGGATAAATTTATCATCATATTTCAAACATTATGAGTGGACCGAACTCTATCATCCAATTTGGCATCATAGACACATCCCTATCATATAAATCATACATCCATATACTATAATAAAAATGCATCAATAAAATTAATAAATGGAATCCTAATATCATATAAGGTGATCTATAACATTAAATCCATGTATATCATTGGTAGATATATAAAAACCCATCACTAATTAGTCTATCCATTTATATCCTTAAATGGAACCCATGAATCACTCCAGACATAGTTCAATTATGACCCTCTGATACCTTTATCTATATCTCACATTGGGGACCAAGTATCACTTGTGGCATGATACAACCATCTTTTCACTGAGGTATCCATGGTGAATAGCCTAGATAACATAAATATCTCATTGGTAGGTATGTCATCTTCCCACGGATCATATAAATGGATCCCATAAGGATCCATGTATCTCTCCTAACATATCTACGTACATAAAAAGTTCTAATTATAAAGAATTATGAGCATGTCTAATAAATCATTAATTCAAAACCCGTGTATCAACCATGGCATGGTATAAAGATTGGTATATCTATGAATAACTCATTTCATTTAATAATCATGAAATTAATATCACTTTATCTAACTGGGTGAATTCCTTTTATTCATGTAAACCTAATCAAATAATGACATGATGTATAGGGGACTATAAATATGGCCACTCGTTTACTTTCATCCATTCACATTCCAGTGTATTTATTACAAGTAAACACACATGTCAAAGGTGGTTTAATGATTTAAAACAAATAGGAATTTTGGATCTTAAAGAAGTGTGATCCAACGGTGGTTCCTTATGTAACGGTGACAAGTAAATGGTGTGGATTTGACAATATTGATGATAAAAATTATGAATAGGTAGAAATTAAATTAAATTTAATTAAGCATGAAAAAGGTGACACCAGAAGTTATGAAATGATGCATAAGGAAAGATAACATTACTGAAATTTCATTTTAGGGAATGAAGAAATAAAACCTAACTTAGACATTTATTCCTCTTATCATCTAATGTAGTCCCTTGAATTAAGCTATAATATGAGAAATCAAAAGACTGAATCAATTCACTTTAAAAAGTAAATTGGTGAACACTAAAAAATAGAACATAATATGGGAATATGAATGAAGAATGAATGAAATATTATTATGAAGTTTACAATTATATATCAAATTGACATGATAGTGATGAAAAGAAATATTAGATGGAAGAGAAATGATGTTTCCTAGCCTGACATGAAGAATCATAGAACACATGATGGAGGTTTTCAGCCAGAGGAGGAAGGAAAAAGGGTTAAGGACATTAAAAATTATAGTAAAAAAATAGTGATATACCTCTTTATTAAGAAGTCACTTGGTTTGGCCACATGGTTTTCCAAATTGTGTGCTAGATATATGATGCTACTACCTAAGTAACAGGATTTCATGGGTTAAGTGCATGGTTTCACTAAAAGTGAAGAACACATGCAAAATTCCACTACAAAAAATTTCAGTTACACCAATTGGGAATGAGGACAATATCAAACCATTTCATATAGGGCCACCAAATATGCACTAATTTCCCCACATATTTGAGGAACATGGTTAGTGATAACTATGTGCTAACTATTCAGATCATTTTTCCTCCTCAATTTTCGGAATTCTGAGTTCAAAATGATCCTCAGAATATCCAAAAAACTCCTTATCATTTAGAGAACATTATTATTATAAAATGTCTTCTTGTTAATATTGAAATAAATTTCATTACCTCTTTTAAAAAAATTATGTTTCTATATATGTTATGTCACAAGATATTCCATTCCCAAAGAGGATGGTGGGAGAAAGATTGAATTCAAAAAAAAAGATACTTAAGATACACAAGAGTTTGTATAGGAAAAAATTTAATAGGTCCACGTGGTTGTTTATTTTTTTGAAACACATGTACTACAAAGGAGCTCTAGAGAAGAAATAGAACTACAGTGATGTGATATTTAAGTCAATGATGAACGTTAATGAGTATTGGTTAACAATATTAGTCCTATATCTTTCATGGTGGTAGAATAGAGCTAAAACATAGAAAGAATGAATGAATACATGATTAATTATATGTGGTCCATGTTTCAAAACCTTTTTTGGATTTAGATATTTCTTCCAGTTGATTTAAATCTTATTGGTAGTAAATGGGTATTCAAGAGAAAATAAGACATTAAAGGTAAATATATACCTATAAAGAATGGCTAGTTCCTAAATAGATGAGACAATGTTATTGAATTTTCATTGAAAAGTATATTTTTTGGTTTCCATGTTTAAATAAATCATAATTATACTTTCCATTACATAATACCATGGATATGAGACTTTTAAAAGGGATATCAAAACATCTTTCTATGATGGGATCTTTGAAGGGGATGTGTATATGTCATATCCAGAAGGGTTTTTGACTTCAATAAATTTTGAAAAGGTATAAAATTTGTAGATATCAATTTATGGGTTAAGAAATAATCTTTTCCATGGAATATTTTGTTTGTTAAAGCTATAAAATAATTTGGATTGATAAATAATAAATGAGGTACATGTGTTTATAAGGGTTTTAGTGGTACTATAGTTGTTTTAGTAGTAGTACATGTTGATACCATGATTTTAATTGGAAACACTATACCAAGTGTACAAGATTATATGTCACGGCTGTTAAAATAATTCTCCCCAAACAATTTAGTTTTTGTGGCCTACAATATGGGTATCAAGGTCATACAAGATAGATCTAAGAGGATTCCTGGGATAATCTAGTGGAGAAACATTTATCTGATACAAAGGAGGTTCGATATGGAACAAATTAATTAGTTATTTGTTCTATTGTAACGTGGTATACATCCTTCCAAAATGTTCCCTCAGACATGATATTAAGTATAAAGGATGAGTAATATAACATATTATTCTATGATAACATCTATCATAACTGTTATGTTATGTACGTGTCTTCATTTTTTCTATGCTTTGACCATGGTATGTAGATATCATGTAGATGAAGGTGAAAATCATTTGACTAATGTTAAAGATATCATTAAGAACCTGAGGTGAACTGAGGATATAATTTTAGTGACTAGAAAATCTAAAGATTCGATCATTAGGGGTTTATAGGTAAAATATATTAGAAAAATAAAAATTAAGTGACCTTTTATTTTATAAATATATTTTGTCTCAGTGGAAGAGTTATGAACAGGATGAGTTCAAAATAGTAAGTTTTCACCAATTCTATATCGAAGTGTGAGTATATTGTGGATTTTGATGCAACCATGGAAGCAGTTTTGATTTAAAATGATATCTAATTCCTTGACATGAATATTTTTTGTATAGAAATTACCACAATATAGTGTGATAACACTATATTGGAATCTTTCACAAATGAGTTTAGATCACACCAAAGGAATAAACCATTAGTTAGAAGTTTCATCTCTTGAGTAAATGTTCACAATAAGGATAAGTTGTTGTTAGAAAATATTTATTGGTGGGAAATACGGTGAACCTTGTGAACATTTCTATGTCCTAGTAAAGAACAAAGTTTCACATGGAATCTATTGGATGTAAATAAATATTCTCTTAGATGAAGTGCAAGTGGGAGTCTATTACTGTCGATTCCCAAAAACTACCTTTAATTGTACATCATTACATATATTTCATTATTAATGATGTTTCTTATCATTTCGTGATTTTTTCATTGAATGGTTCTTGTATATCATAATATTCTTCAAATACATGTTTCACATAATGGACATAGTAGTTACACACTATTATGATAATATAGAGGTTCCCCGACATCATTCATGAATATATGTTCTATGTCAATATGATATTATCTCGCGGGACATAGAAAAAAATGATATATTTTCCATGAGGCTCATGAAATTTTGATACACCTTCTTAGGATGTTTGAAATTGATAATATCCATGTTATGAGTTTCTGAGAAAATACCCATCAATATGATATCCACAATTACACATTTCGTTGGATTTTCCATTGTGAGAACATGTGTATTGATACACACACTTTAATATTATCATTGAATGATATCATGAGTCACTTATATATATGTATTTATGAAAACCATGGTAAATTATTTTCATGATGTGGTGGGATATTTTGAGTGCCTCGAGAGTGATATTAAATTAATTGAAAATTCAATAAAGGACTTATCCCTAATTTCCATCGATGGAATTCAATATATCAGGACCTTTGATGGGAATGCAACTGAATTCATAAATCTATGGACATGGTTTTTGATTGAATAGTTCCATTTGGAACATTAATTGAAGAGTTATGAAACATATTGGATGATTGTAACAGAATTAAACATTTTAAATTCGAGATATCGTGATAATGGTATTATAATATAGAGAAGAATTCATTTGGGGTCGGATGTAGTGATGAAATTAAATTATTTCTATATGGGTACCATAGTGTCTTTCTGGATTCTATCATTGTTCTTTAAAAGTATATTCTTAATGTGACTAAGAAAGAGGCCATAAGGTTCACACATTAAGTGTATCTACAATCTCATTTAAACCAAAGTATTGAATATAACATGTTATAATTTTTTAACTTTTTTAGGTTATGTTGATTAGCATAATTTAAACACTTCTAATTCAAAAGAATACATGATTTATAAAATAATAATAAAAATAAATACTTTTTTCATTTTTTTGGGAATATAATATTTATTATATAGGTCAGAGAATAATTTAATGAAATGTATAAGTTAAATATTCATTATTTTGGGATCTGTAAATATAAAGGGAAGAAAGTTGAATGATGTTAATGATCCGATTGGAAATGGTATAATTGATATTTATATATATATATTAAATGTGTTTAACAATCAAAAATATTAATATTATTATCATTGTTATTATTATTATTATTTTACATGGAGTCAACTAATTATTTTTAATTATGTAGAGGGATTGTGTGTGTTTTACAATCCCTACCATAAAAAATATCACATCATTACTCATTGCTAAAAAACATTTTGTATAAAAAATGATAAATATGGACTCCCTAAATAGACTTAGAGATATATATAGATATGGATAACACTCATTATTTCTCATTAATATAGTCTTTTCTAGATGACCAAGTGTTATTCCTCCTCCTAAAAGAATAAATCTACGATCAAACATAGACAAAACAATCGATTAAGATTGGTCGTGCTAGAACACAATGACTCTATGAGGATGTTCAGAAACTATGGTGGACATGTGGATCACTAATATATAGATTATATACTTTATCATTATATATAATAAAGGTTCAATGATATTTAGTGAAACATATCACCAACAAAGAAATATTTTTAGGTTGAGGTAATTTTGTATCTTCTAATAAATAATTTATAAATTTCAAGTAATGATATTATTATCCATGAATTTTTATTCCATTATAGTAAATTAATTTATGATTTTCATTGGACATGAAAATTTAATCATGTGAAAAAATTATTACAAGTAAATTAACACTAAAATATGAATTGGTTACTCAATCAATGGATGCTTTGAGTATTCCTGTAAAAACCCAATATTTTTATGGAAAAAGTAATATGCACGAAGTGATCAAGAACACTAAAGGTTATAACACTATTTATTGAACACAATATTAGGGTGATTTATTGTAAAATTAAATTCTTGAATATACAATCTCCTAATGGGGTTATATATTTAGTGTAAATAGATGGTTTTATCATGAATGAATATATACCAATGGCCCAACTTAAACCCACTTTATAAGGGAAAGAAGGATATTCTCTTACGTTTTATTTGATAAGTAGTCTTCAATGAGTAAATATTGACCATTATGAGGGATATATGGTGGTACATTGTAGCTTTATATATTTTTCTTTCCATTCCCTAAAATATTATTTAACCATGAATTGTAATTTCTGAGTGATGAAAAACAATGATTTTTCTCAAGTGTCCCTTTATGGGTTATCAATCGGGTAATACCTTTTTCCCCTTTTGATTTTTTGTTTAAGGTCTAGTATATTGGAAAAATGATGGTTATAGTTAAAGGATATAATTATTTTACTTTAGGGGGTTGGACCATATAGAAAAGGAAATAAAAAACTAGATTTTAATGAATGTCACATTAATAAAATGGATGGATCAATGAGAAGGTGCACACGATTTTTAGGACATAATGCATAGAATGAGAATGTGGTATATCCTTGTATTTTAATCCCAACCTTACTAAAAATCATAAGATAATGTGAATGAATACACTTGTATTTATTAAATAGAGGATTCATTCATATATATAGATCATAAATAGTAATTTGGTATTTTTTATCATTTATCCTAGAATGGGATCAAAATGAGGAGATAATTTGTAATTAAGATATTAGTTTCAGGTTTTCCATAGACATGTTTGTGTCTCTAACTTTCATTGATCAAGTATGAACCATATTCTAGTAAGACATATCTAGACAAGGATTTCATATAGGGAATTGTTTGTATAAGAAAACCATAATGAGAAGTTTAAGGTCATGTAGGTTAGTCCATGGGTTATTTAACATAACATAATATGATTTGCGCTTATTTTCATCCAGTATTTTGTCATAATACGTACACCACAAAAATATGAAGTTAAAACCCTTTTAGATTTGACCAATGTTTCTGAAAATTAATGCCCATATGACCAAGATCCTACACAATATATTCTACAACACATGATGGAATAAAACATAGAGATATTCAAAATATGTTTTATTATGGGAAATCTGGATAACGGAAATCATGTCCACAAATTTTGAATTAAATATGATGGGATAATTAATGCTGGAAGTAGGTTCATGATTATTTATTAAGAATACTAGTGTCTTGTCATTAGGTAAAGTGACAGTAGGTTTTCTATTAGTAATCATGGAGGCTTGTGTCATGATGGAAGGGATTGAGCTCATGGGGCTAAACTATAATATTCCTCTATGAGAAAAACGTCTCTCAGTGGTTGCATTATTGTATAATAGCGCCTCTCTTTATTTCACACAAAAACATAATTTATTATATATAGTCTTCACTTGATTCAACATAGAATATCAATAGTACTATTGTCTTTGGGGATTAGGAACAATACATAACAACTTTAAACATTTAATACACATGTTAATTGAAAAATCCTTTTACATGACCACACACATTCCTTCACACTTAGCAGTGCATGGGATAACCTGAGGATGTGCATAAGAACAGAAGGATCCATAAAACCTAGTAATGGGGTAAAACAGGCATAACATGAAAAATACAGTACATGTTATAAAATAGGCATATCAATGCAGTTTAAGAGAAACATGAAGACAAATTCATGATAATGCAAGATTATGATAACATGGAAATGTGGCAACAACATTTAAAAAGATATTATCATAAGACAAGTGTAATTACATATTTATCATGAGTAAACCCCCATTCAACATGAATTATAATGAGGAAACCTCCATTACACTTTCCTTTTCATGATTCATGTATTTCCTAAGGCATTGAAGCACTATCAGGGGGAACCCTTCTTAATCATTTCATTTAATGCAAAAGTGTTCCATGTGGATCATATAACATAGATTCATTAAACCTCATCATTTATTCAAATATAATATAATTTTTATTTCATAAATGAAACTCTATAATCCATAAGTATGTTTGAATAATGATGAATACCATTGATTGATAAATGGGTGTGGTATTCACTACATAATGACTTTGTCTTGGAAAAATGTGATTCAATTTCGACAGCATAACATGGTGAAATAAAAATTAATAAAAATGGTTGATGAAAGATAAAGGGGTGTCTCATCATAGTTACCTAAAATGGAAAGTATAGGGGTCATATAGATACATGTCCCACCATATGTAATGAAATTTATTTTCATAAAACCAATGAATTCTGTGAATCTAATTGAGGAGAGATAAATCCCTTATGAATTTCGGCATGGTAATGGGTGTACATGGGAGGAATTAATGAGATATAAATGGTTCTATAATCATTAAAACATATGTAGGGAAGTATAGGGGAGGTGATGAATCATACCCAAGATTTTAAATTTAAATATATGGGTATAACAACATAAAGAAACTTGGACAAAAAGGAGAGAGGAAGAAATCCATTGGAAGTGTGATCCCAATGGCTTGGGAGAGGCTTGAGAGAGGATTCTTGGAAGATTTGGGAACCTTGGGAGAATTTTTGAGAGAGGGGGTCTTGGTAGGGACGTTCTCTAAAGGTGTTTAGTTATGTTAAGTTAGAGATTGGGTGGTGTTATATAGGAAAAGAGAGGGAATTCTATATTATTTTGGTTTTAGACACTACACATTAAACAAATCAAAACCACTAATCATACCATTGTTTCTTCCAATGGTGTTTTCCATAGGTGTGTGGATAAAATAATTTTATATGTCCAATTTCATATGTTTTTAAAATATTAGTCTTGATTATGTAGAGGTGAGTCACACTCTCAAGGAAATCATTTGAAAATGATGAAATATTTTATATGTCTTGGAGGGTCCACTAAGGCTTTGTAAAATAAATCAACCAAATAAAAAGTCACAATTTTTAATAGTTATATCATATATTTACTGCAAACCCCTTTTATAGAATTTTATTAAATCACTATTTGGTAATTATGATGTCATAAAACAGATTATAAATTTAATCGGTATTTAAATTTTACCTAAATATTTGACTGTCTCAAAAAATTATGAATAATTAACCATTGTATAAATTAAAATTACTTATTCCAAAAATAACTTTCATTTTATCTAAATAATTATCAAAATATGTGAAATTTAACTTTTAAAATAAAAACATACATTTATCGAAAATTCAGGGGTTTTGACAAAAACATGTTTCTATCCTTAATAAGAATTAAAATTGTATTAATAAAAATTTTTTGATCATTTATATTAAATAAAAATTCATTTAGTTTTAATTTATTGTTAAAATATTATTTAATTCCAAAATCCATTAATTCACCAAAATATATTTCTTAATTGAATGTTAACTAAACATACTCTTTGTGTTTGAAAAGCTATTTACAAAGTAACAATAATAAAATAAATTTATATTATTTATTATACACAAAAATAATTCACAAAAACCTAGTTATATAATATTTTACATAAAACCTAATGAAACCTGCATAAGACGTAAGGGTTAGGTTGGTTATGGTGATAGAATCATGGGGTGGCTCTGATAACATCGCTCAGGTCATAATATCTATTAAAATACAATTCTCTTGTAGGTAGTTTCATTCAAGATTAAGGGGTCGATGTTTCTGATATGTCATGGTCAATATCAAAGACCTGTGATGCCACCTCCTTTCTGAGCTATGATAAATGGGCTTCATATAGATAAATTCTAATATAGGCGGCCATTGATTCCTTTGTCTAGAAAAATTTTATTTTTTATAGCCCTATATTTATTCGAATATTGTGATTACTATTAAATGGCTATATTAGTAATGGTAAAGATTGTAAATTGTATTTTAAAATCCAAAAACATAAAACCAAGGAACTGCATGTTTTTTATATAACAATATAACATAATAAGACACTTCATTAGATAAATATGAATTTTCTTAATAAGTTTTTGGGCATTCTAATATTCCCCATCTTAAGAAATTTCTCCCCCAAAATTTCCTTTTCCAACACTAAAACAGAGGTGGGTAACTTGACCTCGTCACTTCCTCTGATTTCCATGTTACTTCTTCCAACTCATTTTTATCCAAAAAAAATTCACGAGGGGCATTGTATTATTTCATAGAACATTTTCTCTAAAATATATGATCTTCTGAAGATTCTTTTCATATGAGAGGACATTCAACAGTGGTACCAGCTCTGTATTGAGAAAATTAAATGGTTCAGGTATGTTCTTCCTCAAGTGTGATATAAAGAATACATCATGTACTTGACATAGGTTTTCTGGGAGTGCAAGCCGATATGCCACTATTTTAATGCGATCGAGGATCTCAAAATGGTCAATATACCTTGGACTAAACTTTAAACACTTCCCAAATCTTGTAACATTATTCCATGGTGATATTAATAAAAATACCATGTATCCAAAATAAAACTCTATGCCTCATCGATGATTATTATCATAGCTCTTTTATCGAATCTGAGTAGCTTTAATTAGTTGTTGGATGGTCTTAACCTTATCCACCTTTTCTTCGACCATTTCTATACCTAGGAGTTTTAGCTCCCCAACATGATATCAACATTCTTCTGTTCTTCACCTCTTACCATAATGGGATTCATAATGATTGATTTGGATTCTTTATTGAAAAGTTTTATTATTAGAGAACTCAATCATAGCATAGTGATTCACTATTCAAATCAATCCTTAAACCAATATTTTAAACTGGTTTTGTAATGAATATTCGAAATATAATAATAAATTGAAATTTATGATGGAATCAATGAATTAATTTTTATTAATTTTTAATAGGGTAATTTTACTTGTTTGGGTGTTTAGATTATAGGAGGAGGTGATTTAGAGAGCTCGTGATGGAATTCAAGAAAAATAGGCCAAACTGTGTGAGATCCCAATCATGCATGTGTACAATTATTTGAACAATTAAGAATATGTGAATACAATTAATCTAAAAATGGATTTATTGGCTAAAAAATGTGGGATAAATTTCTCTAGAAGATCATGAGGCCGAGTTCTTCTATTTGGATGCCCAAAATAGGCCAACAATAGGAAGAAATTTTGGGTGGGCTAGATTGGACAACCCTTTTTTATTTGGGCCATAACTCTAACCTCAAATATCCAATTGGACTAGTTACACCTTTCATGGATATAAAACTAGAAGTTTAACCACTCCATTGAATATCATGAAAATTGAACGTGTTTTGGTCAGTCAACCAACTGGATAAATAATGATTAAAAATTCATTCATGAATAGTGTCCTAGTCCCTTAGGCTCTTGACCTCTTTTGTGGGAAGTGTGATTTTTTTGTCCATAAAATCCCTCCTCACCATAATTATATTAGGTGGGATGACCAGGGCTGAAGTTTCTTCCAATTAGATATTTCTCTTCACCTATTTTATTTCTATCCTCCCTCATGTAATTCTAAACCTCTATGTGATCAATTTGAGGAGTGACCCTTGATGTAATCCCGAGCTCCACACTTATAATATTCATAAGGTAATTTATTTACAGGTTTGTTGTCAATTGTTATTCATTTATACCATATAAAATTTATTTTACTATGGTATGATAAAATAAAAATCATTGAATCAATAATCAACATACTTCCATGCTCAACCTGGATCCTGTGATGATTTGAGTGTGGTTTCCTCTTTTCTCACTCCTCTCTTTCATTAGTGTGCAAATGGATTGCGTCGGATGATAAAATCAAAGATCATGAACCTATTAATATTCATGTTTTTTCTTGTGGAATATTTTTATCATTGACACAAATCTGTTCATCTCATCACATTGTTGATGTGATGACTCTATTGAGTTCTGTTATTTAAATCGATTCATGTATGTTGATTTTGAGAAGTTGCTAATAATCTATATCATTGATCGATCAAATACTATGTGGTATGATAGTAATAACTCGCATACCATTTCTAGTTTTAGTATGTATAAAATCAAGGAATCAATGATCTTTCCCTTTCCCTTGAGAGCAATGACGGATTGAGCATCACGGGACACTTACCTGGGTTGATCCTGATTTCTCCAACCGAGTTCTTTCGGTAGTAATATACTTTAAATTTATATTATTAAAGAAAAAAATCGATGTTTTTTAAAAACTCATTCCCATTTTAGTTTCATAATAACAACCTAATTTTTTAATTAATGATTTAGTGCTCCTTCGAGAGACAACCAACAGTTTCTAATATACTGCAGAAATTCTAGTTAAAAATAAACATCTAATTTGACGCACTCAACAAGGAAATAAAATTTTGATGTCATTTCCCAGGATCCAAGATAATTATTCCATTTATTTAATTTTATTTATTTATTATCTTCTTAATTAGTACTACATTAAATATCTCACCCCCATTTGTATGTTTTTATTTTGGTTTTCTGTTTCAATATTTGGTTGTTCTTTTGAATTCTACCTTCCTTTATATATCTCTCTCTCTCTATATTCTTCTCCATTTATATCTCTATAATTAGTTATTATAAAATTATATTCTCATTTCACCCTTATTAATTGATTATATCCATATTTAATCATAAAGTAACAACCTTCACAAATTATTATGATGACCCGGTCAGAAAACGAAAAACTTCTTGAATTTGACCCGGAAATTGAAAAGACACTTCACAAACAAATCAAGTCATCTATAAAAGGCCAATAAATTAACTCTAATGAACCCCTTATGGAACCTCAAGTGATAATAAACGAAAAAAAAATAAACACAATCAAAACCTATAATATACAGCTACAAATAATCAATCATTAAAAAAACTGACCACCCTGGATGTGGAGTACCATCCTGTGTACATCTGATATCCCAAAGAAGCAGCCAGCATTTAGCAGAGATCAGAACTCATCCACCATCTTCCTAAGTTCCATGGCCTTCCTGGTTAGGACCCTCATAAACACCTTAAGGATTTTCACATATTGTGCTCTACCATGAAACATCGAAATGTCTCTATGGACATAATTAAGTTTAAGGCCTTCCCTTTCTCCATTGATGGTGTAGCCAAAGATTGGATATTCTATTTGACTACCACAATTGGGGGCTTGAATGACCTGATAAATCAATTTTTAGAGAAGTTATTCTCTTCCACTTGAACATAATCAATTAGGAAATAAATTTGCGTCAGTAGGAAATCACAAGGAGAGACCCTTCATAAATTCTAGGAATGATTCCAATGACTCTGATCAAGCTACCCCCACCATCAGATTAGATAAAAAATATTATTACAAAAATTCTATGAGTGATTTATCCCCATGGATCGGGGAATGATTGATTTGGTAGATTTTTGTTCCTTTGTTTATAAAACTCATTCCTCCACTCATGGTTTAATAGCCAACATAGCTCAAAATGCACAACAATTTGGTACGTGAGATATTGAACCAACTCGAGGAGTTCATGAGGTAAGTCATTAACCTCTAGAACAATACATAGATAACAATATTGATGAGATTAATACCCTTCTAAGGAAATTATCTCAAGAAAAAGGTAACTCAAAATCTCATCTTATTCCATTACATTGTTGTATTTGTTATAAAAATTCTCAATTTTTTGACCAGTTCCCACAACATCAAGAATCACCCAAGTCTTTTGCAGCTATGTTCCCAGGGTGTCCATTCCAACAAGATCCTCCCATCATGAAATAACAATTCAGGCCAAATCAAAATCACATGTGGCAAGCAAAACCATAGTACCGACAAATAAGAAACACAAGCTACCCAAAACAGAATTGGTATCAACAAGGAAAGGGTATAAAAAATTATTATACCTCAACTTCTAAGAATATTCCTCATCCTCCTCCAAAATATGTACCACGCCTCAAAGACATGGTGAAGCGTATATAATCCCAAAACCTCCAGTTCCAACATACCACACAATCAGTAACTCAATACCTAAGAACTGAACTAGGGAAATTAGAAAACACCATCAGTGAGCTTACTATGAAAGGTTCAAGACAACTACCATCCCAACCCATTGTCAATCCTAAGGACAAAGGTAATGAAAATGAAGTTACAAAACACAGTGGTAAATAAGTCACTTCTTCTACTGATTTTTTATAATAGGTATGTCCCCCTCTTGAAGACTCTCTTTCCCAACCCTAAAAACTTTCATGTAATGAAAAACAAGACAAAAAGGGTAATCGAGTTATCATTGATTTTTCAAATGAACAAACCATTCCTCTTCTATTCCCCCAAAGACTCTCTAAATCTAAGAATAATTTTGATAATGATATAGATAATTAAATAATGGATACATTTAAAAAAGTTCATGTTAACATTCCACTATAGGATGAAGTTTAACAAATCCCTTGATATGCCAAATTTAATAAAAATATTTTCACCCATAGAAGGAGACAAAAGGATAATGAGAAGGTCAACTTGGGAAGGAATGTCTCGGCCTTGATTCAACCAGCAATGTCAACCAAATGAATAGATCCAGGCACATTCACAAAATCATGTACCATAGAAGAGACCTGGTTTTATGATGCTATTCTAAATTAAGGTACTTCCATTAATGTATTTCCTCACTCAATGTACACTTATCTACAGGTTGGAGAGGTAAAACCAATGTAAATTTTTGTAAACCATTCCAACCAATGTACTACACATCCAATAGGAGTGATTGAGGATGTCCTTTAATGGGTGAAGAATCTCATCTTCCCAGCTGATTTCTACATTCTTGATATAAAAGATACCGGAACACCAGGATGCGCTCCTCTTATACTTGGGAGGGCATTCCTTAAAATAGAAATGATAATAATCAATATTCACATTGGTAAGGTGTTCATGGGGTTTGGTGGATAAAAGGTAAGTTTTAACATCCTTGAGCCTATGAAACACCCCATTGAATAGCACTTTGCACTTCTAGTATATTTGATGGAAGTGCTCTCAAATGATACACACACATAATTATCTCCTCAACCTATAATCTGATTAATTTTCCTCTTCATCACCCTTGGATTATTTGATTTTTTATTCAAGTTTTCAATGTTTTGTAGGTTTGGAAAAGTGTAAATTGTGTTTTTTAATTGATGAGTGTGTTCATTCTGAGGTACCCATGATTGCCGATGATTCTAGAAATTTGATGTCAATAGATTTTGTATCATTAGAGAATAAACATGAGTGGATAGATAGTTTAATGAACCTAAATCTTCCTAAATCCCCTCCCACCATCAATAAAGCACTGGTGTTAGAACATTAAAAATATCCGTTGAATTTAAAATATGTATATCTTGAGGGTATTGACCAATTTCCAGTCATTTTTTCCAATATCCTCTATCCAAAATAGGTATTGAAACTGCTCAACCTCTTGAGAGAGTGAAAAAAGGAAATAGGATGGAAATTGGTAGATATTATATGGATCAGACCATCAATTTATATGAACTATACACTTTTTTATGATGAGGCTAATCTTGTGATTCAATCTCAACATCGGTTGAATCCAACTCTCCATGAACATGTAAAATTAGAAGTTAGTAAATTACATGTTATGGGGATCACTTATTCTATATATGATAGTAAATGGGTTAGCCTAGTGAAAATTGTTCCTAAAAGAGAGGAATAACAGTTATGTCAAATGAAAAAAATGAATTGGTTTCAACACTTGTGCAAAACAGTTGGCGAGTCTATATTGACTATTGTCGACTGAATCAATCCATGTAGAAGGACCAATTTCCTCTACTTTTCATTGACCAAATGTTTCAACTATTGAATAGAATGTCCCAATATTGTTTAATTTATGTCTATTCGGGTTATTCCAAAATCCATATAGCCCCTGAGGATCAAGAAAAGACAACATTTACTTGTCCATTTTGAATATTTGCATATATAAGGAAGCCATTTGGTCTATGTATTCTCCCAGTACATTTCATCAATGTGTGTTGAGTATTTTTCTATGTACCTTGAGAGTTGTATTGTAGTATTTATGGATTATTTCATGGTTTATGGTTCTTCTTTTGTTGAATGTTTTGAACACCAAGGTTCATTCCTCCACAGCTTCATTAAAAAAGATATTGATTTAAATTATGAGAAATGTCATTTTATGGTTGAGCGAGGGAAAATTCTTTGAAATTTAATTTAAAATATAGGAATTAAAGTTGATATATCTAAAATTGAATTAATTTTAACCCTTATATATCCAAAAAGTGTTAATGATGTGCGATACTTTTAGTGAATGCGGGTTTCTATAGTCGATTAATTAAATACATTTGTAAGATTGCACTTCCATTCTCCCGATTGTTGAAAAAAAGATTCTGAGTTTGTGTTTCATAAAAATTGTGAGGATTCATTAAATTCACTAAAAAGGTGTATCAAATAACCTCCAATCATCCAACCACCAAGGCGTAATCTCCCCTTATATATTATGTGTGACGCCTCTAACTTTTCAGTTGGGGAAGATTTATCACAAAGGATTGAAAAGGCCCCTCATGTAATTTCATATTACTGACGTACCCTTGACCCTGCCTAGGTAAACTAAAAAACCACTGAAAAATAACTCCTTTATATTGTGATTTATATGAAAAAATATCATTCATATATTCTAGGGTCAAAATTTATTGTGTTTTCTAACCATTCCTCCATTCTATTCCACTTAACGAAACCTGATGTGATGCCCCACCTCATATGTTGGATTCCCTTCCTCCAAGATTTGACCTTTTGATTAGAGATAAGAGGGAGTAGAGGATGTTTTATCTAACCACATTAGTTGTATTTCTCCACCACTGGACCATCGTGCCAACTCATCTCCTCCCATTGTGGAATTCATCCATTATGATAACCTTTGTGATATTGTGGACCTTACCCCCAACTATGCAGACCTTGGGAATTTTCTAGCAACATATAGGGTCCCTACTGAATTCATCACATCCCAATCCCATAGACATAAACATGATTCTCTATGGAACATTTGGAAGGACAAATATTTTTGGGGAATTTGTGGTGACCCAGTATTTCAGTGGTGTGTCCCTGACAATGAGTTCACCTTTGTTTTGATATTCTGTCACACTTTGTCTTGTGGGGTCCACTTTGTCTCTCAAAAACCATCTCTAAATGATGTCGAATGAGGAACATATTAGAAAATATTGTATAGGGATTCCAATATATTTTAATGTTCATGTAGTTGTTGTTAATTCATAGGGAATATCTCCAAGAGGAATGAAATGTCCCAACTTCCGATGTTATTCTTTGAAATCATTGATGCATGGGGAATTGACATCATGGGACCTTTTCTAAATTCATTTCGCTTCATGTATATATATTTTTTCTATGGACTATGTGTCTAAATGGGTGGAAACAATTTCTACTAGGATTGATGAATCTTGAGTTGTTGTTGATTTTGTGATGTCCCAATTTTTTCTATTTGGTTTTCCAAGATTAATCGTTAGTGATTAGGGTTTTTATTTTTGAAATTGCAACATGGAAACTTTTCTTCGTATGTATGGGTTTGATCATAAAGTCACCACTAGATATCTCCCCAAAACTAATAGACAAGCATAAATCTCATATCAGTAATTTATGAGAATCACGGAAAAAATGGTACAAGACAACATGAAATATTGGAGTTTGTGCTTGGATGATGCACTTTGGGCATACCTTACAGATTTTAAAACCACAATAAGAATTTCACCATACAGAATTTTATTTTGGAAAAGAGTGTCACCTCCTGGTATAGATAATACATAGTGCATATTGGGATTTTAAACAATGTAATATTGATCTTTTAGATTCCGAGGATCAAAGGAAGCTACAGAATCAAGAGTTAGAAGAAATTCAACATGATGCATATGAGAACCCCCAAATCTATAAAGAGAAGAATGTGGCTATCCATGACAGCAAGATTCATTAGTGTAAGTTCTATATTGGTGAGAAGGACCTCATGTACAATTCAAGGCTAAAGCTCCACCCAGGTAAGTTCATTCTTGATGGATCATCCCTTATACTATTACTAATGTTTACCCTTTTGGTAAAATAGAGATTTTTCATGAGCAGAGTGGACAGAGTCTTACCATCAATGGGCATCAACTTAAACAATTCATTGAGGACTTTACAAAGAATTCGGTGGAGGAAATCAACAGTATAGTAGCAATATGCCAGTGAAACACTCCAGGTTTTATCCTTCCTTCTAACATTATCAATTATTAAAGTGAGGCCACGGCACATTCATAGTGTGGGGGTGGATACATTTCTGGGTTCATTATGATTTTCATTGTCTTTCATCTTTCTTCTCTTTTCTCCTTCTTTATGGTATTTTCACTTCTCACCATATATTTGGGTTTATTAGTATTTTCATTATCTTTCTTTTTTATTCTCCTTTTTGCCTTCTTTATGGTATTTTTATGCCCCCCATTATGGTCACTAAATCAAGGAACTTACTAAAAATGCATGTTGAATTTTTAGATTCATTGTTTTTTTAAAATTTTATGAAACATTTATATATTCTTAAATGAATATTTTTTTGAATGTAACATCATGGAGTGATTTTTAGTGAATTCTTTTCTTTCAATGATATAAATGGTTTTATCTATATAAAACCACTGAGATGATTGATTCCCCTTGTGTGAGTAGTTTTTGGGAAAAAATTGTCACTAATATCACAACACATTTTTTGCACCAAACCACAAAGAGTGATAATTTCATAATTAATGTAAGTTAATTATAATTTAGGTTAATATTTTTTAGATTAAATTAATGATTAAATATGTTTGTTCCTTTTCCGGTCTGTTTCATTTCTCTACCGGAGTGACTTATAAGTGTGTACCTGATATCCCACTATTACACACCCTCAATAAAATTGTTTAGTGTCTTGGGTAGGTCAAAAACTACTGCTCCTCAACCTTTTATCTTGTTATAACGATTACAATTAGTATTTTGATGAGTTCAAACAATGGTTGAGAGATAAGTGTGAAATTTGATCCAAATGAAACATTTGAAAAAAACAAAAATAATAAATGAGTGGAGTGATGAAATGTGAAACATATGGGGATATCTAGGTCAGGATCTTATGGTTTAACATCTAAAAATTCTTAAGTGAGTTGGTCTAGAAATATGATTGAAATATATATAGGGCTAGATTGGTGACAAAAATCATTTAAGCAGAAAAATGATAAAATAACCAATATTTATTGGATTGAAAGTGGAATGAATAGCATGGAATGGTTTTCACACACACATAGAGAGTTAGTGGAAATGTTTAATTTCTAATTATTTTCTAAAATTTTTACCATGAATCTCATTTAATTTTATTGTGATATGATTTATGAGACTTCTTTTTCCATTATCACTAGGAATAACTTCTAAGTGTGGTTTGTGCATTTTTCACATTACATTAATGAATATAGATTTCATAAAATATTAAAACATAATGATGTTGGGAATATATACATGTATCACTTTTTTGATATGTTATTTTTCCTAGGATTGCAAATGTTTAGGTGTGGGGGTGTGATCGTAGAGCGATTCACTATTCAAATCCAACCATACACCGATATATCATACTTGTTTGGTAATGTATATTAAAAATATATTAATAAATTTCAAATTATTACTGAATAAATTAATTAATGTTTATCACAGTTTAATAGGTCAATTTTTCTTTTTTTGGTTTTTACATTGTAGGAGCACGCGATTTGGAGATCTCGTGATGGAATTCAAGCAAATTGGGCCAAACTGCTTGAGAGCCCAAGCCTGCTTATGGACAATTATTTGTACTGTAGATAATCCGTGCATCCAAATGGACTAAAAATGAGTTTATGAGTCTAATGAAATGTAGGATACATTTCTCTAGAAGATCAATAGGAACAATTAATCCATTTGGATGCAAAAAATAGGCCCACAATATTAAAAAAAATTGGGTGAGCCAGATTGGACCACCGTTCTGTATATGGGCCATAACTCCGGCCTCAAAGATCCAATTGGTCTATTTCCACAACCCATGTACATATAGGTAAAACTAACACCTCTACACTCACTTTCATGACAATTTAACGCATATGGGTCAGTTAACAAGCCTGATAAATAAGGATTAAAAATCTATCCTGAAATGTGACTTAGTCCCTTAAGCACTTCACCTCTTTTGTGGAAGGTGTGATGTTTTTTCCTATAAAATCACTCCTCCCCCTCATCCTCTCAGGTGGAAAAACCATGGGTGAATGTTATTCCAATTAGATATCTCTCTTCACACATTTTATTTCCCTTATCCTTCATATACTTCTATACCACTTAATGATCAATTTGGGGAGTGTCCTTTGTTGTAATCCCGAGCTCCACACTTGTAATCATCATAAGGTAAATGATTTCCAGGTTTTTTGTGAATTGGTATTCATTCAATCCTTATAAATTTGTGTTTATTCTGGTATGATCAAATACATATCAATGTAAAAATAATCCACATTCTTCCATGCATAACCAATATCTTGTGATGATTTTAATGTGGTTGCCTCTTTTCTCACCCCACCCATTTCTGAGTGTGAAAATGGATTGTGTCGGATGATAAATTCTTGGAGCTTGAACGTATGAATATTAATGTTCTTGTATTATGGAATATTTTTATCATTGACACAAATCTATTAATCTAATAACATTATTTATATGATTCCTTGATTGATTGTTGTTTTTTACATCCATTCATGTTGGTTGATTTTGAGTGGTTGTCGATAATCAATATTGGTGATCGATCAAATCCTAGGTGGTAAACTAGTAAAAACTCACACTCCATTTCTGGGTTTGGTATATATAAAATCATGGAATTAATGATCCTTCCTTTTACATTCATATCATTGATGGATTGATCATCAAGGGACACTTACCTATGTTTATCCTGATCTCTCCGACCTATTTCTTTCAGTAGTAATATTAATTCAACCTCTGTTCTTAAAGAAAAAAAACCCATGTTTTAAAAAACCACATTCCCATTTTTTGTTTCTTAATAAAAACCAAATTTTTTAAATAATGATTTAAGGCTCCTTCGAGAGAAGACCTTGAGTTGCTACTATATTTCATAAATTCTAGATAAAAATAATCATCTAATTTGACATGCTCGACAACACGATCACTGAACCGCAAGAAGATGTTTATTTTATCCTCCTTTGATGTCCATGGATCATGATCTCAATATTACCTCAGGTTTTTGGATATTATGGTCAGATTGGCCATTATATTGAGGATGATAAGTCGTATTGAAGCTTAGCTCAGTATTCGGAGCGTGTTGTAGACTCTTCCAGAACATATAGGTGAATCTTGGATCTCGATCAGATATAATCTATAGTGGTACTCCATGCAACCTTACCACTTAAATAACATATATCCATTCTAGTAGATCCAATGAGAGACCCTCTCTAGTTTCAATGAAGTGTGAAGTCTTTGTTAGACGATCCACAACAACCCATACATCATTGTTTTCTTTGTATGTCTTCAGAAGCTTAATGATAATGTCCATGGTGTTGTTCAACCATTTCAATGCTGGTATGGGTTATTATTTCATCATCCCCTTAGACTTTTTCCTATTACCCTTCACTTGCTGACATACCAAGCACTATCATATATACTCATTTATCACCTTCTTCATGTTATCCCACCAAAAATACTCTCATAGTTCTCAATACATTATTTTGTTTATTGGTGAATAAGGAAATTCAAACTATGTGCATCATCTAAAAGATCTTTATTTAACTCCAGACATGTTGAAACACATAATCTTGGCACAAATCATATAATTCCTTCTCAATTAACATTGATCTTTGAGGATTTATACTTTTTACTTTTTTCTAAATTCCCTCATCATCCTTTTGAGCATCCTTTAACCTTTCAAAAATAGGCAGTTGAGAAATCATTTGCGAAAGGATTGATGAAGTTCCATTCTTTATGATTCCCATCTCCATATTCATCAAATCTAAGATTATTGTATCATTTTAAATTCACATCAATGATTGAATTGATGTGTCCCTTCTATTTAGGTCATCTACCACCTTGTTTCATTTCCCAGGGTTGTAATATATTGAGTAGTCATAGCCTTTGATCAGCTCTAACCATCTATGATGGTTCTTGATCATCTCTTTCTATGTGAATATATACATGATGATTTTTTGATCCATATATATTACACACTTCTCCCCAAAGAGTTAATGTCACAATATTCTTAATGTGAAGATTACTGTATCTGACTACAGATCATGTGTAGGATAGATTTTCTCATGAACAGTCAATTTTCTTTGAAGTATAGGGAATGTCTTTTTCATTTTTCATCAATAAATATCCGATTTCCTTATTTGAATCATCACTAAATACCACAAAACGATCTCCACATGTCAGTAGTGTGACCAGGGCCATAGTGATAAGCCTCCTTTTCATCTCGTTGAGGTTATCACTACATTAATCACAATATGAAAACTTAACTCCCTTTTGAGTAATCGTGGTAAGAGGGTTTTAAAATCATGGGAAATTTTTCACAAATTTGTGATAATGTCTAGATAACCCTAAAAATAAACTAATATCCTTTATCTATGATGGAATCATACATCCCTTAATTGCAGTTGCCTTGGATGGATCCACAGATATCCCATTGCTTTTGATGATATGACCCATGAATGAGGCTTCCTCAAACTAGAACTCACACATTCTATAATTTTCATAGGTTTTCGCCTTTCACATGGTCTCTATTACAGTTCTTATATACTCTTCATTCACCCCCAATATTTTGGTGTATATTAGAATATTGTCTATAAAGACTACCAAAAAATTTTCAAGGTAGTATCTAAAAAATTGATTCATTAAGTCCCTGATGATTTTTGTAGCATTAGTGAGTCCTAAAGGAATTACTAAGAATTAATAGTGCCGGTATCTTGTCAAAAAATTAGTCTTGTGCATATCCTCTTTATTAACCCTTACTTGGTAATATCCCAACCACAATAGTACCTTAGAGAATTATTTTTCTCCACAAAGCTATTAAAAAAAGTCATTAATTCATTGTAGAGGATAGTTGTTATTTATCGTGAATTTTTTGTGCTCACGATAATCAATGAAAAGGTTCATTCAACCATCCCGCTTCTTGATGAAGAGGATTGGTTCACCCCATAGTGAAGCATGTAGGCATATAAACCCTTGATATAGATTCTCTTATAGTTGTTTCTTGAGTTCCTCAATCTCTAAAAAAGTCATTATATATGTATTCTTGGATATTGGAAATTCCCCATGTCTAAGATCAATAGAGAATAAAAAATCACATGAAGGAGGAAGAAAAGGACATTCCTCGAGAAACGATTAAGCGAATTCCCTCATAATAGGCATGTATTAAAGGATATTTTATTCCTTAGACTTGTTCATCTAAGAAAGATATGGATGCTCCTTAGGAAAAAATATCCATGCTTGATCTGATGGTGTTAAAGATGATTAATCCTCCTCATTGCACTTGTATAGAATCAGGGGTCAATTATCCATATAGAGCGTTATTTCCCTCTCAAGGAAATTTATGTTGGCTCTATTTTGGGAAGTCAAACCCATTCCATGAATTGCATCAAATTCCACTAGAGGGATTATGAATAGATTCACTGGGATGTTCAATCCAAAAATTCGGACAGTTGAAGAGTTGTATTCATGGGAGGAAATATTTTTTCCATTATTCGTTCTCATGGACATGTTTACTTCCCTGATTTATGGTGGTTTTGGGATTGTTCTACTAATATTTTGGAATATAAAATAATGCGTAGAACTATGAACAATTACCCTAAATTTCAGTTTTTGATTATGGTTCTACCGTATCCAATATAGAAATGGGATGAGCACTTTTAGAAATTATTCAAATAATGGGGAATACAATGACATTATAGAGAAAACCTAAAAATTACATTGATTTCATTAACTTATCAATTTATAGGCTTCAATATATGTTATCAATGATCTACTTTCCAAAATATATTATTAGGGGAATTTTTTTATTCCCATAATAATGGTTCAAAATTATCTTATGAATTTATAAAATCATATCCACATGGATTTTCATAACCAAGACTGAAACAAGACACATTTACATGCACCATTTCCCAATCGTTTCAAGATAAAAACATTGTTTTCAGGTTATACACCTAGATACATCTGTGCTAGAGCCACCTTTATCGGTTCATATCCAGAAAGGGATATATTTTATTAATAGACTACATAATAAATACTCACCACAATTTAGGGATTTTTGGTTCATATACTTATTATTATTCATATAGAATTTACTAGGGTTTTTATAAACCTAATCCCAATAATAACTAAACATATCCTCTAATACAAACTATAACAACCATTCTCATTATTTCACACACAAGAATAATTTATGAAATAAAATATTCACTTGATACAACATAGATGATCAAGATGTCTTGGGTCTTTATGGGATTGTAAAATTACATTAAAAAATTAAACATGAAAGACACATCTTTATTGAAAACATCTTTTAGATGACCACAAACATTCCTTCATACAAAGCATTAATTTGGATAACTTGATGACTTGCATAAGAAAAAGTTGATCTATAAAGCCCAGTAAGGGATTAAAAAAGTACTATCATGAAGGAAATAGTAAATATTAGGAAATAGTCATATCAATGGACCATTAGTGAAACATTATAACAAAGTCTTGATATAGCTTGATTATCATAACATTGAATTGTGGAAAAAACATCTAATAGGATGTTAGCATGATCTACGGATCATTGCACATAGAGCAAGAACAAACCCTCATTTCAATTGAATTATATTCATTAAAAATTATTTTTACTTGAATTATCTTGAGTGTAAACTCATTACACATGACGTATCATGATACTAGTCTTTACCCAAAGCATTAAGAGTGATATCAGGGTGCGCCATTCCTAATCGTTTCATTCCATGCATAATTGTGCCACATGGATCATATAACATGTATTAATTAAACATCAAAATTTATTAGACAATATAAGAATGTGGAATTCATAAATTAAACACTCTAATAAATAATTATATGTGAATAATGGTGAATAACCTTGATTGAGAATCGGTAATGGTATTCACTACATAATGACTTTGGTTAGGAAAATAGTGGTGCAATATAGGCAGCATAACAGCTTGACATAAGAATTCATAAAATTGGTTTATGGGAGGTAAAGGGTTTTCTCATAATATTACATTAAATGGAAATTATTGAGGTCAAATAGATACATGTCCCAACATATGTAATGGAATTTATACTAATAAAACAGAAAACATTCTTGAAGGGAAATGAGAACAGAGAATTCTGTTACAGAATTTTGGCATGGTGACGGGTGTAAATGGGAGGCATTATTAAGAGAGAAAGGGGTCTCTATTCATAAAAACAAAATAAGGTAAGTATAGGGGAGGTTTTAAATCATACCCTAACATTTTTAATTGAGAATACAAGGGTATCAAAACATAAATAAACATGAACAAAAAATGAGAGAGGAAAAAAAATTCTTACATGGAAGTGTGATCACAACTACTTGGGAGAGGATTGAGAGAAGATTATTGGGAGATTGGGGTGACTGTGAGTATTTTAGATAAAGGATTGTAGGGTATGGACATTATCCGTGGAATTTTAGTGAAGAGAAGTTGGAGCATGGGTGGGTTTATATATGAAAAGAGAGGGAATTCATTATTATTTGGGTTTTGGATGATACAAATTATACTAATGAAATCAAAAAACCATCCAATGGTTTTTCACATGATTTTCTCCAAAGGGGAGTTAAAAACAAGATTTTATAAGCCCAATATGTGAAATACGTTAAATATTAGGCTTTCTTATGTGGAGGTGAGTCACACGCACAAAGAAAACAATTTTAAATGTTAAAATGTTTTATCAGTAATGGTGGTTCCACTATGGTTTCTAAAATAATTCAAAAAAATATAAAATCACATTTTTCATAGGTAAAACATATATTGTCCGAACATCCATTTTATAGTATTTTATTATATCACTATTGGGTCGTTATGATGTCACAAAATAGATTGTAAATTTAAACTCTATTTACTTTTTTACCCAAACATTCGGCTGCCATGGAAAATTATGAAAAATTCACCTTTTAAAAATTTCGACATCCTGATTCCAAAAATAATATTCAATTTATCAACATATATTTCTAAATATTTTATTTTTTACTTTTAGAATTAAAACTGATATTTATCAAAAAGTCATGGGTTTTGAAAAAACAGATTTCCAACCTTAATAAAAATTAAAATTGTATTCAAAAAAAATAATAGGATCATTTATATTTAATAAAAATTAATTTAGTAATAATATTTCATTAAAATATTATTTATTTCAAAATTCCACTAATTTATTAAAAAATAATTTTTAATTTAATATTAACTAGAAATATTTTTTGTGTTTTAAAACCCATTTAAAAGTTAGTACAATAAAATAAGTGTATATTCTTAATTCTATACCAAACTAATGCACATAATAATAGTGGTAGGGAATTGTTAAATTACCCCTTATAACACACGAATAAGACCTAATGGTATGCTATGCGATGGTTATAGACTCCAGGGGTGGCTTGGATAACATCACTCATGTGGTAATATCTATTAACTTCCACTACTCCCATAGGCTGTGTTGTTCATGCTAAACATATTGAATCTCATCTCTGGCTTGGTCTAGAGAGAGTCTCAGTGACACCACCACTTTGCTGTGCTCCGACAAATGGGATTAGTATGGAGGAATTATTTTTTATGAGTTGAATGAATCCTTTATCTGAGTAAATTAGATTTGTTAAAGCACTATATTTATACTAATAATATGATCACAGTTACATGGATATATTTCCAATGGTAGAAATTCATAAAGATATATTAAAATACAAAAGCATAAAACCAAGTAAGTGCATATGTTTCACATAACCATTTTACAAAATAATACACTAAATTATTTCAAGAGGAATTTTCATTAATAAAATTTTGGGTCATTACATAGTGGCTCAAAATAAAAATTTCTTCAACAAAAATTCTAAGTGGGGTCCTTTCTGATCAGTTTATCATAGTTTCCAAAATTGGCATGAATTGGGAAATCGAGAGGAGTATCTCAAAAAAGTTTATGGGATAAAAATGACCCAGACATCAAATTTATGATGTGTATTGGGTGGAAGAGGGGATTTTAAAATGGTTTTTGGAATACATTGTGGGTACATCATCAAGTTGTGTATAATTATTTAGCCAAGAATATTTTTCTCTGGATACATAATTGGGTAAAATAAACCATATATGGAATTTGATGAGGAATAATGATGTAATATGGACATCATATTCATTTAATAAGATAATATATTCTTTAACTCCCCAATTTTGTTGAGTTTATAATGGATAGACCATTCACTATTCAGTTTAAGTACATTTGGTAAGGACCCCATGTATTGTACTTAAATATAATATGGTAAGAAGTTAATTTCATTCATTTTATCATGCTGATAGAATGACTATGTTTCAATGAAATGTTAGTTCATATGACTATTACCATAATAAAATTATTTTTATAAAACCTATATCATGAATGGGAGAATTATTGGCCTCAAATCCATGACAGGTTTTCAAAGAACGTGACATCGATGAGGGGAAATTAAAATGATGGAATTGGGTTTGATGGTAATTTTTTACACATATTGTCTAGTGAGTATTATATCAAAATAAGATCCATAGATAATAGGGAAAACTGAACACTTGTAATGATATCTTGTTGAGAGAGGAATTTTTATATTTAATGACTCGTTAATGATGAAATTTATGCCAATGAACCCTACATAGATCCAAATTCTTTTTGAGAGGGATGAACATGATACATTATGGACTAATCCATGACAAAGGAGAATATCATGATTGTATAGGTTGAAATAAAGGTAATTTCTATATCAATCCATTGGATTACATGTGAGACAATTATCTCAATAAGTCTCTAACATATATCATGATCTTGTGTCAGAAAATAATTCAATGGAGTGCAGTTCACTAAAAATATTTAAGGTCTTATAGGATGAACCATACTTGTTATATTGTTCATAATCATACATCAAGTACTTTTTTAATGTGAAGACAAATGTCATGTGAAAAAAAAATTACATCTAGATAAAATTATTAAAAAATGAATTCTTGTCATATATTTTAACATCATGTGACAAGGAATTCATTATATTTTTTATAGTTATGTAGCTAGAATTTTGTTCACCCTAATTTTTGATATGGGTAATATCGTGTGTGTGAATAAAAGTTTCCATCCAAAATCCCAATGATGATGTTAGTGATTCATAGTGTGTGAAATAAGGTTGATTTGTAATACTACTTATTCCATTCATGGGTTAAAATAGAGGTTGTAGTTGTTTATTCAATTCAATGTCATAACATGAGAAAAATATTATGAATTATTTAGAGACATAAAAATGGTTTTGATAGTAATTGGACGGATATAATTCATTTTGAATTATAAAAAACACATCAAAGTGATGATTAATAGAAATAAAAATTAAAAATGTGTAATGGGGTAGGAATTAATACATGATGTGTGAATTTTAAATTTTTTTGGATGAACCGAGTTTTGTAATTGTGGGATTTACTAAAAATTTAATGTTTTGGGAATAAATCCATGAATTTTTCTAATAATAAGGTCTATGTATAGATATAAATCTTAATTAGGGGTATGTAATTTTATTATTCAAATAAAGGATCAAAAAAAGTATAGGAATCAATGGATAAATCATGGATTGGTGCATTGAAATGAAATTGTAATTTCAATTTCGGTATAACGTGCATAGTCCATACATTCCTATATAACATATAAGTACAATTGTAAAGCCATGAATATTAATCTATTATAACATGCCCCCTATAATGATCAACATATTACATTAGGTGTGGGAAGGTCATTTTTTAAATAGATCAGGCTCTTATTCCATGAATAATTAACGAAATGGAAATATTTTCTCAAATAATATGAAAGAAAATTCATTTTGGATGATATTTTAGGGACAATAAGAAGTGATTCAACATTTTACTTGTGTATTCTTATTGGTGAAATCGTGTAATGAGATAGTCGATATGTACACTGGAATCCAACGAGATAGATCTAGATCATATATAAATGGAATGGTTGGTTATAAAAAATGACCACAATTCATTCAGTTTAATGTCATGCAAAAAGGAAACTAATGGTATGAAACTTAATATAGTTTTGAATGAACCTATACAATTGAATTTTACATTATGTATAATGTATGTGGAGAACTAGAAAGAAATTAGGAAATTATTTTGTTACAGATAGGTGTCTTGTACTTTAAGGTCATGAGATAAATATGATGACTATGTAGTATAATGTATTATTATGAAGATGTATTGTGGGAAGTATAATGACGTGTGGAATAAATTTTTTATATGCCAAGGAAATTTATTATGATCCTATATTCCATGAGTAAAATCAATATGATTTTTTATGCACCCAAAATATGAATTTAGGAAAACACTATATATCACAGTGTATGGGAATTAATCCCTTCAATGTTTTAAATTATATAATTTTTAGAGTATATTAGAAAAGACATGATTTGAATGAAAAGAACTAAATAACAAGGATAATTGAGTATTTTTGTTGTAGTTTTAAAGTTTAATCTACTTTTAAATCTTATAAATAAATATGGAACATACATAGGATGGGTTATTATTTTTTATTATTCCATTGATTTATGGAAAAAAATCGATGCAATGGTGGGAATTCCACATGGATGTGGTTCTCATGTATGAAAATTGGGCTATAAATAGAGGGGTTATCTAACTAGTTTTATGTCATGCATGATGGACCATATGTCATGAAATTTAATGTCTTTGTGATAATATGATACTCTTAGAAGTTTAGAGTTGTGTATCGTGGATTTATTTAATGATGTTTAATTTCATGTGTTGTGGACATGTCAATGTAGTTTAATGTCATGTGGAAGGGAAATTTGTGATATGTAGTTGAGGGTCTCATAGCTTAAAACTGGATTTCGAAAAATATTTTGAAATAATAATTCATTCTAAGAAGATTATGAATGACTCGTATAAATGAATCCTGAGTCTTGGGTTTCGGTAACTCTAACATCGCATTTTATATCTCTTTTTGAGTCTTTATATAAAAATGAACCATCCTTTTATCGTATATCATAAATAAATGTAACACCCCGAGATTCCACGATACGCTTCTCTTTCAATAATGCAGTAGCTTCCATTGTATGCAAGTTTGAGATTCTAACACACCGCGACCAATCAAAATAGCCATTATGAATATTAATACCCACTTTTTGAAATTATATATATTATATATTTAAAAAAGGACTTCATTTTTGTATTCGTAATATCAAAATTACCATAAGTTGAATTTTTTGTAATTTTATGAGAACTTCCAATTTTTTATGAATAGTGAAAAATGCTTAAAACCACTTTTCTAATCAAAATAATTTATATTGATAAATTATACTATTGAGTGGTTTTAATGTATAATTATAATATATTTTTACCATTTTATCCAATGTTGGTAATTAGAATTAATTTAACATTGAAATTGTACATGAACAATTGTCAATCTTTTGATAAATATTATTTCATAAAAACACGCTATTTGTTGTGACAGTGGGAATTAATTATTAAATTAATCAATGAAACATATATTTTTTAAAAAATTTTAAAATAGACATAATTTTTGAATTCGTAATATCAATTATATCTTATGGTGAAATTTTTGGCATTGTTCGGAAAAACATCAATTTTTGATGAATAGTGAAACCACTAAGTGATAGTTAAAGACTAATTTTTCATTTAAATGAAACATTACCACTTCTGTGATTTGATTTTAAAAAATCCAAAATACGTGGTTGTCATTAGGATGTTAAATGTGGTTCAATGGGATTAAAATAATTTTTGGTGAATAGAAACCTTTAAGTTTAATTAATCGCGATTAAAGGTAATTAGTGAAATTTAATGTAAAAATGATATTATAAAAATATGAAAATACATTTACACTTGTCCTACCCCTATTCGATGAGTCATGGACGACCAAGAAAATCCATGGGTCAACTTGGGGACCCCATGGAGCTACTTTGGTAGGAAAATGACATTGAAAACTTTTTATTTAATGTTAAAATAAAAATGTCACAAACATGAGTTGTTTTACTAAAACAATTTTTAAATGTGGTTATACAAGTCATATTTTTTACTATAAATATTAATTATAAATATAAAACGATTTTCTACATCATGATACTTTTTTTATAATTATTAGAAATTAAATAAATTATATTATTTATGACACCATGATGATGAAGTGATTATCTCATTAATTGACGATTTAAATAAAATAAAAAGATAATGTAACATTTAAGACATAAACTTGTCAAAAACTTATTGGATGAGTATATTTATAACCCTTAACACCTTATCCTAGAAATATATATTTGTGGGACCTTTAAAATCTGACACTCATTATATAATAAAGTAACATTTCATGACTTTCCAAGAGTGCCCCTCATTTCCTCTTATAAATGGCCCCCACCATTACCACCTTACTCACACCTTCAAAGCCTTTTGGCTCGGCCAACCTAGGCCCAAATACTCTCTCAACTTCCCTCTATTACTACTTGAAGACTCAATTTAGGCAGAATTCTTCCCATGGAATCCTTTGGCTCAAATCAAAAAGAGTTACCCGTTTTAAAAGTAGTGTTTTCTCTTGTGTTCTTATGTTTTATTTTGCTTCTCCAACACCCTAAACTATTTTTATTAATTTCTTTTGTAACAACACCAGTATCATAAATATACTAGTATGTTTTTATAATAAGGATTCAAGCTACACTTACACACACCTACATATAATGGTTAAATAACATACTGTTTATGTGGATGTCGAATTTCAGTCTCATGAAACAATGATTGATCAACACTCATATAACACCTTAAAAGGTGCATATTTAGATGTAACTATATTTATATATGATATATCATCTGTTTAAGTTTTACTTAAGCTTCTTTATTTTTCATTTATGGCATACCTTTATGGTTTCCATTATGGGTAAACGTGATATCTTCATTTTAGGAAGTGCAGACTCCCGCCCCCTCAAAGTGATTTGAATCATTAATGCCATATGTGGGATGTATAAAGGATGGAGTAAATTATATTATATATGATATTATACTTTAATTATAATGTAACTTTATATCATTATGATTTCATTCGACTAAATATGAAATAGAAATGAAAGTAGCGTTCATGCGTACGTACGGCTTACCGTCTCCATGAACGGTGCATTTCATTTATTACCTCTAAATGTTATGTAATATTATAAACGAATGTATATACTGGATATATATGATGTATATGATATCTACATCATGAATATAATTATGGATATAATGGATATTTTACCACATGAACATAGTGTAATTATAAGAAGTTTATTTTGGACTCAAGTACCTATGATCGACAAAACGACCGTTATTAACTTAAATAATTACATATTGTTCATTACATGGTAATAAGTGATATAAAAGGAATAATGTACTTGAAAAAATTTCTTATTTAGGTAGAGATTAACGCTAGTTTATTATTCAGGAGGTTAAAGAGCGGTAGAGTCAAGTCGGACTTGAGGTAAGGGAACTTCTTAACCCAATTTCTATTATTTGGGTTAATCTCCTAATATCAAATTATGTAATGATATTATTATGTCCTATATTGTATTTTTACTTTATTTAAGTGAACTTATAGTGAATACACATAATATATTTGTTTTATTTTAAAAAAATGATGTTTGTAAGGGACTTCGTCTCAATCTCCATTCATTGAGGCATATTTTGTTTTATACACAAATTTCTTCTATACGGTGTATTAAACCCTTTGACATTTACATTTATTCAAAAGGAATATTTTTATACGATGTGTTTTACTAAATGACAAAAAGGAATTTTTTTCTTGTCATACGTATGCGGCGACAACGACTTCTCCACCGTCGTGACCATTACTTGAGTTTCGGCTTCCTCTACAATCCATAACATTTTTTAAATGAAAAATAAATACAAAGTTTAAAGTTTCTTTTATTTTGGTATTGAAAATGGTTTTGAAAGTGTTTTTATTATATCAATGTGTTGTATTGATATCTGGTGGTTGAAATGTTGAAATATTATGTTCCCTTTATGCTTGTTTTATGTGATACAATTATGTTATGGTTTATGATATGTTTAAACATTTTCATATAAGGAATGCATTGGACTTAATAAGTGACGGGTGGAGCCCACTATAGCTGCTCGATGCATCGATAGGTCTCATTAGACAAAATAGTGTCTTGGAACAAGGCCTTGACAAAATCTTATCTGTAGTCATGGAACGAGGCCTTGGCTACGTGGTTATGATAGTCTGGCATTATGCATTCCATCATTATGAAAGTGGTTATTGATATTTCATGTGATTATTCGACTAGTAGAATATCCATGTGAATAAGTAAATGGAATTATTTATTTTTATTTTTTCCATATTATGTTGATGTTCAAGTTTAAAAACGCTTTTGTTTTAGTTATACATTTCCTTAAATTTTAATGTATATTTAAGAAATCTTCCACAATATTGTTATCCTTATTGATCATCTGAGCTCACCCCTTTCAACAGTTTAATATTTTCCAGGATGTGAAGAAGTATTTTATGAATGACATGCAGGGATAGTCAGAAGAGGATATGAGTGTGGACTATAGATACTTTATTATTTTAGTTTTTCACATTATGATGTAATGTAACATTTATGAATGTATCTAGTGTTTACAAGGCTAATAAACTAATCGGTCTTTAGAGACTTGATCTTTTGGGATCATGCCAATGTTACGCAATAATGCACCGACTCTGGGTAACTAGGGTCGGGGCGCTACAGTTGGTATCAGAGGTAGTTTAGTACTAACCTTTGAAGCTAGATTTAGATAAAATCTGATTAGAGCACATAGCCCAAAGATAAATTTTGATGATTAGTATAGAAGAACTTCCTAGAAGTTTGGTATTATAAAGATTTTGTGAGTTTTCCGAGCTATACATCCCTATCTGGATACGAGCAGGTGGAGGCCACTCTAGCACATATGTACCTAGGGGTAAAACGTGAAAACACCGCTTGGAGCTAGACTCAAACGGGAACTGGTGCACGACAATGGGCCTTGCTGCACTCTTGGTTACAACACTCCCGGGTGATATGCTTTGGATAATTATAATTTTCATTACAAACCATTATGAAGGGTTTATGAGTATATACTTCCTCAAAGAAAAAATTTTTATGATTATGGATTATATCCATAAATAGATCAATTTATTTTAAGTGTTTTATAAGTATGGAATTATGTTTTTTAATTCATAAACTAATCTAGTTTATGCCATTGTTTAGAAATGGCTCCTAGTGGGAGAAATGGAAACCATATCAATGCACGCACCCAGTGTTGGTATTTCCCTCCTGCTCAAGATAATTATTGTGGAGCTGGAGATACAACTGGTGCTGATCAAATTATCACCATACTGGGACAACTCACTCAGGTTATGAATAATAACATTACTCTTATGGAGCACCCTGATCCGCAATGTGGGGGATCAATTTTAGACCGCTTCATCAGGCAACAACCGCCAACATTTAATGGCGGTAAAAATCCATTAGTAGCTGAGCAATGGATAAAATACTTAGAGAAAATATTCCACGCCTTGGGGAGTAGCAAAAGGGAGAATGTTGTCATGGCAGTTTACTGCCTCACATGGAGATGTCGATCAATGGTGGTCGCTGATTCAAAACACAAAGGAAGATGAAGAAGTATCAAGTATGGAATGAAGGGAGTTTAAGGAAATTTTCTTATAAAAATACGTTCCACATTACCATTGAGAAGATATGGAAAGGTAATTTCTGAGTCTGAGGCAGAAGGAGGATGAGAATGTCGCAATGTATGAGGCTAACTTTACAAGGATAACGAGGCATGCTGCAGATTATATACGTAACCCATGACGTAAGATCGGTCATTTATTTGATGGGTTAAACCGTTTCTCCATCGAGAATTAGTATCACAATCTTTATCAACATAAGAAGATATAGTCTCATGTGCTATCAAGACAGAAATGTAATTCTCTAAATCTTATGAAAACAAAGTAAAACAAGAGAAAAAGAGAACGGTGGAACAAGGGACATATAACGGGAAAAAGGGAAAGAATGATTTTCCATTATGTGATAATTGTGGGAAGAATCACCCTGGTACATGCCTAAAAGGAATGGTATTTTGTTATAAATGTGGAGAAAAAGGTCATCAGGCACGTGATTTCAAGGGAAAGAAAGAGGCTATCAATGTTGAATGCTACAATTGTAGGGAAATGGGGCATTATGCAAATGAATTTCCTAAGCTTCAGAGAAACTTACCTCATAAAAGTCTAAGGTATCAAGGAAAATTTTCTGTTGTTACTACAGTTGAAGTGGAATAATTAATGTATTGGTGCTTTTTTAAACAAGGATTATATTCTACTTACAAGAATAATGTGATATATATAAGGATTGTACTGCAGTACTTGTTGTTTTAATTAAGGATTTAATATGATGAAGGTAATCATATTTTTAGTATGTGACAACAAGAGAAACTTTACATTGTTTGGTTAATCTAATGTTACAATTGATTTTGGAATTTAAGTTCCTTTTAGAGAAAGTCTGGACGGAGGTATTTTGGATAACTATAAAGGTTGGAATGGATTAAGTTGAACTTTGGATAGTATTGTTTAAGGTTAAAACATTTATGAAGATTATTTTTGGAATATTATAATACTATAGTATAGGAAACGGACAACCTACAGGTTGGGGGATAACTCACCGCATCGAACAAAGCTGTAGGAATCGAACCCACAACCATAGTGCGACAGGCCTTTATTACCTACCACTAGCCTACATGAGGTCCCTGGTTATTAAGAAATAGTATTCCTAATCTAAATGGTTTGTGTTATTATTTTGAACCTTGTATGATTAGGATAAATATTATATTTTTGAGTTCTATTATCTTTTTGATTGAAAGATTAGTTTGTGGTAGAAATTAGTTGAAGGTTGAAACTATACTTGTCAAGAATAAATATATATATACCTATCTCTTATTCTATGAATAAATTAATTCTTAAGCTTTAGTAAAGGGATATTAAAACAAAAAAATGTGTTATCCAAATACCTTATGTCTGGTTGAACTGATAATATTTTAAATCCACATAGATTGAAGGCATTGAGGCCCTTAATTTTACACTTGTTTGTGATTGATGACCTCAATCACTCCCTAAAAATATTTACATTTTTTCGCCAATTACATGTCTCTAATTTCCACCAATGTTCTCCTTATCGACATCATAATTTGGTGGTGACTTTTTCATTTCCCTTTCCCTCTTATTAAGGCTAAATTCTATTAACCTTATTCCGATGTGGTTTTTCCACAAAGATATTTTCTATTTTCAATATTTTATTTTCAAAGAAAAATTTCAAATTAAGAGGGCGCAATTTTTTGAAGGAGGGGAGAATTTATCACCCTGAGCTTCCATGATATGCTTCTCTTTCAATAATGCAATAGCTTACATTGTACACAAGTTCGAGATTCTAACACACCACGACCAATCAAAATAGCCATTATGAATAGTAATACCCACTTTTTGAAATTATATATATTTTATATATCAAAATGGACTTCATTTTTGTATTTGTAATATCAAAATTACCCAAATTTGATTTTTTTTGTAATTTTCTGAGAACATCCAATTTTTTATGAATAGTGAAAAATACATAAAAAAACTTTTTTAATCAAAATAATTTATAGTGATAAATTATACCATTTATTGGTTTTAAAGTATAATTAGAATATATTTTTTCCATTTTATCCAATGGTGGTCATTAGAATTAATTTAACATTGAAATTGGACATAAACAATTGTCAATCTTTTGATATATATTGTTTCTTAAAAACACGCTATGTGTTGTGATAGAGGGAATTAATTATAAAATTAATTAATGCAACTTATATTTTCGGAATTTTGTAAAATAGACATCATTTTTGAATTTGGAATATCAATTATAGCTTAGGGTGAAATTTTGGCATTGTTCTGAAAAACTTCAATTTTTGATGAATAGTAAAACCACTAAGTGATAGTTAAAAACTGATTTTTCTTTTAAATGAAACATTACCATTTCTATGATTTGATTTTCAAAAACCCGACATACATGGTTGTCATTAGGATGTAAAATGTGGTTCAATGAGATTAAAATAATTTTTGGTGAAGAGTAACTTTTAAGTTTAATTAATCGCGATTATAGGTAATTAGTGAAATTTAAAGTAAAAATGACATTATAATAATATGAAAATACCTTTACACTTGTCCTAACCCTATTGGATGAGACATGGCCGACCAAGAAAATCCATGGGTCATCTTTGGGACCCCATGGAGCCACTATGGTAGGAAAATGACATTAAAAACTTTTTATTTAATGTTAAAATAAAAATGTCACAAACATTGGTTATTTTACTAAAACAATTTTTAAATGGGGTTATGCAAGTCATATTTTTGACTATAAATATTCATTAGAAATATAAAACTATTTCCTACATCATGATAATTTTTTTATAATTATTATACATTATATAAATTAAATTATTTATGAAACCATGATGACGCAGCGATTACCTCATTAATTAACGATTTAAATAAAATAAAAAGATAATGTAAAATATAAGACATAAACTTGTCAAAAACCTATTGTATGAGTATATTTAAAACCCTTATCACCTTATCCTAGAAATATATAAGTTTGGGACCTTTAAAATCCGAAACTCATTATATAATAATGTAACATTTTATGACTTTCCAAGAGTGCCCCTCATCTCCTCTTATAAAAGGCCCCCACCACTACCACCTTACTCACACTTTCAAAGCCTTTTGGTTCGTCCAACCTCTACCCAAATAATCTCTAAACTTCCCTCTCTTACTACTAGAAGCCTCACATTCATTAGAATTCTTCCTAAAGAGGCCTTTGGATCAAATCGAAAAGAGTTACCCGTTTTAAATGTAGTGTTTTCTCTTGTGTTCTTATGCTTTATTTTACTTCTCCAACCCCCTAAACTATTTTTATTCATTTATTTTGTAACAACACCAGTATCCTCAATATACTAGGATGTTTTTATAATAAGTATTCGAGCTACACTTACACACACCTACATCTAATGGTTAATGAACATACTATTTCTATGGATGTCGAATTTCTGCCTCACGAAACAATGATTGTTCAACACTCATATAACACCTTCAAAGGTGGCCATTAAGATGTCACTATATTTATATATGATATATAATATTTTTTTTACTTAAGCTTCTGTATTTTTCATTTATGGCATACCTTTATGGTTTCCATTATCGGTAAATGTGATATCTTCATTTTAGGAACTGTGGACTACCGCCACCTCCAAGTGATTTGAATCGTTAATGCCATATGTGGTATGTATAAAGGATGGAGTAAATAATATTATATATGATATTATACTGGAATTATAATATATCTTTATATCATTATGATTTCATTCCATTAAATATAAAATAGAAATGAAAGTAGCGTTCATGCGTAC
Organism: Viscum album; assembly: GCA_963277665.1. Classification (NCBI taxonomy): domain Eukaryota; kingdom Viridiplantae; phylum Streptophyta; class Magnoliopsida; order Santalales; family Viscaceae; genus Viscum; species Viscum album. The sequence continues at coordinate 1,399,439,500 of OY728153.1, forward strand.
GTACGGCTTACCGTCTCCATGAACGGTTCATTTCATTTCTTACCTCTAAATGTTATGTAGTATTATAAATGAATGTATATACTGGATATATATGATATATATGATATCTACATCATGAATATAATTATGTATATAATGGATATTTTACCACATGAACAAAGTGTAATTATAAGATGTTTATTTTTGACTCAAGTACCTAAGATCGACAAAACGACCGTTATTAACTTAAATAATTTCATAATGTTCATAACATGGTAATAAGTGATATAAAAGGAATAATTTACTTGAAAAAGGATCTTAATCAGGTAGAGATTAACTCAATTTTATTATTCAGGAGGTTAAAGAGCGGTCGATTCAAGTCGGGCACGAGGTAAGGGAACTTCTTAACCAAATTTATATTCTTTGGGATAATCTCCTAATTTCAAATTATGTCATGATATTATTATGTTTTATCTAGTATTTGTACATTATTTATGTGTACTTATACTGAATACACATAATAGATTTATTTTATTTTAAAAAAATGATATTTGTAAGGGACTTTGTCTCAATCTCAATTCATTGAAGAATATTTTTTTTATACACAAATTTCTTCTATACAGTGTATAAACCCCTTTGACTTTTACGTTTATTCAAAAGGAATCTTTTTATACGATTCATTTTACTAAATAAAAAAAGGAATGTTTTTCTTGTCATACGTATGCAGCGACAACGACTTCTCCACCACCGTGACCATTATTTGTGTTTCGGCTTCCTCTACAAGCCATTACTTTTTTTAAATGATAAATAAATACAATGTTTAATTTTTTATTTATGTTGGTATTGAAAATGGTTTTGAAAGTGTTTTTATTATATCAATGTGTTGTCTTGATATCTTGTGGATGAAATGTGGAAATATTATGTTCTCATTATTCTTGTTTTATGTGATACAATTATGTTATGGTTTATGATATGTCTAAACCTTTTCATATAAGGAATTCATTGGACTTAATAAGTGACAGGTGGAGCCCGCTATAGCTCCTCGATGCATTGACAGGTCACATGAGACTAACTAGTATCTTTGAACGAGGCCTTGGAAAAATCTTATTTTTAGTCTTGGCGTGAGTCATTGGATATGTGGTTATGATAATCTGGCATTTTTCATTCCGTCATTATGAAAGTGGTTATTGATATTGCATGTGATTATTTTACTAGTATAATATCAATGTGAATAATTAAATGGCATTATTTTATTTTATTTTTTCTATATTATGCTGAAGTTAAAGTTTAAAATGGCTTTTTTTTAGTTATACATTTCCTTAAATGTTAATGTTTATTTATGAATGCTTCTGCAATATTGTTATCCTTACTGAGCATATGAGCTCATCCCTTTTAATGTTTTAATATTTTCCCGGATGTGAAGAAGTATTTTAGGAATGACCTGCAGGGATAGTCAGAAGATGATATGAGTGTGGACTATAGAGACTTTGATATTGTAGTTTTTCACTTTATGATGTAATGTAACATTTATGAATGTATCTAGTGTTTACAAGGCTACTAAACTAATTGGTCTTTCGAGACATGATCTTTTTTGATCATGCCAATGTTACGCAATAATGCACCGACTCTGGGTAACTGGGATCGGGGTGTTACAATATATGTTTCATGGAAAAAAATTATGTGATATTTTAGAATAATCTCCTCGCATTTTGTGATATTTTTAATATCAATAGTTTTTCTGTAATGAACATGTTTAATTTGTGGAAATATTATTAAGATAAAACTAATGGACCATACTATGTTTTTACCTAAGATATTGATATTCCCCAAGCATTGGAAGACTTTATGTTTTAGGGTTAAAGTACTCTCATGGATGATTTGGGTACATTATTTTAATTAGATCCATTATCCCCATATTGATTTTCATCAAAATCATTTTTTTATGATGACTCACTTACTGATTGCACGACCTAAAAAATTATGGTATCAGTTGAAATATGAGTGGTATCTTTAATATACCTCCGAATGATTCATAATACTTGGGAACTCGATTGAATAATTCTATATGGAATATGAAAAAAAATATTTAGAGATAATTTTCTATTTAAATTAGTATATCTTTCTTTTCAACTAATAATGAGACATGAGAGAATCTTACACACCTCACAATCCTTATACACCTCAGTAACAATAATCTAATGGTTTTATTTGAACTCTCAGAGGAGGTGATTTAGTATTTATCAACTAGGGTGAAGATTTTGAGGATATTGATCACCGATAAAATGATGATTCCCCTCCCAAATTTGAGAACTCAACATATCTTAGAGACAATGTGCTGGTTACTAGATATGGACCATGTTTGAGGTTCAACCAATGAGGGGTTGAAAATAGTTGAATTTCCCCATCCATTTGGTATACATTACATTAAAATAAAAAAAAAATCAGATAACCCTATCGGTTGTGGAACTTCACTTCATAGAGGAACAATGATACAACACACTAGTTTATTAATATGTGGAAAATAAACATGAAACATATCCATAATTATTTATCAATGAATGCAATTTTATGCCTCAAACTGAGTAATTTGTTCTTTACTAGATATGGTATTTTCTTCCTCGATAGGATTCCATATTGACAAGTTGTTCGTACCCTTAACATTCCTAATAGAAAAATGGGGGGATGGTGAGGGTAATTTAGAGACCCTAATAAGAATGAAGAAACCATCATTATAGGAAGGTGGGGTATCACAAATATCTTTTTAATTGATTCTTGGTGTATAAAATTGTAATTTTTTGTATATTAGCTTATTGTATAAGTGTTCACTCAAATAATTCATTAGACGCCTCAAGAAAAGAATTTTTTGATTCTTCACACATGGCTAATACCATGTTTATGGTGACATATGTGATCATATTTTCCAAATTAGTAGAGTGTATCATTTTTTAATTCATTAATAAATTTACCATTTAGTGAGAAAATGTATGATTGTATGATGTGTGGGATGGTTCCCTTTGGCTCTACTAGTGGGATGATTCTCATTATATTAGTTAGTGGGAAAGAACGCATTCTCTTAGTGATTGGGGAATGAATTACTTATGAGCTTGGACATGTTATAGGGTCTACATGGACCCCTCTTTCTTTTGGTTTCATTAATGTTGACTATTTCAAAAATTCATAGGCTGATAAGTGGAATATGTTTAACATGATGATGAATACGGGATTAGGATTTCAACTAAATACCTGGTGATGGAATGAAAATGATATATAATGTTTAGAACATTATATTCATCCAAATAATGAGTGTACCCCTATGGAAAACATAAAAATTCTTCCTTATCATATTTGAGAATAATCTATATACACATGTCACATGGACCTCAGAAATATGTAATTTCACATTACCATCATCATCCATTATTTGTAGTAGATAATTGATGATAAATCATTACTATATCATGTAACCCTTTATATGATTGTAAGGGATCTAATATTTTTTATCATTCTTTCATGGTTCATTTGGATTCATTATTCCTAGAAATTTTATTTTGTTATTTTAAAAAGTAGAGATATAATTCCCTAGTACCTGATCACTATAGAATGAATAAATTTAATTTCTCAGTATTACAATGTAGTCTCACCACAACCTTTTTGGTTAGATGTTGATGTTAGAAGATTAAGTTATCCCAGTGTTCTCCATTCGTGATATTGGTTCTAGAATATAAATTTTTATGATTCATCACATAAAATCATCTAGATATTATGATGTTATTGTAAAATCATCGAAGAAAATATGATAGTTTAGGGGTGAGAGTGGTTTAAAACTCATTAAACCTGTTCTCAAAATATATATCTAGAAAATTTTCCTAGGGAAGCTATATTTCAATTGAATATGTTATACAATTAATTATTTTAATATAATACAAAACTCTCATTTTTTTCTTTTACCATTTAGAGAGATTATGTACTGTGGTTTTACTCATCATAGAAATGAATTGGAAGAAGACATTATTATCAAGATCTTTAAAATTAAAATATACCCAAATAAAAGGTTATTATACCATATAAATTCACGAAATTAAATGCTATGTATAATGAATATGAGTTTCGATAATCCTATATGTTTGGTGTTCTAACCATTGTGATGCCCTGGGAAGAAAAATTGATGAGATCAATCTCAAGATCCCCCATTCCATAATAATTTGAGAAGTTAGTGTTTCGAATTATTCGTAGATGTGTTATAGAATCTACAAATTTGGTTTATGGATTCTTCTCTAGTTTTACCAATTCTAGTAAACCTTAAATACAATATATCCAAGTAGTGATATAATACTTGAATTCATAGGATGCCATAATCAGAGTCAGCCTCATGTTAATTTTTTGAAGTAGAGTATGATTTTTCTCTATTGGTGGCATAACATACCAGTGTAGGAATCATGTTTCTAGATTAATATGATCCCAAATTGATGTGGTGGAATGATTTTTAATTTTTTTTTATTGAGAAGTATCCTCCTATTAATGTAATTAAAATGAATAATTCATAGAGACTACATCCCACAGACCACACTCAATGGGTTGATTATCTTGAAAAACCCAGAATTTCATAGCACATATTTAGAAATTTTATCATTTAATTGAAAAATATTCTCTTCTGTTGGGAAATTTCTACCATTATTGGGTGGTGGGTGGATATTGGATGTGGAAACACCTAAATATTATAAAATTGAATCATTGTTTTTATCATCATTTAGGTCAATATTACAGAAATTTATTTATATCTAACATGAGATGGTAAAAATATATATATTTTAAGGGGGAATATCTACAATTAGGTAATGATCATGTATGATAGATGATAATGGAGATTATTATTGAGATAAAAATTATATAAATTTTTCCATACAAATGGAGTAGTGTTTTCTCTTGTTTTTTTAGTCTCCATATCATGTTTTGGTAAATTTTATAACTTCTATCTTGTAGTGATCTTGAATTATCTTAGGGGATACAATAGGATGCTCTAATTGGAATCAAGGGTGTTGGTTGTAATCTGTAAATGGGAATACTATATAGTTGAATTGGAAAGGTTCCACTTGTGGCATCCCTATTTGAATACCATTTTTTGGATGATTAGGAAAAATTATTTCTATCTCTAGATCTTGGTATAATTGAATTCCCATGTTTGTGATAGTGACTATATTAAATATGATCTCTCCTTGGATGGTAATGGGTGGTTTACGTGACATTGTTGGTTTCATCCTCTCCCTCCCTATGATAAAGGATTTATTTATAAATTCCATATGAGGAAATTTTTTAAATTTTCTTTGATGTGGAGATAGATTTCACCAACTTCTTTTTAATCTATTATTCGTAGAATGGACTATATGGATTCATCAATTAGCTAGTTTCATAATATTCTTGATGAGTTGGGATTGATCCATTGAGGTATTATTTTAATACTAGGGTACTAAAAACCTAATTCTATAGGTGTTGGGTTTTTTAAAATATATATTGGGGTCCTGAGGATATGTCCATTGTAGTTGATACTTGTGTTTGATTCTTGAATTAGTTTTTGTGGAATAATGTGAGGTGTATAGGGGGTATAACCAACTTGTCCAATGAGATTTGGATTAATTAGTTGATTTTTTTATGAATGTTTCATTATAGAGTCCTAAAGGTATTAATAAATAATTAAAAACTATAAACCCATCAATGTATCATGACATAGAAGAGATTATAGTCAATCGATCACATTCATAGCTAAAAGATTCTCATTAGTTTCAATTTTTTTATATGATACACAAAATAAAAAATACATTATGAAATGTAGACAATTTTTTATTAATATATACATGCTTAGTAGATTTGAAGGAGTCACATATATGTTAACCATTATTATTTCACCTGAATTAAACTGATCCAATCCTTGATTTTGGGAGGCTATGCATAGTTTCACAATCATCCCACTAGGTTTACTATACTGTTTCTAATGGAAAACTCTAACGTGCCTCTCAATCTATGATAATTTAGTGTAAATAATCCTTTAATACATTTTTACAAATGTATTAAATCATTGAGGATGTTTATTTAGTGATGTTTCAATGTTCATGTTGATTGAGTGAATGGGAGGTGGGGATTATCAAAACATTTTGAGCTGATTTTTTCCACCATTAAACAATCTTTAATGTTTATGCCATGCCTATAAGTCCTTTCTATATCCCAATGTTGAATATGTTAGCCATGTGACGGGAATTGTCCATCAATATGTGTTGATTGAAACACATAGAAAATATATTAATATATTCATGGTTTTCTATCATCGTTGGGAAAACCACATAATATCATTGTCTAAGTATGTAGTAGTTTTTATAAAGCTAGGATCGGTTCCATGAGAGGTATTCCTAGATATACCAACTAATTGAACCAGAACCGACACAGTTTTGTTCCATTTAATTGGATGCATAATACCATTAAAATTTAGGTGGATGGACTGAGTCTATGTATATTAAAGCCATTCAAAGTGAAATAAAGGGATAAAGATTCCTAGAAATAGTTAGTGGCATACTTAAAAATTTGCGGAACCATCTACACCACCATATTTATTTTTAAATAAAAAGTAGAGGGAATGGGTCATATTTGGATCATCCTGAAGAAGGATGACTCTCTACCTGATCATCAGCGTAAAGAGGTTTTGTTCCCATCAAAAAAGTAGTTACTATCTCAAATTAGGGATTACACCAATTAAGAGGCCCATGTATGAAAACCAATAGAAATATCTCGATTTTAAGTATATTATGTAACCAAAAGTAGAATCTTGACTTAAGGTGTATTATAGAACCAAGAGTAATATATCATTTCAAGGTTTATATGATGGTACCATGAGGTGTTTCTCAACTCATGTTACAAATAAGTAATTTTATTACATTCACATATGAAAATTTTAATATTTGAGGATATTGGATTTAAAAATTAGAGTTACATCATACTCATCATTCATAATATGAATAAAATTATATGTAGTTCGTTTGAAGTAATTTGAGGTCATATTTGATGTATGATCATTTTATATTAACATCATGTAGTAAGTATGTGTGCAAGGTAGTTTCAATTTTTATATCTATATTTTGAATATTATTTCTAAGATGAATATAAATTATGCTAATGGAATCATCAATTAGATATATAATCTGACATATTTCATTCTATGTAGGAGAAAATATATATATAATATAATATCTACCATATTATTTGAAATAGTAAGATAGAAGATTGAGTGGGGATTATTCACTGGGTAAAACCGGTGTGATTCATGGGTTGTGAAAAGGGTGAAAATTTGATAATTAGAAGGGATATTTTATTAGTGCATCCCTTTAATGTAGAGTTACAGATTGCACCTAGTACGAGTCTTGTACATGATAACCAATAATTGTATCTTGAATCAAGGTGATTTAGTGGGTATTATGAATGTATTATTCCATAAGGTTCATATCCTATTTAGTGACTCTAGTAAAGGTATGAGTAGGGATTAAACCTAATTGGTGGTTTGTAGATAATTCTGAAAAAAATGGGGATAAATGGGAGTTATAATGGGGTTTGATTATTAAATACCCTTACATTACTAAATTATTAAACCATTAGTGTGATGTTATGTTTGGGGATTTCTCTTGGGATGATACATATATATAGGGAACCAATGAGGATTATATCAACATATGGTTTTTGAAGAAACTAAAAAATAGAATTATAACTCATTATTCTTTTAGAACCAATGAATAGTATCTTTATTCAATGAATTTTTTTTAGGATCAATGTTTTGATCAGTGGTATTAAGATCCAAAATATTTTAGTTCTGACCCAAAAGGTTCATGGTTTGAATCTCAATTTTTCTTGGGGCATATAGATATAAATAAAAGGAATTTTCTAATAGTGTTAAATTAAAACCCATCACTGATCTTAATCTGGGGTTCGAGTTGGATCGTATTTGGTATTGTAACAACCCGAGATTTTATAAGATATATTCTTTTTAATTTCTTTAATATCTTCTGTTGTATGCTACACCAAGTTTATCTTCTACTACACGCAACACCGTATTAGCTTGCAGTATACGCAACACTAATCTTGGATTGTGTTAAACACAATTTCAAGTTTGTTTGATATTAATTATTCAACGCAACATTGAATGTAAATATACATATATATTCAATTTATAAATGAAATATGGTTGAATTTTGTTATATGAAAAAACAAAGGAGTCTTTCACTACACGCAACCCTGACTTCGCTTGTGTTACACACAATCGCGGCCTTCCTCAATAGCGTGTGTTGTATGCAATACCAGGTTTCACAAAACAAGGATATATTATTATAATATTATTATGAACTGACCGTTATGAATAGTATTAAATATAATTTGAACATTATAACATTATTATTCATCTTACACATTTTCTATAACATGGTATAAGAACAAAATAAATTTGTTGGGTAAAATATGTATTTTTCAAAAAATGTTTTTTTGGCGCCTTTTGATGGCACACTGACATTAAATCTAGTTTTGACATGTTTATAAGTTAAATCTGACAAAATAAAATTCGTCTCTGGAATCAGGATACTAAAATTTACTTGGGATAAAGTTTCCATATTATTCTGATAACTTTCATATTTTAATGAATAGTAAAAACACGATATATTTTAATTAAAAACAACTTTTTTAATCGTAATAATTTATAAGGTAAACTTATAATATTGAATGGTTTTATAGTATAAATAGAATATATTTTTTCCATTTAATATAATTATTATCATTATCATTTATTTTCAATTGAATTCATAGGTAAAATCATTTCAATATTTTGCAATGTTTTAACTTTTAAAACTCATTTTCTTAATAGCGGGATTAATTTTAAAATAATTAGTAAAAATTCTATGTTTTCAATTTTGAAAAATGGATTCCATATTTTATATCACTAGTTCCAAATTATGTTAATAGTATAATTTTTTTTGGGCACTATGTATAGTATTTACGGTAATTTTTATTTACTTCAGTTAAAGATAAATCGGGTAATTAAGGGTAAACCTAAGATTATAAAATTACCCTAACACGTGAAAAAATTATATTGGATGACTAAAAGACGACCCATATCACCTAAGGGTAGGATTAGACTCATTTTATGGACGTTTGACCATGATGATTATTTAATTATTATTAAAACCAAAGAAACTGACACCATGTCACTCTCTAAAATATTATAAGTATAATAATTTTAATTTAGTGATAAACTTCATAAAACATAGAACATGAATAGTCTCTAGAAATATAACAAAATTATATAAATCTTGAAAATTTATTTAGAATTTTTAATTATTAAATAATTATCATTAATGGTGACACAATAGTGATGCAGAAATTGTTTATTTAGTGAAAAATCAATAATATAGTTTTTATTAAAATAACAATACCTATCAGAAGACCAGAAACTAGACCAAACATTATTGGTCGAGTATATATATACCCTAAGAATCCAAGGGTAGATTTGTGGACCATTTGGATCCTTATAAAAATGATTATTACATTTATATTATTTTATTTTAAATGATGTCAAAGATGTCACCTTCATAATTTAATAAATATATCAATTTATATATTGTGATTTTAAGATGATAAATTCAATTAAGAATATTATAATGAATGGTATTATATTTAGATTCATCATAGGATTTTGTTTTAAATTTTTATGCAACAAATAAGTATATTAAGTAATTATACAAAAATGATGTAGTAATTATTTTATTAAGAGATATACCAAATAAAACGATTTAAAAATATTAAAATAAATATTATATGAACTATTTAATGTGCTACAATAATTTTAAAGATAACATCTACATGATTGGAATCTATTAAGTCTTTTATTTCTAACATATCTTCTGTATATATTTTATTTAAATTCAAATAAATGAATCATTTCAAAATTGACACTATTGTTATTTTATAAAAATTACATATTATAAAATTTTTTAAAAATCACAAAAATAGTTAAAAATTATAAATTAAAATTTATATGGTATAAACGTTAATAAATCATACAATTATGGACAAATCAGAACATATTAGTAATTATTTATAATGATTTAAAATTTAGAATTTTATTACCACAAATAAAATTAAATAGATAAATCAAGTTGATGATGTTTAAAATAAATTCCCAACTTGTCTAAATTTTATTGGTTGATGATATTTAAACCCCATATAATCTATTTTTCGTATTTGAGTCATTTTTTGAGGTTTTTATGTGGGGTTGGAATTTATTATAAATAAATATTTCTTATAATTTCAAAGGTGCCCCTCTCCTCCCTTATAAAAGGGCACCTCCTCCCTCTCCTATTTACACAATTGGGAGACTTCAAGATCCACCAAAACCTGCCCATTTATCTTCTCAAATTCCCTAGAAACATCCTATAGGTCCTGGTCTTCTTCAAAGACCAATATTAGTGCCCTAAGAGGAGGTTTCAAAGAGGCAGGTCGAAGAAGAGGTAATATCTGTTACCGATTCTCTAAAATTTATTTCTTCTTCTACTTATTATTCTTTAGTTATTTAATTATAAATTAATAACATAAGTATAAATAATATACTGATATGTTATTATAAATATGAAACAAACCCATTTCACCTTCTATCCATCCTATGGAAAACGAAATCACCGCGCGTGCTTACGTACGGAATACTATCTCCACGCCATGGTGTAATCTATTTTTCCACCACCACCTTACATTGATGGGTATAATGGTGTAATGAATAACTATATATGATTATTATAAAATCATACTGATTCTATGATATTATATCATCCACTACAATTCCATTCAATAAATATGGGAATGATATCATCACTCATGCGTACATTCGGATTACCGTCTCCACGACGTGATGAGATTCATTTTCCATGTTAACAATTCAAGATTTATTATAAAGTATATATAATAACTAATCATGAAATATATGAAATAATTATGGTACTGGATTTATTTATATATATATATATGTCATTCAATTCAATAAGGAAATGAAAAACAGTGTTCAGGCGTACGTACGGCCTATCGTCTCCATGAACGGTGTATTTTTTCATTTATCAATATATTATATGTATATATATTCTGAATATATATTATATATAAATCATGTTTTATATTATTTAATTAAGTAATCATGATCTAAGTATTCATATTAATAATTACAAGTCAAAACACGGATGATAAATGAAACGATTTTACCTAAAATGCTGATTTTAACATGGAATTGACAAATGAACGGATAATATAATGTTGGAAGTGAATAATATATGATATAATAAATATTATTATAGTTAATTTACAAGTTAATAATATGTTTAAACACACTATACAAGAGTCTTGGACACATATGGATGGAATTGGACATAAGGTAACGGATAATTTTGCAATCTCATTTTTATCCAAGATCGCTTATACGTAAGTATTTACAGGAGTTTCATTTTTCATCCATGACCATAAAATGTTTTTCATAAAGTGTTTAATATTCATCCATGTATGTTTAATGTAATTATTACCCCTCTTTGACTTTTACTTTGTGTTATGGAAGGAATCTTTCTTTTGTTTACCATATGTGGTAATTTTTGACTTTTCTGTCAAAATCATGAGGAGAATGTTTTTTTAATTTATACCGCATGAATGGATTTTTACAGTTTCATATCATGTTATTTTCTTGAAGCATACTCTACAATATTTCATTACTATTTTCAACAAAATCCTTTTATTTTAAAATTTCATGTCATTTTGTGAAAAGAAAATGATTTTGAATAAGAAAGGATATTTTCCTCAAAAATTTATCTCAAGTGTTTTATCAAAACCATTTTCCATCTAAGATGACATTATTTCATATGTGTATGTTTCAAGTATAATGTCTCTATTATTTACATTGCTTAACTTATCTTATTATGATTTGATATCCATTTTTTTATATGGATTATGTTATGATGGGATGATGTTTACGAAACCCATTTTATTCTTTGGGTTATGATGAATGATATATGTTTATGTTGTGGAAAACATAAGAATTATTTCATTATGAGATGGGTGGGACCTATATCTACCTCCAATGCATTGGGTAAAGATCTATATCTCATGAGATATACATGGCTGAAAGGGCAAGTAAATCTGGTTCAGTAATATAGGGCTGGAATGACAAGTAAACCCGGTTCAGTAAGAGACTGTGTCCACTAAGATGGTCTTGGAAGAAATGACTTGGCTACTATGGAAATAATATTATGTGCTTAATGTTTTTCCACAATTACAAGTTTTATTTTCAAGATATTTTATCATTATTGATGTTCCATTATGATCTACACCTTACATATTTCCATGTTTTGTGTCATTGATCAAGATTTTGATGTTTGAACATTATGTTCCTGTTTTGATGTTCAAATGTATATGGTTTGTTTTATTTTCTCCATTAATACCCTTACTGAGCATTTTATCTCACCCATTTATATGTTTTATTTTTACCAGGATATAAAGAACGGTTTTGGGTAAGAAAAAAAGGAAGATCTTTATGGGAGATGCTGAGGATCTTTTACCAAGATTAGAAGATTATGTTCCAAGTTTCCAAAGGCACTAAACAATTAAGGTCCTTTGGGGTGTTTTTTTATGTATTAGGTATTCCTAAAAAGAAATATAATTTCCATTTACATCAAAATTTGGATTTCTACAGTTGGTATCAGAGGAAAGGTTTAGTCAACCTTTGAAACTAGGATCCGAGAACCATAGTGAGATCCCTAGAGATATTTCTAAGGTATGTCTAGGGATGTCCCTAAGGTTAAGTATATGTATATTTTATAGTCCTATAATTATGGTAACTATATTATAATTAAACCTAAGATGTATGATATTGAAGTTACTCCCCCTTGATTATGACTTTGGCCTCTGACGCTATTCTTTTTTGGTTTTAGAAAATGGCTGGAAACAGGAAGATTCATGATAATGGAGGATATGATAGACAGTGGAATGATATTATTCATGAGAAACCAAATGAAACAGGATTTTAATGTCCAAATATCATTATTATTCATAATCAGCAATCTCATAATATGATTAATAATATCAAATTTGGTAAGTTTCCTGACTCAGTTAATAAGATAAAGATGGAGTTTCATGATGATCATGGAGGAATGAAAGTTCAATTTACCTCATGTAAATCATGTGGGAAGAGGAATCATGGAGAATGTTTCAAAGGAACTGGAAGATGCTTTGGGTGTGGAAAAGAAGTACACAAAGCCATTGATTGTAAAGGAAAAGTTTTAGTTAACAGCATGGAAAAGGATAATGGTATTTCTAAGACATCAACAACAGTTAAATCTTTTAAATGTGGAATGTACGAGCATTATGCAAACCAATGACCTAAGGGAAAATCTCATGAAGAGAACCAGCGTGGTCGTATGGGTATTATTTATGTTGACAATGATGAAGAGACTACAAATGGTATATGAGATGAAAGAAGTGTTGAGGAATACAATGATGAAGCACGGTCAGTGGTTTAAGAAGGTTGTGGAATGATTTATGTTTATCAAGAGTTATGTTGTATAGGTAATGGTACTATGAAATAAAGACACATCTAAGGATTGTTACACTATTTTTTTCCTAAGTATTTGATATTAAATGTTGAATGGTACTGGTAACTATGAAAGGTTATACGAATATTTTCTGAAAGTAGATGATATGCGCATAATGAAGGGATAAGTAGAAAATAATATTTATAATAGTATTAATGAGTTCATGACTGATATAAAGACAATGTGATATCATGGTTTGAGTATATAAATTTTTGGGGATTTTGGTATGTGGAAATTGTTTACATTTAACTGCATTCATGTCTTCACTAAGGTTCAATGGGTATTCATTTTTCAAGAGAATACGTGATTATGTCCTTCAAATGTTTGGAATGTGACCAACAAGATATATAGTATGATATATGGGTGATAAATGATGGTATTCATGTACTTGTTATGTGACCTATCAAGTAATCATTTTCTTTACTCTATGATATTTGACAGAAGTATTTTTGATAAGCTTAAAGGTTGGAATGTATTAAGTTGGACATCAGATAGAATTGTTTAAGGCTGTAATTTTTTCGAAATTATTTATGGAATGTTATAATAATGTAGTTTTAGAAAAAGGACAACATACATGATGGGTGAAAACCCCTTGTGTCAGACAAGGCTGTGGGAATCAAACCCACAACCAAAGTGTGATAGGCCTTTATCACCTACCATTGGCCTACAAGAAGTCCCTGGTTAGTAGAAACAAGTTTTATTTTATTAAGCGGTATGATAGATAAAGTATAAGTCCATTTTTGGAAACATATACGATTTATATCCCCATATATAGACTTATGTATTTTTGATAACATTTGCTAACTTTTTATTTGAGACAGATGGAATGACCCATCATTCTATCACATGATCTGCTCACACTTCAAGAATGACAAATTCAACTTCATTTCTTTAAGAGATGATGTGGAAATTGTTCAAGGAACAAACAATGGTGAGATTATACCAAAATAAATTAAGTATTTCTTTTGACTCAAAAATTATTCAACATTAGGGAAATGATCTTGAAAACCAAAAACATTTTCCTAGTGCTCTCATATCTGATTAATCAGATGGTACCTTAGAACATCACAAATTTATGGATTTGTGATTGTTGGCTTTTTCATATCCATGTTCTCTACCACTCTCCATAAGAACATGATGGTACGCTTTTTCTTCCATATCCATATTTTCAACTATATTCTATTATATGGAATCCCAGTGATGAGTTACTTTGGGTAATCGTTACGTTTCATACTTTAGTTTTTAAAACTATGTTTTAGTAATCGTTTTTACGATGTGGGTTTCTATGAATAGTAAATGATTTATAACCCTGACGAATTTTGAAGGAGAAATTCATTTTATGGGGGGTAGAATGTAACAACCCGAGATGTTATAAGATATATTTTTTTAATTTCTTTCATAACTTCTGTTGTATGATACACCATGATTATCTTGCACTGTCCGCAACATTATATTAGCTTGCAGTATACGCAACACTAATATTGGATCGGGTTAAACACAATTTCATGTTTGTTTGATATTAATTATTCAAAGAAAAATTGAATTTATATATACATATATATTCAATGTATAAATGAAATATGGTTGGATTTTATTATACGCTACAAAAAAGGAGTCTTTCACTACATGCAACCCTGACTTGGTTTGTGTTACACGCAATCACGACCTTCCTCGATAGCGTGTGTTGTACGCAATACCAGGTTTCACTAAACAATGATATATTATTATAATATTATTATGAACTAACCGTTGTGAATATTATTAACTAAATTTTTAATTTTATAACATTATTATTCATCTTATACATTTTCTAGAACATGGTATAAGAACAAAATAGAATTTTCAGGTAAAATAATTATTTTTCAAAAAATGCAGTTTTGCCGCCTTTTTGATGGCGCACCCACTTTAATTCTAGTTTTGACATGTTTATAAGTTCAATTTGAAAAGTTAAAATTCTTATCTAGAATCGGGATATTAAAATTAACTTTGGATAAATTTTTCATATTATTCTGATAACTTTCATATTTTAATGAATAGTAAAAACATGCTATATTTTAATTAAAAACAAATTTTCTCATTGTAATACTTTATATGGTTAAATTATAATATTGAATTGTTTTAAAGTATAATTATAATATATTTTTACCATTTAATATAATTTATGTCATTAGCATTTATTTTACATTTAATTCATAGGTAAAATCATTTCAATCTTTTGCAATGTTTTATGTTTTAAAATTCCTTTTCTTAATAGTGGGATTAATTTTAAATTATTTACTGCAAATTCTGTGTTCTGAATTTAGAAAAATGGATTCCATATTTGGAATTATTAGGTCCAAAATAATTTAATAGGCTACTTTTTATTTTTGGGCACTATGAATAGTAACTATGGTAATTTTTTTATTTCAGTTAAATATAAATCGGGTAACTAAGGGTAAACCTAAGATTATAAAATTACCCTAACACATGCCAAAATTATATTGGATGACTAGAAGTCTACCCATATCACCTAAGGGTCGATTTAGATTCATTTTATGGACTTTTGACCATGAACATAATTTAATTATTATTAAAACCAAAGAAAGTGACAACATGTCACTCTCTTAAATATTATAATTATAATAATGTTAATTTACTGATAAACTTCATAAAACATAGAATATGAATAGTATTCATAAATCTAAAAATTATCTACATCATGATAATTTATTTAAAATTTATAAGGATTAAATAATTGTCATTAATGGTGACACAATAGTGATGCAGAAATTGTTTATTTAGTGAAAAATCAATAATATAGTTTTTATTGATATAACAATACCTATCCAAAGGACCAGAAACATGACTAAACGTTATTGGTCGAGTATATCTATACCCTAAGAATCCAAGGGTCTATTTTTGGGCCATTTTGAGCCTTATAAAACTGATTATGACATTTATATTATATTATTTTAAATGATGTCAAAGATGTCACCTTCATAATTTAATAAATATAACAATTTAAATATTGTGATTTAAGGATGATAAATTTAAGTAAAAATATTATTATGAAAGGTATTATATTTATATTCATAATAGGATTTTAATTTAAATTTTTATGCAACAAATATGTATATTAATTAATTATACAAAAATGATTTAGTAATTATTTTATTAAGAGATATAACAAATAAATGGTTTTAAAAATATTAAAATAAATATTATATGAACTATTTAATGTTCTCCACTAATTTTATAGAAAAAAATGGCATGTTATTAATCTATTAAATGTTTTAGTTCGAAAATATCTTCTGTATATATTTTATTTAAATTCAAATTATTGAATAGTGTAAAAATTGACACTATTGTTATTTTATAAAACTTACATATTATAAAAAAATTTAAAAATCACAAAAATATTTAACAATTATAAATTAAAATTTATATGGTCTAAAATTTAATAAATCTCCCAATTATGGACAATTAAAAACATTTAAGTAATTATTAATAATGATTTAAAATATAGAATTTTATTTCAACAAATAAAATAAAATTGATAAATCAAGTTGATAATGTTTAAAATAAATTCCCAACTTGTCTTAATTTTATTGGTTTATGAGATTTCAACCCCATCTCATCTAATATTTGGATTTGAGTTATTTTTGAGTTTTTTAAGAGGGGTTGGAATTTATTATAAATTAATATTTCTTATAATTGCCAAGGTGCACATCTCCTCCATTATAAAAGGAAACCTCCTACCTCTCCTATTTACATAATTTAGAGC
Source organism: Viscum album (assembly GCA_963277665.1). Classification (NCBI taxonomy): domain Eukaryota; kingdom Viridiplantae; phylum Streptophyta; class Magnoliopsida; order Santalales; family Viscaceae; genus Viscum; species Viscum album. Next base: position 1,399,456,882 of record OY728153.1, read on the forward strand.
CTTCAAGCTCGGCCAAACCCTACCCATTTATCTTCTCAAATTCCCTAGAAACATTCTAGAGGTCTTGGTATTCTTCAAAGACCATTCTTAGTGCCCTAAGAGGAGGTTTCAAAGAGGCGTGTCGAGGAAGAGGTAATATCCGTTACTGATTCTTTCATATTTATTTCTTCTTCTACATATTCATCATTAGTTTCATAATTATGAATTAATAACATCATTATCACTCATATACTGATATGTTAGTATAAATATGATACAACCCCATTTCACCTTCTATCCATCCTAAAGAAAACGAAATCACCACGTGTACATACGTACGGAATACCGTCTCCACGCCGTGGTGTAATTTGTTTTTCCACCACCACCTTACTTGTATGGGTATATTGGTGTAAATAATAACTATATATGATTATTATAACATCATACTTATTCTATGATATTATATAATTGACTAAAATTCCATCCAATAAATATGGGAACGATATCATCGCTTGTGCGTACGTACGGATTATCGTCTCCACGACGTGATGAGATTCATTTTCCATGATAACAATTCAAGAATGGTTATAAAGTATATATAATAAGTAATCATTAAATATATGACGTAATTATGCTACTGTATTTTTATATATATATATTTCATTCAATTCATTAAGGAAACAAAAAAACAGTGTTGATGCATACGTACGGCCTACCGTCTCCATGAATGGTTTATTTCTTTCCATTTATCAATCTATTATATATATATATATATTCCGAATATATATTATTTATATTTCATTTTTTATATTCTGGAATTAAGTAATCGTGATCTAAGTAATCATATTAATAATTACAAGTCAAAACACGGATGATAAATGAAACGATTTTACCTAAAACGTAGCTTTAACATGGAATTGACAAATGAACCGATAATATAAAGTCATAAGTGAATCATATATGATATAATAAATATTATTATGGTTCTGTTACAAGTTAATAATATTTTTAAACCCACTATAAACAAGTCTCAGACACATACGGATGAATTTGTACATAAGGTAAGGGATAATTTGGCAATCTCATTTTTATCCGAGATCGCTTATACGTAAGTATTTACTATGGTTATATTTTTCATCCGCGACCATAAAATGTTATTCATAAAGTTTTTAATATTCTTCCATATATGTTTAATGTCATGTTTACCCCTATTTGACTTTTACTTTGTGTTATGGAAGCAGTCATTCTTTTTTTTACGATACGTGGTACTTTTTGACTTTTCCGGAAAAAGTACAAGGAGAATGATTTTTTAACTTATACCGCATCAAACGGATTTTTATGGTTTCATAACAACATATTTTCATGAAGCTTACTCTACAAGATTTCATTAATATTTTCATCAAAATCCTTTTCATTAAAAATTTCATGTCATTTTGTTAAAATAAAATGATTTTGAATAAGAAATTATATTTTCTCCAGAATTTTTCTCAAGTGTTTTATCAACACCATTTTCCATCTAAGAATTCATTATTTCATATGTGTATGATTCCAGTATAATTTCACTATGACTTACATGGTTTCACTTATCTTATTATAAAATGATATCCATTAGTTTTATATGGATAATATTATGATGGGATAATGTTTTGGAAACCCATTTTATTTTTTGGGTTATGATGAATGATTTATGTTTATGTTGTGGCACACATAAGAATGATTTCATTATGAGATGGGAGTGACCTATATCTCCCTCCAATGCAATGGGTAATGATTTATATCTCATGATATAGACATGGCTGAAATGAAAAGTAAATATGGTTCAGTAATACAGGGATGGAACGGCATGTAAACCCGATTCAGTAAGGGACATTTCCCACTAAGATGGTCTTGACAGCAATGCCTTGGCTACTATAGAAATAATATTTTGTGCTTAATGTTTTTCCAAAATTAGAAGTCTTATTTCCAAGATATTTTATCTCTATTGATGTTCCATTATGATCTATTCCTTACATACTACCATGTTTTATGTCATTTATCTAGATTTTGATGTTTAAACATTATGTTCATGTTTTGAAGTTCAAATGTATATAGTTTGTTTTATTTTCTCCATGCATACCCTTACTGAGAATTTGAGCTCACCCTTTTATATGTTTTATTTTCCCTAGGATATAAGGAATGGTTTTAGGTAAGAAAAAAGGAAGATATTTATGGTAGATATTGAGGATCTTTCACAAAGATTATAAGATTATGTTCCAAGTTTCCAAAGCCACTAAACCATTACGGCCCTTTGGTGTCTGTTTTTTGTTATGTATTAAGTATTCCGAAAAAGTAATGTAATGTCCATGTACATCAAGATTTGGGTATCTACAGGTATAGTCTAATGGGATGACCATTAAATGTTCGGTTTTCAAAGGATTATGTTCCTAAATAAGTGACTGGTATAAAACATCATAAAAGAGTGTCCACATATTAGCCTCTATTTATGTGTATTCACATTGATATGGTTACATATGTATGTTTGTGTATAAAATTTATGTTTAACTAATTATATTGGGTCCCTCACATCGTACTACTCACACATGGGTATTCTCATATCACTACTCACATAGGTTCATTCCCATCATGTTTCTCACATAAGGGAATTCGTATAATGCTACCTAGAAAGAATTTTGTGATTTTTCTTTAGGTGGTGTGTGTCGGATTTCTTCAATAAGGACAACCCTTTCTATGTTTTGAACTATGTATTACCTATGTATATCGCGATTTTTTTGTCTCCCAAAGACCCTTTCTTCCTAGACTATCACTACATATTCTATTTGGAGATTAAATTGATTATTTATATGATTCATATGGGTAACGAATTTCAAAAATATTCTTCTACATAGAAATTCATTAAGGGGTAATCTTCATAACATTTCTTACATAGAACTATTTATATATCTCTTTTCTAATTTACTTTATTAGAATACTTCTATAACAAATTAAAATCATAAATAATATTTTCCTGTGAATCCTAATGTGTTAGATATTTTTCTTCGTATACCAAATCAAACCATGATAAATAGAAAAACATTATATAAACATTGATATATATCCATATATTTGGTGGGTAAAAATAGAGGTCTCAAAATTATGATATATATATATATATAATTGTCCTTTCAAATACTATGTATCTAATATAAATCAATTATCATGGCTATGTAGCTAATATGATTGATTTCTGATTCAAAATGCAACCTCTATACTATTGGAATTTATTCAATTTATATTCAAATTGTTAATATATTATGGATAAAATATATTATTTATATGTATAATATGTTAAAAACAAATATTATTACTAATTTATATAAAATAAGAATAAGGATTGTTAACTTTTTAAAAATTCATTTCTTATGAAACTGTTTTGTTAAATATTTTTCATTTTTTTGAAATGTTAAATATAGAAATTATAAATTTTAATTTGGAAAATATAGACATCATTATTGGATTTATAAAGATAATATTATCATAAGATTATTTTTTTGGATTTTTCAAACAAATTGATATTTCGGTGAATAGTAAAAAAAATTACTTTTATAAATGTTATATAATATATCACTATATAAATAATTATAAATAACATAAATAATTATAAATTTTTTTCATCATAATGAATTTATTTATTATGTTAAATTATTTATTTAAATATAAAGTGTTAATTTTATAAAACTCTTTTTTAAATTAAAGCAATATTTTTAACATGAGAACTATTTTTATTCACTTATATTAGTAATAATTTTTCTCTACATTTAATAAATAAATATAAAAAAAATGACATTAAATTTGGAATCAGTAGTTCCAAATTATATAAAATATATGATTTCATTTTTAGGCATAAAATTATGATTACTAGAACTATAGTTAATTACTAAGATAATGGTAAAATTTTTATTTTCACAGTGTAGTTTTATTATCAATGTGTAATTATTTTCTAATAAAGAAATCATATAGTTTAAAAAATAAAACTAATTTTATTTTTACACATATATATTAATATATCACAACAAATGAAATTGTAAATTTATACTGAATAATATTAAGAGAACATAATGTTGAAAACATCATTTTTTATAAAAATAGATTTTCATTATATAAATTGTTTGAATGTATAAGATAAATTTTTCTCATTTAGAAACTATATTACTTTAAAATCATTCAAAACAAATTTTTTCAATCAATTGATTTAAAAACTTTTTATTTTAGATTCTTTTGAATCATAAAATACATAGTTAAATAACTTGGCGTCCAGGTAAAAAAAATAGTAAACTGTATAAATCTATTGGTAAATCCCCCAAAATATGTTTAAAACATGATTAAAAATCCATTATAGTGGATTTATAGTCCCAAGATCACCCACATTCAATAATTTTAATCTTTGGGTTACATTTACCATTGAATTGTAATATAACAATATTATATGTAATGGCTACATCCAAAATTACCCATCACTTGACTTATAATAGGGGAATAAATCAACCACTTTTTGATACACATAATAATTCAAAATTACTTAAAAACAATAATTTTTTTATCCACATATAATTATATAACACATTCTTAACAATTTTGTCTCAATTAGTTAAACTATGGCATTTATTTACCATGATATTTCAATGTCAAATATCAAGTCCTGGATATTAGTATTTCTTACTCCTTAGTCTTTTCTTCTTAATCACACTCTTATAAACATTAATAAATATTATTAATCTTGTAAGTAAACAATGATTCAATCCTTTACAGCCAGTATGATAAAAAAACTACATTAATCATGCCTATATGTGGACTACCCCCTCTAGAAAATGATGTTATTTGATTATCATAACCACAAATAAGGTCTAGAAAAAATGATGGATATTTTTATATTTCACAATTATTATTCTAAAATGATAACTTATAAAAAATCATCATTCCATCCCATTCATTGAGAAAATGAAATGCTATTCATGTGTATCTGTGGGCTACCATCCGCATAAATAACCTATTTAATTTTCATCACAAACCTTAATGAATTATTCCAAGAATTATTTCCATGAAGATATGTGATATTTATGAAATTTTATGATTATTTAAAATTAATATTATCATAAAAAAATTCCTTCACTCAGTAAACTAACATTGTATGCTCTTATTTTGGTTAGTTTTTCCACCAACATGAATGACGTTATAATATTTGTAATATAAACAATTGTGGATTATTTTACAATGGAATTTTTATGAAATAATAATATATTATTTATTTAGTATTAATTTTGGAAATGGGTTTTTCATATTTATAATATATTTTAACATTTCATATTTTAATCGTTAAACATGTAGTAAGTACTTATTCACATTTTTCAATTTCATTAAACTTACCCTTGTCACTTACCAAATGAATATGGGATGTGATGTATCATTGAAACCCCATGATTATTTTACCATGGTAATATGTTAATGATTAACATTTGGTAATAAAAAATAATCTACCACTCTATTACAGAATTAGAACAGTATAGGAAAACGTAATTTTAGAAGCTGATGATAAAATAATCTATAACTGACAAATATATTTATATATCGAATAATTATTTATAAATGAAATTTATAATGGGAAATATATTTGAATGATATTATGAAATTTTATTTTAAGATATTTTTTTTATAAATGAGATTAGAGAAGTTTTTGGCTTAGTAGTAACTATGGTAAGGGTTTCTTTAAATAAAATTTAATTTTATGAAAAATATTTCTTATTTTGAATAATGATATTTTTTATATTTTATAATTAATACATAATGAGTTTATATTTCCATAATCATATAATTCATGTGTTTTCAATACCCATATCAATTTTTATCGAAATAATTCATTTGATTCAAAAGATACCAACATTGTTAGGGATATTTGTCATTGTTTAAATTCTATGAGACAAGACTAATATTGTATAGGATCATTAATTTTATATTGTGTATTAACTACCTTATTTTATTAAAATATAATTAATATCATTGATTTCCTGATATTTTGATTTTTATTTCGTGGAAATAGTCTTGTATTCTTTTTATTTTTACATTACCATTACTGTGCAGGTTTCATCCTTAGTCTGATTTTAAAATAATTATTTCTTTTAAGAAAAATACCTATGGGAAATTTTACAAATATTTATTTTTATAAACCCATAATTTTTTATCAATTATTATTCTTGCGTATTTATAATTCTTATAGATTTTTCCCTAATCCCCCTTGAATCATTAATTACCAATTGTAAAGAAACTCACACACAATCTTATTTTCAGTCAGGAATCCTCCTATTTACTTAACATAATTTATTAGATTCTTTTAATAATTCTAATATCAATTCCTTGATTATTTATTTATAAAATTTACTTATATTTTTTTATTATCTATAAATATATATAATCTTGTCACTAAATAGACATTATTTTTCCCTACCTTTTCAATTCCAAATAATTATCTATTATAGGAATTATTTTTCCTTCAGTTACTTTATTATGTAACACTAATCAATGTGTTCTTATTATTAATGCATTTTTCATCTATGTGAAAAATATTTACACTCAATATTTTACCCTTGGGATATGTATTTTTAAACAATCCATCATCTTTATCTAGATATATTATGATTTTTTAATTTATTGGGTATACTATTGACACCACATGTATTGTTATTTAAGTATAGATAATTATAGATTACTAATGAAAGAAGATTATGTATTTTTTAACAATACACCTTATTTTTAAAGTTGAATAATTTCAACATAATCACATTTAATCATGAGGAAATTGGTATTCCTACATGTTTTTCAGTGTTAATGTTTATTGATTCCTAAGACTAGTTGATTAGGAATTGTATTTATATTCATATCATTCATATAGTAAATACACTAAACATAAGGAAGTGAAAGGTGGGGAGAAGTATTATAAATACCATATATGAATAATTTTTTTCATGAAAAAATACTTTGGGTATTCTTTTCATGCCTACCCAAGGATATAATGATGTCATTCTTGTGACTGTTAAGGTAAGAATTGTTTATTGGTTATAGGCTTCATGGAAAGAATTTTGGCTTAGTTTATTCATTGATAGTAAAATATAATCGTAAAAATGTATTACATTAGTAATAATTTTGTTATTATTATCCATGTTATTTTATATATTGTTATTAAATATAGGTTTTTATCTCAGGTCCATATATTCAGCTATATAAAATTATTGTAATCTTACTGATTCCTTCCATATTATTCATGTGATCATAACTTTTGATAATATGTTTATTTCACTCAGAATTTTAACACATCCTTATTATGTTTTGATTTCCCATTATTATTGATAAAAGTATTAAACAAGATATATCAAGATGAATATAATGTAGATAATCAGTTTTAGATATTTAGAAATGATTATGGATTGATAAATTTCTTATTTTAACATTATATACTTAAATTAGATGATAAAGACATTGAAATTTTATGATAAGGGATTTTTCTAATTCTCTAATTCACTAAACCAAAAATATCATGGGAATATACGTAATCGAATAAATTTATATTACATGTAATTATGGGATGTTTATTTTTGTTTTTTCATAGATGGTGTGAGATATCGGTTTGGATAACTTTAACAATTAGGATGTTATTGGTTATTGATAATTTAAGCGTTATAAATTTCACCAATGGTTGATGAATTATAGTTTATTATAATTCAAATGTTATAGAACAACATTTAAAATATCTTATATGGTATTGAATATTTTTTCGATTAGGATGATATAACTTTTTAAACCCCCAGTGGATATCTATTTGGAAAAGGTTTAAATATTGGACATTATCCAAAAGCTTTGGTAAAGTATATATTATGTGGTTCTCTTAGAAATTTAATTCCCATTATTATATTGGAATGCGACTATGGTTATAGTATAGTTTCTCATAGTGGTAATCATACTTCAAAAAGTTCAATGAGAATCAGATCAATCTCTACAATGGTTCATGATGAGTGGGCCTAAGACTACACATCTGGTGAGAAACACTCTCTATATATTCTTTGGTTAATCACATTTTATTTAATATTTATTATGAAAGATTTATTATAATATAGAATAATTATATATAATATGTGATAAATAAACCTAAAAAAATCAATATAGAAGCAATTTTGATTTTTATGGGTATAATGGTGTAATGAATAACTATATATGATTATTATAAAATCATACTGATTCTATGATATTATATCACCCACTACAATTCCATTCAATAAATATGGGAACGATATCATCGCTCGTGCGTACGGTCGGATTACCATCTCCACGACGTGATGAGATTCATTTTCTATGTTAACAACTCAATATTGATTATAAAGTATATATAATAAGTAATCATGAAATATATGACATAATTATGCTACTGGATTTATGTATATATATATATATATTTATGTCATTCAATTCAATAAGGAAATGAAAAATAGTGTTCATGCGTACGTACGGCCTACCGTCTCCATGAATGGTGTATTTATTTCCATTTATCAATATATTATATATATATTCTAAATATATATTATATATAAATCATGTTTTATATTCTGTAATTAAGTAATCATGATCTATGTAATCATATTAATAATTACAAGTCAAAACACAGACGATGAATGAAATGATTTTTCCTGAAATGGTGATTTTAACATGGAATTGACAAATGAACGGATAATATAAAGTCATAACTTAATAATATATGATATCATAAATATTATATGCTTAATTTAAAAGTTAATAATATGATGAAACCCACTATACATGAGTCTCGGACACATACGTAAGAAATTGCACATAAGGTAACGGATAATTTTGCAATATCTTTTTTATCCGAGATCACTAATACGTAAGTATTTACTAGGGTTATATTTTTCATCCATAACCATAAACTTTTTTTTCATAAAGTGTTTAATATTCTTCAATGTATGTTTAATGGAATTTTTACCCCTATTTAAATTTTACTTTGTGTTATGGAGGGAATCTTTTTTTGTTTACCATACGTGGTACTTTTTGACTTTTTTGGCAAAAGTACGAGGAGAATGTTTTTTTAACTTATACCGCATTAACGGATTTTCATAGTTTCATATCACCTTATTTTCATGAAGATTGATCCTACATGATTTCATGACTATTTTCAACAATATCCTTTTCTTTTAAAAATTTCATGGCATTTTGTGAAAAGAAAATGATTTTGAATAAGAAAGGATATTTTCCTCAAGAATTTATCTCAAGTGTTTTATCAAAACCATTTTCCATATAACATGACATTATTTCATATGTGTATGTTTCAAGTATAATTTTTCTTTGATTTACATTATTTCACTTATCTTAGGATGATTTGATATCCATTTGTTTTATATGGATTATGTTATGATGGGATGATGCTTATGAAACCCATTTTATTCATTGGGTTATGATGAATGATATATGTTTATGTTGTGGAACACATAAGAATTATTTCATTATGAGATGGGTGGGACCTATATCTCCCTCCAATGCATTGGGTAAAGAGCTATATCTCATGAGATATACATGGCTGAAACGGCAAGTAAATCTTGTTCAGTAATATAGGGCTGGAACGACAAGTAAACATGGTTCAGAAAGAGACTTTGTCCACTAAGATGGTATTGGAAGCAATGACTTGGCTACTATGGAAATAATATTATGTGTTTAATGTTTTGTCATAATTAAGAAGTTTTAATTTCAAGATATTTTATCATTATTGATGTTCCATTATGATCTACACCTTACGTATTGCCATGTTTTATGTCGTTGATCAAGATTTTGATGTTTAAACATTATGTTCATGTTTTGATGTTCAAATGTATATGGTTTGTTTTATTTTCTCCATGCATACCCTTACTGAGCATTTGATCTCACCCTTTTATATGTTTTATCTTCCCCAAGATATAAAGAAAGGTTTAAGGTATGAAAAAAAAGGAAGATCTTTATAGGAGATGCTGAGGATCTTTTACCAAGATTAGAATATTATGTTTCATGTTTCCAAAGGCACTAAACCATTATGGTCCTTTAGTGTCTGTTTTTGTTATGTATAATGTATTCCAAAAAAGGAATATATTGTCCATTTACATCAAGATTTGGATCTCTACAGTTGGTATCAGAGGAAAGGTTTAGTCAACCTTTGGAAACTAGGATCCAAGAACTTTAGTGAGATCCCTAGAGATATTTCTATGGTATGTCTAGGGATGTCTCTAAGGTTAAGTATAAGTATAGGTCATAGTCCAAGAATTATGGTAACGATATTAGAATTAATCCTAAGATGTATGATATTGAAGTTACTCCCCCTTGATTATGATTATGGCCTCTCACACTATTCTTTTTCGGTTTTAGAAAATGGCTGGAAACAAGAAGATTCATGATAATGGAGGATAAGATGGACAGTGGAATGATATTATTCATGAGAAACCAAATGAAACGGGATATGAATGTCCAAACATCGTTATTATGCATAATCAGCAGTCTCATAATATGATCAATAATCTCAACATTGGTATGTTTCCTGACTCAGCTAATAAGAGAAAGATGGAGTTTCATGATGATCATAGAGGAAAGAAAGTTCAATTTACCTCATGTAAATCATGTGGGAAGAGGCATCCGAGAGAATGTTTCAAAGGAACTAGAAGATGCTTCTGGTGTGGAAAAGAAAGACACAAATCCATTGACTGTAAAGGAAAAGGTTTAGTTAACACCACAGACAAGGATAATTGTATTTCTAAGACATCAACAACAGTTAAATGTTTTAAATGTGGAATGTACGGGCATTATACAAACCAATTCCCTAAGGGAAAATCTCATGAAGAGAACCAGCATGGTCGTATGGGTAGTATTTATGTTGACGATGATGAAGAGACTACAAATGGTATATGAGATGAAAGAAGTGCTGAGGAATACAATTATGAAGCTTAGTCGATGGTTTTAGAAGGTTTTCTAATGATTTATGTTTATCAATAGTTATGTGGTATAGGTAATGGTATTATGAAATAAAGACACATATAAGGATTGTTACACTATTTTTTTTACTAAGTATTTGATAGTATATGTTGAATGGTACTGGTAACCATGAAAGGTTATACGAATATTTTTGCAAAGTAGATGATATGCGCATAATGAAGGGATAAGGAGAAAATAATATTTATGATAGTATTAATGAGGTCATGACTGATATAAGGACAAAGTGATATCTTGGTTTGAGTATATAGAATTTTGGGGATTTTGGTATGTGGAAAGTGTTAACTTTTAACTGCATTCATGTTTTCACTAAGGTTCAATGGGTATTCATTTTTCAAGAGAATGCATGATTATGTCTTTAAAATGTTTGGAATGTGACCAACAAGATATATCATATGATATATGGGGGATAAATGATGGTATTCGCGTACTTGTTATGTGACCTCTCAAGTAATCATTTTCTTTACTCTATGATATTGGACCGATGTATTTTTTATAAGCTTAAAGGTTGGAATGTATTAAGTTGGACATCAGATAGAATTGTTTAAGGCCGTAATTTTTTTCAATATTATTTATGGAATGTTATAATAATGTAGTTTTAGAAAAAGGCCAACCTGCAGGACGGGCGACAACCCCTCGCGTCAGACAAGGTTGTGGGAATCGAACCCACAACCGAAGTGTGATAGACCTTTATCGCTTACCATTGGCCTAAAGGAAGTCCCTGGATAGTAGAAACAAGTTTTATTTTATTAAGCGGTATGATAGATAAAGTATAAGTCCATTTTTGGAATCATATAAGATTTATATCCCCATATAGAGATTTATGTATTCTTAATAACATTTTCTAACTTTTTGTTTGAGACTGATGGAATGACCCATCATTCTATCACATGATCTTCTAACACTTCAAGAATGAAAAATTCAACTTCATTTCTTTAAGAGATTATGTATAAATTGTTCATGGCATAAACAATGGTGATATTGTACCAAAATCAAGTAAGTATTTCTTTTGATTTGAAAATTATTCAACATTAGGGAAATGATCTTGAAAACCATAAATGTTGTCCTAGTGCCCTCATATCTGATGAATTAGATGGTACCTTAGAATATCACAAATTTATGGCTTTGTGATTGTTGGATTTTTCATATCCATGTTCTATACCACTCTCCATAAGAACTTGATGGTAAGATTTTTCTTCCATATCCATATTTTCAACTATGTTCTATTACATGGAATCCCAGTGATGAGTTACATTGGGTAATCGTTACATTTCATACTTTAGTTTTCAAAATTATGTTTTAGTATTCGTTTTTACGATGTGGGTTTCTATGAATAGTAACCGATTTATAACCCCGACGAATTTCGAGGGAAAAATTCATTTTAAGGGGGGTAGAATTTGAAATCCCGAGATGTTATAAGATATATTATTTTTAATTTCTTTCATAACATCTATTGTATAATACACCAAGATTATCTTGCACTGTACATAACATTGTATTAGCTATCAGTATATGCAACACTAATATTGGATCATGTTAAACACAATTTCAAGTTTGTTTGATAGTCATTATTCAACGAAAAATTGAATGTATATATACATATATATTCAATTTATAATTGAAATATGGTTGGATTTTATTATACGCAACAAAAAAATGAGTCTTTCACTACACGCAACCCTAACTTGGCTTGCGTTACACGCAATCGCGACCTTCCTCGATATCGCGTGTTGTACGCAGTACCAGGTTTCACTAAACAATGATATATTATTATACTATTATTATGAACTAACTGTTGTGAATAGTATTAACTAAAATTTTAATTTTATAACATTATTATTCATCTTATTCATTTTTTAGAACATGGTATAAGAACAAAATAGAATTTTCAGGTAAAATAAGTATTTTTCAAAAAATGCAGTTTTGCCGCCTTTTGATGGTGCACCCACATTAAATATAGTTTTTGACATGTTTATAAGTTCAATTTGAAAAAAAACATTCTTCTCTAGAATCAGGATATTAAAATTAACTTTGGATAAATTTTTTCATATTATTCTGATAACTTTCATATTTTAATGAATAGTAAAAACACGATATATTTTAAGTAAAAACAAATTTTTTCATCGTAATAATTTATATGGTTAAATTATAATATTTAATAGTTTTAAAGTATAAATAGAATATATTTTTACCATTTAATATAATGTATGTCATTTGCATTTATTTTACATTTAACTCATAGGTAAAATCATTTCAATCTGTTGCAATGTTTTAACTTTTAAAACTCATTTTCTTAATAGCAGGATTAATTTTAAATTATTTACTGAAACTTCTGTGTTTTGAATTTAGAAAAATGGATTACATATTTTGAATTAGGGGGTCCAAAATATGTTAATAGGATACTTTTTATTTTTGGGCACTATGAATAGTAGCTACCGAATTTTTTTTATTTCAGTTAAATATAAATCGGGTAACTAAGGGTAAACCTAAGATTATAAAATTACCCTAACACATGTCAAAATTATATTTGATGACTAAAAGTCTACCCATATCACTTAATGGTCGAATTAGATTCATTTTATGGACTTTTTACCATGAAAATAATTTAATTGTTATTAAAACCAAGGAAAGTGAAAACATGTCACTCTCTTAAATCATATAAGTATAACAATGTTATTTTAGTGATAAACTTCATAAAACTGAGAAGATGAATAGTCTTCATAAATCTAACAACATTATCTATATCATTATAATTTTTTAAAAATTTATAAGGATTAAATAATTGTCATTAATGGTGACACAATAGTGATGTAGAAATTGTTTATTTAGTGAAAAATCAATAATATTGTTTTTATTGATATAACAATACCTATCCAGAGGACCAGAAACTTGACCAAACATTATTGGTCGAGTATATATATACCCTAATCATCCAAGGGACAATTTGTGGACCATTTGGAGCCTTATAAAACTGATTATGACATTTATATTATTTTATTTTAAATGATTTCAAAGATGTCACCTTCATAATTTAATAAATATAACAACTTAAATATTGCGATTTTAAGATGATAAATTCAAGTAAGAATATTATTATGAAAGGTATTATATTTATATTCATAATGGTATTTTAATTTAAATTTTTAAGCAACAAATAAATATATTAATTAATTATACAAAAAAAATTAGTAATTATTTTATTAAGATATACACAAAATAAAAGGTTTAAAAAATTTTAAAATAAATATTATATGAACTATTTAATTTTCTCCACTAATTTACTAGAAAAAAATGACATGTTATGAATTTATTAAATTTTTTAGTTTGAACATATCTTCTATATATATTTTATTTAAATTCAAATAATTGAAGAGTGTCAAAATTGACACTATTGTTATTTTATAAGACTTAGATATTATAAAATTGATTAAAAATCACAAAAATATTTAACAATTATAAATTAAAATTTATATGGTCTAAAATTTAAAAAATCATCCAATTATGGAAAATTCACAACATATAAGTAATTATTTATAATGATTTAAAATTTAGAATTTTATTACCACAAATAAAATAAAATAGATAAATCAAGTTGATAATGTTTAAAATAAATTCCCAACTTTTCTTAATGTTATTGGTTTATGAGTTTCAACCCTATCTTATCTAATCTTTGGATTTGAGTCATTTTGGAGTTTTTTATGTTGGGTTGGAATTTATTATAAATTAATATTTCTTATAATTCCCAAGGTGCCCCTCTCCTCCCTTATAAAAGGGCACCTCCTACCTCTCCTCTTTACATAATTTAGAGCCTTCAAGCTCAGCCTAACCCTGCCAATTTATCTTCTCCAATTCCATAGAAACATCCTATAGGTCTTGTTATTCTTCAAATACCAATATTAGTTCCCTAAGAAGAGGTTTCCAAGAGGCGTGTCGAAGAAGAGGTAATATCTGTTACCGATTCTCTCAAATTTATTTCTTTTTATACTTATTCTTATTTAGTTGCATAATTATGAATTAATAACATTAGTATCACTCATATACTGAATTTTTAGTATAAATATAAAACAACCCCATTTCACCTCTATCCATCCTACGGAAAACGAAATCACCACGCGTGCGTACGTACGGAATACCGTCTCCACGCTGTAGTGTAATTTGTTTTTCCTCCACCACCTTACTTGTATGGGTGTATTGGTGTAAAGAATAACTATATATGATTACTATAACTTCATAATGAATCTAATATAATATATCATTGACTAAAATTCCATCCAATAAATATGGGAACGATATCATCGCTTGTGCGTACGTACGGATTATCGTCTCCACGACGTGATGAGATTCATTATCCATGTTAACAATTCAAGTATTATTATAAAGTATATATAATAAGTAATAATGAAATATATGACATAATTATGCTACTGGATTTATGTATATATATATGTCATTCAATTCAATAAGGAAACGAAAAACAACGTTCATTCGTACGTACGGCCTACCGTCTCCATGAACGGTTTATTTCTTTCCATCTATCAATATATTATATATATATATATTCTGAATATATATTATTTATATATCATGTTTTATATTCTAGAATTAATTAATCATGATCTAAGTAATCATATTAATAATTACAAGTCAAAACACAGATGATAAATGAAACAATTTTACCTAAAACGCACCTTCAACATGGAATTGACAAATGAACGGATAATATAAAGTCATAATTGAATCATATATGATATCATATTTATTATTATGGTTTTGTTACAAGTTAATAATATGTTTAAACCCACTATACACGAGTCTCAGACACATACGAAAGAATTTGGACATATGGTAAGGGATACTTTTTCAATCTCATTTTTATCCGAGATCGCTTATACGTAAGTATAAACTAAGGTTATATTTTTCATCTGTGACCATAAAATATTTTTCATAAAGTGTTTAATATTCTTTCATGTATGTTTAATGTAATTTTTACCCCTCTTTGACTTTTATTATGTGTTATGGAAGGAATATTTTTTTTGATTACAATACGTGGTACTTTTTGACTTTTCCGGAAAATGTACAAGGAGAATGTTTTTTTAACTTATACCGCATGAACAGATTTTTACGGTTTCATAACACCTTATTTTCATGACGATTACTCTACAATATTTCATGAATATTTTCAAAAAAAACCTTTTTTTTAAAATTTCATGTCATTTTGTGAAAATAAAATGATTTTGAATAAGAAATGATATTTTCCACAAGAATTTATCTCAAGTGTTTTATCAACACCATTTTACATCTAATATATCATTATTTCATATGTGTATGATTCCAGTATAATGTCACTATGATTTACATGGTTTAACTTATCTTATGATGAAATAATATCGATTAGTTTTATATGGATTATATTATGATGGGATGATGTTTAGGAAACCCATTATATTCTTTGGGTTATGATGAATGATTTATGATTATGTTGTGGCACACATAAGAATGATTTCATTATGAGATGGGAGTGACCTATATCACCCTCCAATGCGTTGGGTAAAGATTTATATCTCATGATATAGACATGGCTGAAATGGAATGTGAATCTGGTTCAGTAATACAGCGCTGGAACTGCAAGTAAACCCAATTCAGTAAGGGACTTTGCCCACTAAGATGGTTTTGACAGTAATGCCTTGGCTACTATGGAAATCATATTTTGTGCTTAATGTTTTCCACAATTACATGTTTTATTTCCAAGATATTTTATCATTATTGATGTTCTATTTTGATCTATGCCTTACGTACCATCATGTTTTATGTCATTTATCAAGATTTTGATGTTTAAACATTATGTTAATGTTTTGAAGTTCAAATGTATATAGTTTGTTTTATTTTCTCCATGCATACCCTTACTGAGAATTTTAGCTCACCCTTTTATTTTTTTTATTTTCCCCAAGATATAAAGAAAGGTTTGAGGTATGAAAAAAAGGAAGATCTTTATGGGAGATGTTGAGGATCTTTCACAAAGATTATAAGATTATGTTCCAATTTTCCAAAGGCACTAAACCATTACGGTCCTTTGGTGTCTATTTTTGTTATGTATTAAGTATTCTGCAAAAGTAATGTAATGTCCATGTATGTCAAGATTTGGGTCACTACAATTATAGTCCAATGGGATGACCATTAAATGTTCTGTGGTCAAAGGATTAGGTTCCTAAATAAGTGACTGGTATAAAACATCATAAAGGAGTGTCCACATATTAGCCTCCATTTATGTGTATTCACATTGATATGGTTACATATGGATGTTTGTGTAAAAAAAATTTGTCGAACTAATCACATTGGGTCCCTCACATCGTACTACTCACACATGGGTATTCTCATATCACTACTCACATAGGTTCATTCACATCATGTTTCTCACATAATGGAATTCGTATAATGCTACCTAGAAAGAATTTTGTGATTTTTCTTCAGGTGGTGTGAGTGGGATTTCTTCAAAAAGGACATCCCTTTTTGTGTTTTGAACTATGTATTACCAAAGTATATCGCGATTTTTTTTGTCTCCCAAAGAACCCCTCTTCCTAGACTATCACTACATATTCTATTTGGAGAAGAAATGAATTATTTTTATGATTCATATGGGTAACTAATTTAAAAAATATTCTTCTATATAGAAATTCATTAAGGGGTAATATGCATAACATTTCTTACATATAACTATTTATATATCTCTTTTCTAATGTACTTTATTAGAATACTTCTATAACAAATTAAAATCATAAATAATATTTTCCTGTGAATCCTAATGTGTTAGATATTTTTCTTCATATACCAAATCAAACCATGATAAATAGAAAAACATTATATAAACATTGAAACATTTCCATATATTTGGTGGCTAAAAATAGATGTATCAAAATTATGATATATATATAATGGTCCTTTCAAATACTATGTTTCTAATATAAATCAATTAGCATGGCTATGTAGCTAATAGGATTGATTTATGATTTAAAATGTAACCTCAAAACTGTTGTAATTTATTCAATTTGTATTCAGATAGTTAATATATTATTGATAAAATATATTATTTATATGAATAATATGTTAAAAACAAATATTATTACTAATTTATATAAAATAATAGTGAGGATTGATAACTTTTTAAAAATTCATTTCCTATGAAACAGTTTTATTAAATATTTTTCATCTTATTGAAATATTAAATACAAAAATTATAAAATATAATTTTGAAAATATAGACATCATTATTGGATTTATAAAGATAATATTATCATTAGATGATTTTTAGGATTTTTCAATAAAAATTGATATTTTGGTGAATAGTAAAAAATATACTTTTACAAATGTTATATAATATATCACTATATAAATAATTATAAATAATATAAATAATTTTAAATTTTTTTCATCATAATGAATTTATTTATTATGTTAAATTATTTATTTTAATATAAAGTGTTAATTTTATAAAACTCTTTTTTTAAATAAAGCAATATTTCTACCATGAGAACTATATTTATTCACTTATATTAGTAATTAGTTTCCTCCACATGTAATAAATAAATATAAAAAATTGACATTAAATTTAGAATCAGTAGTTCCAAATTATATAAAATATATGATTTCATTTTTAGGCATAAAATTATGATTACTAGAACTATAGTTAATTACTAAGATAATTGTAAAATTTTTATTTTCACAGTATAGTTTTATTATCAATGTGTAATTATTATCTAATAACGAAATTATATAGTTTAAAAAATAAAACTAATTTTATTTTTACACATATATATTAATATATCACAACTAATGAAATTGTTAATTTATACTGAATAATATTAAGAGCGCATAATGTTGAAAACATCATTTTTTATAAAAATAGATTTTCAATATATAAATTGTTTGAATGTATAAGATAAATTTTTATCATTAAGAAACTATATTATTTTAAAATAATTCAAAACAAATTTTTTCAACCCATTGACTTAAAAACTTTTTATTTTAGATTCTTTTGAACCATAAAATACATAGTTAAATAACTTGTTGTCCAGGTAAAAAAAAATAGTAAACTGTATAAATCTATTGTTAAATCCCTCAAAATATGATTAAAACATGATTATAAATCCATTATAGTGGATTTATAGTCCCAAGATCACCCACACTCAATAATTTTAATCTTTGGGTTACATTTACCATTGAATTGTAATATAACATTATTGAATGTAATGGTTACATTCAAAATTACCCATCACTTGACTTATAATGGAGGAATACATCAACCACCTTTTGATACACATAATAATTCAAAATTACTTACAAAACAATAATTTGTTTCTCCACATTAAATTCTATAACACATTCTTAACAATTTGGCCTCAATTAGTTAAACTATGGAATTCATTTACAAGGATATTTAAATGTCAAATATCAAGTCCTGGACATTAGTATTTCTTACTCCTTAGTCTTTTCTTCTTAATCACACTCTTATAAACATTAATAAATATTATTAATCTTGTGAGTAAAAAATGATTCAATCCTTTACATCCAGTATGATAAAAAAACAACATTAATCATGCCTATATGTGGACTACCCCCTCTAGAAAATGATGTCGTTTGATTATCATCACCACCAATAAGGTCTAGAAAAAATGATGGATATTTTTATATTTCACAATTATTATTCTAAAATGATAACTTATCAAAAATCTTCATTCCATCCCATTCATTGAGAAAGTGAAATGGTATTCATGTGTATGTGTGGGCTACCATCCGCATAAATAACCTATTTAATTTTCATCACAAACCATAATGAATTATTCCAAGAATGATTTATATGAAGATATATGATATTTATGGCATTTTATGATTATTTAAAATTAATATTATCATAAAAAAATTCCTTCACTCAGTAAACTAATATGGTATGCTCTTATTTAGGTTAGTTTTTCCACCAACATGAATGAAGTTATAATATTTATAATATAAACAATTGTGGATTATTTTATAATAGAATTTTTATGAAATAATAATATATTATTTTTTTAGTTTTAATTTTGGAAATTTGTTTTTGATTTTTATAATATTTTTTAACATTTCATATTTTAATCGTTAAACTTGTTGAAAGTACATATTCACATTTTTCAATTACATTAAACATACCCTTATCACTTACTAAATGAATATGGGATGTGATGTATCATTGAAACACCATGATTATTTTACCATGGTAATATTTTAATGATTAACATTTGTTAATAAAAAATAATCTTCCACTCTATTACAGAATTAGAACAATATAGGAAAATGTATTTTTAGAACCTGATGATAAAATAATCTATAACTGACAATTATATTTATATATCGAAAATTTTTTATAAATGAAATTTATAATGGGAAATATATTTGAATGATTTTATGAAATTGTATATTAAGATATTTTTTTGTATAAATGAGATGAGAGAAGCATTTTTCATAGTAGTTACTATGGTAAGGGTTTCTTTAAATAAAATTTAATTTTATGAAAAATATTTCTTATTTTGAATAATGATATTTTTTATATGTTTTATTAATACATAATGAATTTATATTTCCATAATCATATAATTCATGTGTTTTCAATACCCATATCAATTTTTATCAAAAAAATTCATTTGATTCAAAAGATACCAACGTTGTTAGGGATATTTTTCGTTGTTTAAATTCCATGAGACAAGACTGATACTGTACAGGATCATTCATTTTATATTGTGTAATAACTACCTTATTTTCTTAAAATATAATTAATATCATTGATTTCTTGATATTTGGATTTTTATTTTTTGGAAACAGTCTTATATTCGTTTTATTTTTACATTACCATTACTGTGCATGTTTCATCCTTAGTCTGATTTTAAAATAAATATTTTTTTTAAGAAAAATACCTATGGGAAATTTAAAACTATTTATTTTTATAAACCCATAATTTTTTATCAATTATTATTCTTGCGTATTTATAATTCTTATATATTTTTCCCTACCCCCCCCCCCCCCTTGAATCATTATTTACCAATTGTAAGGAAACTCACACACAATCTTATTTTCAGTCAGGAATCCTCCTATTTCATGAACATAATTTATTGGATGCTTTTAGTAATTCTAACATCAATTACTTGATAATTTATTTATAAAATTTACTTATATTTTTTTGTAATCTATAAATATATGAATCTAGTCACTAAATAGAAATTATTTTTCCCTACCTTTTCAATTCCAAATAATTATCTATTATAGGAATTATTTTTCATTCAGTTCCTTTCTTATGAAACACCAATCAATGTGTTCTTATTATTAATGCAGTTTTCATCTATGTGAAAAATATTTACACTCCATATTTTACACTTGGGATATGTATTTTTAAACAATCCATCATCTTTATCTAGATATATTCTGATTTTTTAATTTATTGGTTATACTATTGACACCACATGTATTGTTATTCAAGTATAGATAATTATAGATTACTAATGAAAGAATATTATGTATTGTTTAACAATCCACCTTATTTTTAAAGTTGAATAATTTCAACATAATCACATTTAATCATGAGGAAATTGGTATTCCTACATGTTTTTCAGTGTTAATGATTATTGATTCCTAAGTCTAGTTGATTATGAATTGTATTTATATTCATATAATTTATATAGTAAATACATTAAACATAAGGTAGTGAAAGGTGGGGACAAGTATTATAAATCCCACATATGAATCATTTTGTTTCAGGAAAAAAATGCTTTGGGTATTCTTTTCATGCCTACCGAATGATATAATGATGTCATGGTTGTGACCATTAAGGTAATAATTTTTTATTCGTTATAGGCTTGATGGAATGAATTTTGGATTAGTTTATTCATTTATGGTAAAATATAATCTAAAAAATGTATTAAATTTGTAAGAATTTTGTTATTATTATCCATGTGATTTTATATATTGTTATTAAATATAGGTTTTTATCTCAGGTCCATGTATTTAGCTATATAAAATTATTGTAATCTTACTTATTCCTGCCATATTATTCATGTGATCATAACTTCTGATAATATGTTTCTTTCACTCATAATTATAACTCATCCTTAATATGTTTTGATTTCTCATTATTATTGATAAAAATATTAAACATGATATATCAAGAAGAATATCATGTAGATAATCAGTTTTAGATATTTAGAAATGATTATGGATTGATAAATTTCTTATTTTAACAGGATAAATTTAAATTAGATGAGAAAGACATAGAAATTTTATAATAAGGGATTTTTATAATTCTCTAATTCACTAAACCAAAAATATCATGGGAATATACGTAATCGAATAAATTTATATTACATGTAATTATGGGATGTTTATTTTTGTTTTTTCATAGATGGTGTGAGATATCGGTTTGGATAACTTTAACAATTAGGATGTTATTGGTTAATGATAATTTAAGCATTATAAATTTCACCAATGGTTAATGAATTATAGTTTATTATAATTAAAATGTTATAGAACAACATTTCAAATATCTTATATGGTATTGAATATTTTTTTCGATTAGGATGATATATCTTTTTAAACCCCCAGGGGATATCTCTTTAGAAATGGTTTAAATATTGGACAGCATCTAAAAGCTTTGGTAAAGTATATATTGTGTGGTTCTCCTAGAAATTTAATTCCCATTATTATATTTTAAAGCGGCTATGGTTATGCTATAGTTTCTCATAGTGGTAATCATACTTAAAAAAGTTAATTGGGAATCAGATCAATCTCTACAATGGTTCATGATGAGTGGGCCTAAGACTACACATCTGATGAGAAAATCTCTCTATATATTCTTTGGTTATTCACATTTTATTTAATATTTATTATGAAATATTTATTATAATATAGAATAATTATATATATTATATGATAAATAAACCTAAAAAAAATCAATATAGGAACAATTTTGATTTTGGTCGAACTAAATCAAATGTAGTATATTTAAAGTGTAAGATTTTTTTAGTTTTATTTTTTCATCAAATAAATCCCATATTGTGTTAATTGTTTATCATGGGTAACGAAATTTTTGGTTTTTTTAATGGATATAGTCCTATGAAACGATGTTAGAAATGGATGTCATGGGTAATGTGTAATGTTTCCCCATTAAAAACGTAACATTATAATATATATTGTGATAAATATACCTAGTTATCAATCATATAAGATGATTTGAAACATTAAAATTTCAAAATTTACATAAAATCAAAAAAAATAGATAGATGGAGTCTCATGGTAGTTTGGGTAACAAATATAATGTAGAAAAGAATAGTCAATTTTCAATATCTAATAATTTAAAAAAAACAATGATCTTACAAGAAACAATTAAAAAATTGGTTAACATGATGGATTTAAAAGATGTCTTTCATTGTGGTGCAGAAGATATTAATCTAGAGACGTCATTTTATATTATATCTATGATTATCCATATCTTCTAGATACCTTTACAAAAATTTATTAGTAAGTGATAATTAAAACTCTGGGATTGTGATTTATTTAATTTAGAGATTGTTGAATCCTAAAATTATAAATTATATTTTCCTTTGAAACCTAATATGTACAAATAATTCTTCACACACAACAACGAACCACAAAACTAATACAAAACAACATATAATCATTAAAGGTAATTCATATAATTTGTAGGTAAAAAAGTGGTAACCATGTTATAAAGTTTTTATATATTAAATATGAAATTTTTTGTACAATTTAGTTGATAAAATTAAATTAGTGTGGAAAAGATAAAAATAAGACTAATTTATTATTGAAAATGTGTCACAAAAAATATGATTGTAAGATAATTTTAAAATAAGAAATATGTGATGCATAAAATATATTATTGATATTAATTTTTATATTTACACCAAATTTTTTTAGAAATATAAAGGAAATGAAAATAAAAATATTTAATATTTTAAAATAATATTTTCAATGAGACCATTATTCATTCTATATTTATGATTTTATTTAAAATTTAAACACTCAAATTTTAAAATTTAAATTTAATTAAATTGATATCATTTTTTCATTTACAATAGTAATATGGATTTAATATATATTTTAGGGTTTTTTATAAAACAATTTATTTTTAGATGAAGTGTGAAAATACATTTTTTAATAAATCTAGTGTTTATGACTATATTAAAAAGTAATTGTATCATAAAAATTTATAAACCATTTTTCAAGAAAAAAACCTATTTGAGTGAAGCTACTTGTGTAAAAAACTATACTAGATTTAGAAAACACTTTTTTAACATTTTTAATATAAAGAAATACTTTTCTAATAAAAATTATTTTATTTAATTTTATTACAAGTAAATTTTAGTCAATTATAAAAATTAAATTTAAACAGCATGAGTTTATATTTAAAATCAGTAGATCAAAATTATTTAATAATAATGATTTTATTTTTGGGGATAAAAATAATAATAAAATGATTAATGTTAATTAATATTGTACTTGTAAAAACAAAATATCAAAAAACTATTTTCTTAACATTTGGAACTTTTTATCTAATAGAAAAAACTAATAACTTCCAAAAATTGAGTGTAATATTATTTTTAAACATATATATAAATATATTAACACTCATTAATGTGGTAATTAATTATAAATAATACACATATGACTTAATGGTGAAAACCTCAAATTTTTATAAAACATATTTATTATATATTAATTATTTTAATTTAATACATAATACTATCTTATTTAAAAATTTAAGATGATTATATAGATTATAAACATTGGATCATCACATCATGATTTATTAGGATTTTTTATTTCATATTTTTATTAAAACAAAAATTAATAGTTTAAAAAACTAGTTACCAAGGTAATCCCCAAAATTATAATGTATAAAAATAAAATGCTAAATGAAAAAAATAGGCTTAAAACACGTTTTGAAAATCAAGGTTTAATATTTATTAAATCAATATTTGTAAGAACCTCACCATAGAATCATTGATCCATTGCATTCTATTATTACCTTTTCATGATTACAATGAATTGAATCCTGAAGGACCAATCATTTTAACAGTCTTGGAAATCCACATCAAATAAATGATACTTATAATACCTTTGGAATTACAAAATACAAATATAATACGTAATAAAATAGAATAAATATCATCCTTAAAGACTTATTCATAGGATTCCTCATCATAAATGGGGGAAAGGAAACATAACAAAGAAGAGCTCAAATTCTAATTATGAGTAATAAAAGAAGAAGCAATTGTAGGATTCACACACAGCACAAGCCCCTGATGGGCATGTACTCAACATTGAAAATGTACATAATCGATTATTAA
Source organism: Viscum album (assembly GCA_963277665.1). NCBI lineage: Eukaryota > Viridiplantae > Streptophyta > Magnoliopsida > Santalales > Viscaceae > Viscum > Viscum album. The sequence continues at coordinate 1,399,482,285 of OY728153.1, forward strand.
TATAGGATCAATACGACAATGAATTCCAGTATCCACATATTTTAATCAAAGATTAAATAAAATGTGAGAACCCAAAACTGAGAAGATAGGATTGACAAATGTTGTTTATAATTAATTTAAATACATTAGAGAATCGTCTCCGTGGTGATTATTTATTTGTTTATGCATCCATCCATGGTTATGAGGTGTGGCACTGTTATGATGTAGAAACCAAGGATAATAATTTTATAGATGTGATCCACACGTTCTCCATGTATCTTCGGACGTCGTTGAATGAGTACCTGGGTACTAATGTGGAAGATCCATACCACTGCGATGTCCCCCATCCATCACCTTGAAAACTGCTTCAAAATCATTATCCTTGATCTAGTGGAGAAGGATGTCTCTCGTTCTTGAGAGCATTCATGGATAGGGAGGAGTTCTCTAGAATTGAGGGCTTTTATCCACAGATATTGTGCACACAACAATTTGTTAGCTGATCAAATGACCCATGGATTATATTTAGAATAATAACATAACAAGTAAATTAATTAACAGTGTAATAATTATTAATTACCATTGGTGTCGTTATGTAATTTATTATTCCCTGTGAAACCCCATGTCAAATGACAATATAAATGAGATTATTTCCATGACATTATCATAACATTCATGATATATTTAAATATTATTTAACCAAATAATATTAAAAATGATTTCTCACAGGACCCATAACATTTTCCACCTATCCACCTCAATATTTACTAGTCCTAGAATAATGACTATTTTCATTAAAAAATACAACTACATTATTCCCTGATAAATATATATTTTGTATGCAATATATTCCCTCGAATAACTAGGGTAAAAATGAATGTGATCAGGCATACCTGAATAATTGTTCATCCACAAAAAAGGAATAATATTTATTGAAATTGTTAAACAAATATATTATTTAACTCAGATATTGGATACACATAGTGTCTGGCACTCTATGCCTCTTTCTCATTATAATTAGGTCTGATTTCCTAAATTATAAGATTAGTCTCTAGCAACAGGTCAAGGCACACAAGTGAGAGAAGTTGATGTTGTGATGAGAGGTCACCTCATATGAATGCTTACAATTTAATATAATCCATTTTCCTTGATATATACAAACAAAAGGGTTGAAAGAAAGTTCCATCAACCCATTTTCTTGAGTTCTCCTTCTTTGAAATCCCATAATTGAACATTCCTAGAGAACACTATGTCCATGGATTTAGTTTATCTATATCATTTAAATAAAAGGGCCTTATATACCTACTTCTATAGAAGTAAAAAAATCTCATTATTCATTAATGAAGTAATACGTGTGACACACCCAACATATCCTACCATACTACGAACATCTGGTATCATTGTTTATTGAATACATCTAAGTGTGTGAGCCATAATACCCATTAATAATAATCTTTATGTAGAAGGTCCAACAAACATGTTCATAGATTAAAACATCCCATGACACCTATGAATTTCAATTCACTATTGGTGGGTCTTGTTCTCATAATATCCTCTAGGATATTACTAAGGGTGCAAATCCTGAGAAGGTACCTTAATATTTCATGAATCATCACCCTTGATAGTATGTATCATTTCTTTCCCTTTAAAAAATATCATCTGGCCATATAACATATATTCAAGAATGGTGTAACGGATCTTCGGGGTTCTCATCATAGCAAGGATCTGCTATGACCTTTTAGTGTGAAAATTATTCTTAAAACATTATCACATATTATTTCATGCAAAATCATAATCAGGATTCTAAAAAGAGTTCATTGAAATTCATATAATAAATATTGGATTATCATAAATAACAAAGAAGGTTTATTTTATTGAACCAACTCCAATAGACTCCCACTTGAACTAGATATAATTGCTAAAACCATTAATCATCAAGTTATAAAATGATATTCATGATAATTCTATGATTGGCCATTAGTGTAGGGGTCTGACATGTTCTCTTACGTGGAAAATATGATCACTGCAAACATAACCCCTTTGATAGAAAGGCCTCAAGAGGTAATACTTTCAGATTGTTTCATTTATTTGTTGATGAGACCTTGCCTCTATTATAAGATCCAAAACTACAGTATTATCACAGTACAATGTATGTGGATAATTACTACTAGGAACCACATCATTGTCCTAGACAATGATTCAAATCCATACAGCTTCATTGGCTACATCAGAAGATGATAAATATTTTGACTCCTTTGTAGAATTAATAACTATTTTCATTAAACTCTTCCATCTCACAACTCCTCTGTTGAGACAGAAAACATATCCTAATTGCGACCTCAGATCATTCTGATCTGTCGAAAAAACAACATCAGCATACCCTCTAATGGAATGATCCTTTTCTCCTACATACACTAGGGGCATATCCTTAGTTCTTCATAGATACTTAAGGATACTCTTTATAGTAGTCCAATGATGTTCTCATGGATCTTCTTGATAACTTCCTACCATTATCGTTGGATATGAAACATCAACTCTAGTACATTATATGGCACATATGATAGATTATATCACTGAAGGATATGGAATCTTACCCATTCAATCATTCTCCTTTTGTTTCTGGGGACACATTTTCTTAGAAATATGTAATCCATATATCACTAAAATCAATCCCATAATGTATTTTTCCTTACAAAATATCATTATTATCTAATCAATGTAAGAAATTTGACTTAGTCTAAGCATCCTCTTATATCTATCATGAATGATCTAGATCACCAGAATGTAGGCTACCTCACCTCATTCCTTCAGGGAGAAGCACTTTGTCATCCATTACTTGACGGACTTCAACACTATTATGTCATTTCCAATAAGCATGATGATGTTAACATAAAATACTATGATAATGATAACATTCCTATGAAATTTATTGTAATCATGTGTCCCACAATCATTCTTAATGAAATAAAATTTGTGTATTTCTACATCAAAATGAGTGTTTCATGATATGGATGCTTTTTTTTAGAAAATCAAGCATTAAAGCCTTAATTAAACAAAATAATTCCAAGATTCTAATGAAGGTAATTTTACATTTATCTTTATTGTGAATACTGAGAAAATAATTAGTAAATTTGGTCATATGCACACCAGAGGCGTCATGAATACCTTGATTTGGAAGTATATCAGCAAGAGAGTTGGCTTCATGATAAACATGTTTAATGATAAAGTTTTTTGAGGCAAGAGTGTTAAGACATTTGATCCTTTTAAAAGTAAGCTTCCAGGAAAGATGGATCTGATTCTTTATAACAGCATGTACAATAGTTGAGGAATCACATTCAAACCAGATATTACTCCAATTTCTTTGGTGAACAATCTCCACTGCTTTAATAAGTCCCATCATCTCAGCTTCAAGGGTCGTGGCATGACCATAAGTGCCATAAAATCCATCAAGAAGGTCACTATTATGGTCACGGAAAGAAATACCATATCCAGTTGGTCTAAGGTTTCCCTTTGAGGCACCATCAAGGGTTCATTTTCTCCAACCTGAAAAAGAGGGGGTCTATAAAATTTCCATAGTACCCATAGGTTTGGGAAAATTACCTGATATATTAAACCTTCTCAAAATTATAAAGTCTTTGATAGAGTTATTGCAATGTTCAGTATGGAACTGATTTTCACATCGAGTCATTGCTAGAATATGTGAAATGGAAACTTTATGATTGAAAATGGCATTTTCATGCCTTCTTTTGTTTCTGCATCTCTAGAGAGTGTAAAAATTTTCATCGAAAGAGACAAGGAATACAGTATGAATCTACTTGGAATAAAATTGTGATGTAATTAAGTGCAGAAAATTTGCAATGTTTTTGACATGAGGTATTGAGATGCCAAAGAGATAAAATATAATGATCCAGAGTGAAGCAACAGTTTTACAGGAAAGGAATAAATGATCCAGGTCATCCCTATGTTGGTGGCACAAATCACATCTTGGGCATAAAGAGATACCAACTTTTTGGACATCGCTGTCCACTGGCAGATTTTTTTAGTTAATTCACCTGGTGTCTAAAACCCTTCTAGTTGTAAAATATAGACAACTTCCAGAAGGTTCATATTAAGGAATGTTGCTTCGACATCCATCTGCCAAATATCATATTCATTGAAAGATGTTATAGAAAGTATGATTCTTATAGATTTAAACTAGGAAACAGATGATTTCTTTTCATCATAGTCAATTCCTCGAAACTGTTTAAAATGTTTTTCCACTTGGCTTGATTTATAGGTACTAACATGATCTTCCATGTCTAGTTTCTTTTTTAATACCCATTTACACCCAATTGGCTTTATATCAACTGGCGTATCAACCAAAAACCATAAATGGTTCTGATACATGGAATCCATCTTATAATTCATAGCTTAGATCCATATTGAAGCTTTTGATCTTTCTACTTATTCCTTGTAGGACAGAGGAACATCATTGTCAAAAAATAATGACTCACCGTCCCCGGTGACAAGGAAAGCATATCTCTCTATCTCCCTTAACTCTCCTATGCTCTTATGTAGTACATGTGTTTCATGAACTACCTCTTCCATAGGGACCTATGGAACATATTTCTTTACCAACTCCAATGTATCTTGAGCATCAACATCATCAATGTCAATCATTCTCCCACTATCTGTTTTTAGGATGTGCTCCATCTTAAGAAAGATAGCCTTTCTAAAAATAGTCATATTCTTGTCTGATGGGTTGTATAGGTAGTATCCCTTTATTTCCTTTTGATAAACTTTAATGATACACTTCATTCAATGGGATTCTATTTTATTTCCCGAGAAATCCATACAAATGTATTGCATCCCCTAAACATGTATGCGACAAAGTGGGTTTCTTTCAACTCTCTAGCTCAAAGTGAATTTAATAATCCACCTTATTTGGTACATGAATTAATATGTATGCTGATAGTTCAATGTATATCCCCAAAAGGATAGTGTGACATCTACATTAGTCATCACCGACATTACCGTTTCCAAAAAGGTATAGTTCATCCATTCGCTAACACCATTCAACTATGGTGTATAAGGAGTAGTGAGTTGATATAGAATCCAAGACTCACATAAAAGGACTATGAAATATTGGTTAAGATATTCTCCACCATGATCTAATTGAAAATTAATTATCTTCTTACCAATATGATTCTATAAATAATTCATGAACTCATTGAATTTCTCAAAGGACATGAACTTATAACTCATTAATTATATATGGCCATATCTTCTCAATTCATCTGTAAAAGTAACAAAGTAAGAATATCAACCACTAACTTCTACTGGAAACGGTCTACAAACATCAGTGTGTACCAATCCAATATTCTTTGTGGACCTTTAAACTATCCCACCAAATGGTGGTGTTTCTATTTTCCCATGTAAATAGGAAAGGCATGTATCATGTGGTTTTAGCTCAGAAGATTCTAAATCACCATCTTGATAGAGCTTTGTCAGGTATTTCTCATTTTCATTACCAAGATTGTGATTAGATAATTGGGTGATGAATGTGTCATTTGAACTTGGTTCATTATCAATTGCCAATAAAATGTTCTCAGAATTTAATACATACAATCTGTTATTTAAATGCACCACATCATAACATTTTTTGTCCTTATAAATGAGATTGCATTTATTTCCAAACATGAAAATAAAGACTTCTGTATCTAAACTTGATAAAGAAATATGTTCTCAGTAACCCTATGTACATAATACTATCCATGTAAACCCAAAATAATTTTCATAAGAAATGTGGGGTGGTAGTCACCAAAATGAAGAGCATCCAGCCCCACACCCTGGGCTGCTCACAGATCCCCCTCTCCTCCTGAAATTTTCAAGAATCTAAATAGTTCTTATTTCATGGACATTTTAGTAGCATGGATCCATATTTCCTTTCACATAAACCCAACTGCAGTTGTTTAGGAAAATGGAAATCTTTTAGGTAGGCATTATAAGTTCTAACTATATTAACTCGCAACTCCTTGATCTCTTGAGTGGATTCCCCAATCATGAAATCCTCAATTTCAGATTTCCTCAACCTTTTCCTCTCAGTTACACCATGTTGTGCGAGGTAATTAAACCCTTGATGTAAACTAGGTTATTTTAACCCAAAACATCAAATAAGAATACCCCTATAATTTAAATAACCCCAACTAGGTTTGGTCAATAACATTGAACTACAGATCGATTCTAACCAATGTAATTGAAGGTTATACCGACATAATATTTAAATGAGATAATTTATACATTATGTGTAAATTGACACCTATTATATTCACCCATATTTTTAATGTTTTGTGGGATATAATTAAGCGATTAACCATGTATAAATAATATTTATACAAAATCCATTTTTTATTTTAGTTCCACCATTTATGTTTGTTAGTTCATTAATTATGTGATCTCGTCAAACATCCATAATTAAAAACCATAAAACTAACAGTAATAAGATAAAGGGTATGATCATGAGATTTAATGTTGGTTAGTTTATCTAGTGGTTGATAAAATAACCCTAACCGAGGGGAGAAACACTTTAAAATTTTCTGTTTTGTGATTATAACATTCCACAGGTCCACCTTTGTATCTCTTTGAATTGGATTCACCTCAGCTCCAAACCTGAACTGACTCCACTTTCTTGGGATCTGCATCCAGTACATATTCTTTCAACTCACATGCAAGTGTTGGGTAAAAGGGGGTTTACATAAAAGAAACCAAGGGCACACATTCCCTGCATTTTAATGAGGAGAAGGCATTCTGGATATTAATTGTAATTAAATAAAAATTCTAAATGGGAACCAATCACATAAAATGGTCTAGTCTAGCTCATGATCATCCATATACATGCAACGAATTAAAATTTTCATAAAACTATCATTCAATTCATTAATCATTCTTATTATGATAATTTACACTCGAACTGATTAATCATTATCTTTAATTAATGAATCCTTTTTAACTTAATACTTTATTGAATACCCTTTAGATTATCATCCATAACCTTGTACAGAACTTTTACTAAGTAAGACACCAAATTAATACCCATCCATAACTAACAAACATGTAATTATACTTTTATAAACTTTATTCGTTGTGACCTATAGCATGCACACATAATTAAAATTGTAATCAAACACATACATGATGTGTAGATCATTGAACATTATATAGATACCAATTGAACATTGATGTGTGTGTGTGTGTCTATTTATATATAAAACACCAATCACATGTTTTTCACTATATTTACACCTACATAAAGTTACATGTCTTAGGGGATAAATAATACAATTAGAAATTTTTAAATATGTTTTATCTGGAAATAGTTCAACACCTGTAGATATGATTACATGTTGCGTACCCTCCTCACCATCCATCTAAAGTACATGAATAGGGAATTAAAATGTGATTTTTACATCCGCAATATTCTGAGTACATGGTATTTTTTTTGGTCCACACATCGTGTAGACTCCATGTTACATGGTCACTATTAGGCCATGACTTGTTTGGGATACATGACTAGACCAAGACCCACAGGGACTACACCCCATGTCCAGTAGGCCATAGAGCATGTATTCTCACTAACTGTATGACAGTCTATCCAATTCAACCTGATGTGTATGAATTAACTACCCAATGTGTCTTTAATTAACATTGCATGTCTAATTTTCTAATTACTCATGATTCATTGAACACAATTATGCGACGTATAGATCTGACCATACGGTGTGTGCACTTTTGTTATCCTGATTGAACCATCAGTTCCTCCTAATGAGTTATTCAATTTAATTTTAATCAGAAATCTATTTTTTTCTTCTTGATCAGTGATAAACAATAAGGAAGGAACATATCTTAGAATTAAGATTACAAGAATGATTGAACGTCAATTTATAACCTAAATTATTAACGTGTAAACCATCAATAAGTTATTTAAATAATTATAAATAAAAATATGACCCCTCTAATTCAACTTGTAGGTTCCGAGCACAGAAAAATGCATGATTGTCATGTACCCAAATTTTCAAATTCCCATAATTGATGATTAATAATGGATCAATACGACAATGAACGCCGCTATCCATGGAATTAAATCAAAGATAAAAGTCAAAGGATACAACCAGGAACTATGAAGAGAGGATAAAAATATGTATTTCCATGTCTAATTTAATTTAATTATAGAATTCCTTCCATGGTGATTATTTCTTCCATGATGTGTCTCACCATAGGTCTGAGGTGATGATTTATTGTGATATATAATCCAAGGATATGAATCCTCTAGCGGTGAACTACACATGCTCCATGTATCTTCTGATGTTGTCAATGATGTCTCTATATGATATTAGGGAATATCCATTCAATCTGAATGTACTCCTTTGATCACCTTTAGAATGAATTCCAAAGCATTCTCCTTGATCCAGTGGTGGATCATCTCTCCTGTTCTTTAGAGCGATTGTATAAAGATAGAGTTCTATGGGCTCGAGATATTTTCTAAAAGGATGTTGTGCACATAACGATTGGGTAGTCGGTCGAACGACCCCTTGGATTATATATATAATAATAACATAATGGAAAATTTAATTTGATAAGTAATAATAAATAATTGGCACATGCTTTGTTACTTAATTTATTATTCCATGTGAAACCCCGTGTAGAATAACAATAGAAAAGTTGCTATTTCCGTGAAATATGAATAAGTTGTATGTTACAATTAAATATTATTATACCCAATAATATTTAATATTATTTCTCACTAGACTCATAACAAGGCCTAACAGTACATATTAATATTTACCGAGCCTTGAATAATGACTATTTATTTTTTAAATAAATATAACTACATTATTAAAAAATAAATAAGTATTATGTCGTAAATATATTCTCTAAAGTAACTAGTAAATAAATAAACGTTATCACGAATACTTGAATATGTTTTAAACCACAATCGGGAGTAATATTTATTCAACTTGATAAATAAATATATTATTTTACTGAGATACTAGTTACACTTAGTGTGTGACCCTATAGGCCTCTTTCTCATTGGCATTAGGTGAGATTACCTAATGTCAAATAATATTATCTATCAATGAGTCACAATGCCTAAGAAAAAGAAGATGTCGTTCCAATGACATGTCACCTCATACAAATTCTTAATATGTTATATAATCCCTTTTCCCAATATCTCAAATAAATCTGGTTTAATTCAAGTTATATCAACTCGTGTGCTTGATTTCTCATTCTTTGACATATTATAAATGAACATGCCTAAAGAGCACCGTGGACATGTATTGATTTCGGATATATCATTTCCATCAAAGGTACTAAGATATCTAATTTCATAGAACTGAATTTTTTTTATCATGTTATTAATAAATATATAATTACTTATGATGCACCCAACACATTCTACATCTTGGTGAAGATATATCATCACAGTTTTTGTGAATTCATCTAAGTGTGTGATTCGTAATACCCATTAATAATAATAATAAAATCTTTGGACCAACTCACCCATCTATAGATATAAACTTCCAATAAAACATAAGAATATAGATTTTATACTGGAGGGTCTTGTTATAATAATATACCCCTGGATATTACTTAGGGCACACACCATGAGAAGATGAATCAATGTTTCAGGAGTCCCCACCCCTAATATCATGTATCATTTATGTCCCTTCAAAAGCTATCATCTAGTCATATAACATATATTCATGAATATTGTCAAGGCACCACCAGGATGTCATCATAAGAGAGATTATCTATAATGGTTTTTTTGAGATAGCTATTATTAGAATATTATCACATACTATGTCACACAGAAGAACAATCACGATGTGATAAAGAGTTTATTAATATTAATCCAATCTATAAAGGTTTATCATAAAGTATAATGAATCTTTTTTCTAGGGCACCAAATCCCACTACAATAAGGAATTAATGAAAATAAATAAACCAAGAATGGTAAATAATGATAACACATGACATTAAAAAAACAAGATAAGTAAAATTCGATACATAATGGTAGTAAACTCAAACAAAATATATTTGATCAATTAACAATAAATTAAATGTATCCATATATATATGTTGATGTGAAATCTCAATTATAAATAATAACTAAAACTAAATGATATAAATTATTAATTATTGGATGCCATTTTTTGTATGTACATAAAACCAGTACTATCAATACCTTTCACAAGAAAGTTTAGCTATCTTTTAAAAACATTCTGATGTATCTAGCCAACTATTTCACCTTATTAGAATATCAATGAATACATGGGATTTCATTAACCATTCCCCAACCTATATGACTTACCTTAAATAGTCCCCATCATGTGTATTACTTATCCATAGAATTCCTCCAATAGATTAATCAATATAATTAATAAACAATGTTCTATGTCATATTTCCATAATGAATAATGTATATGGATTTTTCAGTAATACCTAAGATAAGGACAAGTAATAACAAGGGTTATTGAAATTAAAACATTCTTGATGAAAAATAATATTTAAACATTCCAAAGTGTCATATACCACTTTGAAACACTTATATAATAATTCCCCTTGAATTAAATGGTACTTATAATATCATGAGAATAATTAGATTCATGATATAGCATGTCAATGGACAGTACATTCAACATGAAAATATTGCATGAAACCCACTGATTTGTGGGGTATGGGAGTTAAGGTTCTGAAATTTTTCAATGATGCCCTTATAAGTATGTTCATGTGGAATTTGATGGCATCCATTGATGTGCTGTTAGAGTTTATATCCCATAGATTTCTATCTAGGCTACACACTAGGTACTCCATATATGTTTCTTCCACCATCTAGCCTACCATTAAACTAGACTACCATGAAATTATGAAATGTCCAACATGATTGGTCTATCTAAGCTCTTTTCTTAATCTGTAGACCACTAGATGGTTGGATGGACCCTTTAATGTATGAATTGATGTTCCTACCCTTAGGGATACCATCTCTATTGCTGAAATTAATCTGATTCTTTATATATGTGGTTATTTTCCCACCCAAATCAGGTTGGGGGTTTAGCAATACATTTTCATGAATAGTTATATCCTATCATGGACCCCGATATCCAATGTTATGCTTAACTAAAAGTTGTACTATAGGTACATTTTTTACGAGTCAAAACCTATAACATTGTGGTTGGAAGATTTCGATAGTCCATTTATATCTCCCCAAACTACCAACTATAGCGGAGGTCTTAGAATTGTAGACAACCTAAACAGAATATACTATAGAATACCGAGATCCACCTTGCTTTGTTTCTTCTACCTATGTATATAGGATACTAAATCTGCACAATATATGTTTTCTCCAACATTTTCTCTTGAACAATATTTCACCATCTGGAGGATGTGTTTGGTTTTTCCATGTCATTGGACATCCAGTATGGCCTTATGAACTCAATAACTACTGTTTTTTTAGGGAATAAGTATTTCCAGTTCTATTCATTGTCATGGATGTTTTCATTTCTTTCAACTATAAGAAATGAAATAGTACTTCCATTATGAACCACATGTCATTCTTGAAGGCCAATCTGAATATTATAAATAAGGATGTACTAGAAGACACTAAAATCTAATGACGTTTCATGAATAACAAAATTTATGATTTTATTATTCTGAAGCCTCCTTTTTTTCATGGAAACGTTAAAAATCATATGATGTTGAAATCAATTACATTTATCCCTCCCATACCCCCATGGATGAAAGTGAATGTGCATGGGGCAGCCTCAAGTGTGCCAAGACCTTCGATTTGGGGTGTTATCTTCCATAACCATCGGGGTTTCATCAAAGGTTGTTTCTATGACAATATTGGAATTGGATATGCAATTGAATAATAAAATTGGTAGATGACCAAGGCTACCAAATATTATTTCCAGTATCTATGGAGACATGTCAGACTAGAATCTGGAACTACCACAGTGGTGCCAATTTTGAGGAAATGGTCCTGGAATTTTTAGGGGAAAATTCTTACATCATGGATTTCTTGTCTCCTAGATCATGAATTTATCTAGATAGATGTAACTCAAGCTTCTAATAATTCCAACCACGTTTTTGACACTATATAAGAGGTAAATCAGAGAGGCTTCCTCATGATGGTACATTGTTATTCTAGACTTCTTCTATCGCTTTGTTGAGATGGATGTGCATGGTGTGTTTCATTATCACATTTTTAAACCCAATTATTCTAACACTTTTTATAATTTTTTATTTTTTTCATATCAATATTCTAATCGTGTACTCTGAACCATTTTCATTTCCAAATATGAGTGATCTGGTTTAAAACAAAAAATAAGTCTCAACGGAATGTAAGTTGAGATGAAATCTTTTACCTTAAACATTCATTTTTGAGTGTGGTATATGTCCTCTGGTATAGTGGTTTATTATAAGTTACTAACTTATGAATGAACCATAATCATTATTATAAATCATATATGAATTCCTTAATATATTTTATTACCAGTTTGTTAACAATCTTCCTTTATTTTAACTTTTCTGGGTGTTAATTGGCTAGTTTATTCAAATATGGGTTAACTTGTAATATTTTATTAATATTAATTATATATTTATTTAATCACATATATAATTTAATCCATGAGTAAATTATCATATATATTTAGTTCAATTGTATTTATAATAACCTATAATGTTTGGATATATAAAATTAAATGCATCAATCATGGAGACTGTAAGATGTACGTAAGCATGGATGATGAACTCATTTAATTGTCATATTAAAAGAATAAAAAATAATTTATACATATGTATTTTATAATTAAATTATTATATATATTTCATATATGGTACATATGTTTATTAAAACCATCCTTTATACATTCCATGTATGGTGTGAATGAGACACATTGCATTGAGGGGGCATTAGGTCACACTTCCTCAAACGTTGTTATTGTATTTTCATAAAATGAAATGTATATGGGTATTTTTTATAAGAAATTTCATAATAATAAATAAATAATACATATATAACATATATAAATATTATTTCAATCATAATGGCCACCATGAGATGTGGTAAAGGAAAATTAACTATCATTATTTCGTGAGGTAGTAGTTCATCGTCCAAAAAAACAATATATTTGTTACCCATTATATGGAAGTGTGTGGGAGTTCATGATGAAAATGTAACATAAAAACAACCTAGTAATTTGATCATATTTTATTATATAATCATAAAATATTTATATTTTATGGAGAAGGTGGTGTAAATAAAACTAAAAATATTAAGGAACTATTTTACATTTTAATCAGGTAACACCTTTTGGTTTGAACCAAAAGGCCTCCATGGATCGTTTTTTTTCAATATAATGCTTAAAGTAGTAAGGGATTATTGTTGTGAAATTAATGTTTTAGATATTTCAATATCATAATTGGAATTGCGGGTCTGAGTAAGTGGTAGAGTTTTTTCCTTTATATAGTGGAGGGGAGTAATACTCTTGTAAATACCAAAAGTAATTCATGAATGGGAGGACTAACATAACTACTGTTCCTCTTAAATGTATATATAATTTCTTCAAAGGGGAATCATGGTCTATTAATACCTCCACCCCACTAAGATAATTTTATTTTTATTATTTAGTTCCATAACATCTATAATTCAACATTTCTATCATTTTTCTTTATATTAAAGAATTTAGTTTTCCAACCAAAGTAATATAACCATTAAGACTAAACTAATGTGATAATTATTAGAAAAAAAAGGAAAATGAGTTATTAATATTATATCTAATTTTTGAAATTAACAACTAATGTTATTTGGAATCTAATTATAAAACAGGATCACGTAACGCGCTAAAACACTTCTCATACTTAGACCATGCAAACAACATTTTTCCAACACATGTGTTTATTATATATTAATTCATGAAATTATATTTTTAAAATATATTATTATTATTATGTTCATGTCATTTCATAAAATATAATTTATTTTAAAATAAAAATAACGTCCAGTTTGACATTATTTATTTAATTTAAATTTCTTAATATATAAAATGTAATTTAAATATATTTATTACCAATCATTGTAAAAGGATATATTAATATAAAAAAATTGAATACAATAATTAAATCAATATACATCACTTTTAATATTCATATTATAACATATTTTAGTTAATTAGTAACTAAATTATCATTCTGTTGGCTTTTCTTAACCATCTTATGAAACTAAATCATCTATAAAAATTATTTATATATTATTATTATTAAAATAAACAACGTATATTTAAAATGGATATGTATAATAAAAAATATTTTTTAGATATCTCAATGTTTTATAAATATTAAAGGTAAGGAATGCTCTCTTTCGGTATTTTTTTCATACAAAACTTTTTATATATGAAAGTTCCTTTTAATAATATCTCAATAAACAAAAAAACATAACTAATACGGGATATGGTATAATTATTGGTATCCAATAGATTTTGGACAAAATCTAATTTAATTTCAGCCCTTAAGATTATGTTTTAGTCCCATATAACACTCAATTTATCCTTAATCACTTTAATTAGTTTTAATAACATTCACTAATATTTCTATCAAAAAATGAGTTTAACATAGTAGAGATAAAATTTTATACTGATTAATGCTACGTATGTATATTTTTTAAAATTCCAATCAATGAATTTGGAAAATTAATATGAACACTAATCCCGCTGACATAGCGAGATTGGTGGTTTTTAAAGTCAGAACATTCAAAAGTTAAATATGTTTTTATATCTAATTTAAATATAAAAATATTTTCACTTTAATAAATTTGATAAAAATATTTATAACTAATCTATTATGACTTAAGAAATAAATTTAAAAAGTAATTTAATGATAATAGTTATTTAAATGAAAGTTTTGTTTTTAACTAAATTGTAGTAATTTTATAATTCAACAAAAAATGATGTTTCTCAGAAAAATATCAAACATTCAGCCTAAGATAATTTTTCAAAATCAAATAATAAAATGATTTTTATTTTTAAAAACAAAATTTATAAATCTTTCAAAATTTATTTCCAAAATAGACTCATCATTAAAAGTTAGTAAAACTCCGTCGTTTGTGTGACAGAAGCTAATTTAGTGTTCTTTGTAGCATATGTTTAACTTTGTTTATAAAGAATGCTAAAAAAATTTATTTATTCTAAATGAAATATATTATAATTTCTTGAGATGTTACATTCTCCCCTGCTTGAATAAATTGTGTCTTAAAAATTTATTATTTATCTCATAAGTCGAGGCATTGATATTTCATTAATAAATATTACTGAAAACACCACATCCTAAAAATTGTAAATATCGCATCATCTTAATAAAAAATAAAGTAATGTACAACGGTCACATAAATATGTTCCCTATTAGGATAACTTATGTGGGAAATGTAAACTTGGATACATAAGAAAATTATAACAATCAGGTTTGGGTTAGGGAGTGCTATAGAACATGTATAGGAGAAAGGTTAGAATGAAAATCCATAAATCCCTAATGATTTAATATGTTATTTGATTCATTGAACACATAGGTTCTAGGAAAAAAATTTTGTTATGAATATAATTTTTCCTAGAGTATAGAAATTATTTCAATCTCTATGAATATAAGTAAATGTACTTACTTGGTATGTTTCTACAATAAAAATCTAAACCATTTGTCATGTCATCAACTATTTCTAATTATTCTCTTAGAACAAGATTCATCGTATAGAGATGTAATATATGAATCTCTAAAACCAAATCCAATGTTCAACATAAACCATTTCATTAATGTTTAACATTTACGAATTTTTATGATCAAAAAATTTAGAAAGAAGATAACTGAATTTTCAAAATGAACATATCATTAACATTCAATCAATATAATATTTATTTTAAATAATCACTTATTGAATGTGTAAACACCGTCACCATGTATCCTCTTAAAATGTGGTAATAAATAAAATCTCTATAAGACGTTATTGGAAACATTAATTATCCATTATCCCTTATTTAAGACACATGTATTCAAATGCAATCCTTAAATCCAAAAGTGTCATATACTCCATCAGTGATTGTAAAGATAACTTGTCGACAAGCCATTAATCAGATCCAAGGTAGTCAAAAAAAATTCCAAATCCATCATCTGTTCATCATTATATAAAAATTATAAATATATTAAAAGTTTTATTTCACACAATAATATGTTTTATAAATATATCAACATTATACAGAAAAAATTTTCATGAAACCATTTAGTATAAGATCTGAAATCATTAATAAAAGAGTACTCGAGTACACTCCTCATATATTCCAAAATTCATATAACTATTACATTGCTGATAAAATATTCAAATGACATAATTCATAAATACAAATTTAAAAATACACCAATTATTCCACTTCATCCGCATTCCCTCAACATGGATACCTCATCATTTAACATAATTCATATTTTTATCCATATTTCAACAGTATTTTCATCATTATCAGAAATATAACCATTACCCGTACCACCATGTTGTTTCACTTCATGAGATTTCCAATTAGAAAATAGATGTGTATAATGAATATTCATTCCACACTTCAATCATTGGACCATCAACGATGTCTTAAGGAGACCAAAATTCCCATCCATTTTGAAAATAAAAATCATCATTTTTAAATTACAATTAATTTATTTGTGTCCCTCTTTCCCACAGTCAAAAAAATATTTCATTCCCTCTAATACATTCACTTGGGTGATTCTATAAAAATTATTTACATAGAGGAAAATGAATATTCTTTCCTCCAATGTCCTTATTACACAAACTCTAAGGTAAATCTTACCTTCCCTTCCATAGTGAGTTTGAGAGTTTTTTAAGATACACATTTTTAATCATGTTCCATGATAGATTATTAGGAATTGTCACAAAATCCTTCACTCCATTTTTTATTCCATTAAACCTATCATTAGTACATATTTCATCAGATTCAATGTTAACCCACTTCGTTCTAGTTCCGGCCATCCACTAAAATGAGAATTTATATTTTGGTCAACAGTTATCTACACATAAAAACACATAATCTAGAAAAATTACTTCTATTATGCCTAAATCAAGGATAAAAAATTTTAAATATATATAATATTAAGTTTATCAATGATTATTCATAGTCATGTTATACTTTAATCCTTCTTAATGGTTCGTAATGAAAAATGGGAAATTTTCTATGCATATCCCTAATGAGTGTCAAACCAGGTGCATAGTAAATTTGTTGTCATGTACGAGGTCACCCAGAGTTAATCCCAGAACACCTTGTAAGAGTTATTACTCGATGATATGTATACACCATAACCACACCCAATTTTGATTTTCAGATACAAATTTATAGCTAGGAATACCAACATATTCACCCACTTACAAAAATTCCAGAATGTTCTAGTATACTTATCCTTAATACCAAACCTAGGGTTCTACTCCCTGATCTATTTTTCCTAAATATATTTTCTATGGGTTCTTATAACACTCCATTGATACCAACTATAGAACCATTTCCCTAGAATCCATGAGCCTATGCATTATTTTATAAAATTAACATGACAACAAAGAAAAAAATTCCAAAGGGTGGATTAGTTTATCAATATTTGAAATACATACTACATACCTGATACCCATAATGCATTTTAAAATGAAAAATAAAAACATGATACATAGTAAAATAAAATAAATAGCATCTATGAAATATTATTAAAAGGACTAATATTCATAACATTGTGAATGAAGCATAATAAGGGTGATCTAAAATTCTCATTAAGAGTATGTAAAGTGGAAGAAATAATAAATCAATGGGAAAAAATTAACATGGAAATGTGAATAAAAAATGAATGATGCTATTAAGAAAACTAATTAATAAAAATTTAATATGGAAAGGTAAAAAACTAAGAAACATTACATTTAATCAATGAACAGAAAATTAAATATATACATAGATATGTCAACCCCAAATCTCATGGATGAGTTATAACTAAAACAAAATGAGATAAATTATTAATTTTTAGACAACATGTTTCATAGGTACAAGGAACAATTACCATCCATACCTTTAACAAAATGGTTTATATATTGGTTAAAACACCCTTATAAGGATGTTATCCAACTATTTTCTCTTATAATACTACCAATACATCATCATCCCGTCATTAACCTATCCCCAACCTTTAGAGCTTACATTAAATGGTCCCCAACGCATGTCTTACATGTTCGAAGAATTAATTGAATTAATTACTTGATTTAATTAATAAACAATGTGTCGTATCATATATCCACATTGAATAATGAATATGTATTAATCAATAATACCTCAGATGATTATATGTAACAACAACGGTTTTGGATATTAAAATAGTCTTGAGTAAAAATAATTTTTAATCGTTCTGAAGTGTCCCATTCATCTTTGAAACATTTAAATATTAACTCACCATGAATGAATTTTAATTTAGAATATCAAGATAATAAGGGGATTCGTTATATAAAATGTCAGAGGGAAGTATATACAACATATAGGAGATAATTTGTTCATAAAAAAATAAGTCTCAATTGAATATTAATTCAGATTAAATCACATACCTTTACCAAAATTTTGGTTGTCTGGTGTTTATCCTCCTATATAGTGTTTTAAAATATTTTAATATCTTATATTAAAAAATAATGTTTAAAATATCATATATTAATTCTTTATAATATTTTATTACATGTTTGTTAACACAAGTTAATTATTTTAACTATTCCTGGAGTTAATTGCCAAGTTTTCTCATGTATGTTCTCACTTTTTAGTTTTCATTCCTTTTAATAAGATCATGATTGCATAATAGGTATAATTTAAACAATGAATTAATTATCATATGTGTATAGAACATATTTATTGATTATAAAATATATTGTTTGGTAAAAATAAATAAAATGCACCGTTCATAAAGACAGTAGTTCTTGCATACACATGAACGCTACATTTATATCATTGTTGTATTAAAGGAGTGAAAATTAATTGAGACATGTGTTTATTATTATTATAGTGTCATATATATTCTATATAAGTTATACGGGTTTATTATAATTTTCCTTTATACATTCAATGTTTGGCGTGAATAATTATCATCGGTTTGAGAGGGTTGTTGTCCAAAATTCCTCATGTGTTGATATCATATTAACATAAAATGGAAATTATAAGGATATGTAGTATAAAATAATTACATAAAAATAAATATATAATAATTAAATTTAATATATTAACATATTTTCAATCATAATGGCCACATTGAGAGGTGGTAAAGGAAAATGAACAATCAGTATTTTATGATCCAGTACTTCTGCATACACAAAATCAATATGATAATTAATTATTAGATGCATTGGTGTGTAAATGAAGATCAAACATGTAAAATAGAAAATCATAGTATATTAATTATATTTTTTATGTTATTTAATAATATAATAAGGAGATTTTTGGGAGTGTATAATGGAATAAAAACTAAAGAGCTTAGGGAAAGTTGTTGCCTCTTAATTAAGAAAATAATTTTTATTTGAACCTGAATGATTCATTTGATATTTCAGAGACAATTTTGGCCCCAAGGATGAAATTGGGGATTTTGGGAGTTAATTGAGAACATATTGGAAGAACCTCACTGGCCAAATAGGTGTTAGTAAGGGGTATACTTCATTCCTTGTAATAGTGGAGGGGGAATGCCACTTTAGTAAATACCCAAATATATTCATTAATGTGAGGTTTTCCTTATATAATATTTCTAAAAAATGAAAAAAAAATACATTAAAGAGAATTAATAGTCAATGAAAATATCCACCATATAAAAATATTTTCATTTTAATAATTTGTTTCCTTATCATTTAATATTTTCTAATTTTATCATTTTTTTTTATTTAACCATCAAATTTTCCAAAAATTGTTACTTAACCATATAGAATAAAATAAAGTAATATTATTATAAAATATATGGAAAATTAATTATTAATATTATATCTAATTTAAAAAATAAATATATAATGTTTTTTGGAAGTAAATTTTAAAATAAGTGCATAGGACATGCTAGAAACTGCTTAAAATCAGATTGTGTTAACAATATTTTTTTAATATATGGGTCAGTATGTTAATTATAAAATAAAAATAGGTTAATTTATAGAATATATTTAATTTTTAAGAACACATAAATATCACATGTAATATTAGAGGATTTTTATTAATTTTATATTATCTAATAAAATATCATTTATTGTAAAATAATAATACTGTAAATTTTGACATTTTTTTAATTAAAATTGTAAAATATTAAAAAAATGGTATTTAAATAAATTTATTATATATAATTCTAAATAGATATATTAATCTAATAAAATAATTAATCAAAATAATTCAATCAATATAATTCACATGTAATATTTATAGTATCATTTATTTTAGTCAGTTATTAAATTAAATAATCATTATGTTGGTGTTTATTAAGAATTTTATGCAACTAAATCATCTCTAAAAATTATTTATAATTTATTGTGTTAAAAGTAACACATTAATATTTTGTAATGATATTTATAACAGAAAATTTATGTTTTTTATAAATCTCAAATTTTTAAAAATATTGAAGGTAATGAAATTCCATTTCACTATTTTTGCATGCATAATATTTTATATATGGAAGATCATTTAGTAAAACTCTAATGACACATAAAATTAGATCCAATAGGGTATATGATCTGATAATTGTTATCCAATGTCTTTTGGACTAGTTTATAGGTCATTTTGGTCATTAATATTATGGTTAACTCCCTTTTTAAGCTTAATTTTTCCTTAGGCACTGCAATTAATTTCATTCAAATTTTCTTATATTTTTTTAAAAAACATAATTTTATATAATTAGGAAAGAAATAATATAATTATTACAACATTTATTTTAATTTTTAATATATTCTAATAAAAAAAATTGGGAAAATTAATATTCATTCTAATTTTAATAATGTGGCGATAATGCCGGTTTTTAAAGTAAAAAAGATTCAAAATATCAATATGTTTTAATATCTACTATAAATATAATAATGATTCCAATGAACTAGATTAGACTAAAAGTTTTATAATTAATCTATTATTACATTATAGAGAAATTAATAATATAATTTGACACAAATAATTATTTAAATGAATGTGTTATTTTTAACTAAATTGCAGTAATTTTTACTATTCATCAAAAAAATGATGTTTCAAAAAAAACTAAAAGTTGAAAATAATAAAATTTTGAAATTATGAATTCACAAATGGATTTAATTTTAAAAAATAAAATTCATACATCTTTCAACAGTTAGTTTTAAAATAGTTTCTTCATTAAAAGTTAGTAGAAGCCATTCTTACATGTAACACAAGCTAATAAAGTGTTCTGTTTAGTGTATGTTTAACATTGTGTATAAATAATCATAATAAAAAATTATATTTATTATGAATAGAAAATATTTTATATTATTTTGGTGTTAGAATCACACCCCAAAATATATTATTTTAAACCTTTTGTTCCTCTTATCCTTGAATAGTAACATACCATTATTCAAATGTAATGGATACATAAACAATTACCCTTCTCATCACTTGTTAAAGGGAAACACATTCACCACCATAAGTTATACATATTAAATTTAATTGAATTCATAAACTATTATATTTATTTGATATTATAATCTCCTAATACATTCATTATATTATGGTCTCAATTAGGTAACCAATGTACTCTATTTTCAAGGTTATTTCCAAGGAAAATTTCAAGTTCTCAACAAGAGTATTTATTACTCCTTTTCATTTTCTTATTCATATTCTTATTAAAAATATTATATAGGTTATATAATATAATTAATAAATTATTATTAACATAAAAAATGTTATTATAATATTGTATCTAATCTTATCCACTCCTATCCATCCACAAAGAAAAACAATACCATACTGATATTGTGTATATGTAAATTCCTAACACTATTAAAATATGTGTTCTGTTTTTCATCACTACCTATCAAGGATAGTGAAGAATATATAGGGATAGAGAATAAATATGTTTCATGTATCATGATTATGATTTTTAAATTATAATTTATCTTATACATACTGGATGTTGTTTTCTATTGATGGTGGTATTTCATTTTTTTTGTCAATCAGATCATGGATTGTGTTTTGGGAAATACAAAAAAAAATATCATATTATTTTATATTTAATGTTATTTATATTTTATCAATCATTAATTTATTAATTAAATATTAATTATATTTCATTATTATATATATTTTACCACTAATTTACCTATAAATTATTTATAATATTTAAATATTTTTTCTCACTTTTTCATATGTATTATTTTATTTATTATCATAAATTTATTTTACTATTGAATTTTTTGGTCATGGAATGCTACCATAAATGTTAATGTTTTCTTCTGTGAAAATTTATACTTTTTACCATTGTATTTAATTTTTTATTCTGCTTTTTTATTAGAATTTATGCTTCTATATTTTTATATTTATATGTTATCCTTTTGAGAATACTGCATCCATTCCTTTTATTTATCTATATCCAAATTGAATTAGTTCTCATTTCTTTAACTTTGAGTCAACTCCCATATACTACTAAGAATTTTCATTTTGTCATGTTCATTGTTCATTAACTACGAGGAAATATTCTTTCTACCATGTAAGAGAAATTTTTTTTTCACATGAATCCATTCTTCGACCATTATAATTCACATCAAGATTATAGTATATATTTTAAACATGGATGAGGATAAAACGAGAAAACTCTACAAGTGATTTATAAATTTTTCTTATTCCACAGGCTTATAACATTCATTTAACCTGATGGTATAACCTTGTGTGTTCTTGTTTTTATCTATGTTGAAGATAAGGATATAGTATCCCACCATACATCTACTACCTTGATGGATAACAACAATGTTATTGCACTTGGTTTGCAGATTTTCATTTCAATAACATTACTTTATATGATTTTTAAATTTATGATACCCAAAACATTGGGTGATAACAATGTTTCATAATTCCTTCAATTTGATCATACGAGGGATTCTTAATTCTTTAATGAACTTATCCATCTTCAATTGTGAGTTTTTAGGGTTAAATTTATACACATGAGACTTCTTCAAGTTGATGAGCTACCTCGGTCATATTTTTTTTCAATTTTTCCACAAAATTATAAAACTACCCAAAAGATTGTGCATTATTCCTTGCATCCTAATAAATCACATTATTTCATGTGACCATAGAAGGTGTTTCATCCAATCTTGTTTCTAGAACCATAACCCATTATCCAAAAATGAGTAATAGGTTCTTCAGTCTACTATCATGTCATAGAATAATTTAATTTTAAATATATTTTTTATATTCTATTTTAAATAGATACTCTCAAATTTTAAATGAAATTTCTTATTATGTATTTTTTTATTTAACTATTTTAATATATACTATAAATATTTTAATACCATTAAAAATGCTATGTAATTTAAATCTTTTATATTGAAAATTATTTTTGTTCATTATTTTGATTAGAATAATGGATGTTTGTACTGGGCTATTTAAAAAATTAATTATTTTCATAATTTTATACATCATTTTATTTAAAAAAATAGTATTTATATTTATCAAAGACAATTTTCATCTATTATAATTTATTTTTAATAGTATTCATAGTAGTAGTTATAATTTTATTTTATATTCAATATTTTGAAATAATTGTCTTATAATATTTATGAAGGTATCTTTCACCAAATAAAGTGGAAATTTGGGAACATTTTTAACCGATTATTAAATAGTTTACTTATAATGTATTTAAACATTTTGGAATAATAATAATAATTATTATTATATAAACAAATTTTCACTCAACTGAATAATCATAATGATATTTTTGGTATTGTTATTCGTTTCATTGAAATGTTTCATCCAATGATGGTTATTAGTATTTTAATTTCTTTTTTAAATAGAGGTTGAGTTGGTTTTAGATACATCGAATTTAATTGTTATAATATTTTTATTTCATTGAGAATCATGCTATGAAATTTCAAGGTGTTGTAAAATCATTTGATGTCTTATGTGATCGTTGTTTCATCGTGTGGATTATCTCAAAAAATTTTAAACAAGTTTTCTTTTACTAATATTTTCATGATGAGATGAAGTGATCTACTTCTCAATCATTGATACATGTTGTTATCTTTTTCATATTATATTGATTTTTTCCATGGTTTCTTATATCTATTACACTACTTCCTATCTATCCTAATTTATCTCAAACTTTCCATTTATACTTTTACATTCAAAATATTTCATTCTTTCTTCTTGTTGTAAATCTCATATTATAATCTAGTATTTTTTGTGTTTTGAATCATGAAATCTAAATTCATTATTGTAATTGGGTTTTGAATCTATAGAAAAAGTTAAGAGTGTCAATGTTGTTATCCATATACTTTTTGGAAAAGGATTTCGTAATTGGTTTAGGTTCCTACTAAAAAAAATTTATATTTCACATCATATATATCTTAACTTAGAGTTTTATATGAGTTTACTAGGACCATCATAGACCAAAACATTGTAAAAATTATCATTCTTCTTTCTCTTTATGTTCCCCAACTAATTTACTATGTTAATAATAAATGATAATAATTTTATTTTGTTAAATTTTTAGCTATTCTAATCACCCCCACCCCCTATAAACCATATTCCATCACATTATCTGACAAAATAAATGTTATATTTGTTTAAAATTTTTATAAATTATCAGGTAATATCTATATCCTTTTTACAAATTCCATTAATTCATATTAGATCATGACCCTATTAAGGATTTAATATATCTACTATTATAATCCTAATATCAACCACAGGGTATCAAGAACCCATTTTTATTTGGATAGAGTGTATTATATTTATATTTATTCTGAAACAAAAATAAAATTATTCAAAGTATAGGTCCTAGATCAATAGGTTGGTAGGAACCAGTTTTAGTGTACCCTCACAATTTTTGGGAATATATTATAGATATTAAGAAACTAAAATGGAATCTTACCTTAAGAAAAATAATATGAATGATTTAATAATATTTTTAAAATAATTAGAGTTACAAAATATTAAGCCTGATACTCTTATATAAATCCATTCATTAAATTATTTTTTAAATTATAAATTTATAATTATATTATGTTATACTATTAAGAATAATTTTTATTGATGTTTATTTTCTTATAAGAACAATCACAAGATATTGAATATTCTATATGTTACTCATCATGGATCAGATAAGTTGACTCAAACTATTCTTGGAATGATTTGAGATAGTCACCAATTCGTCAATATGGGTAAAGATGAAACTGAAAACTAGATATTCTATATATTCGCATACATATTAAATTGAATTATTCACAGGGAAAAAAATTAAACAATATGTTACATGTTGAATGAGTCCTATAAGAAATAAAAAATAAATTTCATGAAAATAATTTTTCAATAGATTAGTGAAATAAAATCAATGAGTATACTCTTGATGAATTGATTGGATGAATTGTCAAAAAAACTAGAATTTTAGAACACCGTTGAAGAGGATAAAACTATAATAAATTGTATTGGTTTTAATTTTTTTAATCTTTTTCCATTGACTATTCCCATTTTGAAATATAATATTATAAAAAAGAATAAATAACTCCAATTTTTACAAGAGTCTATAATAGAACAAAAAAAAATTGATTTAGTAACTGAATTAGAAGGAACGATAAAAAGGAGATTTTTAAGATATATTAGAAAATTGGTTTGAAATATAATCCATTATATGATACTTTTTTTAGTATATAAATGAAGTTAATATCCTACATGACTATAAAAAACTAAATAATAGTGGAGAATAGTAAAAGATATATAAAAGTACTTGACAGCTAGTTAGAGTTGTATCAAAGAATATTATTAGAGTGAAGACTCTAAAAATGAGAAGGAGTGTTCTAATATTTTTTTATGGAATTTCTAAATAAAGTTAGTGATTTTGGATGTTATTATGTATGTTTTTAATTTCATATCGGTTTTTGAAATATTAATTTTTCATAGTTAAAATTTGAAATTAAACAGTTTGAAAAAATATGTTTTTAAAGATGATTATTTATATAATATACATAAAAAATGAAAAACTAGTTTCTAAAAAATAATTTATTTTATATCATAATGAAAAAAATAATGAACACTTCTTCTAAATTACATGTTAATGTGAATGATGATTTTAAATACTTATAGCATTTTAATGAAATATTTAAAATTGATGTCAAAATAATTAATCGAGGTCATTTTTCCTTTAGTCAGTATGTTCAGAATTATAATAAAATTTATCCTTGGAATAAAATAAATAAATAAAAATATGTTAATGGATATGATATTATATTTCCTCAAATATATGAAACTTTTTTTTGAAAAGAAATAACGGTTGTATTTCTACTATTAGGTTTTTTAAACATGGAATGAATAAACACTAGGAGAATGATTATGGTCTTATATGAAAATTTTCATTTCGATTTGTGAAGAATTTTGTTTCTAAATAATTTTTTATTTAGAGTACTATAAATAATTTTTAAAATTCTATGTGCATATGAATATTTTTTTACTACTTCAATGGGACACAAATTATCATGGGTACATAATGTTTTATAGAATAAATTTATATAAAAAATCCGTTGATTTATCCAGAATGGAATATGGTATATGGATAGTGGATAATAATCGAATATTAATAGATACCTATAATGTTGTTTCAATAAAAAACTGGGTTGGAGGTTTTGTAACATTTAGAGATGATTTGAAAGTAAAATAAAAAGGTTGTGGAAATTCTTGTATTCATAATTATACTTTTATTAATAAACAGTTATATGGTGATTTTTAAAAAAACTAATTTAATTAGTATATATCAATTTTATAGTGATTATATGGAATTAAAATTTCAAATTGATACCTTTTTAGGTTTTAAGGATTATAATTTATTATTTTTTGCAGATCTCATAGAAAATATTTATACTATAGATTTTTTGTCAACTAAGTGTTCAATATATTAAGTGTTTGAAAGTTACAAAGGAAAATAGAATTATTTTTCATTTATTATTAGGAAAAATTATTTTTAAAATGTTTTATAATATCTATAAACATGTAAACATAATATATACCATTGGGAAAAAATAGATTTATTTTTTTTATTCCATCATTAATGGAGAAAAATAAAAAGTCTCCACTAGAAATATCAATTAGATAAGAACAAATACAATTATACAGGTAGTACATCTTATTTATTTATTCCTTCTCAAATTTATAGCCTTGGGGTAAAAAAATATATTTTATTATTTGATTATGATTATAAAATATTTTTATTTTTTTTCTTTCTCATAATAAGTATACATTATCTATATTTATATCATTTGGAAATTAATTTTATAATGAAAAAGTTTATATTATTATTTCAATTACTAGTGGGAATGGTGGGGAAATTATTTATTTATATATTTATTATTTAAATAATGGTAATTGTAATAAATATCTACTCTATAAACACAACGAAAACATGGGGTTTTAGAATGAAAAAATAAAACTCATAATGAAATCTATTAAACTATGAAATGTGAATATAATTGTACAAGATATTTTTTTGGTTGAAGCCAATTTTAGGACAATTTATACATAAAATTTAAATTTATAGACCGTTTTTTTGAAAAAAACACTTTAATAATTGTTAAAATTTTAAAATCACAAAGCTATTTTTTAAAAAAAATTGATGTAATGCATTTATTCTAAACTCAAAGATTAATTTAGATAGACTTGATATTAAGTGTGATGATGTATTTTTTAATATTTTTTTAATAATAGTAACTTTAATATAGTTTATAATAAAAGAACAATCCCAATGAGTAATATGATCATTTAATATTTGATTAAACTATGTTAAGATTAAATCTATTTCTAATGGTATATTTTTTAATGAATCCAAATATACTAAAGATTTTATTAAACATTTTGGTCTTGATTCTTATAAAAAATATAATACCCCATTACTTGTTGGTTATATGTTAGATTTTAATATTTCTAAAAAAATCTCATGATTTTAAATTATTTAGAGGCATGATTGGTAGATTGTTATATTTCACTTCATTTAGTCCCAATATATTGCTTCTTGTTTTTTGTATATTAAATTCCCATTATATCCATAGAAATATCACATAGATAATGAAAAATGTATTATTATATATGTCAATAGAGCTATCAATACTATATTATTTTATTCTATATAAAATATTGTTGACATAATTACTTACTCTAACTGTAATATTGGATGATTCAGACATAATAGAATATGTACTGATGTTTTGTGTCATGTTCATTGTAATATTCTTCATTCTTGGTATTCAATGAAACAAATCGTTATTTCTTTATCTAAAACTAAAAGTAAGTATATGACAACCAATTTGTGATTTTCTTAAAACTTAATTATTAAACAAACAATCTCTAACTATGGTCTTAATTTTGACAATATACCTATTTTTGGTGTTAATCCATTTATTTTTTCTTATGAATCCATTTAATGCATTATAGAAATTATAATAAAATAATTTTTCTCATTTTATTCAATATAATGTCTTTAAAGGTGATATTGATTAATAAAATTATCATATATAAAATTGGATGAGGATTATTTTTACTTAACAATTGGATTCATCTTAATTGGAAAAAAAACTATTTTATAATGGATTTTTAAATGCTATAGAGATTATCACATTATTTACTATCTAAATAATTTTAAAAATATAGAATTTCATATAATCTTATTTATATAAAATATTTGAAATTTAATTTATGATTAGGTATATTAAAAAATTTATTATGTTATATATTTTCATTCAATAAGTTTGTTGACAAAAAATTATTATTATTTTGATAAATTTCAAAAATGGAGGGAATTTCAGAATGAATAATTTTTTACTATTTGTATTGTTTTTTAATTACTAAAAGGGGTAGATTACTAAATAATTTTTCTTTCTATTTGAATCTTTTTATTTTTTGTGTTATTCAATATAATTTGGGAGTGTGTTGTGGAAATGAAAAAACTTCCTCGCATCATATTATATTTCATATTTTTTATAATTTATACAAACATTAATTAATTGATTAAAAATTAATTCTCTCTAATTTTTATTTAATTATTATCTCATTAATTTATATCTAATTTACATATATTATTTGAATATTTTATTCAAAATTTATATCATATTAATTTCTCTTCATAATTTAAAATTTATTTTCGATTAAAGAAATTTTGTGTTATGGTATGTTGTTATGAATCTTTACTATTTATTATATGTAAATCTTACTTTTTCTATAGTAGATTTTTTATTTTTGAATGGTACTATGGTTTTATAATATATTGTTTTGTGTTTGTATATTTATCTATTCTTCTTATAATAATAATTCTTCCATGTCTGTTATATATCTACAAGAGTAAATGCTTATTCTGCTTTTTTTAAACCATGAATACTCTACATTCTGATACCAAGAATATATATGCAACTCTATTCAAAAAATCATTAATAAGGAATTATTTTTTTGACAATGTGTGAGGAAATTATTGCTTTTGTGAAACCATGACTAAGCCTTTGATATTCCCCTATTGCTTATTGTAAATATTTCATGCTTGTATGAAGCATCAGCATGAAAACACTTCATGTAAATGATGGTAGTTTCCTTTATCTATTATATTGTATCCTTCATTTCACCTTAGGCTGAAATATTTCATGTTATACTCATTAGCTACGTGGAATATGTGTATTCATAATTGTAACACCCTTCTACAATCATGATGACTTTTGTCACACTTTCTCTACTCGGTTTCTTGAAATGGGTTTCAAGAGAACGAAATTATATTATTTTAAAATCATGATGCACTTACATTGAGAAGATTGTAGTGTTTCTTTTATCTTTTTATTCTATTGTGATACGGTATCCTCATGCTTTATTTTACTTTTCCTTCATCAACTATGATCCCTCATTTATGATGTCTTGTGAATGAAGCTTATTCTTGAATATATTCCACTTAGAACATATTTTTTGCATTGTGTCCTTGAAAATATAAAGATACATGTATGATTGTGAACTATTTCATGTTACTTGATATCTTGAATTATTTCATGTGATTTTGTGAAGGAGATTCATTTGATAGTGTTCCTATGACCATGACCTAGAACAAGACCAGGATTTCCTAGTTATTTCATTCTTCTATTATGTCTCAAAATAAATTATTTTTAGATTTATTTACAAAAAAAAAATTAAACATATTTTCTCATTTTTATTTATTTCATGGTTGAATTAAATTTTTAATAATTTATTTAATTCAAAATTATTATTAATTATCATGAAATAAATAGAATTTGTTCGATAATTTTTTACAATTTATATGAAAAAATATATTTATATTCCGGAGAATAATAAACACTTGTACTGAACTATTTCAAATTTTATAAATTTAATTATTTTTTGTACTAATTTATTTCTATATTATTATTCATAATTATCATACTTGTTATTCATCGGGTCAAATTTCTTTTTAATCATATTCAATATTGTTTTAGGAAAATGAATTTTATATTCCAATTTTAAATATAATTCCCTTATGATTTTATTGTGTATATCCTTGAATGATTAAATTGGAAATATTTTTATTTTTTTGACAATTTTATTTTGAGATTGTTTTGAATTTATTAAAAAAATTAAATAACTTTTTGGATTAATATTATAGAAATTAAATATCTTTCTCTTGGACAATTTTTATGATAATTTTTTTACGATTATTATTTTCATTGAATTATTTTACATGTGAATGGTTTTTAGTCTTTATAGTAATTAATTTAAAGACTGTCTCAGTATGTTTTTGAAACATCGATATCTTTGTCAAATGATTACCATTCTATTTATGACAATGTAATGAACATTTAAATACTGTAAAATTATATAATGTCTTTTCTTGATAATTGTTACATCATATGGATGGTCTATCAAGTAATGAACAAAATATTCAACAAAAAATATTACCTTGATGAGATGAATTTCTCAACTAATCAAGAATTAGTACCTATTATTATGTTTGAAAAGGCCCATCTAGTATCAA
Source organism: Viscum album (assembly GCA_963277665.1). Lineage (NCBI taxonomy): Eukaryota > Viridiplantae > Streptophyta > Magnoliopsida > Santalales > Viscaceae > Viscum > Viscum album. The sequence goes on from OY728153.1 coordinate 1,399,513,506, forward strand.
TGTAGTACCATAAAGGGGGAGAATGTGAATCAGTGATGTCATATTTCTTTTATGTCACCTTTCTAGTATAACAAAATTCACCTCATGTCAAATAATAATCAATTTGATGAAAAGGAAATATTCAGACATCCATAAGAATAAAATTATTTATAAGGTTAACTAGTCAATATGATTAGATAGTCCATTTCATGATCAAGAAATAATCTAATATCACAAAGTCCACTTCAATACAATTATTTAGTCTGAATACAATAAGTAGAAAATAGATTTACCCTTGTGTGTAATTATGATCAATAAAATATTTCATTTTTTTCTTCTATCAAGGATGATTTAAATACGTTATTTTAACAAGATTATAAACCATCACTAGTTGGATTCAAAAATTTCATTATGGGACTTCAACAATGTCCAATTTTTTAATTCTTCATAGTAAAACACTTCACATTCCTACCAAGTAGCAGGTAGAGATGTCATGTTTGTACTTTATATAAAAACTCATTCTCATTTTTCACGTTGATTCACTAGTATGATTCATCATTTTGGATAAAACCCCAAATGGCATGTCCATAAACAAGTTCGATTCATTTCTTTCTCTTTCATAACCATTAGTATGATTTCTCTGTTTAGTTCAAAAAGATTTGACAACAACATATTCTGAAATATTCTATTCTATGGAATATTTTTCCCAAGAAAACTTTATTCCAAACACTCCCTCTTTAAATTCAATACGAAAAACTCTATTTATGCCACTCTCTCCCACACATAAAAAGTGTAAGAGTACTTTTTTACATTGACATCTATTTTGATGTGACTCAGAAGTGAAATGGGAAGGATATAAATATTGTTTCTGCACTCACAAAAATCATAAAATACTAAAATTTATTTAAATTTGAACACCATTATAACAATTTATCAAAAATTATTAACACTTATACAGTATTCGCAAATCATCTTGAACTCTCTTGAAAACCTTACATGTCATATGAAAAATCCCATGTCCATAGAATCAAAATACCTCAATCTAAAACATTATTTAACTATTATTTTCATGATCTGATGGAGAACATGAAAAATATAAGCCTTCCGATTTTGATGCATCAAACTAATAAAATATATTCTTCAATAAACACAATTTATAGATATAATGACATCAAAATAAAACAAATTTCGGATGAAAATATCAAAATGTTTGAAATGTTCAAATACTTTATTAATTTGAACCACAAATCCCCTGACTGATGAAACTTCTTTTGATGAAATATACCATCTGATGACTTATATGTTTCATCCTATATCTCATGAATATCTCTCTGATTCCCATATGATTAATCAATTTCAAATATTATTCTAGGACTCTTAGACAAAAAAATACAATATAAAACTATTATTTTTAAACAAATGAAAACAAAAACAAATTGACACCTCACTTTTATGCATTGAGTCTAATGAAAATGGTTGACTACATTATTGTAGATTGTTAGATATATCGGTCTCTAAACTGCTACATATTCGTCAATGTCAACCACTAAACTCTTATATGAATATCATATTCAATTTTCCTTCTCTCATATAGATGGATCACTTGATTGATTGATATATCCAATGGATCATCACTCCTGTTGAATTGATTATTCCTCACTTCTAAAAAAACATTTGAATTCTACTCACTCAAATGCAAAAACACCAAAAAAATACTACAATTAGAACATCTGAAATTGATGATATAAATCTAGAAGAGGGAAACTCCAAAAATTATCATTTCACTCTTATTATAAAAACACATTCTTGTATCATTAAATCATCAGGATGTTTAGAACCTTGAGATTTATATTTCATTATTTGAGATAGAAAAAAATTTCTCCTCATTTCTTCCACACTAGTTGGAACAAATGTTCTATGAGAAATAATTATATAGATATACTTTTACATATAAATTCATTATAATATTTTGTAGAACATCTTAAGAGACATTATGAATTAGATAAAACTTCTCAATGCCTTCAGAATAGCTTCTTTCAAGAAAAAATCTGAGTCTTAAACCAAGTTCACCCATAACACATATTCAAAATATATACCAAATAATGATGAAATTTAATACAATCATTTCATTATATATTTTGAGGCTACGAATACTTCATCTAGACCCAAAATTATTCAAATTTAAGAGATTTATTTAAATAACAACAAAAATAAAAAACTACTGAAAAACCACTTCTTCGAGCATCTAAAAAACAAATTTCAGTAAACGTGGCCCCAAAAATCTCCAACTTTGTATTTTCATTTAAACAAAGGTTCATAACCCACTAAAACATTCCAACCCATTAAATGTATCACTAATCAAAAACTCTATGTCTACATGAGCAAACTCATCATTTGAAAAAATAATCATTGATAGAAGAACCGTGTTTTCCAATAGTGGTGACTTAAAAACTCATTACAAACATTCGAATTTACACTTCTTAAAAACTTATTTCAATATACTATAAAAATAATATTCCTTAAAATAGTTCAAAAAAACATTTAGTGTAGCTCACACACACATATATGTCACGTTCGTAGATTACACAGAACACCCTTTAAATACATTTTTCCATAATAGGTTTATTAAATACCAATGATTATATTTAGGTAAAATCATTTTTATACCCCTTGAAAACATTATCCAAATACACAATGGGATCTGGTTTGAAAAAACAAACCCTAACCATGTAGATATGGATTTTGGAACCACATGTTCTACCTTAGTCTAAAAAATAAATTTTTTATTTAGGATTTTGGAAAATTCTGGCTCCTTGTTCAATTGTACAATCATTTTTCATCATGAGTTCATTCTTCTCCACATTCTCTTTGATGAAGTTATATTTTATATCATTTTTATTTTAATTATAAATTTTAAATAGATTTATTGGGATATTTCTATCAATCTAATTATCACAACCAAAGATAATTTCTAACATGACTTCAACTAATAAATCATCCAAATAATTCTTTGTCCCCATAGGTTGTGTTGTGTCTTGACTAGTGAAAACATATTCTGATTTAGTCATGATATGATCTATATAATTTTTATTTTCTAGTGTCACTACTCACATATATTTATTCCAAAAAGAAAATATTATCTGATTTATATTTTCTATCATAAAAACTTCCATCAAAATAATAGTATCTATTGCCAAAAAATGAAATTATTCTTAAGTAATAATATTTTATTATGAAATATTTTATACCTATGATATAACTGATAATTAATTTTCTAACTAGGAGATTATATTCCTATATAGCACATTGAAATATTTCATATAAGGTGACAAAATAAACAATGACTATCCAATTAAACTAAATATGTTAATTACATTTTAATGTTATTAAATGTTCCTTTTTGATCTAATGGTCCAGATTTAGTGTATTTTAACTTTGAACATTCATTCTTATCATTTGGGCACTTTATGCCTAATGTACACCAATTTAAGACCAATGATTCATCTGATTTTAAGGATTTTAAATATACATATTTTAATTTGATATTTTGGAAACTATATGTACACTTAAATATGAACATTTTTCATTCAGGGATCAATGGAGGATTCATAATGGATGATGGATTTATTTGGCGATGAAAGGAAAGAATTCTAGAGAATGCATATTGGAAACCACCCACTCCTGAGAATGTGGGACCCATAATACAAACCCAATGAAGCCCACAAATTGAGTTATTCTAGAATAAATATATAGGAACACATAATTATTTAGGATAAAGTGCTAATTCGGCCTCTATAATGCCGATTAAGGCGGCCCAAATAGAATTTCAAAATATGGGCTAGAATCTATGTCTCAGAATATTATCCCACTAAATCAGTCATAACTCCATCTTCACAACTCCAAATGGGCCCACAATTTACTGGCGGTTAGGAAACTTCCTGAGCTCCATTTTCTTCTTCTAGGTCCAACTCTAATTCGGCCATTTAGAAGTCCCTTTTGATGCGACTGTTCGATGGTTTCAAGTTGGCTTCCACCTCGGGTCAAGAGTTGAAAAGTCCACATTCCACAAACATTCCACCACCCTAGGCCTTCCATAATAAAGTGGGATGCTTTGAAATATTGGAGGATCTACCCAAGGATCCCAAAATCCCTATTTAAGGAAGTGGTGGTGTAGGATTTTAGGATCGTTGGAGCATTGTTTTCATTGTACTATTATTATGTCAATTTGGATTTCTAATGTTCTTCTTTCTCATTTAAGTTGTTCGAATCAACTTAGTTATTAATAAAATTATTCTTTTACTCTTATTATATTATTCTTCATATCAAATTGATACCATTGGTTCATGGTTTAAATTTATTCACAAAAAACCTTGTGAAATTATCAATCAATGGTGGAGTGATCGTTATTTCATTGTTTTTTTACTTCCCCATTTCCTCCCTCATTAGTCTACTTTCCACTTCCATTGAAACCATAGAATCAATGGAGGTCTAACCCACTTATGGGTTGACCCAAGGGAGTATCAAGGGGATGGATGGGATGTTATTTATCACCCCATTATTTCTAATCACTTCTATTAATTGATATTTTTATTTGATGATCTTTAAACACCATCTTCTTGTTGAATTTAAGGCCACACACTTCAAATGATAATACGAACCTTTACCTTGAAATGGTCATAAATTTGATACTTCAAGTGTATAGGTGATAAGTATTAAAGTGTGTAGGTATTAAAATAGTTAGTGAGGATGTTTTTTGATATTCATAAATAAACCCATCCTAAATATAAGAAATTAAAATAGTTGAAAAATGGAATTCATCCAATCCACCCAAAGAGATAACCTAGGATCAACTCATTATCTTAATTTTAATTATCATAAATCTGTTAGTGATACCTTAAACCCATATAAAATCAACCCCAGTTGGGCACTTCATATCCAATAACAATCCACACAATGTATGTTCCTGTAGGTTAATTCGTAGATCTCTGAGGATTCAACAACCCAAGCTAAACTACAAGGACTGTTCTACCTTCATCTCTTGGGTAAATTTGAGTGTGAATCAAATTTTGGTGTTTTTTTCAGGGACCCAAGTAATTCAACTCAACACCCATTCTATTCACCCTCATTTCTTCTATTCTCACCCAAGATCTATTATCTTGTCCCTTTCTCATTTTTTTCCTTTTGGCACATATCCACCAACACCAGCGATCAATTAAACTGTCCAATTAGGGTGGGAAGTCCAAGGGTTGGGGAGTAAAGTGAACATATGGGATTATTTCAATTAGATACTAATACTCTTGATATTACAAAGTCCAAAATTTATCTCATTTAAATGGAAGGTCTTCAATGAAACCAACTCATTAAATCGGGTGGGAACCAAAATGGAAACCCAAATGAGGTAGCCCCAAACTTGGGGAATGTGGCCGATCAAACCATGAATGACTAACTCACTCTTTCCTAGACCAATGCCTCCTCAGGCAGTAGACACAATTCCCTAGGATATTAAAACTACATCTTTAAGCCCCATGTCCTAAACCACCTTCCCACATTCCATGGAATGGAGTCCGAGATGTCCTACCTTCACGTTAAGGAGTTCAATGAAATTGTACAAACCACGTGTCCCCCACATCAACTAGAATCCTCTAAGATGAGGCTATTTCCTTTTTCCAAAAATTATCAAGCTAAAAATTAGCTAAAAATTTTGATACCATCATCCATCAACTCTTGGGGCCAACTATAAAGAGAATTATTCAAAAAATACTTTCCCCACCACAAAAAAATTGCACATAAAATTAATATATAAAAACATTGAAAAGGATGGAGAGTCATTTTATGAAACATGAGATCAGTTCAAAGACATTCTAAACATGGTTCCACACCATGGTTTTTCTATTCATGAGCATGTGAGAATTTTATATGATTGGTTGGGTCCGGGGAACAAACAATTCGTTGACATGATGTGTAATAGATCCATTAAAAACAAAGCTCAAAATGATGATTACAAGTGTCTATAAAGCCTTGCTGAACAAAACCAAACATGGGGAACTTCACCTTATTATGAAAATACAAAAAGAACTATTGTAATTAATAAACTTATATAAAAGTAATGACTTAGGAATAAACTCACAGCACTCTCTAGGAAGGTTGAAAAGATAGACCTTAAGAATGTCCATGAAATCCAAATAGGTGATCATGTTTGCACAATATGTGAAAAATATGACTGTAAGACAGAAAAAGGAAAAACCATTCCATACATCAAAGATGTTCTTTTTGGGGGACCACCAAAAAAAGTAAATTCATTATGATTTCAAAAGACTCAATTCCAAAACACCTTCAACCCATGGTATAATGACCACCCAGGCTTCCACTGGAAAGATAACCAACAACCAAGACAACCAAAGGGACAAAATCCTAAACCCCATCAAAACTACCAGAACCATAACCAGTTCCAAACCCAACCTATCCAATACTAATAGACACCAGTCCATTTTCAACAAACCATCCCACCTCCAAAATATCCCCCCTGAGATAATCTAATCTTGTCAAGAATCAACCGAAACTGTTCAACAAAGCCTACTAGAACAATTTTGCAAACCAATGGAAAGGATGAACTCATAAGTCTCTTCCCTAAAACAATAACGCCAAACCAACAAAACTGGAAAGGCACCCACGCCTACTCAAGTGGTACCATCCTCAAATTTAATGGGAGAGTCAAGTTGCACTCAAAAAACTCATGAACAACTAATGTTTTGACTGTTTTAAGAAGTGGGAAATCAATTGAGAAACCTGAAAAAATAAGTCAATAACCATGTGAAACTTCAAAATCTAATGAAAATTCAAATGAACCACAAGATAAAACTTAGGAAACTGATATAAATGTGAATGGAACGTCTATTCAACAAACAACCCCAAAAACTACATCATTTCCTCAATGCATGAGGGGGAAAACCAATCCTGAAATGAGTGAAAAATTAAAAGAAATATTCTCAAAACTCATGTTGAACATTCCTCTTCTTGATCTTATCCAAACCAAACCTACCTAATCAAAGTACCTTAAGGACTTTTTCACTTTTTAATGAAAATTTTCACATAAAAACCAAGTCCTTTTGGTAGTTAATTTGAGTACCACTATTCAAGGGACCATTCCTCCTAAGCTGAATGTCTCGGGATGCCTTACATCAATACTAAAATAAGAGAGACCAAATTTTTCAAGACCTTGTGTGGCCTTGGTGCTAGTTTCAATCTCATACCATATGTTGTGTACTTCCAGGTAGGACTAAAAGAGCTCCAACCCACATCTGTCACGCTTCAACTTGTTTATCATAGCATTAGGGTTCCAATGGAGATTTTAAAGGACGTATAGTAAAGGTTGAAAACTCCATCTAATCTGATAACTTCTTTGTCCTTGAAAACCATACAAACATATGAAATAAGGAACAAACCCCAATCATCCTTGGTCATCCCTTCCTTACAAAAATCAACTCTATTATCCGAGTCTGAAATGGGAACATGACCATCACCTTTGGAAGCCTGAGTCTAGACTTGAACATCTATAATGCAAACTCACAAATAGGGGATGACTAGGATATTCATGATATATACATGATATGAAGCATTGATAATGAATCCATATAACATCAAGGAATATTTGATGGATGTTTAAGTCAGAATGAGATTGATTTTCTTTGTTCACATGAAGGAATTTTATCCCATTGGTGTGAATCATTTTCAAATTCCTCTTATGATGGATTCATAGGTCTAACAATTAGTGAAGCCTTTCAAAAAACCAATTTCATTTATATAACTCCAATTTCCTTCCCTAAATCAAATCAATCAAATCTAGTTGCTAAAACTTTTACATGTGGGGAATAAATCCTATCTAAAACACTAGGAAACAAAATTGATCTCTATCCAATGTCCCAATCTTCTGCTAAAATTCTGTACCAACCTGATCTTGAGTTGAAGGAACTTCCCACTGCACTCAAGTATGCCTTCCTAGGGGAAAATCAAAAACATATTATTGTCATATATTCTTCTCTTGAATACAATCATGTGAGGATGCTTCTAGATGTCCTTATGAAACATAATAAAGCCATTGGTTGGACCGTGTCTAATATTCCTAGGATTATCCCACTTATTATGACTAATAGGATTGTTATGGAATATTATTCAAAGACATGTCATCTACCTCAACAGTGACTCAATCCTAATCTCATTGAAGTTTTGAGAAAAGAGCTTCTGAAATTGTTAAAAGTTGGTATCATATATCCCATTGCTGAGAGTGAGTGGGTTAGCCCAATCCAAGTGGTTCCCAAGAAGGAAGGAATCAAATTGATAACCTATAAGGATGTGGAGATTCTTCTAACTTGGGTGAGTAGTGGATAGAGGGTCTGAATTGACTATAGGAATCTAAACTCAATCAGCAAGAAAGGCAATTTCCCCTTACCATTCATTTACCAAGTCCTTCAGAGAGTGGCAGGTCATGCTTTCTACTATTTCTTATATGGGTACTTTGTGTATAATCAAATTGATATCTCCCAAGAGGATCAATGGAAGACTACCTTCACATGCCCATTCAGAACCTTTTCCTTCAAACATGTTCCCTTTGGTTTATGCAATTCCCCTAGAACCTTCCAGTGGTGCATGATGGAAATATTCTCAGACATGGTAGGGGATTTTCTTGAGGTCTTCATGGATGAATTCTCTATGTTTGGGGATACAGTTGACTGATGTCTAAATAATGTGGAGAGAGTATTGTCCATATGTGATGAAATGAATATGGTCCTAAATTGGTAAAAATGTCATTTCATGGTTAAAGAGGGACTAGTTCTAGTCTATCTAGTCTCATGAAGGGGGATTAATGTTGATAAAGCCAAGGTTTACAGTATTCATCACCTTCCATCACCCAAAACTTTCAAGGAAGTCAGTTCATTCTTAGGGAATGCAGGATTCTATATAATATTCTTCAAGGACTTTAGTTCAATATCCCATCCCCTTTGTTCTCTCCTAGTAAAGGATACTCCATTTGTTTGGATAGAAAGTTGTAAGGGTTCATTATCAACCCTCAAATCCTTTCTCACCTATCCTCCAATTATGAAATCTCCAAATTATAACCTTCATTTAGAACTTATGTGTGATTACAGTGACTTTTCTATAGGAGAAATGTTAGGAAATCATTATGATAAAACTACATATGTATTTGTTTATGCTATAAAATCCTTAAATTATGCCCAAATCAACTACACCACCACTAAAAAGTTTTACTTTATATTGTGTTTTCCTTAGAGAAGTCTAGGTCCTACCTCTTAGGATCACGGATCACAGTGTTCACTGACTATTCTACACTAAAATACCTCTTCCAAAAACAAGATACTAAGGCTAGACTGAATAGGTGGGTCCTTCTCTAACAATAATTTGACCACAGTTTCATGGATATAAAGGATGTTGAAAATGTGGTAGCTAATCACCTCTCTATGATGGAATTCAAAGACAACTCAAATCGCCTTTTTGTGTCTGATTCATTTCCAAATTGACAACTATACTATGTGAGTGACTGCCCTTGGTATGCTGACATAGTCAACTTCTTAGTTACTGGAGTAATTCCAAAATTCTTATGGACTAAGCTCGAATGAAATTACTTTCTGATGTTAAGAACTACATGTTTGATGATCCATACCTCTATAAGTTCTGCACAGACCATGTCATTAGAAGGCGTCTCCCAAAATCTGAACAAGATTCCATCCTTAAATTCTATCATAGTGAGGCATGTGGAGGTCACTTTTCCTATAAGAAAACATATGCTAAGATTTTTCAGTGTGGTATCTTCTAGACCACCGTCTCAAGGGACTCCTACACATTTTTTCAATGTTTTCCTAAGTGTTAATAAGTTGGGGAAATCACAAAAAGGAATCAAATTCCACTCAATCTCATCTTTGTGATAGAAATCATTGACTGTTTGGGAATTTATTTCATGGGTCCCTTCCAAAACTCTACGGGATACCTCTATAACCTCTTAGCTATTGATTATGTCTCAAAATGGGTTGAATACATTCCCACCAAGTCTAATGACTATCATGTTGTGATCCGATTTTTGAAAGAGAATATCATTTCTCGATTTGGAATTCCTAGGGCTATAGTCAGTGATCGAGGAACCCATTTCTGTAATAGTCCATTATCTTCACCCATGACTAACTATGGAATTTCTCATAAAGTTTCCACTATGTACCATCCTCAAATCAATGGTCAAGATGAGTTGGAAAATAGGTACATTAATTATATTCTTGGAAAAACTGTCAATCCATCTAGGAATGATTGGTCTGAGAAACTCTTTTATGCTCTTTGGGAATATGTTACAGCTTAAAAACCATCCTAGTAATGTCACTATATAAATTGGTTTATGGAAAATCATGCCATTTACCTGTTGAAATTGAGAATAAGGCTTTTTGGGAAAATAAGAAAATAAATTATGACCTATAATTGTCCAGATCAAAACAGATATTAGATCTCAATGAACAAGAGGATCTAAGGATGAAGTATTATAAAAGTTCAAGGATCAATAAAGATATAGTTCAAGACTACAAATCTAGTAATATCAAAGTCAAACATTTTGAACTGGGAAAATTTGGGCTCTTGTATAGTTCAAAAAATCATTTACACCCATGAAATTTATGTTCTATGTGGTCAAGTCCTTTCATAGTGCATCATGTATACCCCCATGGGGCAGTATAGATTCAAGATCCCACAAATGGTAACATTTTCAAGGTCAATGTTCATATCTTAAAACCATTAATTGAATCATTCATTAAATGTCAAGATAACGAAATTAAATGAATATGAGGCACGAGAGGCAACCCGTGGTTTTCTGGTTTACAATATTTTTTGAATCATATTTATTTTTCAAATAGTATCAATCAATCATTTTGATATTTATAAATGAAAAAACTATATTTTTGACCTATTCTTTTATTATGAGTATGGATGGGTATGAAAGGGGAGCACCATTTCCATCCTTGCCACATGGTGTGATCCTTGAGTAATACCTTACCCATAAATTTAAAAATAAGAAAATGTATCATCATTTTATTTTATTTTTATGTGTTTGTAAGTTACAATAAAAATTAATATATATATATATATATATATATATATATTTGTTAAAAAATAAAAAAGGACATGCTAGACGTCATGGGTCAAACCTGGTCACAACCGGCAAAGCTGTGGGGACTCGAACCCGGGAACAATGGGAGACAGGGGCACGCGCTTACCACTGACCTACAACTTATTGTGCTTCCTTATTATATAATTTTTATATATATTCATTTATTTTAGTTTTTTTAATATATTCATATATATTGTTTTGTTTTTTCCTTTTTCCACTAGCGAACTATACAAGTGACATGGATATCAAAGCACTAAATTAGAGCTGCAAGAACATCATCTTCAACCACTATGTGGCTTAATTCCAGGATCCTCGTATTTCAATTCCCTTTTTGAGGTTTCTTTTTCTACCTCTACTCCTTCTACATTTTATTTTCTTCAAACACTGGGGACAATGTTATTTTACGTTGGGGGGGAGATGAAATAATTTGTTTTATTTTATGTAAAAAAATATTTGAAACAATTGTGTGTAAATGGATGGAAAAATACCTTTAACTTTGAACATGATAATACACATTGAAAATGATGAAATTAAATATCAAATAATTTAGAATTCCCTGATTCTGATTTTGATCCATGTATAATTTCATGAGCGTAGATTTTGGAAAGTGTGGTTGTCCAATGTGATATTTCATTGTCTATATTTTCATCCAAATAAAAAAAAGATCACAATTCATGTACTTTGGATAGTGGGGTATTAGTTTCAGTTCACGGGGTCCCCCAAATAAATTTCATATGTTTTGTAATCATTTTAGTTTTAATATTAGTACTCAAAAAATTCAAAAAAATAAGAAAATAATAAATTTTTGCAAAGAGAAATGAAATGAACTAAGGTGTTTCTTTCGGCACTTGGGGATCATGACTCCATAGTTGTTTGGGCCAGATTTAGTAATTTTATATCTTTTGTGGTAATTTGACTTTGTTTTTGATTGAGTTAACTTGAGATGATGCCCGAGTATGTGGGCTTCACTTGGGGACCTATGGTCCTTAAGTCTGGGAGTTATCAACAAAGTCAACCTACTTGGGTTGAATCATTTGAGTGAAATTCCAATTATCAAGGAAATATTGGAAAAAAATTGAATACTCATCTTAATATTGAAATTTGATTCTTCCTAGAACTTCCATCATTTCCCCCTTGAATAAAGATGAACCCCCTTGTCTATTGTGTTACACAACACATCCTCATACTTAATTGATATTGGATGAAATATGGCAAAGAATTTGAATAAAGTAATGGTCTTGGGATTGAGATCTTCTTATGAAACTATATTGTATTAAAATATTTTGATGGGTTTCATTATTGTTTGGTATAAGGGTTTTTTTATCATTGTGTAATAAAATGTTTTTGGAAAAGGGAATTAAAATTTAATTTTATTGAGAAACATTTTTCTCGGGACTAGAAAATATCATTTTGGGGGGTGTGATTAGCCAATAAAAATACATATGTTTAATAAATTTTAATGGTATTAAAAGTTCATTTTTTATCTTATGGGCCTGAGTTAGTGGATTTTAATTTTGAACATCCATTCTTATCATTTGTGGACTTCATGCCAAATGTTATCCAATTTATGCCTAATTATTCATATGATTTTAAGGATTGTAAATATCTATATTTTAATTTGATATTTTGGGAACTATATGTAAACTTAAATATGAACATTTTCCATTTAGGGATTAATAGAGGGTTCATAAAGGATGATAAAGATATTTGGAAATGAAAGGAAAGAATTTTGGAGAAGGCAGATTAGACACCATCACACTGATGAGAATGTGGGACTGACAAAAAAACCCAATGAAGCCCAAATTTAGTGGAATTCTAGAAAAATTTAGCAGAAGAAATAATTTTTCAGGATCTAGTGCTTATTATTCCTCCATGATGGAAATTAAGGCAGTCTAAATAGAATATCAAAATCTGTGCCAGAATCTGTGACCCTGAATATTATCCCACAAAATCAGCCATAAAATTCGATTCACAACTCCAAAAGATCCCAACGTTAACAGACGGTTAGTAGAAATCCAGAGCACCATGTTTGCCTTCTATGGCCCACTCTATTTAGGCCATCTATAAGGACCCTTCGACGCATCTGTTCGGTGGTTGGAAGCTGGATGCCACCTCAGGTAAAGACTGGAAAAGTCCATGTTCCATAATCTTTCCACCACCCTAGGCCCACCATATTCATGTGGTATGATTTGTACTATTGGAATCTCCACCTGAGGCTCCCAAAATTCTTATTTAAGGCAGTTTTTTAAGATTATTTTAGGATCCCTAGAGCTTTGTTTTCATTGTAATGTTATTATGTCGATTGAGCTATGTAACATTCTTCTTTCTCATGTAAGTTGATTGAATCACCTTATTTCTTAACACAAGTTCTTATTTTCCTCTTATTATGTTGTTCCTCATATCACTATGATATCGTTGGTTCTATGTGTGAATTTATTCACACCAAACCTTGTGAAATTATCTCACAACGGTGGATTGATCCTTATTTCATTTTTTTTACTTCTTAATTTCCTTCCTCATGAGTCTACATTCTGCATCCATTGAAACCATAGAATCAATGGAGGCCTAACCCAGTTTTGGGTTTATCCAAGGTAGTAGCAAGGGGCTAGATTGGATTTTATTTATCACCCAAATAATGTCTAATAACTTCTTTTAATTGAGATTTTTATTTGATGATTTTTAAACTCCATCATCCTCGTTGAATTTATGGGCACACACTTTAATTGATAATACGAATATTTACCATGAAGTGCTCAAAAATTTGATCCTTAAAGTGTATAAGTGATTAGTATTAATGTGTGTAGGTATTAAACCTGTAAGTGGAGATGTTTTTTGTTCTTTTTAAATGAACTCATCTCAAATATAATAAATTAAAATAGTTGAAAAATGGAATTCCATCAATCCACCCCAAGAGATAACCTAGGATCAACTCATTATCTTAATTTGAATTATCTTAAATCTATTATTGATACCTTAAACCCATCTAAAATCAACCCAAATTTGCCACTTAATTTCAAAAAATGATACATATAATTTATGTGTCAGTATGATACTTCTTAGGTCTCTGAGGATTCGACAAAACAAGGTAAACTACAAGGACCATTATACCTTCATCTCTTGGGTAAATTTGAGCGTGAATCAAATTTTGGAATCATTTTCGGGGACCAAAGTAAGTCATCTCGACACCCATTCTATTCTCCCTCATCTCATCTATTCTCACCCAAGATCTCATATCCTATCCCTTTCTCTTTTTTTCCATTTGGCGCATTTACACCAACACCCGCAATCCATCAAACCGTCTAGTTATAGTGGGAAGTCCAAGGGTTTGGGAGTCAAGTGAACCTAGGGGACTGTTTCCATTAGATCCTAATCATCTTGATATTCCAAAGTCCAAAATTGATCCCATTTCAATGGAATGTCTTCAAAGAAACTAACTCATAAACCTGGGTGGGAACCAAATTGGAAAGCCAAATGAGGAAGCCCCAAACTTGGGGAATGTCGTAGATCATCCCATAAATGACTACCTCACACATTCCTAGACCAATTCCCCCTCATGCATTAGACACAATTACCTAGGAGATTCCATCTATATATTTAAACCCCATGTCTTAAATCACCTTCCCACATTCCATGGAATGGAGTCCGAGATGCCCTACCTTCATGTTAAGGAGTCCAATGACATTATAGAAACCATGTGCCCCCCACATCAACTAGAATCAACTAAGATGAGAATATTTCCTTTATCTTTATAGTATCGAGCTAAAACTTGGCTAAAAATTTTGATACCATCATCCATCAACTCTTGGGACAAACTATAAAGAGAATTATACAAAAAATACTTTCCCCACCACAAAACAATTGCACTGAAAAAGAGTATCCAAAACATTTGTGAAAAAGAGAGAGAGTCATTCTCTGAAACATGGGAGAGGTTCCACAAAATACTAAACATGGTTCCACACCACTGTTTTTCTATTCCTAAACAATTTGGAATTGTTTTTGGAAGGGTTGGGTCCGGGGAACAAAAAATTAATTGACATGATGTGTAATAGATCCTTTAAAAAACAAAGCCCCATATGATGCTTATGAGTATCTAAAATGCCTTTCTGAACAAAAACATACATGGGGAACGACGCGTTATTCTAAAAAATCCACAATGAACTATTGGAATTCATACACTTAAAGAAGTTTAAATCCTTAGGGCTAAACTCACAGCAGTATCTAGGATGGTTGAAGAGATAGACCTTAGAAAAGTCCATGAAATCCAAATTGTAGACCCTGTTTGCACAATTTGTGACAAACATGACCATAAAATAGACAACTGCACAACCATTCCATCCATCAAGGATGTTCTTTTAGGAGGACCCCTAGAAAAAGTAAATGATTTGAACTTTCAAAAGCCTCAATACCAAAACACCTTCAACCCAAGGTATAATGACAACCTAGGCTTTCGTTGGAAAGATAACTAACAACCTAGCCAACCACAGGGACAAAATATTTACCCCCATCAAAACTACCAAACCCCTAACCAGTTCAAACCCAACCTATCCCATACCAACAAATACCATTACATTGTCAATAAAAATTCCCACCTCCAAAATATACCCTGTGATAAACCAATCATATCATGAATCAACCCAAACATTTCCACAATGTATACTAGAACAACTGTGTAAACAAATGGAAAGGATGATCTCAGAAGTCTCTTCCCTAAAACAAGAACTTAAAACCATCAAAATTGGAAAGGCACCCATGCCAAGTCAAGTGATACTATCCTCAATTTTAAGGGGAGAGTCAATTTGTACTCAAACAACTCATGAACAACTATAGGTTCTGACTGTTTTAAGAAGTTGGAAATCAATTGAGAAACATGAAAAAATAAGTCTGAAACCTTGTGAAGCTTCAAAATATAATGAAAATTCAAATTAACCATAAGATAAAACTAAGGAAACAGATAACAATGTGAATGAAACAACTCTTCAATGAATAACCCCACAACCTGCACCATTTCCTTAATCCATGAAGGGTAAAACCAAGACTGAATTGAGTGAAACATTAAGGTAATTCTTCTAACAAGTCAAGTTAAACATTCCCCTTCTCCATGCAATCCAAACCATACTTGCCTAATTAAAGTTTGTTATGGACTTGTGCTCTTTTAAAAGAAAATTTTTCCATAAAACCCAAGCCCTTTTGGCTGCCAATGTGAGTACCACCATTCAATGGAACGTTCCTCCTATATTGAAAGACCCAGGATTCCCTTAAATCAATGTTGAACTAGGAGAGAGCAAAGTTTTCAAGGCCTTGTGTGACATAGGTGCTAGCGTCAATCTCATCCCCTATTTTGTGTACTGCCAGTTCAGCCTAGAAGAGCTCCAACCCACATTTGTTGCACTAAAACTTGCTTATCACAGCATTAGGGTTTCAAAGGGTATTTTAAAGGACGTTTTGGTAATGGTTGAAAACTTCATCTACCCTGTTGTATTCATTGTCGTTGACAACTATCCAAACATAGGAAATAAGGAACAAACCCCAATCATCCTTGGTCATCCCTTCCTTGCAACAATCAACTCTGTTATCTAAGTCCCAAATGGGAACATGACCATCACCTTTGGAAACATGAGTATAGACTTGATCATATATAATCCATGCTCACAAATAGGTGTTGAAGTGGACATTCATGAATTAAACATAATAGGAAACATTGATAATGAATCCATATAACATCAAGGAATATTTGATCGATTTTTAAGTCAGGATAATATTGATTTCCTTTGTTCACATGAAGAATGTTTATTTCCTTGGCTTGAAACATTTTCAAGTTCCTCTTGTGATGAATTCTTAGGTCCAAAAATCAGTGAATCCTTTCAAAAAACCACTTTCATGGAGATCACGCCAACTTCCTTCCAAAAATCTGATCAAGCCAATCTAGTAGATGGAACTTCTACATGAAGGGAATAAATCCTGTCTAAAACTCTAGAAAACAAAATTGATATTGTCCTGATGTCCCAATCTTCTGCTGAAATTATGAACCAACCTAATCTTGAGATTAAGTAACTTCCCGCTGCACTCAATTATACCCTCCAAGGGGATAATCAAACACATCCTATTGTCATTTCTTCCTCTCTTGAAGATAATCATGATAGAATGCTTCTAGATTTCCATAAGAAACATAATAAATCCATTGGATGGACCATGTCTGATATTCCTGGGATTTTCCCACTTGTTGGGACTCATAGGATTATCCTGGAATCTGATTCAAATCCATGTCACCAACCTCAACATCGACTCAATCCTAATCTCATAGAAGTACTGAGAAAAGAACTTCTGGAATTGTTAAAAGCTTGTATCATATATCTCATAGCTGAGAGTGAGTGGGTCAGCCCAATCCAAGTGGTTCCAATGAATGCAGGAATCACTGTGATAACCAATAAAGATATAGAGATTCTTCCAACTAGTGTGAGTAGTGGATGGTGGGTCTTCATTGACTATAGGGAGCTACACTCATTCACCAAGAAGGACCATTTCTCCTTACCATTCATTGACTAAGTCCTTGA
Source organism: Viscum album (assembly GCA_963277665.1). Taxonomy (NCBI): domain Eukaryota; kingdom Viridiplantae; phylum Streptophyta; class Magnoliopsida; order Santalales; family Viscaceae; genus Viscum; species Viscum album. Next base: position 1,399,531,194 of record OY728153.1, read on the forward strand.
GAGAGTGCCAGGTCATGCCTTCTACAGTTTCTTATATGGTTACTCATGGTATAATCAAATTGAGGTATCCCTAGAGGATCAATGTAACACCCCAAGCTTCCATGGTACTCTCTCCTTTGAATAATAAAGTAGTGTGTGTTGTACGCAACATCGAGTTCTAACACACACACACAATAACCAATCAAACTAGCCGTTATGAATAGTAATACCAACTTTTTAAAATTTAATAAATTTTATCTTTCAAAATGGAATTCATTTTTTGATTCATAATATTGAAGTTATCCTAGGGTGAATTTTTGGTATTTTCCTTATAAACGTTATTTTTTTATGAATAGTGAAACCACTGAGTGGTAGTTAAAAAAACTGAATTTTTCATAAAACATAATTTTACCGCTTCTATGAGTGGAATTTCGAAAATCTGAGAGACAAGTTTTATATCATGGAGTAAAATGTTGTTCCATGAGATGAAAATAATTTTGGTGAATAGTAACTTTTTACTTTTATTTACCACGGTTAAAAGTAAATAGGGTAATTAAGGGAAAAAATGATATTAATATTACCCTAAAACATGTTCTGATTATATTAGACAAGTTTATCTCGACCAAAAACAACCTTAGGATTAAAATATTGTCATTTAGGTCCACATGGATAAGATTAGGACATTTATTATTATTTAGTTCAAAGAAGAGTTAAAAGAGTTAAAATCAATGTTTATTTACTAAAGCATTTTTAATATAGAGTTATATATAAGATAAATTCGATTGTAAATATTCATAAGAAAGATAAAACGATTTACTACATAATGGTATTTTATTTATAATTTTTAGACATTATATAATTTAATTTATTTATGACACAATGGTGATGCAATAATTACCTAATTAATGAAATATTAAAATAATTGATATTATAAATATCAAAATCAATGTAATGTGATAATTTTTATGAATTACACAAATATTCTAGGTTAATATTACATATTAGGATTTATAATATTAATTGTTTTAGAAGTAATAATGATGTTATTAATTTATCAAAAACAAAATACTCAATATTGTCAAAATTGATATAAAATAGTTCTTAAAACAAATATTATATTTTTAATTTATATTCAATTCCTAAAAATCTAAGGTTCGTCCAAGAGAATTATATAATGATAGGAGTATCATTAATGGACTACATGGGGGTCTCTTGGAGGTATATATAAAGTTTATTAACTATATAATATAAAAATACAAAGTTACATGGTAAGTGTCAAACTTATTAACGAAGAGTTAAAACTAAAATATAAGGTTAATATAATGACCAAAACCAATCTAAATTCTATTGGATGAGTGTTTTCTACCCATCCCTACCTTAATAATTAAATAATACACTTTGGATCCATTATGAACCTAATATGAATTTATTATAAAATAATATTTCTAGCTTTTCCAAAGGTTCCCCTCACTCCTCTTATAAATGGGTACCACCTTATCACTAATTCACACATTCAAAACCTTTTGGATCGGAAAACCCCTGCAAAAATAATCTCTCAACTTCCCTAATTTCAACCTAGAGGCCTCAGTTTGATAAGAAAGCCAACCTATGGATCCCTTTTGATCAAATCAAAAGGAAGAACCCGAAGAAGAGGTAATGTTTTCACCACCCTCTTTCAAGTTCCTTTCTTATTAAACTTATTATTTATTTGTTATTACCATTATAAAATAATAACTCAAGTATATTATATATAATTTGATGTTATTATAAATATAGTACAACCATATTCAGTATTCTATCCATCCTTTGAATGACATGTCACCATACATGCGTATGTACGGCTTACCGTCTCCACGTCGTGGTGTAATTGTTATTCAATAAATTATTATTTGGATGGGTGTAATAATGATGTTTAATTTATGTAAATAATAAATATAACATGATAATGATTTTGTATATATGATATACCATCCAATTATATATTATATTAATATCAAAAGAATGATATTGTCACTCCTGCGTATGTACGGACTACCGTCTCCACGAACGCGATGAGATTCATTCTCCATCATATCCATTATAGTATAATTATCATTTGATGATTTAAAAATAATTTTTAAGGACTTGATATCATTATGGGTATGAATATGATACATCCTATCCATAACAAACACAACTTTTGTAAGAAAACATATACGAGTATGTTAACACCCGAAACAACGATAATACTAATATATTATAAACAAAGCCATGCTAAGAGATCATATATGATATCATATTAATGTATATGATTATTGTATAATTTAATAACAATTATTTCACTATTATAAAGGAGGTTAACCTACCCCCAACCATGGAAAAGTACAAGGTAAGGATTTATTTCACAATCTCTTCATTATCCAAGGTTGTTTATAAGTAATTATCTATTGGGACCTCTTTATCATCCACATCCATGTTTCTTAAAAATGTACTTCATATCATTCTTAATATTTTAAATACTATGGTATAAAGTCATTTATACCCTTGTTGAATTTTTATAAGAAGTTTATAAAGGAATCTTTCTGTCGTTTTCCAAACAAGGTCCTTTTTAACCTTTTCAACAGAATTAAGGTAAGAATGTTTTTTTTACTTATATGGCGGGTGCGGCTATTTTCTGCCTTTATAAAATCATCTAAGCTTCCCTTAAAAGCTAATAAGAATATTTTCAAAGAAAATGTTTTATTTTATAAATATATGACTCTTAAATTATTTCAAAATAGAAAGAGATATTTCTCTAAAAAGTGTTTTGATTTCATCTATGTCAAAATCGTTTGATTGATTTTAAGTTTATCTGGAGTTTATTTATTATGATATTTTATTGATGGTTTTGTGATATTTTTGACATTGGATGTGTTATTTTTATACCATTCATGTTTTATCGAGAAATTATTGACATTTCATATGCTAGTTTTTATAGGAATGCCTATGTTATGTTTAAACTTGTTTATATGAGGAATGCATTGGACTTAATATGTGACAGGTGGAGCACGCTATAGCTCCTCGGTGCATCAGTAGGTCTCATGAGAAAAACTAGTGTCTTGGCACAAGGCCTTGAAAAAATATTATTTGTAGTCTTGGCACGAGGCCTTGGCAATGTGGTTATGATAGTCTGGCATTATGCATTCCATCATTATGAATGTGGTTATTGATATTGCATGTGATTATTCGACTAGTAGAATATCCATGTGAATAATTATATGGAATTATTTCATTTTATATTAGCTATATTATAATTAAGATCAAGTTTAAAAATCTTTTATTTTAGTTATACATTTCCTTAAATGTTTGTGCTTATTTATGAAAGTTTCTGCTATATTGTTATCCGTACTGAGAATCCGAGCTCACCCCTTTCAATGTTTTATTTTTCCCAGGATGTGAAGAAGTAATCTATGAATGACCATCAGGGAAAGTATGATGGGATATGAATAAAATATGTTGTTGTAGTTTTTTTGAGTTTATGATGTAATGTAAGACTTATGAATATATCTAGTGTTTCCAGGACTACTAAACAAATCAGTCTTTCGAGACTTGATCTTTTGTGATCATGCTAATGTTATGTAATAATGCACCGACTCTGGGTAACTAGAGTCAGGGCATTACAGTTGGTATTAGAGGAAGTTTATTTTAAACCTTGGAAGCTAGATTTAGATAATCTTTGATTAGAGTACATAGACCAAAGATGGACATTGAGGATTAGTATAGAATAACTTCCTATAATTTTGGTATTGTAGAGATTTTTTGAGTTTTCCGAGCAGTACATCCCTGTCTAGATACGAGTAGGTAGAGGTGACTCTGGCATAGATGTACCTAGGGGTAAAACTCAAAAACACCGCTTTGAGCTAGAATCAAATGGGAACTGGTGCACGACAATGGGCCTTGCTGCACTCTTGGTTACAACACTGCCGGGAGATATTCTTAGGATAAATCTCATTTTCTTTACAAATAATTCTGAAGGGTTTATGAGTATATACGTACTCAATGAAAACAATTATGATTATGGATTATATCCATAAATAGTTCAATTTATGTTAACTGTTTTATAAGTATGGAATTGTGTATTTTGATTCATAAACTGATCTAGTTTATGCCATTGTATAGAAATGGAACCTAGTGGAAGTAATAGAAACTGTATCAATGCACACACTCCATGTATGGATTTCAATCCTACTCAAGAAAATTATAGTGGAGCCAGTGATGAAACTGGTGTTGATCAACAAATCACCATACTGAGACAACTCACTCAGGTTATGAATAATAACCTTACCCTTATAGAGCACCCTGATCCACAGCATGGAGTATCAATGTTAGATCACTTCCTGAGGCATCAACCACCAACATTAAATGGGATTAAAAAACCATTAGAAGCTGATAAATTGATAATCTCCCTTGAGAAAATATTTCAGGCTTTGGGGAGTAGTGAAAGGGAAAAAGTTGTCATGAAAGTTTATCGCCTCACTGGAGATGCTGATCAGTGGTGGTCATTGATTCAAAACATGAAGGAAGATGATGAAGTATCAAATATGTAATGGAGGGAGTTCAAAGATCTGTTTTTAGAAAAATACTTTCCTCGTGACGATCGAGCAGATATGAAAAGGCAATTTCTGAGTCTGAGACAAAGGAGGATGATAATGTCGCAAAGTATGAGACTAACATTACAAGGTTAGCAAGGTATGCTGGAGATTATATACGTAACCCAAGAAAAAATATTGATCGTTTCTTTGATGGGTTAAAACCATTTCTCCACCAAGCATTAGTCTCACAATCCTTCTTATTGTATGAAGACATTATCTCATGTGCTATCAAGACAGAAAAGGAATTCTCTATGCATTATGACTTTAAAGCAAAGGAAGAGAAGGATAGATTTGCTGATAAATCTAGGAATGTAAATAAGGGAAAGAAGGGAAAAGATAAATATCCATCCTGCAATAAATGTTGGAATAAACACCCTTGTACTTGCTTAAAAGGATTGGGAGTCTGTTACAAGTGTGGTGAAAAAGGCCACCAAGCATGTGATTACAAGGGGAAGATGAAAGTTACCGATGTCCAATGCTACAATTCCAGGGAGACTGGACATTATGAAAATGAATTTCCTAAGCGTCAGGGGAACTAACCTCAGAAAAGGACAAAGGATCAAGGCCAAGCATATGCTATCACTACTGCTGAGGTAGAAGCTCCGAAATACATGGTGGCAGGTAATTTAATGGTTTACTCAAGTTTAGAAAATGCATTATTTGATTCTGGATCATCGCGTTGTTTCATATATTCCCAGTTTTCTATGAAAATTAGATATTTCCAATTTGATTTAACAAGGGATTTTTTAGTTAAAACTCCTAAGGGAAGTATCATTGCAAAAAAGTTTTGTGAATCAGTCCCCATTAAGGCACATAATTGTTCTTTATCTACTGATCTCATCATCATACCTATGATTAAGTTTGATATAATCCTCGGTAGGGATTTGATTTCGGACCATGATGCGAATATTTATTGTAAGAAGAATGAGGTTATGATTTTTGATGATGATGATAAAGAACACCTTATCTTTAGAGCAAAATTTTCACCACCTAATTCTTATCTAGATCCACCCCCAGTAGCTCAACTAAATTCAATTATTGGGGAGGAAGAGAATTAAATGACTATGGGTGAGGAAAGTAATGTTCAAATAGAGGATGTACCATTTCTGAAAGAATATGTAGATTTATTTTAGAAGATTTACCTGGACATCCTCCAGAATGAGAAGTTGAGTTTTCCATTGATTTAATTCCTGGATCAAGGCCTATATCGAATACCCCTTATAGAATGGAAAATGTGGAATTAGTTGAACTAAAGAATCAACTAGACGAATTGATTAATAAGGGATTTATTCTCCCTAGTGTTTATCCATGGGGATCCCCTGTTCTTTTTGTTAAAAAGAAATATGGATCTATGAGGTTATGTATCGACTATAGGGAGATCAATGCTATAACAATAAAGAACAAGTATCCCCTACCTCGCATTGATGATTTATTTGAACAACTTCGCGGAGCTAAATAATTTTCAAAGATTTAACTTGGATCTAGATACCACCAGGTGTGTGTGAAGAAGGAAGACATTCCGAAGACATCATTTCGAACAAGGCACGGGCATTACGAGTTTACGGTAATGCCTTTTAGGCTGACTAATGCACCCTCTTTATTCATGGATCTAATTAATAGAGTTTTCAAGGAATATCTCGATGATTTTATGGTGGTATTTATTGATGATATCTTGGTATACTCCAAAATCTATTAAGTTCATGAAAATCACTTGTGCATTTTTCTGATGACTCTGAGAAGACATGAATTATATGGGAAGTTTAGGAAGTGTGAATTCTGGATTCAAGAGATTTCTTTTCTTGGTCATATTGTCTCTAAAGATGGAATCTTTGTTGATCCTTCTAAGACCAAGGCAATCCAAGAATGGACAGCACCTAAGAGTATAACTGAGGTATGCAATTTTATTGGATAAGTAGGTTATTATAGACGTTTATTCTAGAATTTTTCTCGATCGGCTAACCCATTAACAAAGGTCACATGTAAGGGGGTTAAATTTGTTTGGAAAAAATATTGTGAAGAATATTTTGAAGAACTGAAGAGAAGATTAGTAAATGATACTATATTTACTCTACCATCGTGGAATGATGGGTTCGTTATTTATAGTGATGCATCGAAGAAAGGACATGGTTTTGTCCTTATGCATAATGATAGGGTTATTGCCTATGCATCATGACAGTTGAAAATACAAGAGCAAAAATATCCTACTCATGATCTTGAGTTATCAGTTGTGAAATTTTCTTTGAATATATGGACGCACTACCTCTAAGGTGAAAAATGTTAGATTTATACTGATCACAAGAGTTTGAAGTATATTTTCTAACAAAAAGAACCCAACAAGAGTCAAAGGAGATGGCTTGAATTACTCAAGGGTTATAATTGTACGATACACTACCACCCGGGGAAGGAAAATAAGGTGTCTAATGCTTTGAGAAGAAAAGATCATCGAGTTTTGAACAATATGAGAATTGAAAGGGATCCAGTTTTCATGGATCTAGTAATGATGGACATGTGAATAAGAATGGAAGGTGAAACATCAATGATTTTTCAAATTGTTTCCAAACCATCTTTACTAGAAAGTATTATGATTTCTCAGACTGATGATAAAGAATTTCAAAAGAATATTAAAGCTGCGAATGATGGGAGATTGAATGAATTTGGGTATGAAGATGGAATTTTGAAATTTGGGAACAGAATTTGTGTTCCCAATATACTTGATCTAAAAAGGGAATTTTTGGATGATGCTCATAGTTCCAGTTTCTCAATATACCCTGGGAGCACCAAAATGTATAGAGACTTTAAGGAACATTTTTTGTGGGACAACATAAAGAGGGAGATTTATGATTTTGTGTCATGATGTATGGTTTTCTAACAAGTGAAAGCTAGAAGTAAACGGCCTGGAGGAATCATGCAACCTCTTCCCATACTGGAGTAGAAATGGGACAATATTACGATGGACTTTTTCATGGGGCTACCAAAGTCTCCTAGAAGGAATGATGAAATATGGGTTATTGTTGATCGTCTTCCCAAGTCAGCACATTTTCTTACAATAAGAGAAGATCTACCACTAGAACGTCTAGCAAAACTATATATTAATGAAGTTGTGAGACTTCATTGAGTACCCCTATCGATTGTTTCTAATCGCGATCCCCGTTTTACTTCATGGTTCTGGAAGAGTCTTCAGAATGCATTGGATACTGAACTTTGTTTTAGCACTTCCTACCACCCTCAAACAGATGGACAATCAGAACGGACTATTCAAACCTTAGAAGACATGTTGAGATCCTGCTCGCTTGACTTTCAGGGTATGCAGGATCAATATTTACCTCTGGTAGACTTTTCCTATAACAATAGCTTCCATTCGAGTATTCAGATGGCACCATATAAAGTGTTATATGGAAAGAGATGTCGCACACCAACATGTTGGGATGACGTTGGTGAACGAAAACTTGTAGGCCCAGAACTGATGGAGGAAACAATGGAAAATGTAAAGGTAATCCAAAACCACTTCAAAGAAGCTCAAAGTAGGCAGAAGAGATATGCCGATAACCGAAGGAAGTATTTGGAATTTCAGGTAGGAGATCATGTTTTCTTGAAGGTATCTCCATGGAAGGGAGTTATACGTTTCGGTAAGAAGGGTAAATTGAGTCCTAGGTACATTGGACCTTTCGAAATTCTAGAACGAATTTAGGCAGTAGCTTACCATTTGGCAATGCCACCAAGTCTCTCCAAAGTTCATGATGTGTTCCACATATCACTGTTAAGGAAATACATGCCTAACCCAACGCATGTACTCACCAATGAGGAATTAGAACTGCAACCCGATCTGTCTTATTGCAAAGAGCCCGTCAGGATTCTTGATATGAGAGAACAAGTACTGAGAAACCAGACGAATCTTCTGGTAAATGTTTTGTGGATAAACCATAAGATGAAAGAGGCAACGTGGGAACCTGAGGAACATATGATGAAGAACCACCTGAGTCTTTTCATACATTAGTATTCTAGAAATTTCAAGGATGAAATTATTTGAAGGATGGGAGAATGTAACACCCCAAGCTTCCACGATATGCTTTCCTTTGAATAATACAGTAGCATGTGTTGTACGCAACTTCGAGTTCTAACACATACACACCACAACCAATCAAACTAGCCGCTATGAATAGTAATACAAACTTTTTGAAATTTTATGAATTTTATCTTTTAAAATGGAATTCATTTTCTTATTTGGAATATAGAAATTAGACTAGGGTAAATATTTGGTATTTTTCTTAAAAAGTTCATTTTTTGATGAACAGTGAAACCACTAAATGGTAGTTTAAAATTTTGAATTTTTCATAAAACATAATTTTACCACTTCTATGAGTGGAATTTCAAAAATTTGAGAGGAAAATTTAATATCAAGGAGTAAAATGTGGTTCAATGAGATGAAAATATTTTTTGGTGAATAGTAACTTTATACTTTTATTTACCACAGTTAAAAGTAAATAGGTTAATTAAGGGTAAAAATGATATTAATATTACCCTAACACATGTCCTAATTCTATTGGAAAAGTTTATCTCGACCAAAAACAACCTTAGGAATAAAATATTATCATTGAGGTCCACTTGGATTAGATTAGTACATTTATTATTATTTAACTCAAAGAAGAGTTAAAAGAGTTGAAATCAAAGTTTATTTACTAAAACATTTTTAATATAGGGTTATACATAAGATAAATTCGATTGTAAATATTCATTATAAATCCCAAACGATTTCCTACATAGTGGTATTTTATTTATAATTTATATACATTACATAATTTAATTTATTTATGACACAATGGTGATGCAGTAATTACCTAATTAATGAAATATTAAATTAATTGATATTGTAAATATGGAAATAAATGTAATTTGAGGCTTTTTAGGAATTCCAATAATTTTATTGGTTAATATGAAATATTAGGATTGATTATATTAATTTTTTTCTAAGTAATAATTCTGTTATGAATTTATCAAAAACAAAATACCCAATAGTGTCAAAATTGACATAAAAGAGTTTTTAAAACAAATATTATATTATTAATTTATATTCAATTCCTAAAAATCTAAGTTTCATACAAGAGTCATATATCATGAGAGTTTTATTATTAATGGACCACTTGGGGGTTTCTTGGAGGTATATAGTAATTTTTTTATCTATATAATACAAAAACACAAAGTGACATGGTAAGTGTCAAACTAATTAACTAAGAGTTAAATCTAAAGGATAAGGTTAATATAATGACCCAACCCTATATAAAATATATTGGTTGAGTGGTTTTTGACCCATAACCACATTAACCTTTAAATAATCCACTTTTGAGCCAATATAAACCGAAAATAAATTTATTATAAAATAATATTTCTAGCTTTTCCAAAGGTGCCCCTCACCCATCTTATAAAAGGGCACTCCCCCTTCTCACTAATTCACACATTCAAAACCTTTTGGCTCGGCCAAACCCTAGCCAAGTACTCTCTAAACATCCCACACATCAACCTATAGGCCTTAGTTTGATAAGAAATCCATCCTAAAGAGCCGTTTTGATCAAATAAAAAGGAAGAACACGAAGAAGAGGTAATGTTTTCACCACCCTCTTTCAAGTTCCTTTCTTCTTCAAATTCTTCTTTCTTTGCTATTCCCATTATAAAATTATAACTCCAGTATCTTTTATATATTGTGATGTTATTGTAAATATGGTACAACCATATTCAGTATTCTATCTATCCTTTGAATGACATGTTACCATACGTGCCTACGTACGGCTTACCATCTCCACGTCGTGGTGTAATTGTTATTCAACAAATTATTATTTTGATGGGTATAATAATGATGTGTAATTCTTGAAAATAATATATATAACATGATAATGATTCCGTATATATAATATACCATCCAATTATATATTATTTTAATATCAAAAAAATGATATTGTCGCTCGTGCATATGTACGGACTACACTCTCCACGAACGCGATGACATTCATTCTCCATCGTATCCATTCAAGTATAATTATCATTTGATGAATTAAAAATAATTTTTAAGGATTTTATATCATTCTGGAGATGAATAAGATACAACCTATCAATAATATACATGTCTTATGTAACAAAACATATATGAGTAAGTTAACACCCGAAACAAAAATAATACTAAGATATTATTAACAAAGTAATGTTAAGAGATAATACATGATATCATATTAATGTATATTATTCTTTTATAATTTATTATCAATTATTTCACCATTATAAAGGAGGTTAACCTACCCCCAACTAAGGAAAAGTACAAGGTCATGATTTATTTCACAACCTCTCCATTATCCAAGGTTGTTTATACGTAATTATCTATTGGGACCTCTTTATCATCCACATCCATGTTTCTTAAAAATGTACTTCAAATAATTCTTACTATTAGAAAGACTATGGGATAAAGTCACTTATACCCTTGTTGAATTTTTATAAGAAGTTTATAAAGGAATCTTTCTGTCATTTTCTAAGCAAGGTCCGTTTTAACCTTTTCGACAGAATTAAGGTAAGAATGTTTTTTTAACTTATACGGCGGGTGCGGCTATTTTCAGTCATTATAAAATCGTCGAATCTTCCCTTACAAGATTATAAAAATATTTTCACAGAAAATGTTTTATTTTATAAATATATGACTCTTAAATGATTTCAAAATAGAAAGAGATATATCTCTAAAAAGAATTTGGATTTCATCTATGTCAACATCCTTTGATGGATTTTACGTTTATTAAGAGTTTATTTATTATGATATTGTATTGATGGTTTTGTGATATGTTTGACTGTGGATGTGCTATTTTTATACCATTCATGGTTTATGGAGAAAGTATTGACATTTCATATGCTAGTTTTAAAATGAATGTTTATGTTATGTTTAAACCTATTCATATGAGGAATGCATTGGACTTAATATGTGATGGGTGGAGCCCTCTATAGCTTCTCGATGCATCGGTAGGTCACATGAGATGAACTATTTTCTTGGCACAAGGCCTTGAAAAAATCTTATTTGATTTCTTGGCACGAGGCCTTTTCTATGTGGTTATGATAGTCTGGAATTATGCATTCCATCATTATGAATGTGTTTATTGATATTGCATGTGATTATTTGACTACTAGAATATCCATGTGAATAAGTATATGACATTATTTCGTTTTATATTTTCCATATTATGCTGAAGTTCATGTTTAAAAGGCTTTTGTTTTAGTTATACATTGCCTTACATGTTTATTCTTATTTATGAATGTTTCTGCATTATTGTTATCCTTATTGAGCATCTGAGCTCACCCATTTCAATGTTTTATTTTTCCCAGGATGTGAAGAAGTAATTTATGAATGACCTGCAGGGACAGTATGATGGGATATGAAGAAAATATTTTGTAGTATTTTTTTGTGTTTATGATGTAATGTAAGACTAATGAATATGTGTAGTGTTTCCAAGACTACTAATCTAATCGGTATTTTGAGACTTGATCTTTTGTGATCATGCCAATGTTATGTAATAATGCACCGACTCTGGGTAACTGGGGTCGAGGAGTTACAATCAAGGGAAGAATGCATTCACATATCCATTCTACACCTTTTCCTTCAAATGCATGCCCTTCGGGTTATGCAATGCCTCTGGAACCTTCCAGCGGTGCTTGATGGGAATATTCTCAAACATGTTAGGAGATTTTCTTGAGGTCTTCATGGATTAATTCTCTATGTTTAAGGATATATTTGAGGGATTTATATGGAATGTGGAGAGAGTCTTGTCCAGATGTGATGAAACAAATCTGGTCCTAAACAGGAAAAAATTCCAATTTATGGTTAAAGAGGGACTATTTTTAGGCCATTTAGTCTTAGGAAGGGGGATTAATGATGATAATGCTAAGTTTGACATCATTCGTCACCTTTAATCACCCAAAACATTCAAGGAAGTGAGGTAATTATAAGGGAATACTGGTTTCTATAGAAGATTCATCAAGGACTTTAGTTCAATCTCCCGTCCCCTTTGTGCTCTCCGAAGAAAGGATGCTCAATTTGTTTAGATAGAAAGATCTGAGGGTTGATTCTCAACCCTAATATCCTCTCTCACCTCTCCTCTCATTATGAAATATCCAAATTGGAACCTTCCTTCCGAACATATGTGTGAATCCAATGACTTTTCTATAGGATCTTTGTTAGGAAAATGTTGTGATAAAACTCCTTATTTCATTGCTTAAGCAAGAAAATCCTTAAATGATGCCCAAATCAACTACAACACCACTGAAAAAGAGTTACTTGCTATTGTGTTTGACTTAGAGAAGTTTAGGCCCTGCCTGTTTGGATCCCCCGTCACTGTGTTCACTGACTACTCTGCACTAAAATACCTCTTCCAAAAGGAAGATGTTAAGGCTAGACTGATTAGGTTACTCCTTCTCTTACAATAATTTGAACTCACAATAAAGGATAAAAAGGGTGTTAAAAATGTGGTAGTTAATCACCTATATATTACGTAATTCAAAGACAATTAAAATCACCTTTATTTCCCTGATTCATTTCTTGATGAACACCTATACTCTGTGAGTGACTTCCCTGGGTATGCTGACATAGCCAACTTCATAGTAATAGGAGTAATTCCAAAATTCTTAGGGACTCAAGCCTGATGGAAATTCCTTTCTGATGATAGGCAATGTGTGTTTGATAATATATACCTCTATAAGTTTTTCCCCAACCAAGTCATTAGGGGGTGTGTCCCAGAATCTGAAAAAAAATCCATCCTTAAATATTGTCATAGTGAGGCATGTGGAGGTCACTTTTCCTCTAAGAAAACATATGTTATGATTCTTCGGTGTGGTCTCTTCTGGCCCACCCTCTCATGGGACTCCAACAAATTTTTTAAAATTTGTCCTATGGGTCATAAAGTTGGGTCAAACACAAAAAGGAATCAATTTCCACTCACTCACATTTTAGTGATTGAAATCATTGACTTGTGGGGAATCGATTTCGTGGGACCCTTCCTAAACTCTACGGGATACCTCTACATCCTCGTAGATGTTGATTATGTCTCAAAATGGTTTTAATCCACTTCCACCAGGTCTTATTACCATCATGTTGTGATCTGATTTCAGAAAGAGCACATATTTTCCCAATTTGGAATTCCTAGGGCTATAATCAGGGATCGAGGAACCTATTTTTTCAATTATCCGTTCACTTCACTCATGTCTATGTATGGGATTTCTTATAAACTATCCACTATGTACCATGATAAAACAAATAGTCAACCTGAGTTAGAAAATAGGGAGATTAAGAACATTCATGAAAAAAGTATCAATCCTTCTAGGTAAGATTGGTCTGAGAAAGTCAAGGTTACTCTTTGGGAATATCGTACTGTATACAAAACCATCCTATGAATGTCACCATATAATATGTATTATGGAAAATCATTCCATTTACCTGTTTAAATTGATAATAAGTCATTTTGGGCAATTATGAAAATAAATTATGACCTCTCATTGGCCAGAACAAAAAGGAAATTAGATCTCAATGAATTTGAGGAACAAAGGATGGAAGCTTATGAAAATTCATCGATAAATAAAGCTATAGTTCAAGACTACCAATCTAATAATATCAATGATAAACATTTTTAACCCGGAAATTTTTTGCTCACATATAGTTCAATACATCATTTACACCCGGGAAATTAAAGGTCTAGATGGTCAGGCCCTTTTATTGTTCATCATGTATACCCCCATGGGGTAGTAGATATTCAAGATCCCATTAGTGGTAAAATTTTCAAGGTCAATGGTCATAGGTTAAAACCATTCGTTGAATCATTCAATAAATAGAAAATAGTGGTTAAGTTAACCGATCCAACCAATGAACTAGGAAAAAATTAATAGATTTAGGATCCATGTCGGGCTAACGACATAAAACAAAAGTGCTGCATGGGAGGAAACACGTGGTTTCCATGTTTCCAATATTCTTTGGAATAATATTTATTTTTTAAATATGATTACTTAATCATTTTGATATATAAAAATAAAAAAATAGACAGTTGAAATGTTATTCTATTATGAGTATGGATGGGTATGAAAGGGGATCACCATATTCATTTGTGTCACATGGTGTGTTCCTTGAGTAATACCTTACCCAGAAATTTAAAAATAAGATAGTGTATCATCAGTTCATTTTTGTTTTATGTGTTTTTTGGTTAATATATATATATATATTAATAAATAAAAAAAGGATATGTCATAGGTCATGGTTCAAACCCCGTCACAAATGGTGAGGCCGCGAGGACTCGAACCCGGGACTGAAGGGAGACATGGGTGCGCTCTTACCACTAACCTACGACTTATTGTTATTTTTTATTCTATAATTTCTATATATATAATTTTATTTTACTTTTTTTTAATATATATATATATATTTTTTTGTTTGTTTGTTTTTTCCTTTTTTCCTCTAGGGAACTATACAAGTGACATGGATATCAAAGGACAAAATTGGAGCTGTTTGAACATCAACATCAACCACCAGGTGACATAATTCCATGATCCTCATATTTTAATTCTCTTTTTGAACTTCACTTTTCTACCTCTACTCCTTCTAAATTTTCTTCTCTTCCAACACTGGGGACATTGTTATTTTAATTTGGGGGGATATGGAATATATTTTTTGTTATTGTGTAAAACATTGACTTGAAAAATAATGTGTGTAAATAGAAGGAAAAGTTAATTTAACATTGAACATGATAATTAGAAATGAAAACATTTAAATTTAATATCAAATAATTTAGAATTCCCTGATTTTGATTTTAATCCATGTATAATTTCCGGAGTGTAGATTTTTGAATGTGTGGTTGTCCAATGTAATATTTCATCGTATATATTTTCATCGAAATAAAACAAACATCACAATGCTCATAATTTAGATTGTGGGGTATTAGTTTGAGTTCATGGGGTCCCCCAAATAAATAGCATAGATTTGGTAATTATCCCAGTTTTAATATGAGAATTCAAAAAAATTGAACAAAAAAATTGAACATAGAGAAATGAAATGACCTAATGTGTGGCTTTCAACACTTGGGGATAGTGACTCCAAATTTTTCTGGCCGATAGTAAGGGATTTTATCTCTATTTTTGGTAATTTGACTTTGTTTTTTTAGGTAACTCAAGATTATGCCTGATTATGTGTCCATCACTAGGTGACCAAAGGTCCTTGATCCTGGGAGTCATCAGAAAAGTCTCGCTACATGGGATGACTCATTTGAGTGCAATTTCAATTACAATAGAAATATTGCAAAAAAGTAATTAATACTCATCTTAGTATTGAAATGTGATTCCACCAAGTGCTTCCGTTATTTACCCCTTGAATAAAGATGAACCCCCATGCCTATTGTGATAAACAACTCATCCTCATACTTAATCTATATTGGATGAAATATGGAAATGAATTTTAACATAGTAATGGGATTGGGATTGGGATCTGCTTATGAAACTATCTTTTATTAAAATATTTTGATGGGTTTCATGATTATTTGGTATAAGGGTTTTGGTGATCATTGGGTATTAAAATGTTTTTGGAAAAGGGAATTCAAATTTCTTATTTTTGAGATACATTCTGCTTGAGATTTGCAAATATAAAGTTGGGGGGTTTGATTAGACAATAAAAATACAAATTTTAATTAAATTTTAATGGTATTAAATGTTCATTTTTGATCTTATGTTCCTGAAATAGTGGATTTAAATTTTGAATATCCATTCTTATCATTTGGGCACTTCATGCCAAATCTACACCAATTTAGGCCAAATGATTCACCTCATTTTATGGATTGTAATTATCCATATTTTATTTTGATATTTTTTGAACAGTATCGAAACATAAATATAATCATTTTTCATTTAGGGAATACTGGAAGATTCATAAATTATTATAGAGATATTTGGAGATGAAAGGAAAGAACTCTGGAGAGGTCAGTTTGGACACCATCCCACTGATGAGAATGTGGGACCCACAATACAACCCCAATGAAGCCCAAACTTCATGGGATGATAGAGTACATAGAGAGTATCATATAATTCTGCATGATCCAGTGATAATTCTTCCTCCATAATGGAAATTAATGTTTCCAAAATATAATATCAAAATTTGGGCCAGAATTTGTGGCCGAGAATATTATCCCACTAAATCAGCCATAACTCCTGATTCACAACTCCCAATGGCCCCATACTTTATATGCGGTTAATAGAAATCTGAATATCCATTTTATTCTTCTATGGACCACTCTAATTTGGCCTTCTAGAAGTTCCTTTCGATGCGTTTGTCCAGTGGTGGCAAGTTGGCTTCCACATTTGGTCAAAAGTGGGAAAGTCCAATGCCATCCACCACCCAAGGCCTACCATAATCATGTGGGATGATTTGTACTATTGGAGGCTCGACCCAAGGATCCCCAAATTCCAATTTACGGCAGTGGTGGTGGAGAATTTTAGGATCCTTGGAGCATTGTTTTCATTGTAATGTTATTATGTTGATTTGGCTTTGTAATGTTATTCTTTCTCATGTAATTTATTTAAATAACCTTAGTTATTAATAAAAGTTCTTCTTTTCCTCTTATTCTATTGTTATTCATATCACTTTTATACCATTGGTTCAAGGTGTGAATTTTTTCACACTCAACCTTGTGAAATTAACAAACAATGGTGGAGTTATTGTTATTTCATTGTTTTTTTACTTCTCCATTTCCTCCATCATGAGTCTACTTTTCACTTCCATTGAAACCATAGAATCAATGGAGGGATATATCACTTATGGGTTGATCCAAGGGACTACCAAGGGGCTGTATTGGATGTTATTTATCACCCCATTAATTTCTAATCACTACTTTTAATTGAGATTTTTATTTGATGATTTTTAAACTCCATCATCCCTGTTGAATTTAAGGCCACACACTTCACGTTCTAATATGAACCTTTACCTTGATGTTCTTAAAAAATTTATCATTCAAGTTTAAAAGTGATTAGTTTTAATGTTGGTAGGTATTAAACCAGTAAGTGAAGATGTTTTTTATCTTATTTAATGAACCAATCTCAAATATAAGAAATTAAAATAGTTTAAAAATGGAATTTGTCCAATCCACACTATGAGATAACCTAGGATCAACTCATTTTCTTAATTTTAATTAACTTAAATATGTTAGTGATACCTTAACCCCATATAAAATCAACCCATTTTGGTGACATCATATCCAAAAAAAATCATAGAATGGACGTGTCTGTAGGTTACTTCTTAGGTCTCTAAGGATTCAAAAAAACAATTTAAACAACAATAACCATTCTACCTTCATCTCTTGGGTAAATTTGAGCATAAATCAAAAAATATTCAGTCTTGAAGTTGTTCAATATATAAAACTATCAATCAGGTTCTGAAATTCATTAAACCACACTTTCATTCTTTATCTATCTTTAGAAAACATTCCTCCCACTACCATTGGTGTGGAAATAGTTTTAGAATTTTCCATGAAAATATATAAATAATTACATTATCATACTTATATTGATATTGAAAATTTTATTCTTCTATTATAATATTTTTAATCCCAGAAATTATTCAATTTTCTATGAATGGAAATTTCAAACATCTTCATCATCTCTTTAGTAAAATTTCCACTTATTCTTTCATAATTACCAAAAAAATATTTCATCATCCTCATACACAGTTATATTAAGTCAGATATCTTGATTGTATTTGATGTATAAATAATTAGCGTCACTTCCTTTCATTAAATTTTACTTCATTAATGAGGTATCCAATTTAAAATACCAATCTCTCAAAGTGTTTTTAAACACATTAAAATATTTATTCAAATTTCAAACATAAAATTCATCTTTATAAATGAAAAATAAGAATTATTTTTCAATATATACCTCTTCATCATGTTCTCCAGTCAGAAAATTAGACTTAACATCCATCTGAAAAATTTTATAAATTTGATGTGCAACAATTTACAAAATGATTCTAAAATATTATAACCTTTCATCTTTAAAAAAGACTCATCAAAATCAATACCTTCAATTTTTAGTAAACTTTGAAAATTAATCGTGCATAGTTTTTTATCAGTTCATCAGCATCATTAACCTTTTTTAAAACAACCACTATGTACCAATATCATTATTATCATTTGGATTTGGTTCCAGTTTCAATGCAAAATTATTTTTAATCTGTTTTAACAATTCGCCCATATAATGAATCCACACCTAATTGTTGAAATATTTATTAATGTATTTTAGATAAAACATTTATTTAGAAAAGTGTTTGCAGAAAATATTTATGTTATTCTTGTTTGAACCTTTTATTTCCCATCACCAAGAATGTTTGGAACATCCACATATTGTATTATCCTTCGATGAGATGTATTAAGTTATTCCTCATCAATATAAATAGAATATTCTAATTCTTACAACCTCATTTCATCACCATTGATATAATTATTTTCATTATTATCAAAAACAATTATTTCATATTATTTATATTCCTATTGTACATGTGTTTCAGAAACATATTCTTTAGATTTTTCAAGAAATTATACATTAATAGAATAAACAATTTTATATATTTCTATGTTGAAACATCTATGAACTCTACAATCTGGAGTGTAGCCAAGAAAGATACCATCTTCTCCTCATTGATCAAGCTTTATAATATTTCAACCATTATTCATTATGATTTAGGGGATCCTAAGGACCATGAAGTGTTTCAAACATGGAAATTAATTATTGAACATTTCATAAGGATTCATATCTGAAGATTTCTTATAGAAATTTTTATTCATAATATAGAAATATATATTCATTCTATTCCTCCATGAGTAGTAGGAAAGGCCATGTTTCATTATCATTGTTCTCCCCATCACCAACAAAATTATATTCTTCCTAAGTACATCCATTCTATTATGGGGTTTATGGATCACTAAAATCATGATGAATTATATTTTATTCAAGATGGATTTTGAATTATTCATTCTTATATTCATCACCATTTTCAGTTCACAACTACATCATAGTACATCTACATTGATTTTATTATCTTATCCTAAAACATGTAAACAAATTCTGAGAATCTAATTTATGTTTGAAATACATAATTAAAGTAATGTGAGTAAAATAATCAATGAAATAAATAATTTAATTATCTCTAAATGTTTAATTTTACTCATTAGACTACAAATGTCAAAATGAATTTGTTCCACATGATGAGTTGATTGAATTTAAAAATTCATGGGCATAGTGTTTGTAATATTCCCTTTATCAAAAATTGAAAAACACAAATATCTTCTTCTTTTCATGTTAGAGATATCATGAACACTATTTATATTAAATTTATTTTTCATATTTTCTATGATACATATTTCCCAACCTTTTATTCCACAACTATTATTCATTCATCATGTTTAGATAACATGAATTCGGTACATCACTAATTTGAAACAAGTTTCACATTTTATGTTGGCCACTTGTAAGAAATTTTCCTTCTACAACTCATTCATAAAAATATCATTTTTTTAAAACAAATTTATTTCCATCCTCATATTATTTTAAAACACACATTAATTTTAATTTCAAACCATTAACAGACAAAGTGTTTATAGATTTTACTTTTTCATCACCAATAATAGCATATCCAACACATTTAATTCTGAGTGATTCATTAATACCAAATGTCATTGTTCCTTTTTTAAAATCATTCACAGTCTTTAACAGCTTTATATATCCTATCATATATTAGGTGAACCCACCATTCATAATCTAGTTTCATTATCCTTTTATAGATTTGAGAGAATTTAATACAATAATTAACTTTTAATTCCCATTATCATTGGTCAAAATCAGCATTTGGGAATTGTTATAAATATTTTTGTTGCATTTAATGAAAAATAAGAAATCATTTAGTAATATTTATAGGTTTTTCACATCATTTAAAAATAGTTTCTAGAGGTCGGAACCTATTTTAATATTTCATAACAACTCTCATAACTTCTTCTTTGAGATGATTGAACTCCCCTTATAATATTTCATCTTGTAACTCATTAGATAATTATATTTTCTATTTAACTAAAACATGTTTTTTGCATGACAAAATCCACCTCAAAAACTAATATTATCTATAGAAATAATATTTTCCTTTGTAATATCCATACATTCTTGAGTTGTAAACATGTCTCTCAATACTTTTCATACCTTATACACCAAAACAATGTTGAGTCCAAAACATTCTATTATAACATAAAATATTCAACTTCAATTCATATTTCTCCCCAACAATAAAGGAGTTATAATTAGTAAGACCATTTGTTTCAAACATATAAATTTTACGATCATCCAAATTTTCATTTTTTTTTGTTATGTAAACATCCAATATTTTTTATCTCTTTCCTTCTTAAAAATGTCATCAATATTCTTTTCATCCTTTAATGATAATTTTTTTTACTTGTTTTAAAACTCCAAAGAAGTTTTTCAAACATCCGAAATAGATTTATTCAATCATTTAAATCCCGAATCACCTTTATAAAACATTTTTTGAACATATTCAAACACTTATCTTGTTGAATTTTACTTCAATTAAATCTATTCATTCTAATTCCCTTCATTTTCACGATATTTCTTTGAGTGATCCATGTATTCCATCAAATAATATTTTAATTCAATAAATGATTCTTGATATGTTCTTTTATAAAATGTTCCTTTTTCAGCATCATGAATTCTCCTACAATTCATAAAATATTTATGTTACATTAATTAAAATTCATTTTTAGATGAGATTCTAACTAAGTTACATATTATCCAAAACTACTATTTTCATCAACGACAAAAAAAATCATCTTTCAATTTTCAATAAACATATTTTCTCCAACAACATTAGTAAATTTCGAATCATAAACATATCTATAATTATCTTCTTCTTCCTTGGACAAAAAAAACTTCGCCATTGGGATTTGGATAACTGTTTATATTTTCCCTCACAATAGTATTTTTTTTGTCGATATTTTTCTTGGAGTAATTTTTTTAGAAAGATACATAATAGCTCCACATTCAAAAAAAGTAGTTGTAACTTTCCTTTGTACTTGCCTCAACCTATTTTCACATTTTTAGAGAATAAGGATAAAATATTATTACAATTTTTAGACACATTATTTTTTAAATAAAATTCACCAACATCATCTCATTTTAGAGTCTACATTGATTTTCTTTCTTTGGAATCATTTCTGTGATTTTATTAAATATACTTTGATTTTCATTTCATAATTATCTCCATTATCATTTAAAATGTTGTGAGACTACTATGATTCTCATCCAATGATGGATTTTTAGGATATTTATCTACCAGAGATTAAATTTTGTAATCCAAATTTTCATCATTTTCAATAACCTTTGAATCTTACAACACCTCACCCAGGAATATTATAGTGATCACAACATAATTCCATATTATAAAGAAGTCACCAATGGATTCATTTTCCCCAATTTTTTAATCTTTATACATCTACATCCGAATAAGTATCTAGGCTTTCTATACATCTATATTGGCTTCATGATTGTTCTTTATCTTTTCCCAAATACTGTTAGTAGTTCCATCCCCCTTCACTCAAAGTAATTTACTTTTAAAAAGTTTTTTGGGTAGAAAATTATTATCCCTTCAACAATTCTCCTAATATTTGTTATCCATATACGTAGGAGGAAAACTTTTAAGAATCATAATAAACTCATATGTAGATGCTTATAAAACATCATACCCAAGAGACATAAGATATGGAGGTATTTTATCATTCAATATATGATAAATATCTTTCCATAGAAGGCATTAATCCTCTAACTATTCAAAAATTCAAATTATCCACAACAACTTCTCTTCAAAAATATCAGTAATGAGTAAATAAAGGGAATATCAACTTTCATACCAATTTTAAAGGCCTAAAAAGGATCAATGTAGTTGCCAAAAGGGGGAGGGATGAATTAGTAATATTTTTTATTTAATGTTAACTTTATTTTTTAACAACCTCCACCTCCTCTTAAATATTTAACACTTTTCTTAAAACCAAATATTTGCACATCCATAGGAATCAAAGAATTTGTAAGATTCACTACTCATTAATATTAGCTAGATTGTGGCATAGATTGTAAATAATATAAAACCACATAGTCCACTAGAAATAAATCCTTTTATGGTGATATAAAATTTATGAAATACCCTTACACTTTTGTATCACTATGATCAATACAACATTGAATGTGATTCTTAGATCAAAAATTATGTAAATAAGATGATGTTACAATATTATAAATCTTCACCAATTTCTTCTGAATATGTCAATATGTGGCGTCAAGTACATCCACTCTTCTAATTCTTCATGAAAAATTTCTTCACATTTATCCCTAATAGTGGGGGAAACAAATTTTATGTTCTTTATTCAAAATATTTTTCTGATTTATCATTCTAGTTTTTCATTCTGATCCTATAAACCAAAAACAAGTCAGATTGTATTTTATGGAAACTACTCTGATTCAATTATTTCTTTTACAGAACTATCCATCTAATTTCTACATGTAATCTAGAAAATTTTGACCATAACTTTTTCTAGATTTTTTTTTGTCTTTCAAAATTATTCTCATGAAAACTCTGTCTACAAACATTACACTATCAATTATGTGTTCAAAACTCTAGTGTTATCTCTCTCTATCCCACACAAGAATTTTGAATGACTTTATTATACATTTACCTTTATTTATATATGTATTACAATGTAAATGGGTGGGAAAATATTTCTATCTTCTATTACAAAAATTTTAGAATCCGTAAATTCATTTATATTTGAACTCCATTATATCCATTTCATAGCACTTATCAACTCATCTGGATTCTCCTAAAATCTTATTTGACTCTCTATTTCACATTACATCTCATATAAAAAATCTCAAGATATCATTCGAAATATATTCTCACTCTAAAACTAATATTTTATATGATTATCTAAATATGATAGAGAACACACAAAATAGAATAATTTCCATTATGATGCTTTAAACCCACTAAATATTTTCTCCTAGGAACTTTTTTTCAGCTTCTATAGACTTTAGAAACCAATATACGTCTGATGAAAACTCCAACATGTTTCACCAATAATATAGGTTTATTAATTTCAATAATAACTCCCTAGACCAATGAGACTAGTTTTGATGAATTCCATCATTTGATGACTTATAGGTGTCAACATGCATCCGATGTATGGTCCCTAATTCATATATGATGAATCAATCTCATATATGTTTTGATGAATATTTACCCAATACAAATAATTCTAATCTCTTGTTCATATCCAAGTGAAAAAAATCAACATGAGGCCTCACTCTGAATCTTTGAGTCTTCGAAAAATGCTTGAATACACTGTTGTAGATTTTCATATATCTATCTATAAACCCTTATGGATTTTCCGATGTTACCAACTCAACTCATTGATCAACGGAATATTTCTTCTTCATTCTGAAAAACATATGGATGACTTGATGGATCACATTGTCTAATAGATTTTCCCATCTTATGAATTATTCGATCAAAACTTCTACAAAATCATAGACTTATGGAGACTCAAACATTCATGTAGATAACTACTTCTATATCTGGAACATATCAAACCCATTATAAACGATTGGAATACATAAAAAATTAATATTTCAATCTTCATCCTAAAAAAATTACCTTGCATCATTACTTCTTCATGATATTTATAACATTGATATCAAAATAGCATCATCTAACTTATAAAATGTTTCTTCCCATATATTTCACATATCATGGATCCTTGGATTTCCAAAAACTAATGATATCTAGATCCTTTTTTCAAGAAATTAATCATCAGATATTTTTTTCAAACATCTCAATATACATTATTAATTTAAAACAATGTCTCAATCCATTTTATACAAATTCCTTTTAGAAATAATATTATTATGAAACCCAATTCCCCCATAACACATCTTTGGAATAGAAACCTTATAATAAATTAAATTTTAAGAATATTATATCCTAACTTCTGAGTCTAGTACTTCTTCTTCTAAATATAAAATCCTCCCAACTGATGAGAATTCTTGAAATTACAACAATGTACAAAACCATTCAAAAACCACTTCATCCAGTATCCTGAAAACAACATCCAATGAAAAATGACATAAAGTTTTTTTTAAAACTTAAATCTATTAGGTCCTGGTAACTTATTTTGATAATACTACATCTTATCAATCACACCTCTATTCACAAATTCTATTTATTCATTTTTATTCTGAATCATTATTACATTCATTAGGTTGTGACATCAGAATTATAATGATTAGAATATTCATATTATGACTCACATAGAAAAAATTTGGTTTGGAATTGGGTTGTGGCTCCCCTTAAAAAGGTAAGTGTTTCATTTTGGCTAGATCACCACTTTTTTAGAAAATGATTCTCTAATATGGTTCTAATTCCTCTTTAAAATTCAATATATTCCATAATGTATCTATTTTAATATATATATGGAATGAGTAGACATGGTCCAATTTAGACCGAACCACTATAAAAATTATATGTGTTCTTCAAATTTTTTATTTCCCATCACTAATTAAACCTATTAATTAAATTTTATATAAATTTTACTTGGGTAAAATTTTATGCAGAATATTCACCCCCCACCTTCTTACAAACCAACTCTATTAAACATGTCTGGCCTAGAATTTGGTATAAGTGCATGACCATTTTATGAATTACTAGTTCCACACTATTGATTTTTCACTAATATCAACAATAGTTATTAGTATCTGGCCTCATGAAGGATAGATTATCTTGTCTCCTCATTTTCCTGATACCAACAACCTAGTATCAATAACTTATCCATCATATAATATTCATTTCTCATATTTATAGTGTTAGTCCATTCCTAGAATGTATAGTCTATGAAAATGTTTTTTGAGAGTGTAAAATCATGGTCACGTATAAGACACATTTTTATGGAATAGATTAAAAATATTTGAAAACTCAAATGTAAGCATACCTCAAGAAACATAATATTTATCATTATATTGTAAAAAAAACATACAAGTTACTAATTCTAAACCAGATACTATTATGGGATGTGAAACTTCCAAATATGATTTAAATTAAAAAGTTGAGAATATCGAATATTTTACAATTAAAATGAATTTTTTAGTCATATATCTTCTTGTTAGGGAGCTCATGTTATCTGAAAATGCTAAAATTTTATCTCTATAGCCCAACACATTTGATTATAACTAATTTTGAAATTCACAGAACTGGGTACCATGACATCAAGTTGTGTTATGATGAAATTATGATAAAAAATGTTCTACAAATTAAATACCATTTTGAACGGAATTATGTCACTTAGAGAAGCATCATATAATCTCTTAATTTATGAATGATTACTATGTATACTACTAATGAAATGGAATGAAGAAATGATATACATTGATTAAGATTTGATTAGATCACTAATTCAATATAAACAGAAATTAAGTATCAATTTTGAGGAGGGTAAAATGAAGACAAAATATGTAGAATTTAAATCTATTTATGTATTTTCATTTGAATCCTCTGATTCTAAACTACATGATTGTGCAAATGATGTTATGCCTCAAATTATTATTGGAGACTAAAACAGAATGAAAAAAGGATTCGAGAACCAAATTATAATGAGTTTTCATTAATGAAAATTCAATAGATATTAGAAAGATAGTACTATCTATGATAGTTCAAATGTTATTTTTTTATTACATAAAGAAATTGAATATCAATCGTGAAATCCCAAAACTAAAGAATAAATACAATTAAATAGTAAGAAGAATGTGATTTAGAATCATTTTGTACTAATACCGATGAATAAGATTTTATTATAGAATTTAGAAATTAGAAAGATTTTATAATATCTATTTTATTTCATCATTTAGTATGGTGGATGATTCCAGATTTTATTCTGGATGTTTAAAAACTGACTATTATTTGAAAAATTTAATCCATCTATGTTAAATGAAAAATTTGAATGGATAAAACCTTTTATTTTAATATTTATGATTTATATACTAAGTATATTGAAAATAATGGGATGTATGATTATAAAATTGAAGTTGTTTTATAGGATAATGAAAAAATAAAAAATACTACTTCCACATAAAAGGCTATTTTTTATGTTGGTTTGAAATTTCGCCATGATTGGAATGAAATATCTATAAATAAAGTTCAATAGATTCAGAAAAAGTTTTCCTTCAGTTATTAATGGTCATGGGAAGTATAATAAAATAATAAATTTGAATAAAATAAATATAAAAATATTGTATTTTCTATCCCAAGAGATTTCCCAAAATGCATCAAAATAGTTTTTTATGTGAAAATTGTTATACTTATAATGATACATGTTTTCAATGTGGTAATAAGGTCGACACTATTGAAATGAATTTTTCCATATATTTATGAAGTCATTCTGATTAATAAATAAAAAATATTCTAAATCATTATAATATATAGTATTATATAATAATTCTTTAAATTATATATGATTACAAAACAAATTATTTAATCATTTTATTAGAGCCAATAGAACTTTGGTACCAACATTGTAACACCTGAGACACTATTTTATAAGGTAAACACCATATCATGAACAATCAAAGAATGCTCACACTAAATAGACATTATTCATAATAATATTTGAAGATTAATTTTAGAGTGGTATAATTTTATATTAATAAAATAAACATCATTTTTTTAGTTATTCATAATGATAATATCTTGTGATAAAATTTTTTGGGTTTTTCTATAAATTGATATTTAAGTGAATTGTATAATATAGCAGTTTTTGTAATACTTTTTTTAAACATATTCCATTAAAAGTATATTAGTATAATGAAATTAGTAACCCATTTATTTAAAAAATATTATTGAAATTATACATTTTATAATAATGATTATTATTTTAA
Organism: Viscum album; assembly: GCA_963277665.1. Lineage (NCBI taxonomy): Eukaryota > Viridiplantae > Streptophyta > Magnoliopsida > Santalales > Viscaceae > Viscum > Viscum album. Next base: position 1,399,558,799 of record OY728153.1, read on the forward strand.
AACCCATGTTTGATATTTTATAACTCATGTAATATTTTCCCCAAAAATTATATTAATATATTTTACATTTATCATATTAAATATAATTTGTAAAAATGATATAAATTGAATCATATATATTTTATCTCAAATAGGTAAAATATGGTTAAAAATTATCTAATAATTTTTGTTTTATTTTTAGGTATAAATATTTACTTTACCAATTTAAAATCTAGTTACTATGGTAAAAACCAAAAGAATTAATATAACAATTTAATTGCGTAAGTTCCTAAAACATGAAAAAAATTTCTATAATTTTTTTTAAGAGGTTTTATTGAACTTATCTCTTACACAATATATTTTTTCCTTACTTTGGATCAACTCTATATGTCTAACATGTTCTCACTTTATATTAAGTTGAAATGCTTACAAAAAATCTATTCTCACCCCGTATTAAAGGGGCCTCTCACCACCCCTTCAATGAAATCCAAAAAATTATGTTTCCTCTGTAAATATTGACCATTTAATTTAACTATAATAATATTTTACACTATCGATCCTATGTCCATATAATATTAGTTTAATTCATTCCTTCCTAATGAATCCTCCAAGATAAACCCATAATTCAAAACCCAACTTCAAACATCTCACTAACAATATTATCATTTTCTATTTCCACATAAAATATATTTTTTCAAATTTATTAAGATTAATTTAGTATTTATTTTCTTCATATTTTTTAATAGTTTTTGGAGTAATAACCAACCACCTTTTCCGTTTCCATTAAGAAAAACAAAATTTTTATTTGTGTATTTTTTGGCCTATCACCACCACAACACAATGTGATTAATTTTCCTTCACCAACATTAAAGGATGGATATAAGGATGGTATTAAAATATATATATGATTTTTAAGATATAATTATGGACTTTTATGAATAAATTAAATTCATTAAAGTTAGATATATGAAAACAATAATCGTTAATTTAATCATCTAAAATAAGCATTCGAAGAAGATAATATATTTTTAAAATTATTTAATGATTTAATATCCAATTATTATTTTTATAAATATTATAAATTGAAATATATAATAATAATAAACACTAAATAATGAAATTATTTTTCTAGTATAATTATGTTACATCAAAACCGCCTCATAATCATTCATTAAATCAAGGTATGTTTGTGTTTTGGATAGTTTAATGACATAATTAAACAAAACCTTGAATTTATATCATGAATGATAATGGGAATATAATTACTATTATAATATTTTATAAATGAGTAAATTAATATTAATTTTGGGTTCTAGAGATTTTATATCAATATTTAATTCATTAATTAAATAACCCTTTGATTATCAAAGATCAATGCAACATGCATGTTATATATTTCACCCTCAAGGATAACGACTAAAAACACATTAAACGAATTTTAGACATCATAAATTATAATAAAAAATACTTAAAAATATATTTAATGACCTAATGATGATTAAATTTGGATGAAGAATTATTAAGCACACTACTTTAATGAAACTAGTATAAACGATCAAAACTATAAACACCAGATGTGATAAATAGAAAGTATTCATGTAGAGAATCATTATTTATGAATATTATGAATGAATATTTAATTTGTTTGTGGTTTTTAATTTAATGATTAATATATTTATGTCTATGATACATTAGGTTAATGAATGTTTGTGGAATTTCAAATAAGAGGTATGTGGTTTTAATCTTAAATTCCTCTCTATGTGACGTATTTCAGTATTATGCACCTATAATTATATTTGTGGTGTATAGTAATAATATTTAATATTTTTTACATGAAATTACATTATTCATGAAATTAATGATAATTTTTTTCCCTACCATTCAATGATTTTTTATTAAATTAATACCAAAGACATATGTGTTGTTTTTGTGTCCCAATTCTCAATCTATGGGACCCATTTTATATTTACCTGATGTATTATATTTTCGGTGTGTAAATTTAAATGGAATTATTTTTTCAATACTACTCCTGAAATTTTTGGGATTTATAATTCTATATTGTTGTCCCTATCTAATTAAATTTTTATTCAAAGATTTACCAAAACTACTTTAAAACATGATCTTTTCTATTGTGGGAATTTAATATTTTGGTAATGTAAATTTGATTGCAATTTGTTTAAAAATACATCATTGTATTGATGATAGCAACTGGATAAGGTTGTGAAATGTATGTACATGGAGGTTATACATGTGATACATTTTTTATCATTGAATCAATCATCACCCTAATGTATTATGAGTGGTCTTAACACCACACACCTGGAAAGACACTCATATGAGATATGCATTGGAATATTCTGTCATAATCAATGAACCACGGTAATTTATTTTTTCAATATCTCTTATGTATCAAAACAATGAAAACTATTAAATCATATTACTATCATCTATTGATAACATAATAAGTCAAAATTACCATAATCCCAATATTTATTTTATAATTTTACATAATGATACTTTAATGACACCTAAAAACATATATATTGATCAAGGGGTTCTATCCTATACATCAATGTTATTCTATTTAATGGTGATTTTTTTTATTTCAATATTCATCATTATATAAATATCCTTGTTTTTTCATTAGGAATATCTTTAAATAATTGTATGATTTTTTTTGATTGATATTACAAAGAATTCATTGGAATTAATTAGTTAATGAGTGGGTCAAAGAGTAATATAGACCTTTGATGCATCAGCATTTCTTACAAGTGAAAAAAATTTAGATTTTGGTTTATACCTATTCACATGATTTGATATTTTCTTAGCATAACAACATTAAAGTATGTTTTGATGTAGGGAATTATACCTTCCATAAGTATTATATCAATGAATATTTTTATCCAAGTATTCATTTATCTTCATGTATATTGAATGAAAATAGTTCTAGTTGATTTTTATATCATGTTACCATTTATTCATACACTATCACTTATTCCATTTTATTGTTATGAATTATTATTCTCTATACAACTCTTTAGTGAGCATCTGACCTAACCCTTCACTATAGTCCCTTACCTATGAAAACAATTAGAGGACTATGTGTAATTTTTGGGGATATGGTTGAAGGGATAATCATGTTACCACAATATGTTAATGATGTATATTATGCTTTTAAATATATTTTTTATATTCATTTGTTGTACCAAGGCTACACACTAGATAGATTTGTTGGGAACTATTGTATCATTTCCCAATAATGTAATATAATTATAACCTCTAGGTTTTTATAGCCCACAATGTTCTAGTAAGTATCAAATAATGTAAATTATGAATCATGGGGATTAGTTTTAAAGGATCCAAGTAGAGACACATGTCATATAAAAAATCCTCAGGATTTATAGGGAACACTATATAAAATGTAATGGGAATTTTATTTTTACAATTAAATATCATGAGATAATTAATTGTATTCCATTATATAAACATGGGGGATAATGAAAATATTTGGAATAGTATCATCGCTATTATTACATGAATGGATATTCCCCCTACTAATGTTAATTAATACAGATTTTTTGAAAATTTGTTCAAAACCATATTGGTGTAGTCAATCCTGGTTATGGAAGAATATCATTCCCACATATATCGATATATTGGACTATAACATTGTGTAATAATTATAGACCACATCATATGATAAAAGACTCCAAATCTTATTTAAACTAAAAATCCATTTATAGATGAACTTTGAATCAAGCCCGGAGATAAGATCAATCTTTCTTTTAGAAGTAGTCAATAGGAAAAGGTCATCATGGCAATCTATCCTCTGAAGAGGGACAAGAATAAATAGTGGTAATTAAATAAAAACTATAAAAATTAATATCAAGAATGATATGTGTATATGGATGATATCCCAATAATGGAGGATATACCTATGGTAAATAAAACATTGAAGATTTTATAGAAGAATTACCAGGCCATCCATCAAATCATAATGTTTAATTCCCCATTAAACTGATTTATAATATAGGGCCAATATCAATAAATATTTATAGAATACAACCAAGGGAGTTTGTGGAGTTTATGAAATAGCCACAAAATTAAGTGATAATGGATTTATATAACCTATTGTTTCACCATGAAGATACTATATTCTATTTATAAAAAAGAAAGAGGGGTCCATGACACTATTCATCAATTATTGGGTGATAAATACAATTTATATAAATATTAATTATTATTTACTCTGCATTGATGGAAAATATTATAAATTATAGGAATCCCAATACATTTTAATGATTTATATCACTATAGTTTTCATCAGATAAGAGTGAAGAAATATTATACATAGAATATGACATTTCAAACAAGTTTTGGTCATTATGAGTTTATGGTAATACCTCTTGGATTGGATAATTTTCCTTTTTTATTTATTGATATGATAAATAGATAATTAAACATGTTTCATGATTAAATTATGAAGGTATTGATGGATTATATCTTCATATACTCTAATTGATATGAATTCCATGATACTCATGCAAAAAAAATTATAGAGATCCACAAGAAATTGAATATGTATGAGAAATATTAAAAGTATGAATTTTAATTCAATGAAGTTTCTTTTTAAAGACATGTTTTCTCCAATGATGGAATATATATTGAACTATAAAATAAAAATGAATTCAATTAATGGCCAACAATGATGATCATAATAGAGATCTAATGCTTCCAAGGCCTAGTTGGTTATGATCAGTCAGTTGTTCATCAGTTTTCCTAGTTATCCAACACCTAAACCAAGTTCACAGATAAAGTGGATAAATTCACATGCTCGTGGGAATTTGGTTATTTTCTTGACTTCATGTAAGGGACACCAATTAATACATATGTATAAACTCTACCATTAGGTAAAGAAGGATTTTTAATTTTTAGTGAAGCATTGAAGAAAATTCTATGTTGTCTCCATATAAGTAATGATAGAGTGATTATATATGAATTAAGGAAATTAAAAATCCATGAACATAAATATCCAAATCCTAAAATTGGTTTTTAAACATTACTATTTGTTATCAAAATATATTTTCACTACTTATATTTTTTTAATGATGTGATATATATTTTTGTGTGTGAGTGCATGTGTGGACCATAATATTTTGATGTATATCTTTTCATAAAGGGAGTTTAAGATGATATAAAGAAGATACCTAGAAAAACTAACGGATAACAATTTCACAATACACTATCACCCTAGAAAGATAAAGAATGGTGGCCCGTTTATTGATTATTAGTTCCCTTGGAGATTTAAAAATAATGATTCCAAATAAGGATCATTTATACAGTGATCTGGTAAGGATTGATATTATTATTTCTAGAAAATTAGAGCCATCATTTTGTTCAATTATTTGGTAGAACATCTTACTAGAATGGATAGAGAAGTCCTAGTAGGATGAAGAGAATATTAAGAAGTGGATTAATGTAAAAAAATGTGGTGAAATTTATAGATACTATATGAATATATGGAGTGTCGATCTTTGGGAAGAGATTATATTTTTCATCCATACAATAGTAGAATAGGGAACTTCTAGATGAAACACATAGCTCAGATTTTTCAATACACCCTAGTACAACAATGATGTAAAGGGATTTAAAATAAAATTTCTAGTGGGGTAGTATGAATTGGGAAATTGTGGACTATATTTCTAGATTATACGTATTTAGAATATAAATTTTAAATGAAGTCATTCAAATTGATTTGTGTAAAAACTACTTATATTTAATGGGAAGTTGGACAATACATCAAATTAATTAGTCACTAGACTCAGAAATACACAAATGATTAATATTTTTATATGGTTCATCACTAAAAATATTAATAATTTTATGCATTTATTAGTGATAAGAGAAAATCTAAAACTTGGGAGCATTTCTCAGCTCTTTAACAGTGACATTGTATGTCATTATGGGTCACCTCTATCGATTATATCTTCTCATGACCCTTAGTTTACATAGAAATTTTAAAATATTCTTGAAAGGGATCTCAGAAATGATATATATTTCTGAACCACATATCATCCCCATATGATCAAATGTCTGAAAATGATATGTATAATTTCAAACTCATGTTAAGTTAATTTTCGCTTGACTTCCAAGATATATGGGGTCATTATCTACTTTTAGTGGAATTTTCGTACAATAATATCATCCATTTAAAACAATATATGGAAACATATGATTCATTACATAGGAATAGGTTTAATACTCCAACCTATTGGGAAATTTTTGGAGAAAAATTTGTATTAATCCCTGGACTTACAGAAAATTGTTAAATTAGGAACTATTTAGGATCACATTAAATTATCCCAAAGCATACATAAGATATATCATGTTAATAAAAATAAAATCTTTGAATTTAAAATTGGTGATAAGTAATTCTTAAATACTTCTCCATGGAATTGAGTGTATGATTTGGTAAAATGGGGATATTAATATTTTGGTATTTTAGGCCTTTCTAAATACTAAAATGAGTTAGGGATATAGCATACAGATTTTCCATTTGACCCAACCTTTCTAAAGAGCATGAAATCTTCTATGTTTCATTAATTATGAAATTTATTCTAGATCTAACACATGTGATAACGTATAATGAAATATATATGGACCATGACATGTCCTATAATGAAGTAATGTCTAAATTCTTAACGCCAAAGAGAAAGTGTTGTGTAATAAAATAAATCAATCAGTGAAAGTCATGTTGAGAAATCAAAAACTAAAATAGGCCACCTAGGATCCTGATGATTCTATGTAGGAGGAATACAGACATTTGTTCAATAGATAATTTATTTCCTGATTTTAGGATGATATTATTAAAGGGGGTAATGTAACCCTTGAGATTAAATTCTGGCATGTTAACTATATATCTGGAACTATCAGAATAAGTACACTCTATAGATCGTTTATTGAAAAGTATATTTTATGGTTTCATATATGAATGATAGAAATTAATTTTTTTCAAAATTAAAATTATTTTTGAAATAAACATATATATTTTATCTGAATATTTTTTTTTGGAATTTTTTGTTAATAATATGTAACGCATTGACCCCAGAAGCCCGATTAAAGGCATTATTTTAATACAATAACATGATTATAAGTAATCAATTCCCCATGGACTAATTCATTAAGTTGTCATGGAAAATAGATTACATATAAGAACATTATATAACAATTTGTAACATAAAATATAAAATATATAATTCGTTGAGAATTAAATCATTCCTTTATAATAACATTGCATATCAATAAAAAACACATATTAAAACATATGAAAATTAAAACATAATAATCGGGGACAATATATGCTTAGTAAGTCTAAACAGCAAAGATGGATCTTTCACAAATAACCATAATCATTTAAGGCATGGTACAAAACTAAAACACAAAACATTAAAAACATTATATTTAGCATAATATGGAAACAATAAATCAAATAATACCATTTAAACATTCACAAGGATAATCTAGTAGTTGAATAATCACATTTAAAATAAATAAATGATCTCATAATGTTGGAATGCATAATGTTAGACATTATATCCACAATGTCAAGGCCTCGAGCCAAGACCATAAAAATATATTATATCATGGCCTTGTGCCAAGTCACTATCTTTTCTCATGAGACCTTCTAATGAATCGAGATAATATAGTTGGCCACACTTACCACATACTATGTCCAATTCATTTTTTAGAAGAAAAGGGGGAAATTTAATATAAACATTACGATTAAAACTAGCATATGAAATGTTGATGATTTAACAATAAACCATGAATGGTAAATAAATAGAACAACCATAATCAACATATAATAAAAACATTAATATAATATTGGTGATTATAACATAATAAATCAACATAAATTAACCATAAAGTACATAAAAGTTTTTTGACGTAGAAGAATGTAATCTAATAAAATCATTAAAACTCTTTTAGATATGTATCTCTTTTTTACGATGTAATAATTTAAAAGCCTGTATAATTATAAAAGAAATAATTTCATTTAAAAATAGCCTTGGCAGATTGTATGGAAGGATTCAAAATGTTAAGGAGTCGAAATGGTGTAAATAATACTCTCACGCTATATATGTTTAAAAAAATCATTCTTTCCTTGATTTATCAAAATGGGCATAATGTACCATATTTAGAAAGCGACATAAATATTCCTTTCCAACCATTTTATAAAAATTATAACATCTGAAAACATGAATTTATAATATTTTATAGAAATAATAAAATTATTTTAAAATGTGCTTTTATGAAACCTGGAATTGGATGACAGGTATTCTCAATTAGATATGTACATAAACAATCTCATATAAAAAATGAGATTGTGAAATTATCCCTAACATTGTACTTTTCATTACTGAAGGATTATTTAATATTCTTTATAATTTTTAATATATCTTATTAAATTATAATAAAATTATACCCATATTTATGACATCATATATTACCCACTTAAATTATTTTTTTAATAATATTTCAGTATTACCATTATTTCAGTTGTTTACTACTTTATTTTCCAATACATGTTTTATCATGTAAGTCATGTTTCATATGGATTGGATATATTTTATTCATATAAATAATTATATACATATCATAAATATTATATTTACACATAAAATTAATTTTATAATCATTCTTGAGTGGTTAATGTGGAGAATAAACCTCATCGTGTCGTGAAGATGGTAGGTCGTACATATGCACGAGCGATTATATCATTCCTTTAATGGATAAATGTTATGGAAATGAATTTTATATTAATTAAAAATAATAATAATCATTTATTATTCATTATTTATATCTATTATACTCATCATTAAAAATGAAAAAATAAATTAATGTCTAATAACAAATTAAATTATAGCGTGGAGATGGTATGTCGTACGTACGCATGCATGGTGACATTATTTTTTGTATGATGGATAAAATGATGAATATGGTTCTGCAACGATTATAATAACAAATAATTTTATGGATGATATTGGATTAATTATTTTCTATCGAAAAGTCATATAAGGATGAAGTAGAAGATGAAAAGAACATTGGAAAAGGTGAAAAATGATTTCCTTTTTTCAGTTGTCTCAATTTGATTTTCAAAAAAAGAATCCTTGAGTGGGTTTTATACCCAAATTTTGGACACATAGATACTTTTAGTGAAGTTGTGAGGAGATTTGGTTGGGGGTTTCTGTGCCAAAGGGATTGTGAGTTGTGAATAAAAGATATGTAGAACGACCCTTTTATAGGAGGGGTGAGGGGTATGTTAGGAAAGTCTTGAAATATTTATTTATTATAAAATGATTTTAGGATTCAAATGCCTTAAAAGTGATTTTTTCGAGGATATGATGAGTATGGGTCTGAATACAATAAACCAATAGGTTTTATACATGTTTAGGTCATAAAAGTAACCTTATCTTTTATATTTAAACCTTAGTTAAGTAGTATAACTTTTATCATGCCTTCATGAATTTTTAAAATCCATTTTAATATGGATACTATAAATTGCCAAAAAGACATAAAGTGGGTCATTTATGGAAATATTATCACCATAAAATATAGTTTTCGGTATATTATATTTCTATTACATTTATATCATTTAATAGAATAGTATTTATATTAAATTCTCATTTATATCAATTTTGACACTATTCAAGACTTGATTTATTTAATGTCATAAAAAATCAATATTTTGAAAAAAAAATTAATTAAATCAATTCTAACATTTCATATGCATCCATAAAATGATTTGATTGAATCAAATATTTGAAATATTATTTAATTAAATCTTTATAATGTTATTTATTTGATTCTTTTATTAATAAGATAATCATTTAATCATCATAGTGTCGTAAATAAATAAATTTATTTAATGTATAGAAATTATAAAAAATACCATGATTTAGTAAATATTTTTATATTTATAATGACTAATTATTATCAAAGAGAACATTTATATAACCCCAAATTATATTTTTTGGTAAAAATATTAATATTTCTGTTATATTTTAATTTAATTTAAATAAATTATTATAACATGTTATTTTCACACCAAAGTGGCACCCAAATGCCAAAAGATAGGCCTAACTATTTTTTGGTCTCCCATGACTCATCACATATGATTAGTAGAAGTCCGAGAGTAGTTTTAAGTTATTATAATATCATTTTTACGCTTATTTACCTAATTTTCCCTTTTAATGTGGTAAATAAAATAATCACTAAATTTTCACTTTATAATACCCAAAAAAGATACCTATTTACATAATATAGACATTCTGATTAAAAATATAGAATACTTTTTTCCAAATTCAAAACCCAGAAGTTGAATTAATTAATTTAACATTAATTCTCATTGTAAAAACTAAAAAGTGTGTTTTTCAAAAGTAAAAGCTATCAATAGATTGAAATGTGTTTATGTAAAATTTAATTGTGAATCTACATAAAATTATCAAAATTTTATTAAATGAGAAAAATAACACAATTACACTTTAAAACCAATAAAAAATATAATCTAAATATATATAATTTAGATGAAAAAGATTTTTTGAATTTAACTTCATTAATTTTTACTATTAATTAAAATATAAATATTATCCTAAAAACACTAAAAATTTAACCAAACTAAATTTTTATTTCCCTCTAATGAAGAAGAATTTTATTTTTTGAAATTTATTATATAAATGTGACCAATATTGGATTTAAAATCTATTCTCCATTAAAATACGGTAAAACTACATTTTATTAAAAAACATCAATTATCTAAAAAATTGACTTTGTTCTTATATTATATATAAGAAACACATAATATTGATGTTAAAATTACATAGAATATATAATATTAAAAAATTGGTAAATATTATTCGTAACTGATTCTCAAACAGCTAGTTTGATAAATTGTGATGTGTTTGAACTCGGTGTTGTGTGTATCACAAGTAATTTAATTATTTAAAAATAGGCATATCATGGAAAATTGTGGTGTTAAATTCTCCCTTAATTCAATAAATGTGTCATAGAAATTTTCAAATCTCGGTTTTCTAACTAAGGTTTCAGCATTCAAAATTCCTTCTCTTGCAATCCCACGTCAGAAAAATATTGTCTATAAAACATCCACTTTAAAATAATTAAAGGGAAGTAAGAAGGTTACCAGAGACAACAAATACAAGGGTTAAATGTAGTAAAACGTGGATAACAATGAAGATTTTACCATCATTTTCTGATGGAGAGAGGTATATTGCATGGTTATGAAAAGGCTAACAAATACAAATTTATAAATCTGTGATGATCGAGGGTCCATTTGACACATTTCAAAAGAACGTACATGGAAAATATTTTTGGTTTCATGATATTTTCCATAAAGATGACGAATTAATTTAATTCATAGATTAAGAACAAAAATAATCATAATTACCTAATAGGTATTGTTTTCTCCTTTGAACAATTTCTACCACAAAATTCTGTTCCTCTCCAAAAGATAATAAAATTTTATTTATCATAATCATATCGGGTTCTAAAAATGAACTTATAATTAATCTATGAAGACATTTAAATAAAAGAAAACTAAATTATACAAACTAGTACATCTTGTAGGCTAGTTTTAGGTGATTCACCCTTGTCACCCTATGGTTGTGGGTTCAAGTCTTGCGGCCTTGTGAGATGGGATGAGTTATTACCAAACATGTGATTTTTCCTTTCTTTAAAACAAAATTATTTTAACATTCCAAAAATAATCTTCATAAATATTTTTACATTAAATAGTACTATCAAATTTTTACAATAATCCAATCTAAAATTTAGAGTTATACAAAATTATTTTTTCCAATCTATTTCTGAAATGTCTCTATATTTCTAAAATCAATTGTAACATAATATTCAAAAATAAAAAATATGTTGCTCGTGTTGTTACATACTGAATATATGATTACCTTCATCATGTTAAGAACTTAATTAAAAAATATACTATAGTATAATATTTATATATAATACATTCTATGTATAACAAAAATATTATTCTTGAATCCAAAAACACACATACATTAATTTTTCCACATCAACCTTAGTAAGATCATAATCTTGACCTTGATCTATTTGTTTCTTCAAGCTATATTTCCTTAATGATTTTGAAATTCATTTTCATAATATCTTGTCTCATTACAATTATATAATTTAACATATATAGTTTCTTTATATCCATTACTATCATGAGCCTATTGAACTTCCTCTCCCCACTTATAACAAACTCTCGTTCCTTTCAAGGAAGTACATGGGTATTTTTTCCAACAATTATCATTATAGGGAAAATAATTCTTTCCCATTTTCCCTTTATCTATCTCTTACTCCATCATTCTCTTTATTTATTTCTTCACATTAATGTTGTAAGACTTATAGAATTAATTTTCTTTCTAGATATCAAATGATACTATATCATCATATTATTATAATGATTGTGAGACCAGTTCCCATCAAAGGAATGCTTTTATCCCATCAAATATGTTTATATTACTTCTTGGGTTATGTATGTAGTTTACATAATTACTCACTAACCTTGTGATTTTTCCCTCATAATTCTCTCCATTATCATCTCCATTTGGCCTCTGACTTAGAAATTACATTTCTATATCATCTCATTGTTCACGAGGAAATTATTTCTCTAATAAAATTTAATTAAACACCCACATTCTATATATGATAGTTCTTCATCCACTTATGTGTTCTAAATTAATGACCACCATTGATCTTAAACTCTTGGGAGACGGTCAATTGCTATGATAACTTTCTTACTTTCATTACATTCTAATGCAAGAAATATTTTCTCTAAAAAATATTCATATAATAGCACAAATAGATTTTTATTTCCATTTAATATTAGAGTTTGTTTTCTCATGAAGTGTTCTAACATTGATCATTTGCGTTCGGGATTTGGGTTCTCAATATGTGTATGTTTTTTATTCATAACCTGGGCCATCTTTCCCTATACAATTATATGTTGTTCAACACTAGTATCACCACCAGCTCCAATATAATTATCTTATATAGGTGGTAAATCCTGACATAGATTATATGTGTTTATATAGTTTCTATTTCATCAACTGGGATCCATTTCTAAACAATGTCATACACTAGATTATTTTATGAATCATAATGCATAATTCAAAACTTGTAAAATATATATGATAAATTAAAAGTTTTATGCATATCTAATCCATAATCATAAATATGGTTCCATTGACAACATATTTACCTGTAATCCTTCATAATTGTTTCTAATGAAAAATATGCATTATCGTATGCATAACCCTAGTAGTGTCAAACCAAGTATGCAGTAAGGATCATTTTCGTGTACTAGGTTACCCCGAGTCAAGCCCAAAATACCTTATCAGAGTTATTACTCCTAGGTACATCTATGCCAGACCCACATCCACTTTTAGTATCTATATAGGTATGTATTTTTTGGACGACCCTTGCAATATTTTCTTTACCAAAATTCTAGGGGGTTCTTCTATACTTATCCTCAATGAAAATTATAGGGTTATGATCCCTAATATTAGTTTCCTAAATCTATTTCCATGGTTTTTTATACATCCATGTTATTAACTGTCGCCCCCTAACCCTAGAATCTTGGATCTATTGTATTATTTTAATACAATGGCCTGATTATAAGGAATCAAATCGTGAAGGACCGATCTATTTAGTAGTCCTGGAAAATTAATTACGTACCTGAAATTTACAATGCAATTTATGACATAAAATATATCATAAAAATCCTTTAATTATGCCATTATTCACCATGATTAACCCTTAAAATCATTAATAAAAACAATTAATATAATTCGGGGAATTTAAAATGTAATAAATGGGTTAACTCATATTCTAGTAAGAATAAGAAATTCTTTCTGATGATATGACAGATAAACATAAACTATTAAGAAAAGGTTGAAAACTAAAACACAAGCCATTTAAAACACTATCTTTAGAATAATATGGAACAAATAAATAATATAATACCATTTAAACATTCACATGGATATTATAATATTTGAATAATAACATGTGAAATCAATATCAAATATCATAATGAGGGAATTCATAATGTTTGTGATCATATCCACTAAGTCAAGGCCTCGTGCGGAGACCATACATGTATATTCTATCATGGACATGTTCCAAGACACTACTTTGTCTCATGTGAACTATCGATACATAGAGGGTATAGAGTGGTCCTCTCTCATCATGTACTAAGCCCAATTCATTTTTCATATGAAATGGTTGAAACAAAATATTAACATTTTTATTAAAACAAGCATACAATGTTTTATTACATTAACCATTAACCATGAGTGGTATAAAAATAGCACATCCATAGTCGACCTATAATAAAACCTTAAATACAATATGGGAGATTGTATCATAATAAACCAACCTCAATTATATATAAAATAAAATAAATGATGATGATAAAGTTGAATGTAATATAATAAAATCATTAAAAATATTTTAGATAAATATCACTTTATTAAATTTTAATAATTTAAAATTCTGTGTAATTATAAAAGAAAACATTTCCTTTAAAAATAATATTGTATTCTTGTAAGTAATTCTTCAAAATCATAATGCATCATAATCGTAGAAAATAGTCACTCATGTAGTATAAGTCATAATGTGCCTTGTTTGGATAGCGACAAAAATATTCCATTCAAAAAAAAATTTAAATAAAAAAAGGAATAAAATTAATTATAAAAATTATAAAAAATATTAAAAATGTTATAAAATGTTTTTTTATTAATCATGGATGTTAATTCTAAAAATTCCCCAATAGATATTTATGTATAAAAAATCTCAGATTGAAAAATTAGAATATGAAATCAAACCTTACCATGTACATTCCTTTAGTAGAGGGTGATTTGGCCTCTTATATAATGGTTACAGTATTTTATTAGGTTAAAAAATAACCATATATATATTTATAATATAATATATGATCTTCATATATCATTTTGTTAATAATATTTTAGTATTACCATTGTTTAAGGTGTTAAATGATTCGTTTTCTTATGCATTTTTCGTCATATAAGTCATGTTTATTATGAATAATAAATATTTTATTCATATATAGAATGATATTAAGTTCATAACTATTATATTTACTAATAAAATGAATTTTATGATCATTCTTTAATGGTTAATGTGTAGAATGAATCTCATCGTGTCGTGGAGACGGTAGGCCATATGTGTGCACAGGCGACGATATCATTCCTTTAATGACTAAATGGTGTGGAACTGGATGGTATTTTAATTATAAAGAATAATAATCATGTCATGTTAATTATTTATTTATATTATACTCATCATTATACCCATCCAAATTAATTAATGTTGAATAAAAAAATACCCCATGACGTGGAGACGGAAGGTCGTACGTATGCACGCATGGTGATATTATTATTCATTGGATTGATAAAATTATGATTATGGTTTCCCCAAGATTAAAATAAAATATAATTATATGTATAATACTGTTTTTATTACTTTGGTATGGATTAAATATAGAAATAAGATGTATACGATGAAAAAAAACCTTGAAATAGTTGACAAAATGAATACCTCTTCTTTGAGTGTCTCCATATGATTTGCAAAAAAGGACTCTATAAACTAGTTTTTTGCCCAATTTGTGGCCTCTAAGATGAATTGAAGGATATTGGGAGGATATTTGTTATGGATATTTATTATAAAAAGGGCTTTAGAGGTGTAAATAAAAGATAAGGAGAGGTTCCCTTTTACAAGAGACGTGATGGGATCTTTTGGAATTAAATATTAATTTATTATAAATTTATTTTTCATGTCTAATGGGTCACAATTGCATTATTTCTATGATAAGATGGTTATGGGTCTATATCCTCTCAACCAATAGGTTTTATATAACTTAGGTCTTAAAATTGACCTTGTATTTTAGATTTAACCATTAGTTAAATAGTTTAATTTTTATAATGTCTTCATGTATTATTACAAAACATGATTAATATAATTACAATACAATTCCAAGAAGTCCTAAAGTCGGTAATTTATGAACTTTATATCCCTATACATTTTATTTTTCCAAATATATTTTTTATTTGATATCATTTATTTGAATATTATTTATTTTAAAATTTCATTTATGTCAACTTTTACACTATTTAAGACGTGTTTTTTTTAAAGTCATAAGAACTTGATTGTTTATAAAAAAGATTCATCAACTCAATCCAAAAATTTCATAATCATCAATAAAATTATGGGATGGAATCCCATATTTCAAATAAATTTTATTTTAATATTTATAATATAATTTATTTTGTACTTTTATTAATATGGTAATCCTTACATCAACATTGTGTCAAAAATAAATTTATTTATTAAATGTATAAAAATTATAAATAAAATGCCATGATGTTGGAAATATTTTCTTTCTTTATAATGACTAATTATATTATAATATATTAGTTGTATAACCCCATATTAATGTTTTTTCATAAAAAGATTAATTTTTATGTTATATTTCTCTTTACTTTAAATTAATTATTATAACACGTCTTTATCACACCCAATTGGTTAAAAAATGCCACAAGTTTATCCTGTGTATTTTTATGGTCACCCATGACACATAAAATAATATTAGTTCCTATTTTATTGTTGTTTTATTTTATTATTAAATTATTATTAACCTTACATACCTAATTTACCATTTAACTGTGGTAAAGAGAAAAAATTACTGAAGTTACTATTCATAATGCCCAGAAATAGAAGATACCTACTTACATAATTTGGATCTTCTGATTCCAAATAATAAATACATTTTATCAATTTCAAAACATAGAAGTTTTCATAGATTCATTTTAAATTAATTCATGTTGTCAAAACGAGAAAGCAGATTTTTGGGAAGTAAAAACTAGCAAATGATTAACATGTGTTTATAACCAATTTAACAGTGAAATTAAATCCAATAATCAAAATTACATTAATTTATAAAACTATAATAAATATACAGTTATAAATAATAAAACATATAGTATAACTATATAAATATTATTGATGTAAAAGGAGTTTTGAATTAAAATGGTAGATTTTTCACTATTCATTAAAATATGAATGTTTTCAGAAAAAAACAAAATTTTATCCAAAACTAAAATTTAAGTCCCTATTATATGGAAGAAGTTTATTATGTAAAATATAATACATAATAGTGTCAAATATCACATTTAAATAGGGTTACACATTAAAAGGCGAAAAAACTACATTTATTGAAAAATACTTTTTTTATCTGAAAAATTGATTTTGTTCTTATATTATTTCAATGAAATAGATAATATGAATGTTAAAATTATATGGAATATATTAAATTTAAGATTTCGTCAATAAGATTCATAAACACTTTTCAAATGGCTGCTTTGATAGGTCCTGCTGTTCTCGAACTCAGTGTTTCATGTAGAGCAAGCTATTGATTTAATTAAGAAGAATCGTATCGAGGTAGGTTGGGGTGTTAAAAATAAATTTTTGGTGAATGGTGAAATATAATTATATTTATAATAATATTAATTTTTTGAAATTATTTTTATATCGGTATGATGTATAAATTTAGGAAGGCATATTATTGATAATATATGTACATCTATTATACACGTTAAAATATTAACAATAATTTAATATCACATTATTTATATTTTAGAACCCACATAATATTTTTCTCAAACATTATTTTAACATATTATACATTTATCATATAAATATTAATTTTTAAAAACTATATAAATTGAATCCAAAAATGGATTTTGATTTCATTATTTTATTTCCATGATATATAATAAAGACCACTTCATTTTTAGTCATATATATTATGTTACATTCAGTAAAAAATTGTAATCATGGTATTAACTAAAACGGTAAAAGTAATAATTCATGTTGTATAGGGATAGAAATAGGAGACAAATATGTCAATAATCTATTTTATGAAGTTATTCAGGACCATATCTCCTCCCCCACTCTATTATTTCATCATTTGCTTTCAACATTATAATTTTTTTATTTCTTCCTATTATATTAAGAGGAAATATTATAAAAAAACCATTCTCACCACCTATAAAATTGGTCAATCACAACCCACTCAACGAACTCCTAAAAATTATTTTTCCTCTTGAAAACCAAGTATATATCATTACATTATAATACTATTTCACTCGATTGAGATTTAGTTCATAAGATATTATCCTCACAACTTCATTTCTGTGGAATCCTCCGAGGGAAACCAAATTTTCTCAACGCAAGATCAATCATTTTTCTAACATATTTAACAATTATATGTAAAATAAAATGTTACTTCTTTCAATATTATATGTTTAATTAACTATTTATAGTATATTAAATACTATTATATTTGGTAAATAAACCCTGACAATCTTTTCATTTTTACTTAAGAAAACGAAACAATCATTTGTGTGTTGTGTATATAACCACCCCCATGAAATTTAGTGTCCTCTTTTCCATCTCATTTTTATAAGGATGGATATATGAATATTATTAAATGAATAATATGATTTTTATAATATTTTTTTGATCTTAATGTATATAAAGATGTGTAAATACAAAATGAGGTTATTTTTATGTTCAAATTTTTTTTAATCTTAAGAATACATCATTTAATAAGGAAAAAAATATATATTCAAAAACCTTCTTAACTATTAAAATGGTAACCATACATGTCCCTTCGGTCTGATGAAAAAATTTTATAATCAAGTCTATTTTGATATATAATACTTAGGTTTTAATTTGAAAATGATTCTATTTTAACCATGTATAGAGTCGTATTTTGCAAGAAGTGGTTATTTATTCAGAGTTTAATCATAATCACCAAGGTTATGATAAATAAGAGTATACACAAAAGTAGGGATTCTATATTAAGGAATAGTTAATCATGATTAGTGTAAATATTATTTCAAAATTAATATTGGATAGACCAATTGTATCATAATCAAAGTAATTATTATAGAAAAGTTATAAATAAAAATATGAAAATAAAAGGTTTCAATTTCAATTACAATTGTAGCGGAAATAAAAAACATTTAATTAAACCAGTAATAAAATGAATAAAATTATTTGACCACATAGAGTTATGTATTCAATAACCTTGGATAACCATCCCTTTTCTTATACTTAAATGAATGTATATATTTCTCTAACATGTGATACCCCTCAATATGATGATTGTCCCGTCTCACTAACCATGTGATCCCTCAATACAATGACTGACTTATCTATCTTTTTATCCTAGTGTTCCATCAATACAATGATCAAATTGTATATATATCTATCCTCATAATCCCTCAATCATATTCACATAATATTTCATTAAAAAAACTCAAAAATATTAAATATACAAGTAAAAAAGAAGTTCACTCTTGTAAGATTCAATGCTCTCATACATCGAGAATTTTTTAAAATGAAAGTGATCATCAACATGTTTATAACTCTTCAAATGGATGGATATTTATATACAAAACTCTATATTTCATCATAATCCTCCAATGGTAATATTTTCGTCGATTAATTTTACAATGACATGGACATCTAGCACATCGATGGTCATATTATAATAGAACGCCTGATATCATTTTTATATAAACTATATGTGGTGTAAAACATATTTTTTATATTATAGATAATATTTTCCAAGTGAATTATGTTCATTATGATAAATTATTTAAGTCTGAGTATGACTTTAATCGCAACCTTTAACAATTTGAATAATACAATTTTTTTAGTATGAAAGACATAACATGAGTTCTTATATTTTATCTCATTAAGACTAGTACAGTAAAACTGAGTACAATTATTATTGTATCCATTCTCATTATTATAAACATATTGTATTTAGTCTCATTACGATAAGCAAATCATATCCAGTCTCATTACGATAATAGTAATGAAAAGGTGTATTTTATTAAATGTTATAATATTATTGTATGTAAGATAAAAGATCGTTTTTTCCTTATAAGAACATTATAAAATAATTTGTTTATGAATGAGTTAGTAATGAAATATTTAGTAATTTTTTTATTTCTAGAATAAAAGGTATAGAAAAGTCAAAAATATATTTTTGACTCAAAAATATCATCTTTTTTGGAAAGCAAAAATTATATTACTTAAACTAGAATTACTTTGAAAAACAGAAGTCCGTTTACTTTTAAATATACCATATTCAAAATTTAGATAGTAATTCTTATCTCCCCTATGTTTATAACTCATCTAAATACAATGGTGAAAATCACTAACTCTCAGTAAGGATAAAAGCATCCCGTAAGGATTTTATTCTCTTATTTAGATGTATTTCACCCCATGCTTAAAAAATATCCCCAATTATATAATATTCACCCCCTTATAATAAATTTCTTCCCATTTTTTTTAAATAGAATTAGAGATTAGAGTTTGAGGTTACTAAAAATTGTTAGAGAAGCAGATATACAAAATAATATAACGAATAATTTCATCATTAAAAAATAAAATAAAATCCAATCAATTGAAATTGAGATATGTTAAATCATATCATAATGAGATGATATATGTTCTTACATAATAAAATGGTTTATTGAAATAGTAGTTATGATAGGAGTGCATGGAAAAATGTAATCCTTATTTAGTGTGAAGGATCTCACTATTGTCAACAATTATGTGAATTCTTTCATATCTTCATCTATTGTGTAAATAAACTCATATTGAGATTTGTTTTTATATTAGAGATCTAATAAACATTCCTATTGGATCTGAAACATTTCATCCCCAAATCTAATCATTTATTCCATAAGTTTATTTTTTTCTTCCTGATATTGAAATCGTTTAAAGATGTCATAATTCATAATCATCCCATCAAATATTTCATCTATATAGTTCTTGAATCTTTAAATTTCATGAATAAAACACTTTAAGAACCTTTGTGAATGTGTGGTATGTTGAGTCTATTATTTGGGGGTATCTCTAAATTGCATATGGTATTTTACTCTACCAGCCATGTCTTCAGTTTGAATATTGAATTCACTATCAGTTTCAGTCAAAAACTTCTTAATAATTTCAAAATTATCATCATGATGTTTAAAATCATTTTCAACACCATGAGACAATTTTACCATCTTATTACACCATTTCCCATTATCCTCAAAATTTTCTTTGAAGATTATGAAATGTATCTCCAAATGTATCCATCTATTAGTCAAATATTTCATTGAATATGATTTTTAATAATGATTCTTAGAAATTAAATCATCCTTGGGTTCCAAACAAGAAAATTAGGGAAATGTTTTCTCTAATATGTTCAATGTATGAAATATATAATTGAGTTCCAAGGTTGTGATCAAATTGGGTGATCTTATCTGTGATTAATTGTTTATGTGAGTTATGATGTTGTTGGTTCTAATTTATTTTTAACTGATTTCCTTTTTTTTCTTTGACATTGATTTTTTAATCCTTTATACGTCCTGGTGTCCATTATAAATCTCAATATCTTCAACAAAAACGATTTTACATTATTTTATTTTTTTTTAATCTTGTTCATCCTTTATAGATTTAGATTTATCTTCTTCAAATAATGGAGAGTTTGTCCGTTAAGTGATAAAGTTCTCTATTTGATTTCCCAATGATGGCTATTCTTTTCAGTAATCTTATCATGTCTTAAAATAATGATTATCAGAATGGCTCTTATCAACCTTTTATTTTGATGTTTCACTATCTTAATCATTTTCATCAATATACCAATGTCTAAATTATTTTTCCTCATCTTCATATTCTTATTATATTTCTATATATTCAAACTTTTCTTTAATACCTTCACTAACTTTTTCTAGATCATCTTCATTAATTTAATTTTGATAGAATTCTTCAAGATTCAACTCTGATCTCAAGACACATTTCTCAAGTGAGATAGATTATTTTTCTCTAAAAACTTCATTTCCTTTTCCTTTGATAGAGGTACCAACATCCTAATCAGGATTTGTTTCATGGAATGATAATATGGTAATCATATTTTGTAAAAAAACATTATGAGAGGTGGCCTCTACTCCATTCATCAAAGATTCAACAAAACCTGCACCTTGTAGTTTTTTCATCAATTTATTTTCCTTTTGAAGATCATTTAAGACTTCAGCTGCATGTGATTTAATAGTTATGGCATTGGGATGATCGAGACGGATATGAAGATCTCCTACTTCTCTTTCATACATTCTCCTTCACCATTATTAAAAATCTTATTTGGATATTTCTTTTGTTTCTTTTCTTTTTGAGAAGGAATGGATTCATCCTTTCTATAATTAACATCCTTATCTTCTTTTATTATCATAAATATGGTTCTTATTTTAATGACGAAACTTGATTATTATTCAAAACCAATTTTGATTCTGAATCAAAAACAACCACCATTATTTTCATTGTGTCATCACATATAAACCCAATAATTTCTCTAATATAAATGGACTTAATTTGAATGTGGAAATGTTTTTACATGATGCAATAAACATTAATACTGAATAAGGAAAGATTATAATCTGATACGTGATTAATCAATATTGGATATTCTTGATTATAAAAAGAATAAAACCATATAAATTGATCTTCATCATATTAACCGTGTAAACTATAACAATGATATCAAATAATTTCAATGTATCTCAATCTATGATTCCCTAAATAAGTAACCATTTTATAAAAATGGATATAACTCTATGATATGGAGTGAGATGTGTGACCTTCTTTGCTTCATCATCTACTACATTCTTGAAAAAATATTTACCAACAATTACTTTGAAAAATATACCCTTCAAATTTGAATGTTTTTAAGATGGAAAAAAGGCATATCCTTCATCTTAAATTCCCAGGAAACCTATGGATGATCTAGGTTTTTTCTTATAAATTTTATCACAGATTCATAAAGAAACACCTATTTTCCATATTTATTAAAAACCAATATAGAATTATTAATATAATTAACCAAATCCACATAAAACAAATCATAATCGGTATATTATTGTTCCACAGATATAAATTTCTAACCATAAAAATCTATAATCCTCCCTAAAGATGTATCATAATTTTATAAATAGTTACTTGTGACAAACCATTATTATAAAATTGATACTTTTACCTCATTATATATAGGATCCATTATATTTGGACATAAAACTGTATATTCAGACATGAAGAAAATTAATTGGATTCAAAGACTTATACAAGACAATACATTGGGTAAAAAATATCAGATAAAATATGTGGGAGATGATGGGGGTCCCCTTTATATAGGTGATGGAAGTTATGGTTGGACTTTCAAAATGATCTAACGTTTGAGATTTTAACTTTTTGATATGAAAATTGATATTTATCTATGGAAATATTTTTAAATAATTTAAACTCATGAGGATTTATAAAAAAAAATATAGTATTGGGTGAATACAAAATAAATTTATGAAAAATTAAAAAAAAATCACAATAGACAAGGATAAAACTAATAATAATGTAATAGTGTTATTTTATGAAAATAATGATGAATACCTATCAAATTGAAACCATTATTATTATAATATTTCCTTCTTTTTCTTATTAAATTACATATTATAGTGTATGGAAAATAGTAAAAAAGTTCAATAAAAATTTTATTCCAAGGAATTGAAATTAAAACTCGAATATGATTGAATGAAAACTTAAAATAGTAAAACATTCAATTTTTAATTCAAAACAATATTGAGTTTCAAAAATTTTCAAAATACAATATAAAATAATCTAAAATATGGTAAAATTTCAAATAATATTTTCAATAAACTAGAAAACAAAAAAAATTTAAATGAAAACATTATTTTGATAAAATTTAAATTAAAACTTGAATACTATGAAATTTAAAATAAAACATTAATTTTGAAAAACTAAAAGATTTTATAAACAATAGTCATATTTAAATCCCCTATAAAATTTATAAGTATAATGTAATGATATGGCTTAATCAAAAAGTAAATATAAATGATTACTTTTCAGTGATTATTCTTGGATTTTGTTTCATGTAGTTAAATATATCTAGATGTAATGTTTTTGTAAAAAAATCAGAAAATTGTACATAAATTTTGAAGAATTGTAAAATTATATCTTCGTGAAATTTGTTATTTATATGAAATTGATTCTTAATATCTATGTGGTGTTCAAGAGATCTATTTATTGGGTTCTTACATAAGGCAATGGTACTAGTTTTATCATATAGTATTTGAGTTTTAGTAAAACATGTTCCAAAATAATTGACTGTGTGTTGCATCCACAACACATTAGCACAACAACTTCTAGCTATTACATGTGAGGATTTAGTAACGGAAAGTTATACTGAGTTTTGTATCTTTGAATAGCAAGAAACTATTGAATCTTCTATTAAATGAAATGTTATAGAAGTATGTTTCTTGTCCATTTTACTACCACCAATGTCCACATCCAAAGAACATTTTTATTCAAAGTCATTTCTAGAATAATAGAAAATTCCTAAATCCACAGCTCCATTTCGATAATGAAAATTTTGATTCACTACTTTTAAATTGGATTCCTTTGTTGTTCCTTAACATCTTACACATATGAATATAGAAAAAATTGTATCTTGATTACTAGTTGTTATGTGTATTTTTCTTCCTATCATACCTCTAATCTTTTTATCAATTGGTTTCCTAGATTCATCTAAATCATATGTATTTTATGTTCTGAAGAGTGTACAAATACTGTTAGTATTTTCATATCCTAAAATTTTAAGAATATATTTAATATACATGCATTGATATAAACAAGTTCTTTTGGGTTTTGGAGAAATATAAAAACTACATAAAAATGTAAACGCGGCCATCATACTCATTCTAATATCATATTTCATAATATTCCCAATTTAATCTAATTAATATTGTTTAGTTTATCGGAATATAAGGTCATCAACATAACATAGAACAATCAATTTTTTTTACTTTCTTTATTTAATGATTTTCATCTGTCATTCCCATAACATAATGTTTTTAACCAATATCATGTTAATCTATCATAAGATGCTCTAGGGTCTTGTTAATGTCCATATAAAGATTTGGTAATTTTATAAACATAATAAGGAGGTTCTATATCTTGAAAACCAATGGTGGTTTGAGAAAACATTCCCCCTATACATAACCATTAAGGAAATAACACATAACAATTCTTTGAAAATGTTTGAAAATGAAGAATGCTTCAAAGGATAATAAAAAATGAATAAATTCCATTCTAGATACTGGTGAATAAATTCATTCATAATATATTCTTTCTAGTTGATTATAACATTCATCAACAAGTCTTGATTTATTTATAAGTATTATTCCATTTTCATCCCATTTGTTTGGGAAAACTCATTTTACCCTAATTACTAATGTTTCATTAGGTCTTTCACAAAGTTCCATATTTTGTTCCATTTGGATTCATTTATATCATCATTTATTTATTTTATCCAATCCTCATCACCTAAATCCACATCATTATTTTTGGGTACAAATTAGGAATGAAAATAAATATATTTTACATCATTTCAAAAATAAGATATAGTCTTAACTGGTTGATTCACATTACTAATAATACTATAACTGAGATGACTCATACAAAAAATTTGACTTACATTTTGTAAAACATTTTCATCAGTAAAAGGTACACAATATTAATCTTTAATTAATTAAGAAAAATTTTCTTCATTATTTTCCTTATTAGAGGAATAGTCTATAAATCTTGATAATCAATTTTGGAAAATACATGTAAGGATTTCGGTTGGGTTTGTTCAAATCAAAAGGATTGTTTCATAGAATTTATTAGGTATTGTTTTCTCAACATTATAAAAAAATATTATTAAAAACTTTATATGTTTTTGAATTACTGTAATAACCTTAGAATATACCTTCATCCAATTTGGGAGAATATTTTTGTAAATAATCTTTCATAAAAGATATGAATACTTTCCAACCGAATACTTTGAATTAAGAAACATTTTTCTTTGGGCCTACCCATAATTCATAAGGAATTTTCTTTATAAAATAACTAATTAAAACTCAATTTATAGTATAAAAATATGTACTGACTACTTTATCCAAAAACCTGGATTTGAGAACTCTACCAACATGGTCCTCATTATTTCTAAAAAAATACAATTTATTCTCTCAACATAATACTAATGAGTTATATGATCTGAAACGTTATGTGTAATTCCATTCATAATAAATTTTTAAAAAAATTAATCTTAAAATTATCCACCATGATCACTCTGAATAGTTACCAAAGGAGTAATTTGGTAATTTTAAACCTTTTTAAAAAATGTTTTAAAATAACAAAGGGTTTCAGATTTATTTTCTAAAAAATAGACCCATGTTTATCTAGTGTAATACTCAACTAAGAACAATTTATATTACTTCCCACCAATAATTCTAGTTTGTGTAGGACTGAAAATATCAATGTTTAGTAACTGTAAACCTTCCAAATTTTATACTTCACTAATAGATTTAAAACTATACCTATGTTTCTTACTATATTAATAATAGTTTAAATAATTTTGAAGAATCAAATCTATGCTCTGTTAAATCATTAACAAGTCTTTTATTAGTTATCTTAAATATGTTTATAAGGTTATACTGAATTAAAATTATTTTTCGTAACCAATATTGACCTTCAATTACACTAATGGAAGGTATTTCTTGGATCCTAAGATCTTATAGGTAACGTGTGTATATATTATCATATTTATAGGTAGAAATATGAATTCATATTTGGAATTTTTTTCTACACATATATCATTCCTAAAATTCACCAAGTAAACATAATCACATAATTGACATTTTCTAATAAGGTTGTACTTAAGTCATTTAACAGAAAAAATTTTAAATTACTATTTTACAAGAAGGGAAATATTACTGTGCAGATAATTTCTCCTTGACAATTATCACTGAATGTAACAATTCAACACATCATCCAAATAATACTTTCAAAGAAATATTTTTTTTCCAATCATATGTCTGGAACACCCAATATCAATGCACCATGTATTATTATTTCTAGTACATCGATCTTTTAAAAAAAATAATTATACATTCAGAATGTAATCCTTCTTGGGATAGGAAATTATAAAAAACAAAAATTTTGGAATCCACATTTTTTTGGAAAACTAGACATTGTGGAACCCTATGGATTTAATTTAATTTATGAAATAATTATTTTCCCAATATCCTCCACTTTTAAATTTATTATAAAAACAGCATATATAGGAACAATAATGTTGTTACTGAAACTAGATTTGTTAAAATTATAAACCATTTAAAAACTATATCCTTGAGGATCAAGTTATTTATACATTTTTTCAAAACATTACATAATAAAAGTAAAGTATGACTAAATTTTTCATAAGGATGAAACTATATATAGTAGTTTAAAAATAATTTCCTTATCCACATCTATATTAGTTTTTGAATGTATTTTTTCAATTTTGGTTTTCAATATATCTTGTTCATAAATTACTTTTTCAAAATCATTTTGAATAGTTTTGTTTTTAGAATTGGATTTATCAATATCTCTCGATAGTTCTGATATTTCATTTTTTAAATTATCAGTTCATCAATAAGAATCCCTAAGTTTTTCATTAGATTTATCTTGTTTTTTTACAAAGATTACATTTTTAATTTTCTAAAATTTTTGTATACTGAGAAATTTCTTCAAAAGAAAGTAAATTATTATTATCACTAGATGCGGAGGATTCTTAATCCAATGATATATAATTATTCTCATTGGGGTAATTTTTTATTGAAAACATATTAGTTAAATAATTGAAGGTTTGTATATTTTCCATAAACCATTTATTTCTAATAGGTTATATAGAAATAATACCAATATTCCTCTGATCTATAATTTCATTATCTTAGGAATTTTTTGATGAATCACCCCCACTTGAACTCGACGTTTCAGAATATTTAAAATGTTTCTTACTCTCTAAATTATAAAACATATTCTAATTTCTATACGAATGTCTATCCTTCATGTCTTTATTTTCTAAAATGGGAAAATATCTTCGAATATGTCTATATAATATTTTTTCACATCATGTAACTTTGTATATTTCATTTCATTTTTTACTTTGTTAATTTCCATATAATGATATAGAAAATTATTTTTACCAAAAATCATGTAAATACATTGAGAAAGCTTTTGATTTTCAGATTCATAATTTTCAGAATCTTTAGAGTCATATTAAACCATTAATTCTATTGTCTTAAAAACATTTTTTAGAGTCTGAGATTCTATAATATATAAATTTGAAACAAAATAATCATCAACATTATTCCATTTTTTCTTTATCATCATCTTTTTTTATTATACGATCATATTGTAAAACAATTCCAAATAAATCTTCATGTGAAGTATTTTTTATCTTCCTTGATTCATAAAAATTTCTTTATTTGGATTCCTATTCATTTATCATAATATCAATTATCCTTTCCATGAGGATTTCATCTTATAATCCATTCTCTCCAATAGATTATAGACTATTTAATATTTTCGTAATCCATTACTTTACCATTGTAACATTCTCTCTAAAATAAAATTTAAATTCTTAATAGTCAGCTCTAACTATTTCTATCCTTGTTTCAACAGCCATTTTCATTCTAAAATGTTTAATTTATAGATTTTCAGATACTATTAAAGAAAATTCAAGAAGTAATCTAACTATATATTCTCTTGGTCATAGAACATACTAAACTGTTTCTAACACTATAATTTAATTTATACTCTGTATTTTACTTAATTTGTAAAAGTAGTCACTACCTTGTCTGGGATATTGTACTCTCTAGTTAACAGTAGGAAATTTTCAACTCCAATATTTATAACAAATGCCATCATTTTATCTCTCCAATACTCATAATCAGCTACATCCAAAAATAAGGGGTCTATTTGGGTTGTGGTTATCTGTAGAACCAACATTGAATCATTTTATCATAAAAAAATACTATTTTTCTATTCCACAATTCATGGTTCTATATCATACATTTATAAACAAAAAATTTGTAAAAATATTAAATCATACTTACAATAGTAATGGAAAGAAATGATATTTAGCAATAATATAAAATGTAGAAACATCCATTGATAATTAATGTACGTATTAGCATAACAGATACATGTCTTAGAGACCAATTTTTGGATCGTATTGTATACAAAGATGGTTAAATACGAGATCTGTTAATTATAATTTTAATGTTTTCATATTTAATATTAATTGAAACTTTATATCATAAGTTTAAACAAATCATATTCACAAAACCTCTTAAGTATTAAAATGGTAGTCAATCATGGACCTAGGGTTCAATGAACATAGTATCATAATCATGTAAATTCCAATATGTATTCCATAGGTTGTAACAATAAAATGATTAAATTTTTACAATGTATAGAATCATATTCCTAAGAATTGTGAATGTATTAATATTTTAATCTTAATTACAACAGGTAGGATAAAAGATTAAAAAATTAGGTAGTTATTTTATCATAAGGTGTATAGAATCATAATTAAAGGAAATTGTATTCACAAATAAGGGCAGGGTAGAATAATTGTATCTTAATAAATGTTTTTTTTGATAAACAATATACAAATTTATAGGTGAATATAAAGGTATTCACTATTTATTACGATTGTTTCATAAATAAAATATTTTTAATTAAATAGTCATAAAAACAAAATAAATTATTTTAACCCAAAAGTATGTAATCTAATAAACTAAGATAACATTCACTTATTTTATGCTTATAAGAAATGATTTCTTTCCCTTTCAAGAAAAAGCCTTCGATATGATGATCGGTCAGTCCCACTCTCCTTATGGCCCCTTGATATGATAATCAGATTCTATTTCTCTCTAACCCCATGAGACATCGATACAATGATGGTCTTGTCTATCTTTCCATCCGTATGAGTCCTCAATCATATTCACTCAATCAGTCATTAGAAAAACAAACTCCAAACAATTACAACTATGAGGAATAAGCAGTTCACTATAGTAATCTTCAGATCTCTCACACAATAAGAGTTTTTTTCAAATTAAAATGATAAGACCATCCTAAAAACTATTAAAATGGAAAAATATTTATTTGAAACAATTTTTAAGGGTCTAGATTTAAATAATTGAGTTCTAGTTAAATATATGATCAATGAAAAATCATAATTATTTTAATTTTTTAAATTAGAGTTACTAAGATGATAATAATTTATTCAAATTGTAATTTTTTCATTTATATATCTTATTAATATAATTACATATTATTTCATAATCAAAAACTAATGAACAATAAAAAGGATCATTATGATTTAGGTATAATGATATTAAAGAAAACATGTCATAATAATTCATTGAATCTAGGTATGTTCATGCTTAGATAAGTTTAACCAACTAAATGAATGATACTAAGAACATTAATCATGAGTTATGATAGAAAATAATTATTGGTTTAATAAGAAATAATTATTTAAATTATTATTTTTTGTAATTTTTAGTTCATATATTAATAATTAATTAATTAATTAAGAAAACAAATATTGATCGTTTAGTATCACCAATAAATTCTTGATATGAATTTCCCCGTTAAGGAAAAATTTTAAACACTAATTAAAGGAATTTGACTCCTCATAAATTATTAATAAAAATCTAAAAAAATTGTCTTAAATGAACTATAAATTTATTAATTTGTACTAATAAGCAATATTGACCCCATTATTGTCAAAATAGTACAAAGGATCTAAACTATAAACACCTAATGTGTAAAATAAGAAGAATTAATACATATATAATGAATATTTATAAAGAGTATGACTGAAAATGGATGTATATATGGTTCTAAATTAAGTGAATATGGTGTACATGTTTTTGATATATAATTTTGTTTTATATTCCCTTATTTTAATCAAGTGGTATGAGTTTTTAATCTCAAATTTCTCTATTTGGGGCATGTTTTTTGTTATGGGCCTAACTTAATCTATATGTGGTATATAGTACTAACATAAAATTATAATTTTTGAAAAAAAAAATTATTAATATAATTTTAAGAACAATTTTAGTCACCCACTTTTATGGTGTTTTTATTGAATTTCTACCAAAGTCATATGTGTGATTTTTTCCATCTCAATTTTCATTATTTGAGACTCATGTTATAGAAAACCCTATATTATTTTTTATGGTAAATAAAATACCATGTGATATGTTTCAAAATATTAATCATTTAAATTATGGATATTGAAAGTCTATATTTTAATACATATTTCATGTTATTTTGATTAATGTGTTATAAAACTATTGTATAAGTAAATCTTTTCTGTGGTGGAAATAAACTAAATTTTCATAAATTAAAAGTGTGCATATTTTCATAGAAAACACATCCCTATCTAGATACTAGAATTTCACAATGACTACTGAATATATTCACCATTGGGTAATCATCTTGAAAAGGGTTATATGATAATTGACTCAATCATTAAATTAATGAACAATGAGGGGACCTACTATCTCAAACCTAGGGAGGAACTCCTAGGGGATATGCCTTAGTTTATTCAGAGTATCTTAATGAATAAAGATAAGGGGTTTTTCCTTTTGTTTATTTATACTAGTATAAATTAAAACTATTGGTCCCATTTAATATCTTCCATAGATAGCTAGACATATTCGAAGCACCCTCACCACTATATTTTTTTGATGATATTACATTATGTTACATTGACTATTACCAATAGATTTTAAGTTTATTAAAGGATGTTCTCTTATACAATTAAATAATTGTATTATGTTTTGATGTATTTATTTCTTTACTTATCCTTACACAGATATACATGTTTTATTTAGTAGGACATTCCTTAGATAATCGTGTGAATGGTTATAATTGTTCTTATGCGGAATAAATTAGACTTAATCAGGTGTTGGGTGGGGCTTCAAATTATATATTCCCTAGAAGAATCAACACATATCATGTGAAAAAATAGGTTAGTTTTAGTGGATGCCACTTATTATGATACTGTTGTATATTGGGAGAGGGCCTTGAAATCAAATTTTATTTTAAGGTAATTTTAATTTCATTAGTATTAGATCAATGATTTTTCTTATAAATGTTTTGATTTATTTTCATTAAATTTTATTATTTTAATTTTTTTATCTTTATGTTTTTTATTTATTTCCACCATGTCACTTATGGAATGTATGTTATTTAAATGTTTTAATTCTATATGACCTCATTCTGAGCATAAAATCTCCCCCTTTTTGTGTTACATTCCCCAGAAAACCAAAAGGAGTATAATTTTTTATATTTAGTGATATGGTGGACGGGATAATCATGTTATCACAAAATATTCATTTTGTATATTATGTTTTGAAATGTATATTATTTAATCCTACGGTATACCAAGGATATTGAACTAAATGATCATTCAGTAACTCTTCAATAATGTACTAATAATTTAACTCAACTACAATATCTTTGTTTTTATAGTCTGGTATGTTACAAAAAATATCATGTAATTGATTTATATTCGAAACTTCCTTGTATCTCTCAAGAAAAAAATCTTGTATATAAGAAATGGGTGATCTTTGAATATGATTAGAGGCCCATAAAAGATCATAACATACTAAAAATATGAGAATGGAACCGTTACATTTTGAGATGACTCTAAAGGAAATGAAACATTTTGTGATAAATTTGGTATTTCTAATTCTAATCAAATTACCAATGTTTTCTATATTGAGAGTTTAAAATAGAATTCAATTAGTATATCTTAATTATATAATTACTTTTCAGAGTTGAATTTTGAAATCATAACTATTTATTTTTTAGGTATGGTTCATTATTAATTTATGCTAATAAAAATTAAAATATATAAACTACTCCTTTTTTTGAAATAAGTATTCCAAATATTATATGATTTAATGTTTTGTTGTTTGATAAAATTACATTTGATTGATTATTAGGTCATTTTAATTTCATAATGTTACAAAATCTATCTAGATAGTGAAACATACAATATTTTCATTTAATTAATAAATAACATCTTCTTGTTTTTGATTCCTACATGAAAGGGAAACAATGTGATGTCTCTTTTAGTCATTTCAATTAGATATGTAGTAGTATAATTTTATAAGTAGTACACCCTAATTTATTTTTTCCCACTCAGATATAAATCTCTGGGGAAAATAAATATAGTTTATTTATTATGAAATTATGAAATTATATTTATATGAGTTTATTTTCATTCTAATAATAATGATAAGTTATAAAGATTTATATCATTTTTTAATTTAGTTGAAAATGAAAAGGGTTGTAATATTTTTACAACTAATCATGAAAAAGTATGTGAATTTTAAAATTTATTTTTTGAATAATTTTGTGAAAATATTTGTTATTTTCAAAACATTCAATCTCCTAGGACACCACAAAAAATTGTGTTTTTTAAGGGAAAAATAGAACTCATATTTGATTGGAATGAACTATGTTCTATGAATATAATATGCCTATATATTTTATATGATGAAATATTTCTTTATTATTACATTTAGAATAAAATTTTTTTAAACGTTGTTTTTATGTAAATTCCTTATAAATTGTTTAAATATAAATATTCCTAATTTTTATTCATTTAGTGTTTTCAAATGTAAGGATTTTATTCTAAATTTGAATGACTGTTTAGATAATTTTTATTCTTAGAGTGGGGGAATAATTTTTCATATTAATTTTAATTATATTAAATCTTATTGGGTTTAAAATAACAAAAAGTAAATTTATTTACCAAAATTTTTATTTTATTTTTGAGGAAATAAAAGTGAAATTGATTTCTCATTATAATGTTTTGAGGATTAGTTTAGAGATTTTAATTTCCAAAATTAAAAAACAAAATAAAAAATATCAATTGATGTAGAAAACACTCATTCTCAATAAGATTCTAGACCATAGAAGATTAATATTTATCATCTTGTTTATAATTCTATAGTTAATATTGATTTTGTTTTTAACGTTATATATCCAATGTTTTTAATTCTATTTTTATTTTTGATTTTGTACCAAATTATGTTGATCTTTATTTAAATGATTATAATTTTATTTTTTACTGCAAGATGTTCTTAAATTATTTTTTCATAATAATTTTTGGTCTCTAGTTGAAACCCCTATAGATGTTCCTTTTATTGGAACTAAATTAATTTTTAAGAATTATACAAATAATTCTAGATAGGTTGTTAAGAATAAGTATGGACATGTTTCTCCAAGTTATTTTCAAGAAGAAGCTATTTATTTTTATGATTATATTTAACTTGCTTCCAGAATTAAAACTATTAGATTTTTTACATATTTCAAATTTTCCTATTTATAATTTCTTTCTCGTGTGTGTGAAAAGTGATTTTTTAAATGGTTTTATTTATAAATAATTATATATTTTGAAACCCCGTGGTTTGGATAATCAAAAACCTTGTAATAATATTTTTAATTTATCAAAATATTTATATGGTATTAATCATGTACCCCATTCATGGTATGATATGATTAATTGTTTTGTTGAAAATTGATTTTACAAAAAGTAATGTTGGACCTAATTTATTTGTTAAAATTATTTCAAAAGATAATCTAATGAATCAAATTTATGTTTAGGATGTTTTTTATGTTTAAATTATTTACAATAAATATAGAATTTAAATAAGATGGGAAATGAGTTTGATATGATTCGTATTGGATAATTCAAATTCTATATATGAAATTAAATTTGTCAAAGAAAATATGGAATATTTTTTAAATCTATCCAAATATGATAATGATTTGGTTAAAAAATTTCTTGATTCTAATAAAACATTAAAACCCCAAATGAGTGTATGTTATGTGTTATAGACTTATACTTTTGGTAAATCTATTTGTTTTAAATTATTTATAAGCATGATTGGTAGTTTGTTATGTATAATCACATATAGTCAAATCTAATGAATAATGTTTATTTTAGTGAAATATTTCAATCTGATACAAAGGTATATAATTTAATGAATATGTTGTTTATAATTAGATATGATAAAATAACAATTAATACTTGGTTTTCTTTTCAAATAAACATTATATATCTTTAATTAGTTACTATTACTCTGATTTTGTAGGATTTTTACAAAAATGTACTTTAAGTATGTGTCACTTTCATAGTATGAATTTGGTTTCCAGTAGTTCAGTGATACCAAACTCAATTTCATTATCTACTATTAAATGTTTGTATATCTAATCTTCTTCTTGTCACTCATGATATTTATTGATTAAATGGGTATTGTGTAACTAAGGATTCCATTTTGAAAGGTTGACTAAGTATTACTATAATACGTATATTATTTCCATTTCAAATAACCCTTTAATACATTCAATAACAATGAATATAGACTTTTGTTTCTGTTTTATTTGATATTAGGTAAACAAATATCATAAGGTTTTAGAATATGTTCCTATAAAAAATAGATCACTGATATTTGTTAAAAACTTTTGGATTATTCTTGATATAATAAAATTTTTGTTTGAAATTTTTATTTTTGGAACATTATATTTAGTCACTATTTTTACTTTCAATATACTTTTCTAGATACAAATTTTCATATATGAATATTTCTAAAAACAGTTTGAATACAGTTTTATATAGTGGTGATTAACACTTTTTCTATATCATATGTATTCATTTAATATTTTTTCTATAAAATTTATTTATTTTTATTTAATTTTTAATAAATTCAAATTTTGGGAAAATTTTGGGATATTATTATTTTACATTATTCAGGTTTTTCATTTCCAAAAAAAATCGGGAGATTGTTGGAGATTGAAAGGTTTGTTCATTTTATTCAATATGATTTATGAGTGTTTTTCAAAATTAAAAAAACATGTTTTTCTAATATGGTTATATATATATATATATATATATATATATTATGTGAATGGGGAAAAATTACATTTAATCACACACCCAAAAGAAATAATGGTCGAAAAGGCTGGCCATACCCCCCCTAGGGATAAGTCAGACAACCAGCCTTATGCTAATGTGAATATACATTGTACCATGTGCATTTTACATCAATTATGGGTATGCATTCAATGAAAAAAATATGAGGATGTGGTAAAAATATATATATATTTAAATAGGTGTAACGTTTTAATATTTATGTATATGGGTTGGGAAACTCACTATTCAAAAAGGATCATTTTGCAATAAACCCAATAGATCTAGATAAAATGGTTCTTTGGTGGGATATATGACAAAAACACCTACTCAATTGGAATTTTGGAGTAACCTTTTTTCCAATTCACTCAACCCTCACCATTTCTTTTTATATTTATATATTCAATTATATATTAATAATTATAAATAATATATATATATATATTAGATAATTGATTTATATAATTATAGTTATATATATATATAAATATATATATTAAAATTAAATATTTTTAAAAATATATTCTAAATGTATATATAAATACATTTTACCATTTATATAATTAAAACTAAATACAAATTTGTGTATTTATATATATTTATTTATTGAGTGTGATTTAAAATTATATTTATTAATTATATATTTGTATTTATTTATTCATATTTATAACTATAGATTTTTATAATAATATTTATTTATAATTTTAAATATATATAATAAAATAAATATATATAAATTTATTATTTATTTTTTGACTCCAAATATTTAAAAAAATTATAAATAAATAAATAACTATAACTATATAAATATATATTTATAATTATATATTTATAATTATATAATTGTAAATATATTTATAAATAATTTCATAATATTAAATATATTTTTATATATAAATAACAAAATGAAATTTAAAATTATCAGTTCTTAAATGTATGTTAAATTATATAACTTTAAAAGAATTATATATATTACAATCATGGGGGTAAAATTACATTCCAACACCCACCCACACACCACACAAACACACCACACAC
Organism: Viscum album; assembly: GCA_963277665.1. Lineage (NCBI taxonomy): Eukaryota > Viridiplantae > Streptophyta > Magnoliopsida > Santalales > Viscaceae > Viscum > Viscum album. The sequence goes on from OY728153.1 coordinate 1,399,595,862, forward strand.
ATAAGTGGAACCCCCCCCCCCAAACCTACAGTAATAATAGGTCATAGCCACCCCCGCCCAATAGGATAGCCAACTTATTAAGACTTATTTATTTAGTACCTTCCTCAAAGGCCCAGTGGGCATAATGAAAATTGCCTTGCATAAAAACATAGTATAGTTTTATGCCTTCATCGTCCTTCATGCCTCATACCTACATCATCGCTTGTCTACCTCATGCATATGTCACAGCTTTCCTATCTCATTTCTACATCATTGCCAACCCGCATCATCGTCTATGAGTGTAACATCCCATATAAATAAAGAATATAAAAATTTCATATTTATTAAAATTTGTGAATCAAAAATTATTTTTACCTTGAAGTGGATTCTATGTTTGATGGCGTACTTGATACGCAATAACATATTTCTTTGAAATCTTATGTTGCAGACAATGCTGAGTCATACTGAAAAATAATAAAATAATATTATTTTAAATGGAAGTTAATGCCTATCCATTGTATTGGTTTGAATAGACCGAACTAACTAAAATATGAATATACATTTTTGTTAAATGTTTTTACATTTAACCAATAAATGTTACAGGCTTAAAATGTGAATGAATCAAATTTTAAGCATTAATACTTTAAAATTCTTTTAATGGTCGTCTTACCTCCTTTTGATGGTGAACCCTATTTAAATATAGTTTTGGTCACTTTTATATGTTTTATTTGAAAAAATAAAATTATTCTTTAGAATCAGGACGTCAAAATTTACTTTGTTAAATATATGGTATTTTTTGATAAAATTATATTTTTAATGAATATTGAAAAATACGATATTTTAATTCAAAACTAACTTTTAATCTAATCTATTTATAATTATAGATTATATTTTCAATTTTATATACAGTGTAATTATATTATATTTTTACTATTTAATCCAATGTTGGTCATTGGAACTAATTTCACTCTGAAATTGGATATAATTAAGAGCCAATCTTTTAATAGTTATAATTACATAAAAACACTTTTTTTGTTTTGACAGAAAGAATTAATTTAAATTAATTTCTACCTCTTATTGGTTTTGAATTAGAAAAAACGGATTCCATATTTGGAATCAGGGGGTCCAGATTTTTTAAATAGGTGACTTTTATTTTTAGACATAGTGAATATTTACTTCGGTAATAATTTTATTTACCATGGTTAGAGGGTAAATTGGGTAAATAAGGGTAACAAAATAATATTCAATTAATATTCAATTACCCTAACATGAGTCTTAATACTATTTTTTGATACATTTCTTACCATGGGAATCCTTATGTTGATTTTGGGACCCCATGAAGCCACTAGATAGTGATAATGACACTTTATATTTATTAGTTTAATGCAAAGACAAAAATGAATTAAACATATATCTTTTATTAAATGAATTCTTCCATGGGTTTATATAATTTATCTCTTTGAATATAAATATTAATTTAAAATATAAAAATATTTCCAACATCATGATATTTTTTATTATTTTTGGACATCAAATATATAAAATTATATATGACACAATAATGATGCAGTGTTTAACTAATTAATAACTGATTTAAATAAATAAGATTATAAAGACTAAAACAATATACAAAACAAATAAAAATATTATTGGATGGTTTTATTTTTACCATGATTCATCTTACCTTCAATTTTAATAAGTTTTCGATCTTAATAAATAGAAAATCATAATATAATAAAATAATATTTTTAAACATCCCTAAAGAGACCCTCCTCCCCCATATTAAACTCCCTCACTTCTAACCCATTCCACACAATTCTCAAGCCCCATGGATTGTCCAACATCTTCTATATTAACCTACTTAAATTCGTATCCTCTTACCAAAATCCTTCGCCTAGTCATAAGGTAATTCAATTAATTCTTTTGGTTTAATCCAATGGGAGATATCTGATTTAAAGGTAGTGTCTTATCTTAAGTTCTTTTGTTTTATTTTACTTATCCATACCCATTACCATTTTTATTCCATTATTTTATAACAAAACAATTCTTCTCAGTATACTAGGTTTTTATTATGAGAATTAATATAAATACAGTTACACACACCTCCATCTAATGGGTAAAGAACATAATTTTTTTGTGGATGGTGAACTACTGGCTCATGAAACGATGATTGTTCAGTATTCTCCTAACACCTCACATGATGTACATTGTGATGGAAATATATTTATATATGATAAATATTTGGTTTATTTTTTCTCTATTATTCATTAATTCTTATTTACAAACATACCATTTTTCTATCCAATATGTGTAAATAAGATAATCTCATTTGAGGAAGTGCGGACTAGCGCCCCCTCAAGGTGATATGATTCATTAAGGAAATACATGGAACATATAAAAAGATGGAATCAATGAAATTATGTATAATATATATAAAATTATATTATAATGGAATTATAATATTCCTATGTATCATTAAGCTTTAATTTCATTAAATATTAAATAGAAATGAAAGTAGCGTTCATACCGACGTACGACTTATCATCTCCATGAACGGTGCATTTATTTTCATATCTCAAAATGTTATGTAATATTATAAATACATAAATATACTCGATATATATGGTATATATGATATCTAAGTCATAAATATTATTCTGGAGATAATGTAATTTTTATGACATGGGCAATCTGTAATTATAACAATTTCATTTTTGACTCAATTTCCGAACATCAACAAAATGTCCAATATGAACTCAAATAATTAAATAATGGTTATATCTATGTAATAAATGTTAGAAAAGAAATAATAAATGAGAAAAAGGTTCTTAAGAAAGTAGAAATTAAAATAATTTTATTATTAATTAAGAACAAGGAACAAACAAGTCAAGATGGACACGAAGTAAGCGGTTTCTTATCACACTTTTTTTCCGTGAGATTTCCATTGTTCGCCACAAATTTATTGCATGTGGTGTATTGGGTAATATAATTTCATATATATTATCATTATTATCTTTATATTCATGGTATTAAATGCTTCATTTTGGGGTTATAAACTTTTGGTCATATGACTCGATTGATTACAATGTGGTAAAGGGTTTTCTTCTCACTTTATATTTCCATGAGATTAATGCTATATTTTTCACTATTTCCTTTTTGTGGTGCATTTAATTCCCATGATTTTATTATTTTCATCATATAATTTAATTTATGGGAATTTATTTCTTCATTGTATGATCATTCTTTCACAGGGTGTATGTTTTGTATGTTACCAAATAGGTAAGGGAACCTTTCGCTCTCCTCTTTTAGAAAGACTTCCTTTTGATATGTAATTTAATTTTCATCTTATTTTGTTGGGACATGTTATTATATATCCTTATTAATGTAAATTTTCTGTCCAAGTTATGAGATACCATTTCCTTTCTCATCAACTCATTTCATGAGTTTTAATGTTACGTCGTTAAGATGTCAAATTTCTATAAGAGAACTTCTTAACCCAATTTAAATTCATTGGGTTTAAACTTCTACTTGTTGATTATGTCATGCAATGAATATGTGTGAGTGAAATATGATTTTTTTACACTAAAAATCAAATAATATTAACTTTATTTATATTTTTTACACATAATAATATAGTTTATTTATCCTTTATCAAAGGATACGGTCTTTATAAGGGATTTCGTCTCATTTTACATTCCATTGAGAATTCATTGTTGTTATGCACCAATTCTGTTTTATATGGTGTATATACTTCCATTTGATATATTATATCATGAATCTTCTTAGTATAATGATATTATAATATTTTATTAATTTTATTCTTTAATTATTTGTAATCAAACGTCACTCTTTTGGTTAGGAACTCTTTAACTAAAATATCCTTTTAAATGTTTTAAAGATTTACTCTTATAAATATTTCTCATTAATGTACTTGTTTCAAAAATGTATTTAAGTGTTTTTTATATGGACATTATTTCTTAAAAGTGTTAATTCCTTTAAAATATTCAAATTGGTGTGGGACACTTTGATTCAAAACTCTTTTTATTCAAAAAATGGTTTTGAAAATGGATTGATAAAACATTGATTATGTTAATATATTGAAATGATATTTTGTGATTGTAATGTGTAAATGTTATATTTCATTTATTCTTGTATTATTTTTTATTAATATGTTATATATCATGGGCATTGTTTATGTATAGGGTTTGTTTCGTGATAAACATAGGGTGGGTGAGCCCGAGATTTCTCTCCAATGCATTAGGTAATGTAATGGAGGTAAATGTTAATGTTTCTCCTAAGAGATTTAGGGAATATGTTGTGATGGTTATTCCCACATAAATCCCTATTTAGTTGTGATATATATAATTAAACTATATTTTTTATGACAAATGTTACCTTTATGATTAATTTTTTCTGTGTGTTATTCAGAAATCTTATGATTTTATAAGGCTTGTTATGATTCAAATGTATGGTTCCATTGAATTTTATTTATTAATGGGTAATGTTTTCTTTCTATATTTTATAACCATTACTGATCTTTTTTGCTCATCTCATGTTTTTTAATTTTTAATTATAGTACTTAATGTGGAATAGTGTCTTGGATGGGATCATGGAAAAGTCAAATTATCTAAAACAAGGAACAAGACATATTTATGTTTAAAATTATTTGTTTTTTAAAAAATGGATAATATGAAGTAGTGTCTACATGTAATTTTCAAGTTGATATATAATACTTACGGCCTAATTCTCTAAAACTCTAAACCTAAATAGATCCTCAATGTTATTAATTCATTTAATTCAAGATTATGTAATGTTTTAATGATGGATCCTTACATTTGGATTCATATGTAGTTTTAGACAACTTTAGGGATTAAGAGTTTTTGTTAAACACATGGTTAGTCCCTATGTCTATTATTTCAGTTAAATCCTTATTTTATAAATTTTTTAGATCAAGTAAATTCTCTTAAAAATGGAAGGAGGGTTATCTCAAACAACATTCCAATCTCTTCCTAATAAAATGCTTGCAAAAATTATTGCAAAGTCATGTTCAGATGGTTATGAAATTTTTTCTAGCAAACAACTCACTTGAAAGTAGTGGATTAAGATATCAAACACATCCACTATACCTTGATATCATTGTGGGTCATAGGTTGTATTTAATCATATCCTATTTTATCAATATTCTTATATTTTCATGAATGTTAAATATTATGAAGGAATTTTTAAATATTTTACCTTATCACATGATTTTGATGTATATTCAGATTTTTAAAAAGTTAACGATGAAGGGAACCCTTGTGAATCCTTTATATATTTTATTTTACAATATAGTCTCACTCAACATGCTTATGGTAGTTCTAAACTACCATTGATTTAATGTTTCAACTCAAACTCGGTCCAAATATTTTATAAGAATCATGTTTTATCAGATGTTTTGAAATTATATGTTATACATTATTATTTTATAAAACTTTTTTTCTAAAAACACACATATAACCCATGTTTTAAAATGTGTACTTGGATGATGGAAGCAAATGATTTTGAAGGACCTCTAAATCATTGTTTCAATGCATGGACCTTATACCTATGTGAACAAGATGATGATGAAACCATATGGACATCATGATTAGGGTATGATGTTCTTTCTAAAGGTAATAATTTTATTTTATCATATAGAGGTGAAAAAATTAAAATATATAATATGTTGATGCCTTAATGTATTGGGATGAAAATAAAATGTATAAGAAAACCTTTGTGGTTAAAACATGTTAGTGTTATTTTTTGAGTTTTACAAAAAGGACAACCCATAAGATTGGTGACATTATTTCATGCCCGGAAAGGATGAAGGAATGAATCCCACAACCAAAGGGTGGGAAGGGTTCATTGCCTACCACTGTCTTACATGAAGTCCCTAGTTAGTATAAATTATTCTTTTTAGTTAAATGATTTTATGGATCACTAATAAGTTTTTTTTGGGATGTTATGTTTAATAAAATTGGAATCCTTAGTATAGGAAAATTATTTAGTGATTATTTTATAAAGGTTATTTAGGAATAAATTCTCTCTTTTGGG